>OZ024904.1:45012933-45641886 GCA_964017125.1 Flabesymbios commensalis
TACCATTGATAGTGTATATACACCTAGTGTGCTCTGTTCCCCACTGGGTCAGTCAATGCTATAGGGGAGAGGGGTGTTCTGTCCATGCATTGTTGGTCACACGATCGTCCAACAAGACTGGCCCCTCGATCATGACCTGCACCTGATGGCCCTTCCTGATACTCAGTACACCGTAAATACTACATTTCACGACTTCGTTTTCTATGTGTTTTCGATAAAAAAAATCCATTTTACATTCTTAATATAATAACCATTATCCTTCATTTTTGGCGAGATCTGTATTTTGGCAACATTTGCGCGAAAGGATATCTTGCGACATCCATAATTCTAGCATCCACAGTAGCAGACGACAGCACCAGTTCTTTTTGCTTGCTGATCCGGCGCTTACGGGACCGCTCACTCAAAAATTGTGTTATGTGGACAGCTTTATTATTTTTAGATTTTACTGTCAGGTTCACGCGGGGATCAAAACCTGAGTAAGAGGTGGTCTCACTAGTTGGCCTACTGTTCTGGCTGGTCTTTTCTGGCGACGTAACATCCTTTAGTAGATTGTCCAGCAACTCACCTGAGGCCGAGATGTTTTCTGCCTGCTGCCTCAGGTTGTTTAGGGTTAAACCATCCATCCCTGTGGCGGCGTATCTTGTAGGTAGTCCCACTGGTGCACCTACATCCTCGGCATCATTAGCTGCCGCCACTGGAGTCGTAATCTTATCCATCGCATTAAGCTCATTGACCGCGGCCTCCAACAACTTAGTTTGTCCTAGTTGTAGCTTCAGCGACCGTACATCACAAGGTTTCAATAAAACCAATGTCCTCCTCGTTGTGATGTCTTCCTGTCTGAGCACAGCCGTGGCTTTGCGAGACAAACCCGCATTATGTGCCCACTCATCGAAATCGAACTGGACTAACTCAGTCTCCACATCAGACTCGCTGTGATTGTCAGTCATACTCAAACGTAGCACATTAACAAAAAAAAATAACAAAAAAAATTAAGTAGAATAAAATATAAGCACAGTGAACAACAAGTAAGAGCGCGCGCGCGAAGCGGCTGGTCAGTGCGGCAAACAGACCAGAAGTGTCTGTCTGAGACTAAGGTAACGTGTAACCTGATGCCAACAGGACACGAACGTACCAGGGAGTAACAGACCCCTAAAGTGCCGTGTTGACAGATAAGAATCAGCCTCTGTACCCAATCAACCCGACCCCGCAGATACGGGGTGCCGTCATTTTAAATGAAAGTTAACCGGGGCTAACTTTACACGTAAACGTAATGCTTTACCTAACATGTTCATGACTGTCCCCCTAGCCTCCTTATCAGACATCTTTCAGCAAGTGTTTGATATCTACAGGACGGAAATTAATATATTTATATTTAATGAAAATATATATCCCGTACTAACCCTTTGAATACCTATGTCGCATTTTCACAATTATTTTTTTTTATAAAACGTTGCAACCCTTAAATTTTAGGATGCTTAGAGTTTTATTTGATTTACACTTGACAAAATTACATCAGATTAATTTGGGATGGAAAATGCGGCAGAAATTCGCACCTCAGCTTATTTTACCCAGTTTTTAGTGATGTTCATCAGATTCGGCTTATTTTGTGGAAGAAAGTGTAAATATTATGATGTGAGAGTACGCAGTGATACACGCTTTATTTCTGAAAACACAGACATTGACTTTTAACCCCTCGTATTCCTCGGCGATAGAAAGTTAAATTTATCCTTTGTATATGCTATGATATATATTATGACGGCACGCATATACCGAAAAACCAAAGAATATGTACAATTGTACATAATCTTTGGAAACACTTCCAATTGTAGTGGAATGCGCTTAAAATGTCTCTCGCGCTGAAAGAGTTAAAATGCTCGAGCTGAAGGATTGTTCCTTTAAAAATTTTAATTTCACTATGGGCGGTCGATAATTATAATAATTTTATAAAATGCATATAATTATTATAAATACACATCAGTCGATTTTGAATGGGTTGTTTTTGAGAACTGTCAGCACTTAAAGGGTCATAAGGTATTTATTTATCTGTACCGGGCGCACGTGTCTGATCAATATGTAATAGCGATGCCGCTCTGAAGATGAAGAGGCCGACTGTGACCGGGAATACCAGAGCCATGGCAAAAATGTCAAGTTTTCCTGTCACATTTTCTCGTGACATTTTCCATGGAAGTTAATGTTGATCTCTATTTTTTTTTACCTTTTTTACATAAAAAACTATTTGAATTGATTATAATATTTTGCTCTAATGATATCATATTACATTCTGATTACATATGACACAAACAGCCGCACACAGACTGTGATATCAGGTACCACCAAGGCAAACAGCTTATACTTCTAAAGTAAGCAGCTACTGCTCTTGTTTTTTGCACAGCAGCTTAGATCTCCTGTTGACAGGGAAGTCATATTTTTTCTTATATGAAGGGAGTCACGCAATTTGAAAAATGTACATGAACTTATATTTATAACTATTATAAATGCTTGTAACTTTTTAAAACCATTTTTGAGTGTTATCTTTGTACGTAGCCCGCTGTTGTTACACACTGTAACCCGTAGGCTGGAGATCACGTTAATGGCGATCACGTGGATACATCCTGCCTATCGTTAAGTTACATTATTAAACTACATACATGCATATTATATCAAAATCTAGACAGCGAACTACTGGCGCATTTCTTGTTTCATAGCGGGCCAGTGTATCTGACATTGGCATGTCATTCACACGGCATTGAACCGACGCCTCACATAGTCCCGCCGTCCGTCATCCGTCCGTCGTCCGTCCGTCCCTAGGTTCGCGCTGGTGACTTGACGACACTATAATCTTGTCATTCTGCATGGATGGCTGACTCTCCACCCGGAGCAAAACGTGAAAATACGGCTGTACCATGCCGCTCCAATCACTGTAATTTATCAGCCTCCCAGGCTATCGTAGTAATAACCTGTGCCAGTTTTTACGCACATTTCCTGGAGATACCGTTATAGACAGATTCACATCCAGGGCGAAGGTAGAGGGGGGAGGTGGCTATACTTTGGTTTCTATGTTTCTAAAGCATATTTCCTTACACTCACTCACTCACTCACTCACTCACTCACTCACTCACTCACTCACTCACTCACTCACTCACTCACTCACTCACTCACTCACTCACTCACTCACTCACTCACTCACTCACTCACTCACTCACTCACTCACTCACTCACTCACTCACTCACTCACTCACTCACTCACTCACTCACTCACTCACTCACTCACTCACTCACTCACTCACTCACTCACTCCTTATGCAGTACATTTTTGTGCATGTGTCGATGTCGGTGTCAGGGTGTTGACACAATGACACCTAACTTCGTGATATGCACACACCACACAGCTTCTAACACCTAAACAAACTGTGTCTGCAACGACGACCTCAGCCAGTACTCAATGAGTACTCAGACCTCAGCCAGTACTCAATGAATACTGTGACACTGAAAACATCACTGTCTACATTTTATTAAAGTCTTTTATGGTAACGTTATGATGGAAATTTGAAAAGCAACAATGCTATGGTCGTCAATATTCTTTTTCTTTTCACGTATAGTTGTAGATGCTTCAGATAAATATATCAGTATAACCTTAGAACACCAACGGGTTCAAATATAAAGTTAAAATGTTACAGTAGTTAAAAAAATAGTTTAATTATCCTCACCTGAATTATAGCAGTTGTCTACAACTTTAAGAGGACAGAAAAAACCTAACAACTCAAAACTGTGACTGGAAAACAATGTAAATTTAGCCGATAATTTTTAAACAACATCCAGTGCATGCGGATTTGCAATCAACTGAATACGCAGCTCTGACACTTAAAGAGTCAGACTTCAGTAGGCGAGATCAGTGCAGTACGAGTCTTACATAGCAATGAGGTCTCAACAATACCTCGATCAAATTTCACAATCTGGCCAGGATGAGATACTGGCCTGCCTTCTATTGTCATCGGCAGATTCCCCCATTGTGTAAATTTGTTGATCGTGCGTGAGACACTCTTTGGTCCAGAGCCTTGTACTCGGCGAGTACTCAATCAGTACCCCGTCAGTACTATGATGTGTGGTATGCACTGGGCTGACTTTAATGCCAATTTTAAAGTGTATTAACCACTAAAACTTTCATATAATTGTTCTCATTTCCTACACTTTGATGTATGTTTTCACATCTCAAGCTGAATGAAAATCACGAGATTTCACAAAATAACCACTTGTCGTATATCACAGTCTTTAGAGCTCAAAGCGTCATTAGTTTAACCCTTTAACCACCGGTCCCGATTATATGGGTTCTTTTTTATTAGCACATTATTACAATCTTTTGAACATAAACCTGACATCAATTGACAATATTCCAAAATAGTTGACATCAATTTTGACAAATCTGAATAATTTTCACTTTAAGTTTTGGTTCGCTTCAGCGAGACACAACTTCAAGTAGTGATAATTCCAGTAAAAATATTTTGGCGGTTATAAAGTTAATGGATTATACTGTTTTATGTTCACAAATAATAGTTCAAATATTTCCTAATATTGCGCATACATGCGAGAATGAAAAGAAATGGTCAAATATTTTGTTGTCAAAAAAACAGGCTCTCACCATCAATTTATTAACGAAACGCAAACTGCTGTGGTTTGCAGCTCGTTAAGGTATCAGATCGCTTTTTTTTCTCTGCTGCGTTTGGTTGTGACGGAGATCGAGGACTGTGGGTGGGGCAGTCTGGACCACACGTGATGGGCGGGACTCACAGGTGGGGGGGGGGGTGGAGAATCCCGACGACGGGGGGACACCTCCCAGCAGACGAGACGTTTACCCAATGTTGATTTGATGTTGGGCCACGTCTGCGACGATGGCCCAACAATAAAACAACATTGGGTCAACGTCTCAAATTTCCTGGGGGGAACGCATGCGTCCGAATGCCAATCCTGATACAGGCAGGATCCGTTATAAGGGAACGTCACCCCCCGAACTCAATATACGCTGGCCCATTATTAGATAAATGATGGCAAACGTTGGCACAGCATTGAGCAAATTATGGGACCACTTATTTCTGGGGAGAACTGCGTGAGGTCCAATAAGTCCCGATGTTGTATACGTGGGCGCCACGCCTTTGAAGTCATGGACGTCTTCCCATTTCCCCATGGATTTTAATGTCCATGTCCATTTAAACGGCAGTTCCATTAGTCTAAACCGGAGCCATAAATCCCTGTATCCCAGCAAACACGAGACGTTGACTCAATGTTGTTTTAATGTTGGCCCGCCGTCTTCGACGTCGGGCCAACATTAAAACAACATTGGGATACTATGCGATAAAGCAAACAGCGGTAACTGCTTCGTTCAGACGTAAACAGTTACTGCTGTTCACCTTTGCGGAACAAGGCAGTCTGAAGAAACGCGGAATCGCTGTGGATTGCCAGAAAAAAAACTGTAAAAAATGGTGAATCACAGAGGACTCTAAACCGCGGAAAAAAGGCCGCAGAGCCTTTTCATTTCTTGTCGAAAACAGGCAAAACGCCAGTGGGATATAAACAGTGGGGGTTTTCCGGGCGCCGGACACTTGGCGTGCCTGGATCCATGTATCGGAGCGTCCTGAAAACCTGGATCGCCCGCCCGGGATGGGACGGTCCCGGAGTCTAGATAGACGGGGTGGCGGTATATACCATAGACTAACATAGTCCATGGTATATACTTCACCCTCCGGAGGCTGCATTTTCGTGATTCGTGGTTCCGTCAGAATTGAAATTTCGCTAGAAAAAAATGTATTTTTAATAATATGAGACCTCATTATCTTATACAATCTCTGTGAATACTGCATATTAACATGCGTGAGATATTTGACCAATGACCAACAAGCTGGGGATTTAAAATGTATCCAGACGCGTGTATCTGTCTCGCAGATGCGGGAGGCAAAGGGTTTATTCGGGATTGTCACGTAGCGGTGTAACAGTAGCCAGCGGGCAGGTGGTCATGGATCCACAAGAAAATTGTCCCAGGATTCTGGCCAGTGAGGATTCATCACCCCCACCCCCCCCCCCCTGCCTACAGAGCTGCCCCTATTATCACGTGAATGATGGCGGTTCAATGTTGGGACGACGTCGTAGACGGTGGGCCAACATTGAACCAACATTTGGTTCAATGTCTCATGTTTGCTGGGATGCTCATACAAATCGCAAGTTGTATTGTTTATTTTATTTAATATTTTTAATTATTTCTCAAATGATTTAGATGACTTTTAATATTTAATAACCGTGTCTATAATAATAACTGTCATTCTATGAACCTGTTAAACGTTATTTTGTTTGCTGTTTATATTTTTAATCTGTTCACCCGCTCATCTCTACCAGAATAATCGCTCATCAAAATCAAAGCGTTTTTAGTTGATGATTTATCATCAACATAAGAGATTAAACCACTATTTATTTACCCAATCTTTTGTAGTTGACCTCTAATAGTGACAAACTGTCAACGAGCAACTACAAATAATTTCTGAAAAATATATCAGCGATGACAGCCATTATAAAAAATAATTTAGAATCCTACCCCGCACTCACAAGATTCGTGGACCCAATGCCGGTTTAATGTTGTGCCACCGTCTACGACGGTGGCCCAACATTAAATCGGCATTGGGACATCGCCTTGTGTGTGTCTGGATCTGAGCGGCCTGGGTGTCCCCCACAAACACGGATCAAATGCTCCACTGAAAACAAACTGGGACAGGTGACACGAGGTCATGAGTGAGGGCGGGGCGCCACCACGCGGCACTCTGATGTATCAAATGAATCACACCCCTCATGTACTGCACTGCGATGAATCCTTTATAAATCATCTTACGTCTCACGTTTACTGATAATGTCACAATAATTTATTAGAATATTCACAAATTGTCTTGCTCGGTGTGATATGCATACACCTGCACAAAATTAACGCGACCTAAAACCGCATTTAATTTTTCATTATTTTGTTTGCCTCATATAAGCAACCCTCAATACAGCACACAGCAAAAAAAATTAAGCTGATAATTATATGTTTCCCAACTATACTGTTGTACATTGATAAAAATTTTCGTCAGCATTTATGTTTTTGTATAATTATCTTCGATCAGATTATATAAAATTTTATCACGCAAATATATATTAAATGATGATAAATACTTCACTTTGCTTAATTTCTCAAAATACCGCTAAGATAATAAGCTATTATTTTACACACGTATTCTGAACATAAATATTTCTGATAACTTTCGTCGACTTAGGGTCCGGTAGAGAATCGAACTCTACTAGTATATCTTAGCAACAAACACTTCCGTGCATATTATACAACTAAGAACGTTATATAAAGTTCTTGATACAACACCCACTTAAGTCACCTATTTCTACGTAAGCTTTATCCTGGCAGTGGAGCCCAGTCTTCCCTTCTCGTCACAGTCCAGAAAACACGAACAGCTTACACAATGCTGTGCTAATGTCGGTAAGTCGTCTACGACGGTGGCCCAGCATTATAACAGCATTGGGTGAACGTCTCGCTCCTTGTGGCAGACCAGTGTGGCAATCTCTCACTCTCTTCGTTGGAAAACTGGGGAGACTACTTGCCTTATCAGTGTCAATTAATACAGTATTACGTAAGGTGTAATTGATGTGACCTTACTGAAATCCACACGCTACACAGCAAACACGAGGCGTTGGCCAAATGTTGGTTTAATTATGGGCCAGCGGCGAAGACGATGGGCCAACATTAACCTAGTATTAACCTAGCATTGGTTCAACTTTTTGTGCTTTCTGAGAAGTAGTGTGCGCATTTCGGGTATAACTATATTTATTTTATTTTATTAAATAGTTAACCCTATAATACACACCGACCGAATAGATTTGATATTTGGATTTATTAGACCTATGTGTTACTTTATGCGATTTTATTGGCTATAATATGCTCATCCCATTACCCAACAAATAACAATTTATTTTATTATTTTATAATAAATCATGCATTATCATTATTGTGTAAGATTATTTATCACACTATAATCTGGCCCTCCAAAATGATGTATGTTTGTAATCATCCCTAATTTACAGCATTATTGCTGAGCGCCCATCGTATATATAGCTCTCTGCCCCAGGGCGGTGAAAATACTCAATTAGATCGACTGGGAGATATAAAAGCCAAGTAGTTTCTGATTGTCATGTAGATAGAAACGTGAAAACACCGTCTGAGCCCCAGAGGCTGATCCATCATCAATTATAAACATCCTATTGTGATTTGTATCTCACTGTCATGTCAACCCTTTGATGACTGACGCACTGAATTTAATTTGTAAACTGATATCACATTCAATGTTCTGTATATGCAAAGACGGGTGCTATATTGCAATCGCAATATATAAGCTAATATAATGTTTGATCCACTTACTCTATAATAATTAACATATTTAAAAGAAAAAAAAGTCACTTACTGTACAGATACAATATACCAGTCTTATGTATGACCGTAATGGTCGATTGTTACGAAGGAATAAACGGACTTAAAAATAGTTTTTTTAAACCATAAATATATCTATAATAATATACAATCTCGATCATAGCCAATATATTCATAACTGTATACATGATTATTTACTAATGAATACGGAATTTTACTTACCATCAAGCTATGAATTGCTTGGACGATTTACTGCTCGATGTGGATAAATATGTCACCAGGATTATTAGCCTTAGTTTACATAGGGCTTCATCCCTTTCAGCGCGGGGATCGTCTTTATACGTCAGAATCTGACGTATAAAGACGGTCCCTGCGCTGAAAGAATTAAAATATTTATAATGACAATAGACCCATAACATAAGTATTCAAATGAATCGGGCAGAGCTAACTATAAGACATTTATAATGATTTCAAATTGAAAAAACCCTTTGGTCTCCATGGTTGACACAAAAATATTTCAGCGCTGAAAGGGTTATCGACGTTTCACCCACCTGTACATATACGTCTGTTGGAGTTGATCGCGGGACTGTGGCCAAGCTAATAATAAGGCTGCGGCACCATGACTCGGCCTTTGATCAGGCCGCCAATCTCGATGCCCGTTACAACCGCGGCTGACTGAGCTGTCACGACGCCTGTCATTAGCCTGGTTACATGGCCGCCGACCACAGGTGACCGCTACTGAGGGGGTCACCCGCTACAGCGGTCATTAACACCCTTGTCTCGCTGAATTGTCAACTGGGATTCCTCGCTGATTTAAAGCTGGAGATTTTTAACATAATTCCCAGCTTTAAATGGCGCAAAAATGTTTCTATATATATATCCTCCCCTTGGAGTTAGAAGGTGCTGAACTGCCACTTTACATTCACTTTACTTCACCTTCGAACTCCAAGGGGACGATATATCATATGAAAAATAGAATTTTTGTATTAGCTTGGCATCTACAACTGGCATCTACAACCTTTTGCGCGCTGCATACGATTTATATGATAGCATAACTTTTGTATTAATTATGTGGTAATTTATGTATAAGTGGCTGATTTTAATATGTATAGATATATATATATATATTTTAGTTTTATTGTCTCTCACAACTCTCTAAGGAGTGAATTGTTGTACAGAGCGAGACTGAAATAAATGTTATACTACATGTACTGCGACCTTGTGTGCATTGGAGGTCATACCTTAAAGTATGTTCTATTGTATCTAGAATTTGTGTGAATTTATCATTTAATTGTGGTAAAAATATCTGTATAATTTATATCAACGCAATCGTATTTTTCAGATTTTTATATAATTTTCAAACGCGTGAATGTGATTCTAGCCTTTGACGCAAATGAAAATTTCACTCGTAACTCCCCTCCCCCCAGACATATGTGAAATTGAGCATTTTGATGTATGTGTCAGCTGGCGGCTGCGTGTGCTCTATGGACTTGTGAGCCCTGTACGCATGAAGGCACGGCTAATTTAACAAATTAACCGGCAGCCTCCCCAGAAACCTCTCACTCACAAAGTGTTGTCAGCTCAACAACTTAGAGAAAAACTCTCTTTTTCTCTGAAGTTCTGTCTGAAAATTTTCAGATGTTTTATTTCACCTACCGTCATGTCACAATTATGTTCTTTCTAGGAATCTTTCTGAAACTATATATATATATGTTAAATGTAAAGTTTTGATAGCTATAATAATTGTTCCACTGTGAATAGACATTGTTTGGCTTGATTTCCATTTTTTTTCCTGTAGACTTTTGTTACAACAAAATAAAGACTAGGGTTTAGGGTTGTGGCTGTACGGTTCTCACATCGAGTCTGCGTTGTATGGAGTGTGCATCCACGCTTTTCTCCTATATCGTCACCAAGGCTTGTATTTGCAACTTTACAAAATCGCAGATATGATGCAAAAATAAGACTGACGATATATACATGTAAGTCTACATATGTAGCATCAAACTGTTAAATTCCAATGATTATAGTGCATGGGGTGTACAGTTATACACGTGATTATGTGAGCATGAAAGGTGACTGGAAATCAGACAAAATAATTCCTTGCTTCTTTTAAAAAGCAGAATTACGCGGCGCAGTACCGCACAATCCATGCGGTGGGAATCTCTGATCCACCAAGTGACCTCGTCTTTCCACGACGTGGCGTGCCGTAATCGGTTCTGTGCGAGCAGGGCACTACTTCACACGCCGTTTACACATCCTTCTCACCGAATTTGTAAAGCGATTAGCCACCCTATAATTCAATTCAACAATCAATCGCAGCCTAAATACAGAATGACCTAAAACTTTACATTTATATCGTGATGGAATTTCATCCACGTCAAGTTGTGAATAGCGCTTCGCAAGCGCGATTCACAGCTTGGCGTGGATGATTTTTTTGCAGAAATACATAAATCTATGGCATTACCTTGGGGTGGAAGGGGTTGCGCACGGGCGTATAATCCGGGAGTTTAGCGCGGTGGTTTGCCAGTCATGAGCGAGCACTCACACAAAGTCATACTAATCACTAGCGGCTCATCCCTAATTTGTAAGAAATGTAAATTTCACGGTGAAACGAACTACAAAAGCAGTGGGCGGAGACACGGGTGATCATCGTGATCGCCCGCACCCTCGGCATACTGGGGCCGCAGAAAGCAGCAGGTGGCTGATTTAGTAGATACATTTGATAGAACTAGCAGTGAAAAAAAAATATTGTAGAAACGGTCTTAATGAAATGGACATTCCACATGGGTTCAATTCCATGTGTTTACTTGAAATTTATCGTATATTAAATCCAGACCAAAGACGTATAAAAAGGGGCCGCCTTTGGCTTTCAAAGGTTTGGTGGGGGCGTAGTGAGACGATTATGGTAACGCGTTTTAGAAGTCATACATCAAGTTGAAATTGCAAGTTTGGTGACTGCTGTGGTTTTGCCACATTTCACTTGTATTTTGCGACGGATCTACAAGGACCACGGATAGTTTACGTATGTACATATATCTGGCCTAGGTAAAAGTATTATTAAATAACTAAACCTCGGCCTTGGCCAAATATCATCAAATAAATAAACCATGTGAGTTTGGATAAATTATCACCCCTGTTTTTTTATGAAAAATATCTAAGGTATTTTAAAATCCTTGAAATGTTATTTGAGTCGTTTAATTTTTAAATGATCAATTTTTTTTTTTGGCCGGGTAATTAAGAAAGGACACTCACTAAATGACATACAGCTGAAAATTAACTCTTTCTTCAACCAAAATTCGCAGATAATTAAAAAATTATCTCAAGATTATTTTAAACACTATTTTATATAAATTATAGTTCTATTCATTATTTTGCCGATGGGGTATAAACCACAGCAGCACAGTTCCGTGAACATTTTTTTTATTTTGGGGAAAAAATTCACCCATTTGAAGATGGCTGTAGCATATATATAAATGGATGAAAATGGCATATACATAATTCCGCTCTATAATTATCAATGTGTGTAGGATTTTACACTTGACATTCCATCTGGTGACACCTGCTCCACAAGGTGGTGGCACCTGTCTCAGATGGTATCTTCACTCTCACCACACCTCCTTGCTCCCACACTCGTGTTCCTTCCCAGAGCGGGAAATCATATCAACCTCTCTCTCGTTTTGCTATGCCTAAGGCCAGTGGTGGAGGATAGAATACTCGGCAATTTCTAATTTATTTTGCAGAAAATAAAAACACATTTTTCAAATGTAGAAGCCTTTAATATGTTTTATATTCTTTTCAAAATAATATGACTGGAAATTTAAAAATTAAAAAAAAAGAATTATAGGCCTATCATTTTATATCATACAAGTCAAATCAAGTCAAATTTATTTGCTTCGCAAATGTTACAATGCAAAATACAGAGTTACAACAGTACATAAAACAAAATATTAACAACAGTATACAGAGCCGTACCCTAATTCCGTATAGCTTTGGCTCCAAGTCGTTTCACAATTTAAAATCGACCATCGCGCAGTAATGTGTTTGACTTGAAACTTATGTCAAGTATATAGTCACTGAGCGATCGAAAATAATGTGGGTTTTTTTCACAAAAAACTGATACTCTTATGTATGTGTGTCCTCTTATGATACAACCAAGTCCTCACATTCTAAATCATACGAGGTTTCTGTGGACGCCATTTTACCATTCATGCATAGCTTGCCATTTGGATATCTATACATCGAAAACAGTCATGCAAGCATTTGAAACTGGTCCGTTTTTTTCGGAGTCCTTGACGGTTTCCCGACGTGACCAGAAATAAATTGTGAACGGGTATATAACAATGCCAGTGATGTTTGTTCTGCTTAACCCTTTAAACCCTCATGATGCACCAAAGCATCATTTTGCATCTTTGAAGAATGACTTAATTTCCTACACCTAGGGGTTTTTGATCGATAATTTTCATGGAACTGTTTTAATAATGACGATATATTTTTTTAATTGCCACCCACTTCAAGTCATCTTCATCCACTACAAGCCGAGAATTGCGATAGCAATTCGCGGCTTGTAGTGGATGAAGATGACCATGATAAATTCAGGGTTGAAAGGGTTAAACCTATTGATCGCTGCGCTCCTTCCATGATATTTTATTCCAGTTAAAGCTGTGATTACCGACGCCATTCTAGCTTATTTCTCAACAAAATTATATAAATTGTATAAATATTTCCAAGATACAATGTGGTTGAACAAAATTGAAGCTAGCTTTCTTGTTTATAGCGGTATCGGTACGCGGAGGGTTATACGCGGATTTAAACAAATTGGAGCGTTCCCCCCTTGCCTTAACACACAGCTAGGTCGCTGTGCACATACGCACCTCGTGCCTGCACATAACACCGGCAAGGTGCGGCGCTCCAATTAAAAAGAGCAATTCTTTGAGGTGTCATTTATTTGCCTGCCTTCTTCATGACCGCACATATAGAATCCAGATATTTTCGTAATAATTAACTGATATGACCGGTGTATTTTTTATGTGGATGACACTGGCATGTAAGAAATAGTGAATTAACCTGAGGTAAACCAACATGTGGCATATGTCATATGATGTATTCAGTTTTAATAAAAGGTTACCCCCATGTGATACATTAAAACTGGAATAAAAGTCTGGAAATAAAAAATAAAAATTATTTACTTCACAAAATAATATCATATTTCGACGCGTTAAAAAATAAAATGATCTGAATATAACTAATATATTCCCGTTAACGATTCTAGTTATAACAATTGGTGTATGAATACGTTAGTAATTATAGGCCTATCAATAATTATTATAAAATAATTTATTATCACAATTATTTCTATGAGAATTATCCTTTTTTTGGCAGCCATCACATAATAAAAATAGTGGATCTGCGCGAACAGAAAACTGTCGCTGATTTTCAATGCTATGTTACGAATGAAAAAACTGGTGAAATGACCGTTGTCGCGGCTGTAGAGGCGGTGATTTGATATTCTAATCATCTAAGTGTCTGGCCAAGATCACAAAGCGGCCACGCTCTGTGGCGGATCACTATGTCATTATAATATTTTTTTATAATACTTGTTATTATTTATGCGCTACGGCTCTGGTCCTCTGGTAACGACTGGTGTATGCGAAAGTACAAGGCGTAATTTAGAGCAGTTAAAATTTTATATACGACAATTAGGGCATTCCTGAAACTGAAGACTCGTTCTGAAAAACGGTTCACTATTTTACTGTAATATACACAGAGAACCTTATAATTGCAGTAAAATAATAAAAAAATTCTTTAAAAAAACACCACGAATAATTCAAAGTTTGCATGTGAAAATAGAAGTGAAAAATATACTTCAATCTGTATGATTTTTGAGTTCTGACCTTGTGGTAAAATATATAATATTTGATATTTTATATCGATGGAGAATACCATGCATTATCAATTGAAATGTTAGTGTCAGATATCATGATAATTAAAATGTAATTTATGTAATCCAGTTTATGTAATCTATGGCATATGTTCGTGAGCGTCGCTAGGTTCTGGACACGTTCCAATCATCTTAAATATCAAATTGCGTCTACTTATTTTATAATATTATTAATGCATGTGGCGTAGCATGTTTTCTGAAAAAGTTATTAAATACACCTATGATTTATTATTCGAAAATTCAAATAATTTACTATGTGACATAAGGTAGATATATGTTCACTTGCAATAGTTTTTTTTTCAGTTTTTTGTCTGACTATAATTATATTACATAGCCAACATATGCAAATCTTTTATTAATTCCCGAACAAGAAAACGATATCAAATCCAGCAGATAAAAAGTATCAACCAAAAAATACATTCAATTGTACGTTTGAAATACAAATAAATATCACGCTTGGCGATTTCACATATGACATGTCAATTTCACGCCGTTCTAGTGAAATTGACAGTTGTGAGGGGACCTGTCATTTTCTTGTCAATCCATCAATCTCTGCTGGGTCCCTCCCGACGTATCATTTGCATAATTTATTTGCATAAATTCATTTCTTACCTGTCAGCGACCCTTTCATTTGTTTCTACCTGATCATTGACCTCGTTGACTAGAAACAAATTGGCCCCTTTCGCGAATATCTTCTTAGCTTCCCTAATAAATGGCATCATTGGCGACGCATATCGACAAAACGCCAGTCATTTGTTACACACCACGCACAGAATCCACCAGTCTTATCTTTGTCATGGCAGATAGTAATCTAGCCGCGCAGTGTACGTTTCCTAATAAGTTACCTACTTTTTTAGCTTTCAGTATTTCTCCAACCAGTATACGGCCGTGCAAAGGCAAAAAGCAGTATCTGCTAACTTTACAAGTAGGCAGATACTGGCTTTTGCTTTTGCAGAGCAGTGTAACACATAACACCCAGCAAACACGAGACGTTGATCCAATGTATCTACATTATTGGGCCAGTGTCGCAGACGGTGGACGGAAAAGTTTCAGAATAGCTTTAAATATGTAAAAAAGAGTTCATATGAAGAAAAATTGTGTTTATTGTATTTTAGTGCCATGAACCAGCAAACTCTAGTAGGGTGATTTGATGTTGTGTCAACGTCGCAGTTATGTGCATTGGTCAATGTATCATGTCTACTGAGAACAGACTGAGGTTATAGGGTTACATTTAGAGTATCCTGCTTCCAGTTCTCAATTGTGATTTTCTAAATAGTCAAATCAGTTGCATCGAAAAAATTATATTTGATTATTTATATATCGTATAGAAACCTCTGTATTATTTATCAGTGCTTACGATATTTTCAATATTTGGGGTTTATATATATACGCAATTGTTTTATGTAACAAGTACAAATTATTTCCGTAAGTGAAAACACTACTGATGGTACCATGCATTCTATTATGTATGTAACAAAACACTACAATACGTGAATTACGTAACATAGGCACATAATATCATCTCATACTTACACGTGCAGAAGCAAATTCTAACGGGTTTTTTCATTCTGGATAAAGTTTTTCGCAACCTGGTATATACCAGCTTGACAAAAACGTAGCATAACATGACAGTAGCTGACGGTCGCTGTAACCTGCTAAGTGCATGCAAATAATTCTTTAGCATTCTCACCTCTATTGCGGACAACTTGAGGGTGTATCCATCTGTCTTTCGAAGGGGTCCCAGTGACTGATTTAACGGTTAAGGTGAAAACTAACAAGTAATATCGTCACCTTGTTATTAAAGGGTCGCATCTGCCATAACTCAAAGTGACAGATAGGACCCTTTAATAGCAAGGCACGTGTATTAATGTTGCGGTGGTTGAACGCCCGGTCACATTGTAACATAGTAAACAACATAGTAAACAACATGGTGTAATTATCATCAGAAAATCTTTGTAAATTTTGACTCTGCGAATACCCAGCAAACACAAAGCATTTGTATAACATTTGTACAACGTCGGCCCAACGTCTTCGACGTTGGTCCAGCATTGCACAAATGTTATACAAATGCTTTGTGGTTAAAGGGTAGCTCTCGTCTAAAGAATAATGTGTTCGCACCTTATTCTTATAGACAAGTGTGGTATTCTTCTTAAGTCATATTGGCAGAGAGTTGGTGAACATCGGATGGTTGTTTTCCCAGCGTCGTATCTCACCTGATATTACCCCTGATTTGTTTTTATCTGGCGCCTGGTTTTGGGACGAGCAAAAAACGAGTCTGGGACTGGTGTGATCGCTTATCTTCTCGGCATCGTCACACTCACGTGTAGTCGTCGTTATCACATCTGACAGCGTGATAACAGGCTATCACATCTGACGGAGGAGGTGTGGCCCTCAAATCACTAATAACAACAATAACAGCGACATAAATTATACAACTACACACAATACAAAATAATATTTGATAATATAAGGTTCCTTTTTTATTCTTTATTTCAAATCAAAGCATTGGTGAGATGTACAGGCAGTTGTCTGGCCTTTCGCAAAGTTACAAGCAACTTGGCATTGGTGTAATGTTTGAATTCTTTTGAAGGTTAAAATGAATGAACATACATCATATATAACGAAAACTAACGATTTCAAACGTACATCATGTACATGCCATGAGATGTTTTTGTAAATAATCAAGGTGTGGAACATCTTGATATCTGAAATTAAAAATTAACTTTCGATATTACATCAGGTGTTATGTATTTTCATTATATAGATATTAATATATTTTTTTCACATAATAGATCATAATAGGGATACAAAAAACACGCCGAAGGGCAGGCTGAGCTTGCTCTTAAACACGGGTTTAGGGTGATTTAGAATATATCCATGGCTGATATTCAGCATGTAATCCCAGCTGAGTACTTCAGAGCGTGGGGATATAATGTTCTGCGTTTTCACCATCGATGCGTTTTTCCCGTGCTTAACCAGTTGAGCGTTTTGTGGATACAGTCTTTTATAGAATGTAACTGAGAAGGAGGAAGGCAGCGAAGCAGATGATCGGCAATGATGGCCGTCATTGTACCCCGCGTACGCCCACAATACACCTTCCACAGAGACAAATGGTAGTAGCTGCTTACTTGGAAAGTAAGCAGTTACTGCAATCTGGCTTTGCACGGCAGAATACACATCTGTAGACCCCAGAGTCATTGTTACAACATACGCGCACCCTCTACCGACTGTGTCTGGCACTACGTCCGCCATATTAGATTGTCATGAAGCATTTCCCACGAGCCTCTTTTCTTGTAAAACAGTACGAGAGATGTGGATTGTGTTGCGGACAATCATGGTCAAAACATAAGAGAGAGTTTATATCCAGCAAGCACGAGACGTTCACCCAATGTCGGCACAATGTTGGACCAGCGTCGCAGACGGTGGACCAACATTGTACCGACATTGGGTGAAAGTCTCGTGTTTGCTGGGTAACGGCTTATGGTAAAATATCTGATCTGAAAATAGGACATAGAGGATGGTAGTCATACAGTAGGCATAATAACACTCTCCAGATTTAAATGGCTGTACTCTATTAAATCAAACGAGTTTGGGCGTGATAATTTTTGTAGAATGCGTCATCTGCTGTTGATATTTTTATGTTGAGATCATACGACCACGCATGTAAGACAGCTAAATATAATACTGGAAAACACGGTAAACCGCAGTAATACATAGTGGTCAACCACAACCACCTCGTTCATCATCTCAAAAGCATGAGAAGACTGACCTATAGCTTAGGCATGTGATTGGTCGAGATGGCCATCTCGACCAATCAGATGCCTAAGCTCTAGGTCAGTCGTTTTGAGAATAACGGCCCACTGCCCTATAACTATCCAATAATCACTAATTGCTGGCTCATAGAGATGTGGTCAACAGTATAACTATATCATGTTGTAAGTCACTATTTCAATAGTATCATAATGATTTGATATAATTAAAATATGACTAATTCAACGAGGAAGATATTTCGTCACGTTATATTGAGAAAAAGACGTCCCTCTGTTTGCCGCCATATTAACCAGAGGGTGCATGTACAATTTGCTCTGTGTGAAACGTTCACAATGTGAACAGGATCAACCTACGACTACGAGTCGTGGCGGGAGATTTCATATACTCCACGGACGTAGATTTGAGTGAGAGTGTAACTCTGTCATTGCAGACTATACTCTGTCACGAGGCACGGTTACTGTCACTACCCGATCTGTATTACTGATAACAACGTAATCACGTATACTGATACGCCGACGGGAGATGGGGGGGAGGGGTGGGGGGGGGGGGGGGTACAGGTGAACAGAAAATACAAAACTTCACTCCGCGTTGATTAGATGGATAAAATTCCCCGTGGTATTAATGTTTCTGGAATATCTGTAAAAACAACAAGGGTTTCTATATACAAGGATCGAATCATGAGGCAACATGAGGCGGTATAATGCTGATAAAATATGAATGGTTCCGTTAGTATATAATCATTTTGATGTGATGTGATAAAAATCGATAATATTTCAGTGCGAGGCCTACTCTGAAATATATAAGTAAGAATGTTATTATACTTACTTATGTATTTTAATTTTGATATAATGAACCATTCTTGTATGCAATTTGACTCAATAAATCAATATTTTTTAGTGTGAGGCCTAATTTGAAATAACACGGTGAACCAGACTACTGTCACAAAAGGGTTTTTCTCAATCCTTTGTCACGGATTAAAACGTGTAATTGTCTTACTCATATGGATTTAAAATCATTAATTTATAGCAGATAATTAAAATGACTTTTAAACCTAGAATATCGCTTTCTAATAATTATACCCCCTCTTGAATTTCCAAAAAAATATATATAACTACATCTATTTATTATTAATATGATTATACTTTCACTTCTGCCGCTTTCGTGACACAACCGGATAATAAATAGCTAAAAATGAAAATGGTAGGCCCTATATATTATCAAGTTTAATCTGCTATGATTACCTCACTCCTATCTTCACAGAGATAAGTTAAGATGGCCGACTGATCGTGTTTATGATACGTGTTTAAACAGGTGCGATAATATAGACTGGTTATCTCGGCCGCTCTGACGACGGCAGCTAATATAATACATGAAGGCCTACCTGAAAGCATTCTGATATTGGCCCTGCGCTGGCTCAATGTTGAGCCAACCTATAGCGTTGGACCGGCATTGAGACAAGGTTGAGTTTGTGAGGAAATCGAGAATAAATTCCTCTCGCGTTTGCGGTTTGTTAAATAAGCCAACACGATCATATATATGATAATAAGAAGTTAATGATTTTCTAAGTGGTTATGCTTGAAAACTTCAAAGGCAGAAGATCAAACTATTCGCTTCTGTCATAAACGATCTCAAAATTATAGTTTTTGCATCATTACTTCACTTATAATTATAAGTATATATTTCTATAATTAGTTACACAAATAGTTATAGCCACCCATTTTTAACGTCTGTACCGTATAATTATAGTTCATAATTATGTTGAATAATATATTTAAATGTTCAGACATATATATTTATTCTAATTTAATTTATTTAAAAAATATAATTATGTGTAAATCATACTCAGATTTTTGTATTTTTTGCCACTAAGTGTGTTTTGGGCAGTCAAAGTTGATATTGTTGAGGTATGGAAAAACTACAATGATGAATCTTACAGTTAAAAAATCTTGGAAATAGGAAGTTTTTTTTCAAAGCAGACCTGGAATTTTTCGTGACAATTTTTGAAAAAAAAATCGTTTTCGGTAGCTAAGCTGTTTCATCAGTTGACAAAGCATGTTTTTTTTTTTGAATATTATTATTTTGTTCAGATTGAATCTCAACGGACATCAGATTCAAACAAAAGCAGATTCTATAATGGTCTAATGCTGGGCCACCATCTGCGACGTCGGCCTAACATTAGACCAGCATGAGAATTGAATCACATTCCTCCTCACAGAATAGTCAACTATACATTTGTAGAAAAATGTGTTCATGAAAACGTAGAAGATATATGTCTAGTGTATCTGTAGGACATGATAAAATATACTTATAAATATTTTTAAAACTTAGATATTGTTTTATAAATGAGCAAAATGAACTATACAGATTAAAACATTTTCAAATAATACTGTTGAAAAAATAGTGGTATAATGATTCGCCTCTTTGGATAATTTATATACTTCAACGATGTAGGGAATAATGCACAGTAGACATCCACCATCCTACACTTATGTATAGTACTCTAGCTCTCTCTCTCTCATTTCACTCAATAATCATCAGGTGGATGAACAGTATATATGAACAGTATCTTCTCTCTCGTACAATGTACAGGCGACAGTCTGTACAGCCTTGGGCCAATCTCTCACACAGTGGCCCAACGCTGGACCACTAACGGGCAAATGTATATTGGAGGTGTCGACATTGCTAATGGCAAGGGACACAACCAGTCACACATTTCAAGTGAATGAATAGTTTAATTTCTCTCACACTTTCTCAGTGTATTTTACATTGGGTTGAAGCTTCAGTCGCGTCAGCAATTTAAGCTTCAAACCAATGTAAAATACACGCAATTTTTAAAACAAAGACCCTTTGCTTGCCACATTTGCCTAGAGCCGGCAGCTGACCAAGCCATCCTGCATGGGTGTGAGATAAGCTGTGGACCATCATCGGACTTAAGGAGGCCTCTCCTCTTATCTATGGCTCCTCATGATTGCCATATTATAGAGATGACAAGAGATAGTGATAGAGTCCACTCTTCACACTGACCGTACCCTGCCCAGGCTGAGTGGGGGGGGGGGGGGGAAGCTGAGATTGAGAGCATTTCCATATGGCGATCTTACGCTATTGTTTTGCTATAAAATTTTCCAGCGCGCCAATTATACTGTCGCCAGATAGATCGGGTTATTATTCCCAAATTAGTTTCAATGACTTATCAATTATTAACAGAAATATAATTATAATAATTTGTGTTGGCATAATTAAGAACTTTATATAGATATAAAGTTCTTGACATAATATTTATCTTTATAGTATTGTATCTCATTTTTACTTTGGTATATATACGGCACTTTTTAATCCACTGCCTACTTATCCACCACACAGCCCCCAAAGAGGTAGTTAAAAGTGTCGTGACAACACAATTTTTTTCACTTTACTAAAGTGTCTTCGTTAAACAGAATAGTGTGTAATTAATATTAAACCAATCACACTCATTTCGTGATGAGATGAATGAAACTATTGACTTCATTTAACAATAATACATAATGTCATTCTCTAAATATATAGATGCTGATGACGTTAATAGAAGCATGCATATACTAGTATCATGTGCGAAGGTATAAAAGACTGGTTTTGTATTCTTTTCAATTTTATTCTACATGAAATAATTAGTGTTGAAACTTCTGATTAGTTCATGGCGTTACATAAAGTCACACATAACAAAGCGTGATGACATCCTAAATATCATTCATATTTGTCACTCACTATACTATTTTGCCGGGCTAAGACAAAAGAAAATAACTACTTACTCTAAAAGTAAGCAGTTACGGCCTTTTGGCTCTGCGCATCAGTGTTATTGTAATACACAGAAGGTAGTAGTGCACTGTTTGATAACATGTGCTCGCTATCATATGAACACTTAAAGAAGCCAACACGATCTCTAAATAAGGAACCGTTCCGTATTGATAACGCATTCCATCCCCAGAAAACAAGAGATGTTGAAACAATGTCGTTTTACTGTCGTCCCGCTCTCTGTGATGCCGGCCCAGCATAAATCCAGCACTGGGTGAACACCTTGTGTTAGCTGATAGCTGTCTGTGGATTAGCAGCATGGTCACGAGGGAAACAGGAGACGTTGACCCAATGTCGATTTAATGTTGGGCCGTCGTCGCAGACTGTGCTCACTGTGAATGATATCAGTATTTAATAATGGTATGCATTCTGATTGATAATGGTATGCATGCACAGTTTTTTTTAACTTTAGGATCAAAGTGACTGAGAGGTGACGGACACATGTCTGGTTCTGCGAAGATGAAACAGCGGCTTAGCTGTGGTTCAGTGCCGGGCCAATAGATGTGAGGTTAGTCCGGTGTACATGTTTCTAGAGCTGCACACACGTCGTCAGCGTGAAACACCGCTCAAACACTGATATTGTACGTGAACTAGAACGGAAATAAGGAATCAGTTTGAGATAGAGACTTAAAACAATGTCTTGTTCTTATCTTCCCCGTGGAGAGTATGCTTATTTGGTTGGCTGGTGTATTATTTATTATTAATATAAACATTGTAGAAGTCATACACATTCACATTATAGTACTGCACAACAACTGGTACAGCATTACAAAACTAAGTAGTTTAAAAAGGTGATAAAAAATTATAGGTGCACTACATTATAAATATATAATAAACGACGTCGACATTTTTATAACATTTGTACAACGTTGGTCCAACATTGTACAAATGTTATAAAAATAGTTTTGTGCTTGCTGGGTAAAGAGTCGATGTATGGAGGTAGAGAATCAAGGGAAGCCATGACGTTATAATGACATACTATATAAAGCGTATTTGTGGATAATTTCTATACATGATCCTAATGTAGAAATGCCCCCACCCCTTCCTTAACACACACATAGAGATCGTACGACTCTTAATCCTTAGCTCACCCGTGGCGAGTCACTCGCCAGATTAAAGCGCTTATGTCGGATAAGCGAGGTGCAATATGGGAGAAGTGAGCAGGTCAAGTAAACAGCGATAACCCCTAGAGACCTCTAGCGACCAGCGTCAGTATTAACCCCCAGGACGCATTGCGCGCGGTCAAATCTCTTATCTTCCTGTAATATTCAGAGGTTTTTAGTCTGTTTTCCTCACTTGAAGATCAATCTTTTTCACAAACGAAATAAGATGGCATTATGTTTAAATATTGTTCTTCTTTAATAATCTCATAGTTTTTAGGTTGAATCTAAATGCGCATTCTATCCATGTAAATACATGTCACTTTACTATTACTTCTTTGATCATTTTGTTTACTCAATAAAATCCTGTGAAAATATGCCTGTTACTTATCATTTTTAGATCGTCCTTTTCCTTTTTCTCGCTATCAGCTGCGTCGAAGAGATAGAAGCCCGCGTGTGGCAGAAATTTATTTTTGGGCTTCAGGGGTTTGGTAAACAAATGTGAACCCCACCCCCACCAGAATCACTTCTCCACCGTGGATCCGCCCCCGTCCTATCTGATAACGCAATGGACGGGGCTTCCATAATACTGACACGCAAAGCCAAAATGCAGTAACTGCTCACTTTACAAGTAAGCAGATACTGCCTTTTAGCTTCGCAGGATGCTGCCCAAGGTTGGCCCGCCGTGGAGGCAGCACCCGGCATACCAATATGACTGGGTGGGTGTGTACCATGGTTTCGTGATAATAAATATGTATTTTATATTATGCGAACGAATACACTCAATAATTATTATTATTCCAGATCAAGTCATCCACCTCTACAGTGATCGACATTTTAATTATGAGCACAATTGCGAAATTACAGCTCGCAAAGGGTCACCTGTCAGTTGGTGAGTTTTGCGCTGATTGCTTCACCTGTGCCCGCCATCTAGTGACTAATCACCCAGCTATACTCGCTAGGGGGCATAGTGCACTAGCCAGGTGGACATGTGACCGATCGCAAGCCAATGCAAGCTTCTCTCTCATATCACCTGAATTATTGTAACTGATAGAGAATAAAATAATATAACATATGTATATCTACTCGGGATTAAAGCTGTAAGATATACTTTTTTTTATTATAAAATGTATATTTATTCTTTTTTTATCATGGAATTTTATGATATTCAGGTGTCAAAAGAATATTTTTCAGATTCTTTTAAGGCAACGTAACAAAGGGACATTTTCAGCTTACAAGTTCATAAAAAACTATTCGCGGGGTTATTGTCATTATTTTGATTTTTAAGTTATCTTATAGCGCGAGGCAATTCTAGCCTCAAAAAGTTTATGTACTCAAATGGTTTAAAAATGGAAGCCGGAAAACGTAATATGTGTTTATCCGTTATAGAGAGGGGTGTCAGCAGTTTATCATGGCCGCACAGGGGGTTTAGGAGGCTCCGGGCCCGCCATCTCGCGGCGAGGAAGATCACAAGTCCACCGCGCCGGAGAGCTATATCGCCATACCCAGAAAACACGAGACATTGAACCAATGTTGAGTCAATGTTGTGCCGACGTCGTAGAAAGCGGTCCAACATTGAACCAACATTGGTTCAATGTATCGTGTTTGCTGGGTTAGGCGATCCATACACGTTACACATATCAGCCTTATTTTGACGTGGAGTCTGCCATGTAAAGTCAAAAATGTAGTAACTGGTGGCTTGAAAAGTCAACAGTTACAGCCTTTTGACGATTTCGCCATCTAGAAAGCTATAATATGGCGGCTAATTCCCTGACCTTGAGACCTCCCGCACAAGGTCACCCAATCAACACACTGGCCAGTTCAAATATACAGAAGACATCGCAGCTTCCATA
This sequence comes from Flabesymbios commensalis, assembly GCA_964017125.1. Lineage (NCBI taxonomy): Eukaryota > Metazoa > Annelida > Polychaeta > Terebellida > Flabelligeridae > Flabesymbios > Flabesymbios commensalis. The sequence continues at coordinate 45,037,873 of OZ024904.1, forward strand.
AGAGATAAAAACAATATTCAAAAGGCGGCCATTTTTTGAGGGTCACTTTTTTCGGCGGGACTATGTCCCGCCGAAAAAGTGACCCTCAAAAAATGGGTGTGATGAGGATGTAGTATTGCGCCGCCGGACACAGCCTCTTTTGATCTCTCTCGGCGGGGACTAGAATGTAAGAGTTCCTGGAGATAAAAACCCGGACGGCAAAGTGGTTTCTGACTGGGCACTAGGATCTACTCGGCACCTGGCCCCATGGTTGCCTGGAGAGGTTGTCCCGATGTCGGCTCATTGCCGGACTTACATAAGCCGGGGTGGAACCCCCAGGACTCGGCGGAGGCATGCCAACATATAGTTTTGTGAATCCGAACTGGTGACTAATTTATCCACATGTATACTGGACCAATGTTTTCATGTAGTTTTGCACTGCCACACAAAGGCAAACAGCAGTAAATGTTTAATAGAAAAGTAAACAGTTGCTGCTGTTGTCGGTGCAATGAGGGATAATGCATTGTTTGTAATGCGTATGGTATTAATCAGTGTTAACCCTTTAACCGCCGGTGCCGCATATATTCGTGTTTTCATTTGTTATTAGCACATTAAGTACCACCTTTTAAACTTGTTAAAAGATAAAATGTGACATCAATTAGCAAGATTTGAAAACAGTTGACCTCCATTTTGTCAAATCTGAATAATTTTCACTCACTTGAAGTTGTGGATCGCGTCAGCGAGACACAACTTCAAGTGGGTGAAAATTCAAATTGTTTAATTTGGCGGTTAAAGGGCTATTAGTGTGTATGATATGCATTATAGCCTACTCATTATAATGTTTATTGCTGCGCTCCTAATGTCATATAAATATATAAATATCATAATCATAGTAAAAGTGAAAATGTAGCATATAGGTCTACCAATTATCTTCCATAGCATACAGAAGTGCTCAACTACAAACCACAATAGTTGGACTAAGAACTTTATATAGAGTTGTGGGTTGGACCAAAGACGTTCTTTTACGTCCTTGGTTGAACCAAAGAGGTTAGGTTGGACTGAGTAAAGGACAAAATGTTCATATAAATCAAAGAACTTTCAAGAAACCCTTGAGACATTCTAGTTTAATGACACATTTTAAACTATTGACGCGATTATTATGGCGACAATTTATGGCGATTATTAGAAGAACGAAGCCTGGACAATCCCCTTTATAAACCACAAACAGCGAGTGTGAAAACACTAATTCTCTCGTTCTCTGATGACACGGATTTTATCTCTCCAAACATAAACAGTCTATTAGTACTTAAGTGCGGGCGCGTGTATGGGAATGTTGTAGCTTTTTGTGGGCCATACTTGTTGCAGCTGGTTGATTTTATTGCATCGTGTCCATTTCACAGAGACCGCCGGGAGGAGTTCTGGGCGGAGTGTGGAGGTGCTACATCGTGTTAAAGGCAATAACCGTGTCAACGGCTGGCGTGTGCTGAATGACAACTGCCACTCTGAGACAATGTCCATTACAATTTTAAAATTACTTGATGGCAACAGAGAATATTGATTTCATCATCATTACAAGTTTCCATCTTTAAAAATTATTAATATAGAGACTAAAATATTTTGAGCACTTCTTTATTACAGTCATCGATAACAAATATTTAATTATAAACCCTATATATATATAGGCTATTATTTTGATGCAAAACATTCGCATGAATATAATTATCAAATTCTGAAAATACTGCATTGTATGCCTCTATAATTTTGCCTTTCTTGATACAAATTAATCCTAAATTAACTAACTGATTTGGGGGTTATTATAATTTGGCTAATTAGGACAATCAACCTGTTTAAGTTCTTACATTGGCATTGTCAATTTGCTTGTCACTTTAATAATCATCGACCAGAGACTGGAATCTAAACAATTCAAAACCACCCCATGATATATATAGTTCTCCCATTATACAAAACAATTCCAACCTCGCCAATCAAGAAATCAAATTTACGGCCACCCCCGCCCAAGACTTCAAAGTGGTGAGCTGTCCAGCTGCGGTACCCCACGATTGCTTCTCTCGCCTCGCTCCGATGGCTATCGCCCAGACGTAATGGATTTTTTTCCATCTTCACCTCTCCTCCCACTTTTTATTCCACTTGGTGTCAAGTGGTCGGGGCGATCTCTGGGCCGCGGTTGAAAGTCGCCGGCCAATTCGCCCGGTCGTAATGCGGTCGTAATACTGTCTCGTGTGCGAGATTTAAACCTTGTTCCGTGGGAGGCCGGTGCCTGGGTGGCATCTCATATTGGGTACAACACGGTTGGCCCAACGATGGCTCTAAGTCTCAAACGCTGGGCCTCATTAGAGCCATAATTGGGCCGGTATTTCATGACAGGTAGAATACCCGATGCTGATGGCTTCCAAATAACATACACTTCTGATGTCAAAGAATATGGAAACAAATGTTTAGTCACTTAATAGATACGACAAACTTTATACTATACATAGAATATTATCTCTTTTTATATAGAAGGATATCATTTTATCTTAATAATTTTGTATGTGCCATAGATATATCTATGATAGCGTACTTTGAATATATTTCTATTTGTTCATAAGAGTATAAATTACATTTTCATAAAATGAAATCCTTCAATGCATTCGAACAATATGAAGAGACGATCCAGCCATAACTGTGGCTACAGTGTAATATAATTTTTGTTAATAAATATTATAATAATGTTCATTGTCATAACAATATTTATTCACGTAATTAATATGATATAATTTCTCTCATCACTGGAAGAGTGCAAACATATATTATTTCAATAAAAAACGTATTATAAATAATAATAAATGTTTATAATTCTGTTCATAATTAATTAAACTATATTTTAGAAAAAAAATCCACAGTACTTTTACATATTGCAATTTCAAATAAAGGTTACATGCTTAGGTGGCGTTCGGCAGTAACTGTCATCAGAGATGTGCTTGTTCAAATTACCTCTCGGCTCGTTACCGACAAACATCTAACAGATTTGAAAGGCTACAAATTTGTCTATGGAGAAACCGCAATGTCATTAACTTCTGATTATAATGAGACAGGGTAGCGATCAGTTTTATTTATTTTTATGTACGGAATAATTTTACAAATCAACGTTCAGCATCAACCTTCCTGAGAACTGGTGACGCATGGCTGCTGCGTTGACCCAACATTGAGCCAACATTGGCTAGCGTCTTGCGTTCACCGGCCTGCATGTATCTTGCACATTATAAAATTGTAAAATATTGTTTTTATAAAACTAGACATATTCTATTGGATTTTTTAGTTCTATACCACGCAGCTATTTCCAACTATGCATATCTAAAACACGACCAACTGTCACTATTGAATGACTTTATGCAACTGTACTCCAGTGATTAATAACTATGTAAAGATGGAAATTCACATTTGTCAGGCGGGTCATTTCAATATGATAATTGCTTTTCTAAAAACACTTTTGTATTGAGTATATATGTCAACACTTCCGCTAACTAATTTCCCTGGACGAATAAAATAATACAAAGAGACATATTGGCATTCCAGAGGCACAAGACCTTGCTGGAGTTGAACCCTAAAATCCCCTGGTTATAATTCCTCGTTCTTCTCCCACAATAACATAGAAACGCCAACCACGACGAGAAATGAGGGAAAAAACTGCATGGTTTATGAGGGGCAGGTGATTCAAAGCAATATGTAATATATCTATACTTTGTAAAATAACACTGTATTATTCTATACTCTTTGATCAAAAAGGGATTTTATCCAGGACAAAAATAATAGTAATTTCAATTTTATTTTTAAATTTGTGATTTGATAACACTTTGCACTTGAACATAACTTACTTATTAATTCATGCGAGCTTTTGCAAAATGTACATTTTAGGGACTCTAGAAACAAAAGGGGTTAAAGATCCCTCGGTTGTTCTTTGAAGCAGCATATCCTGTTTTTTAGTTGACGACCCTGTCAAATCCCTGTATGTGGGAGGGGATTCCTCCACCTGTTTGTTCCGCTCAATCCTCAGCAAGCACGGGGCGTTGACCCAGAGCTGGCGTAATGTTGGTCCAGCGTCCGTGACGCTGGACCAACATCAGACCAACATTGGTTGAACGTCTCGTGTTTGTTCACTCACACATGGATTGCCCCTCCCAGGGTGGCCCCGTTAGGTCCTAAAGAATAATAAGTCGTTAGCCGGCCGCGACCGCCTTCACGTAATGAAATGTGTGTTTTGCAGGTAGTAAAATCCCCATTAAGCTGCTATTCTGGTTTGAAGAAAAGGACACTATATTTTTTGTTCAAAACTGATAATAACTATAGGCCCTATCCAGTTGTTTTTTAACAACTAAGGTCGTGTACTATTAAAAAGATCTACTGTTTTGCGGAGAAATTCAAAATGTTTTGTATGAAAATATACATGGCAAATTCGTGCCAAAAACACTATGAAATTAGGGATCTATATGGGATCAATGTTGTATGTTTTAGATTTAGCTTAAAGTTGTTTTCTGTATTCTGATGTAAAGATTAAAATGGATTTGGGTCGAGTTAATCTTTTTAAGAATATTCCTATGTAAAGTAATTTAACCCTTACAGCGCGGGGATCGACTTTAGTCGTCAGAATCTGACGTCTGTAGACGTCAAATTCTGACGACTAAAGTCGATCCCCGCACTGTAAGAGTAGAAATATATCTAATGGCCGTAGAACCCTAAGATAGGTATTCAAATGAATCGGAAAGAGCTAACTAACACATTTATGCTGATTTCAAGGTGAAAAAACCCTTTGGTTGCTATGTTTTTTACAAATTAATTCAGCGCTCTAAGGGCTAAGAAGCCATTACATTGTTTCCTGTATTTTTATTTACGTTAATAAATTGAACAAATAATTTTAAATTATAATATCTTACGCACCCTATACTTCCTATAAATAAAGCCCCATGTAAGTGTCGACAAAATAATATAATCAGCCTAAAAACAGTTGTTTGTGTATTTTGGATATTTTGAAAATCCAAAATTTGTATGTAGGAAACTAGCACCGCCTAGATATCAAAAAATTTTAACAAACAAATAATTTGTTTTTCTCCAGCGACATGTGTACGATGTGACATTCATCACGGTTCCGGATTCCAATGGGCTGCCACCGTTGGCCCAACATTGAGCCCGCACAACATTGAGCCAATGTACAGTCTTGTCAATTTTACCAAGGATACTACAGTATCCTTGTTTTCACCTACCCGCATTCCACACCCGCGCCGAGCGTCCCTCATTTGTTATACACGTCAGGATTAACCCCGGGATGTGCCTCATTCCACAGGGATCGTCAGTGTGACGTCCAGGTCGAAATGACTTGTGCAGTGAGATCCTCGGGGCCTGATCCTCAGGGGCGTACCACTCTATACGCAACGTACGCAAACGGTTACTCATTAATTTGCAAATTGCAAATTTTCTTGGGGGAGAACCCGCAAACCCCCCATTTGCCACCCCTCCCCCAACTTTTTTTTACAAAAACGGTTACACATTAAAAAAGCCTCTAGGAACGCCCCTGATCCTGTTTGGTGTAACCAAGGAAAATGGTGCTTGAAACTATGGCTTTGCAAAATAACTAGTCAACCTTTCCAATTCTATTTTAAAAATTACATTAAATTTAATATCTGGGTGATAGATCAATATATTCTGCTCTGATAAGTGAAACTTGACTCCATGTTGGCCTAAATTTTGAGTGTGGTATTTCGTGAGCTGCTCGTCTCGTGCGGTGTCCCCATATTGTCTGAAATGGTGGACAATTTGCTTCAACAAATTAATTCTCAATAGTAATAGGCTGTGAACGGCCGGATCAAGGGCGGCTCACGCGAGCCGCTGCATTCGTTACAGAACGTGTTTGACTTTCCACGCGAGCCTCGTAATAACCGGGTACAGTCATTGAACAAAGGCGCGACGGCCGACAATTTGGACCCTTTGGTTTCGAACTTGACAGTTCCGTCCAGCTAGAATCCACATTTTGAACCACACCTTACGTTTGTATTACACTATAGACATACAACAATATAGGCCTAGACCTATCGATAATTTTGGTTTGTTTCTTTTCAGAATATTCAGTCGCGGTGTGCATTTTGAGCGCTTGGGATGAATCACTGTTCTGATTCATCTGCGTTGTTTTCAAAATGTGTGACGTGACATCTGATCCATTGGCATAAAGACGGGCCAGCGTTGTGTATGCTGGCCCGCCTTTCATCCAGCTTTGATCCGGCATCACGTGTTGGCATATACTGCGCGTCATATTGGCTAATTCTCCGTGAATGACTCCACGGCCAATTGGCCCGTGTAACTGCCGCGAACACAGTTTGAAGTCAATATTCAACTTGTGGACTGATGACCCTGCCCGAACGAAACACCCCCTTAACCCTTTAACCGCCGGTGTTGCATATATTCGTGTTTTCATTTTTTATTAGCACATAAGTACCACCTTTTAAACAATCAGCAATCAGCAATATTTGAAAACAGTTGACCTCCATTTTGTCAAATCTGAATAATTTTCACTCACTTGAAGTTGTGGATCGCGTCAGCGAGACACAACTTCAAGTGGGTGAAAATTCAGATTGAATAATTTGGCGGTTAAAGGGTTAATCATCAGCACCCTAACCTGGCGCACACCCCCGAATTGTCGTTAACCGTTTCGGTGATTATCCCGGTACCGCTCCATCTTCATGAAATATAATGTAAATTGTCGTAAATTATAACAGCAATAGAGTCTGTAGTGAAATATGAAATCACACACACAAAAGTCGGTGGTTACAGGTAGCGAAATGTAAAAATTGAAATGCGCCAGTAGCCCAGAATGAGTTAAATCACGATCAGTTAAGGCATGCACAAAATACCACGCACTTCAGAAATCAAATTATATTAAAATAGCTTATACCTTCTCATATCAAATCCTTCATTTAAAGTTGTAAACACATACAAGATAACTGACACATAAATACCAACCAGCTCAAAAGTCATGGCATGTAGAAGCAAAACGATAAACTAAAAACTCACAGAAGAGTGTGGCTGCCCCAGTACCTAATACGTCCACACAGCCAGACGGGAGCTATTATTTATCCACCTTAGCTTTCATAGCCAGATAACGGCTTGTTTTGGACCAAAAACTAGACGACTTACGCCTCGCGTGATTCATCCGTGTCTGCTTTTGTTACCGTATAATATACAAGTATAATAGTATAATATACAAGGTGGATCTTAGCAGCTGTGTTTGTTAACTTAATATTCTCAATACTTCTGAATAATATGCATTTCGTCCACTCGTCAGAGAGGCGGAGTGGCCCCTTTAGCTCGGAGGTAACCATTTTTGTGGCACAACTTCAAGTGGGTGAAAATTCAGATTGAATAATTTGGCGGTTAAAGGGTTAATCATCAGCACCCTAACCTGGCGCACACCCCCGAATTGTCGTTAGCCGTTTCGGTGATTATCCCGGTACCGCTCCATCTTCATGAAATATAATGTAAATTGTCGTAAATTATAACAGCAATAGAGTCTGAAGTGAAATATGAAATCACACACACAAAAGTCGGTGGTTACAGGTAGCGAAATGTAAAAATTGAAATGCGCCAGTAGCCCAGAATGAGTTAAATCACGATCAGTTAAGGCATGCACAAAATACCACGCACTTCAGAAATCAAATTATATTAAAATAGCTTATACCTTCTCATATCAAATCCTTCATTTAAAGTTGTAAACACATACAAGATAACTGACACATAAATACCAACCAGCTCAAAAGTCATGGCATGTAGAAGCAAAACGATAAACTAAAAACTCACAGAAGAGTGTGGCTGCCCCAGTACCTAATACGTCCACACAGCCAGACGGGAGCTATTATTTATCCACCTTAGCTTTCATAGCCAGATAACGGCTTGTTTTGGACCAAAAACTAGACGACTTACGCCTCGCGTGATTCATCCGTGTCTGCTTTTGTTACCGTATAATATACAAGGTGGATCTTAGCAGCTGTGTTTGTTAACTTAATATTCTCAATACTTCTGAATAATATGCATTTCGTCCACTCGTCAGAGAGGCGGAGTGGCCCCTTTAGCTCGGAGGTAACCATTTTTGTAGACACAATGATATGGATAATGACAACGACACGTTTAGAATCTAAACAGTAAACACAAAACATTTGTATAAAATTTGTACAATGTTGGACAAACGTAGAAGACATTGGGCCGAGGTAGTACAAATGTTAAATGCAAATGTTTTGTGTTTGCTGGGTAAACAGTCAAATCACACCGTCTATAATCTTCAATGTCCGTACCCTAATTATGCCCACAGCTGTAATTATAAGTGTTATGAAAAAGAAAGGGGACTGCACGCTCCGTTGATCTTTTATGTTGCATGAAGCAATTATATGTTGATGATATGTAACGATATACAGTATAACATGGTCACATATCGGTGTAGGCTAACCTTTATGCACATGTCATATAAATCATACATTTATATAGCCATCACCGACACATGCACTGTACACCCTTCCAAAATTAATTTTCGTGATAAAGCAAATAAGTTTGCTCTAGCATAGCGTCTAGTGGTGGACGGTAAAAAACTCGGCTGGTTACACTTTTGAAATCATCATTCAATTAGGAATATATCTCGTGAATCACAACATATCTGTCTTTAAGTTTATGAGATGTAAATCATGGGCCCAAATCATGGCTTTTAGCTTTACAAAACTCTAAAGTGCACTAAAGGTCAAAACGTTTTTTAATGAGCTATTGACTATGACTATAATTAGGCAGTGACATATTACATGTATATTCATCGTTCTATGAAATTGTCAGTATATTATTTTTTAAAGCGACACAATCAGGCCAGAATAATTATTTTTATTTTGGCTCATTGATATAGACTAGAATGATGATTATTTATGAATTTATTTCGCTTTAATTATATTTAGGTCTACATAACATACACTGGGTCACCTTCCATTAGCTACATATATAAAATGAAAAACAAAAGTGATTTCAGAATTTATTCATGATTATATATCATAAAATATCGTCTTGTCTTTGTCTATGAATAATTTCATGTCTGCACCAATCGCACCTAATCATTTTAAATTAGGCTAGTGATAATAAATGTACTCCGCCCCACACATGTGGTAATGATAGTTTGTTTATTCTGAGACGATATCACGTGGCTTCACATGTTTGTCTACACATCATAAAGATACGTCTAACACCAGAACTGATGACGTCACCATGTACATCTATCTATACTAATTAGTGTGTAAACACGGCCTATGGAAGTTATGTCACAGGCGCAACAGGTACGACTCCCAAATAACAACACTCCTAATGAATTACTAGGCCTGTCATCACATCTGATGCAATACACACTATGCGACTTTATCAGAACAAGTTATATGAACTTAAGCATAATCAATTATGCTGAGAGCACAGTTTTCACTTGTACCCAGCAAACACGACACATTGAAACAATGATGTTTTAATGTTGGGCCAGCGTCGCAGACGTTGGGCCAACATTAAAACATCATTGTTTGATCAGTTTGAATTTGATCAGTAATTTTTAAAATTCAGATTTATTTAATAATGAATAAGCCTAAGGGGAAGGGTCTACTTTTCTTTATGAAATTTTAGAGTTAGGCCTATGTAGATTTATGGCACAAATCAAACCCTGGTATTATCATGTTTAGTAGCAACATGCAGAATACAATGTAATATATCAGTAAGCAGAATATGCATACTTTCTCTATAGGTACCACTTTTCTGCATAGCTTGTCACCATGCTATCAATTATGTCATCATTTAGATATTTAGCAACAAACATAAAGAAAGGTAGTGCAGCATGGTTCTAATGTATGCCTCTGTAACACGCACGTTGCCGTTACTGATGTTATGATCTTCAGTTAATTTACCACGCTTTGTGTGCAGCTACTTTTTTCAAACAGAGACGCTACTTTTTACATTTGAATAAAAAGCCGTCCGCATATTGTGAAGCTAATAATTGTATCACCTAGAAATATAATTTTACAGTAATTATATTGTAAGTGTGTTTCAGCTGTCTACAAATATTGATAATATAATAACAGTTTATTAGCACTGGACACCACAATCTGCTGCGAACACACAATGCAAAAAGCACCCTGTTACAGGTGTTAGGAAAACACAAAGATATAGAACAGCATCTTTCACATTATTTGTAAACAAAATAAGATGTCACTTATTTCAGATTATAAAATTTACAGTTCACAAAGAGTGTTTGTCAAAAATATAATTTTTGTCAGTTTTCTAACTAGTAAAAATTTATCTATTATTTCCTGATATTGAACATTAAAAACTCCTGCATGGTGCAGCTAAAGCCACTAAAGCCTCGTTATGGACACCCTGGTAATGCCCCCTGTGAAGCATTGTGTTATTGTTTACGTTTTGGTCAGGGTGCTAAGCGAATCAATAATAATGACCATACGACCTGAGGCCGCTTGTTCGGATTTGAAAATTCAAATCGCTCAACATTTCTGTTTCACCAGAAACATATTCTAGACATAAATCCACATGAAATGCAATTCGTGAAAACTATCAAACAAAAAAATTTTGATTGGGGTAGCTTGAAAAAGGCATGGTGATATCCTTGTGGGTGTAATACTCGGCACGTAGATGTAAAGCTAAATAAGAAAGGTGTAAGCTTCTGGCTACATGCGATATGACATCTACACCCCCTCCAAAGGCACACAGCTGTATCTGCTCACCTTCCAAGTAAGCAGATACTGCAGTTTGCCTTTGCACGCCATTGCAGACAGTGAAGCAGCATTTCCAGAGGCTGTTACTTGGAGGTCATGTACATCTAATCATCTGATCGAATACTGAGTATATGTCCTCATTATCGAATACAAATTACGTACTATTCGTAACACGTTTCTGCAGCTCTACGTGTGTACATAATAATGGTGGTCATCTCATTGGGAAAAGTTGACCTAGCACTGATTAATCTATAGTTATACCTCATAAACTTTTCCACACCCGAGGACATTACAAGCAGTTACTGTTTGATGTTACATATGCGCTGATTGGTGAACATTATAGAGTTGTCTCCACTGACGTCACCGGTTAAAGCCCTCTGGTGTCTTACTCTTTTAATTATCATCCTTATTGCGCCTTTGTTAATCTACTCCATCTTCAACGACGACGCATGGGTGGTTCTAATGGAAATGAACACATAATTATGTAGTTGTGATCTTCGTATAGTAAAATAATCACTACAGCCAAGTTTGCATGTTTATGAGCCATTGGAGGCTGAATCATTTATTTATATTTTGCACAAATTTACTATGATTTCAGTCACAAAATATTGGTAAACATGTCTTTCATGCATACATTAGTGAAACAAAAGGCATCGAGCCGACCTACACCATTTGAGATGTGACAATAATAAGACAGGTGGGGCTAGGGGTTGACTTTTATTGGCAGTGTGGCTCTATGAGCGTGTAATTGCTGGCCCGGGGGTCCCAGTAGACGACCGCCGATACAAAGAGGGGGCAAGTACTCATCAGCTCTGCAAAGTCCAAATACAGTAGCTCCTTACTTGAAATGTAAGCAGTTGCTGCATTTTGCTTTTCTATTGCAGCCCAGTGTGATGAAACTTAAATTAAAATGACACCCGGCACTGTATTAATTGGCCCCTCATCAGTTCAACAGTTGATTTACAAAACTGCCACGTGGCTGTGTTTAAATGGCAGCATGTTGTTTCCAGAGATCTCGTGTATTAGACACACCATCCACAGTGATGTGGCCCTAGTTACACGAGAGCGTTACAATCTTAGCTCAAAACGTATGTAGGCCTACATACTCTTATGAACGTTTACGTATTTTACTATGTTATACATTGAGAACCTCTCCGTAAGGCTATTTATGTATGCCATAGTTGAAAACGGAACGTGTCAGAGAAAGAAGTTTTTGTGATGTCATATGTGTCATAATGTCATAGGCTACTCTAACTTATATTTAAAATTAGATTTAAACCTACATTTCTGTCGCAGGTTTCTTGATTGATTAGACACCAGGTTGTTTTTACCAATTCAATCATTCTAATTACTATTTATTGATTTTATAGTTGTTTAAAAGAAAATGTACATTGTCAGTTTGAGTATGACAACTGGGCCATGCCCACTATAGAGATCATGTCCTGACATAATTATTAAATACTAGTAGGCCTATTAGTATTAGCATAAGCTCTAACCACGCGACTGATTAGGTATATATGTTCAGGTAACTGCTAATTTGATATTTCAAAATGGCGGCTGGCGTATGTATGGGAGCTTGCTGATTTATGAGGCATCACGTGACACGTGGTGATTATCAGGCTCCTGCCATCGTGACCACCCCGCCGCTGTCATCATCACGCCGGTCACACGGATCACAACACGCCACGCACAGCCAATGATGTTGGCCAGCGTCACAGACAATGGCCCAACATTAAATCAGCATTGACTTAACCTCACCTGAAGAGCATATCTTCTTCAAAGAAAAAGGTCGTCTAAAGTGCGCGGAATCACAAACCCGAACAATGTGTGAAGCCACTGGAACGACTGTAGGTAGAGAAGCATGCTTACAAGCGGCCTGCTGGCTTGTAAACACAGGGACATTAATCCTAAATATAGTTAACACATTTTGTGAAAAGCATACTTGGTGCACAGGCGACGATCTACACCCTTTGAGTATGCATGAGTTGCTTTAATAATTTGATTTAATACTGTTTTTATCAATAAAATTTAAATACAATTTAATATCTAATTATTAGAGTTGTGGCAAAACATATATCATAATATTATATTTCATGAGGGAAATATCCCACAGTCCACTTTGACCAAACAAATGTTAACTTCCAGCTCTACACATATATTATTAAGGATCTTCAATGACAAAATGTGTCGTATCATAAATTAATCGCGAATTTGGCCAACGAAGCAAAGTAGTCATTATACCTTTATTGTTTTAACTAACTACATAATCTTCATGTGTTGTTTATATTTCAGATTCCCAATGCATAGCGAACGATGCTGATAAATTTGGCTCGCGATCGTGGGAAAAATTCTCGGAAAATATTCTCAAAGACCCCCCTCCCCTTTTGTTTTAATGGTTGCTCCTTATAATGGCGTCGTCATCCATGGCAGGCTGCACATTTTCTTGGCAAAGCTTCATCCGTACGGCCAGCGCAGACTCACTCTTGGCCCAATGTATCAGGCGCTGGCCCAGCGCGTCTCAGACGTAGGAGGTTTCTAGAACATGTGGGTCAACGGGTTTCATCAAAGTGGGAATCCGCTGCGATCAGTGAAGAAATGAGGGGTTGTCTTGCCAGGTTCTAGGCTAATTGATAACCGCGCGCCTACCTGGTTCACTGTGAGTTATCGGCGAATCCCAGTAAACACAAAACATCTGTATAACATTTATACAATGTTGGACCAACGTCGAAGACGTTGGGCCGACGTTGTATAAATGTTATACAAATGTTTCGTGCTTACTGAGATGACGCTGAGTTATGGCCAGGGTGACTTATCGCGCCGAGTTATTCACCAGACGACGGACGACCGAGCGGTTCACGCCAACTTAGCAAAAAAACACGGTTTCGTCAACTTAACGATAATAAATTATTCGACTGCTTAAAATATGGGGAAAATATTAATTGTACGTGCCATCAAGAGATGACTAAACCCTTTCAAGCCTGAATTTACCATTGTCATGTTCATTCACCACAAGTCGCGATATGCTGTCGCAATTCTCGACTTGTAGTTGATGAAGATGATCTGATGCGGTTTAAAAATTAAAGAAAATTGCCATGTACTGGTAAACCAGCTTCATGTAAATTTTTGTTCTAAAACCCCTAGTTGTGGGAGAATTAAGTCTGTTTTCAGGGATGTAAAATGATGCTTTAATGCGTCGTGAGGGTTTAAAGGGTTAAAAACCATCTAAATACAAGCCCTGATTTTTCTGCACCACAAAACTCGGTTCACTAAGGACTCGAAACCACAATTCTGTCCAAGGTCTGCCGCAGCTCTGAGCTAAGACCACCGAGGATTTATAGTAAGCCTATGTAGACAATAGTATCTTATATAATAAAAGTCCAGACATGAAGCAACACATAGGTACTATATAGGCCTAGACCTGGTTTGGAAAGAGATTTGAAAGTGGGTCACTGGCTTCGACAGGTCCAGGGCTCTGTTGACAAAGGGATTTACTATAACAATGGGTGTTACCCCCTATTGTCGCTCACCTACAAAAATGGCCGTCGGCCCAATCTAGTTCCCGATTTGGCACAACGTTACCACAGCTGGTGCAATTTTGGACCAATTGTTAATCATCACCCGTGCTCTGCTGCCACAAGACCGGCGTGCTGAGGAAACCTGTTCACAGAACAAGGTCAAGGTCGCGTTTGCTGACCTGGGCGCCGCCAGGCGGCGCTCAGGTCAATAAACGCGACCTCGACCTTGCCGAGCGGCTAGCTGCTGAGGCTGACCATGTCGGGTTGTGCGCATGCTCAGCGTAAACCGTCTGACAGCCCAGATGTAAACTGGACAAGGTCGACGGTTTCTTAACTTTATATTGTCTGCTCGACCCGGACCAGCACACAACCACCTGGCGCTAAATCGCTGGGATTTAAATACCGAAAAACATATAAAATTAGCCGTTCATTTTTTAAATTCTCGATAGCTGAGCACCGGAATCTCGGACCTGATTTGACATTGACAAAGCAGTTCGTTTTGTGACTCTGGTGGGTTTTGATAGACGTAGGCCTATCGTGGTGTCCCCACATAGACTAACATCAAATGCTCCAAACTGTTCAGAGGTGCGGGATATGCATTAAAGCCTATGATTTTGGTAATATTATATACAGTACCAGTAAAATTACATAAGCCTGCACTATTTTTTAAATGGTAGAATGCCCCCTGCTTCCTTTTTTATATCTTAATACCACCCAACGGACTGCGCCATAAAATCCAAATCATCCATTTAATCCTAATATTAAATAGATCATACCGAAAAATGTATTCATCGGAACTAATAACAAATTAGGTCATCATAATAATCCACGAATATATGTCACGAAATTATGCTTATTTATGGTGACAGCTCAGATGCAGTGATTTTTTACCGAGTGTTAATTTTACAAAGGATCCAAAATATCTCCACCCAGCAAACACAAAACATTTATACAACATTTGTACAACGTCGGTCCAATGTCTTCGACGTTGGTTTAACATTGTACAGATTAATGATATACAAATGTTTTGTGTTTACTGGGTAGATTCCTTGTTTGTGCCAGTGAGTTATAAAATGTGGTTGTACCCTTGAATGAATACAGGAGGTCGCACCTCCATGACGATAGTGGTCGAGGCTTCTCAATGCCCCCATCTTGTTTGTTTAGTTAATCCAGTAGATGTATGGTGGTATCAGCACGGTATACTATAAGATAATGATGGCTCCACGTACTATCTTGACATGGCCAGGTAGTTAGAAAGAGGCTGACCTAAATCTTAAGTCAATGATTGGTCGACATCGCCATGTCGACCAATCAGAGGCCTAATATTCAGGACAGCTTCTTTCTGACAGGCAACGGACACACTTGTCCTTGGACGCTGTCACTTGTCATGGCGTCACGATTCACTGCTCTCCAAGTGTCCGATAATAGCTGACCGATTGATTGTTATGCCCAATCAAGGATTCCGCCTTTACAGTGATTGGTTCCTCTAATATCAGGCGATATGTGACTTGGGAAATAAAGTGAAGACATTTTAATAATTATGTGAAAGTATCTGTGACTATATAAATCGCCAGAGGGGGGGGGGGGTTATATTGACACTAATACAATGTATATGTTATGCCTAGCATGTCCCGTTCAGGTTTAGAAACATGCCAGGTCATATAATTATAGATCTAGTGGTGTCATTATGTGAGGGATAAACTACTAAACTTGGTAAAAAAAACTATTTCACGATTTGGCAAGATTAATAGACTGTATTAAGCCTGTTTAGAATCAAAATCTGGTGAATGTCATCCAAACGACTTCGTGCATTTATGTTATAATATTTATACCAATTTTGATACGTGATTGATCCCGAATTTAAATTCAATATCATTTAGCATTGTCAATTTATATAACCCTTTCACGCCTATATTGTCTCTATATTGTAACGTGTATCTTACTTTCTCCGCCGTCTTATCAAGGGGTTAACCCTATCAGGAGCGTTATCATCTGATCATGACAGCACTGTCATTGACCATACTTGGCAGTCCACAACGACCACAACAGCCATGA
Organism: Flabesymbios commensalis; assembly: GCA_964017125.1. Classification (NCBI taxonomy): domain Eukaryota; kingdom Metazoa; phylum Annelida; class Polychaeta; order Terebellida; family Flabelligeridae; genus Flabesymbios; species Flabesymbios commensalis. The sequence continues at coordinate 45,054,200 of OZ024904.1, forward strand.
GACAATAACTGCTTACTCTTAACGTGAACATATACTGCCTTCTGACTTTGTACTGCAGAGCAGTAACACACCCACAGGGTCAGAGGTCACTCTGAACTCTACACGGATCACCTCCACGCACTCAACCCTTAAAACGCTGGAATCGTTTTATATAAACCGGAGACCAAAGGATTTTTCTAATTTGAAGTCATCATAAATATCTTAGTTGGCTCTTTCTGCTTCATTTGTATACCTATGTTATGAGTCTCCGGCCATTATAATCTGTTTAATTCTTTTAATTCTGCGGGGACCGTCTTAGACGTCAGACAGGCCTGAACTGAGTATTATCAAAAATGCATAAGAAAATGTCTCTTATATTATGCATTTCTGGTATTATGTAGGTATACTAGAATTCGCTCAGTGCAGCTTTCTGGCATGCGGCTTATAGCATGGAATTTGACGGTGACGTTATGGTTTTTAAGGTGTGTTTGTCACAATTACTCTAGTGTTGAACAGTGGACACATTGAAGCTAAGTGTCACCTGTTCCACTACCTTATTTATTATTCGAGCAACTGGATTATTAATTGTATATACTCTTATATTATTGTTATTATTATTATTTTGCTGATTATCATACTAAATATTTCCTCTCGTTCCTATGGTTACAGGTTGTTGTCTGAAGACGAGAAGAAGCCATTTGTTGAGGAGGCGGAGCGACTGAGACAGCAGCATAAGAAAGACTACCCCGACTACAAGTACCAGCCCCGGAGGCGGAAACCCTTGAAAGGCGCTCAGACACCGCTAGGGGGCGACCCACGCAGCGCGGGTATGCACGGCATCTACCCCCAGTCTCACCCCGGTATGATGTACAAGGGCATGCACCCCGGGGACCATTCGCCCACGGGAGAGGGCGACTGCGGGGCCAGTCCGCGTACCGGGGGGTCGGGAGGTCCACCCACCCCACCCACCACTCCCAACCAGAGCGCAGAACACGCCCTGCACATGCGCGGGATGAGGCATCACCATGGTGATAAGAGCGGACGACCCGGCATCCCAGGTAAATTATTAAAGCAATCCTTGGGACGGCAAGGATTCTTCCGGATCCTGTGTTGCATTGTACAATCAAGGACGTTCTATAGCCTACAGGCGTTCTATAGGCTAGCACGTCGTATGACGTTATATGCGTATATAGAACGTCCTTCGTACAATATGTTTTTTAGTTGTCTTGTGAGCTTTTAGACAGAACATGGATGGATTAGCTTTAAATGACCAACGTTTGTTAGTGCTCTTTCTCCTGGAAACAATAGAAAATTATAGTGAAGAATTTGTACTGTTTAGACTGAATGACTCGCGCTAAAAATATCGAATTATATGCGTTATCAACCTCATCTCGCGCTCTGGTTGGGAGGTCAATAATTTTTTTATTGGTCATATATTGCACAACATAGACTTTTAGAAAATTGTTGATACATGTAAAATAATATTTCTTGTCGTCATAATAATCCACTAATAATTATTATTGTGCCAGTTCTTAAGCTATTCTGACTCTTCACTCGATGTTTGGATCATCTAGAGATTCCACCTTTACCTTATTCTTATTTCTTTTATTTTTCCAGGGAATTCTCCACAAAGCCAGCCTCTGGATTTCAGCAGCTGCGGCATGACCGATCTGAACACAGACATGGTTCCCATGGAGAACTTTGATCACGATGAGCTAGACCAATACCTGCCTCCCAACTCCAGCCACCTGATTGGTGGTCCCCATGGTAATCCTATGGCACGTGGTAGCTGCAGTAATCTACCCCCACCCCCTCCCTACGCTCACGGCACCGCCCCGGCAAGTACCTGCAATGTGAATGCAGCTTGGCCATCAAATTACCGCTCCGGCATGCCCACCGCCAGTGGCGCCCTCCAGCGAATGGCAGGAAGTGGAGGCACGCAGGCGCACAGCCCCGGTGCCAATAGCAGCGGGCGTCCAGTGTCTCTGTCCCCGGGCTCAGATGTAGAAGATCAGGTTAACAACGCCAGTAATATCCCTAGCAACGTGGTGGCTGGATCAGCTACTCAGCAACAGGGTGGCCTAGCAACAGACAACTTTGTGGGTAACCCTGGTGACAATACCACCACAGACTCGTCCCCCTCCTCCTGTATGAAGGTGAACGGCTACCAACTGCTCTCAAATTACCAGTCCACCAGAGACCCGAAATTCACCAATTATTTTGGTTACCATGGCAACGGCCAGGAGGGAACCGAAGCCGGTACGGACTATAATGGCGGAGATGGTCAGAGCGGACAATATTACCTGCAAGGTAGTGGACTCTCCACGCCCACCTACCAGTGTATGGGACTTAGACCAGTATACAGCGGCATGGTGTCGAACCCAGTAACCCCCGTCAATGTGCCTGCGCAGTGGGACAAATACGGCCGACCTTGAATGGTCGACTTTTGAAGGTCATCTCATTTGACAGTGCTATAAGGCCACGCTCAGGCAGGCTCAGCAATATCCCCTTGCGATCTAGTGTCATAAGTGCCACTTCAGTGTCACTAATGACACTACAGCTCTGATGGGAAGACATTTACTGCTGATCTACTTAAGGTCTTCCATAGACGTTCTTATTAGCAAATATTCATGAGCTATATGATCAACATAATTTCACAGTGCTTCCTGAAATGACGCCATATTATCTACATCGGTAAAACATAATAATATGCTATATATCATACTGCAATGCAAAGACAAAAAGCAGTAACTGCTCACTTTTTAAGTAAGCTGTTACTGTCGTTTGGCTTTGATGAGCAACATTTTGAAACGGGCGTGTGTGGCAGCGTATATCAGGACAACGCTACACAAAGACATGTACAAATGGTTTTGTATTATATGCAATTAGAATGTATGCAACTAACGTATTTATTTAAGAAAAACTGTCGCGTATGAATTCGTTTTGTCATTGGTCACATTGTGTAAAAATGTTAAGTGTGAGATATTTTATAATTCAAAGAAAAAATAAGAAAAGTGTAAAACCAATGTCACAGAAGTTGGCCCAACATTAGGACAACATTATGTGAACGTTTGCCGTGTTTCCTATGTATTTCATTAGTAATAAATTAGTTATAAATCATCGTCCATCGTCAATGAATCATCAAAAACATTGAATTTAGAGATAAATCATTACTGTTTAGCTAGATTAAATTAAATTGATATAACTTCTGAAGAACTGATGAACAAAATTAGAAGTAGGCTATGATGTTTTGTTTTTATCTCGAGGCGTACGTGACCACTAGAAATCAAAGTGTTATAATTGTTTGCAGATAACCTTTGCTATCTGGTGGATTATATTATTGTAATACCATACAATTTCTAAATGTCTGGAAGTATTATTTTAGTTAGTTGGCTCGAGACGGTATCGAGTACCGTCAAGTAGTTACATATCATTATTATTATTATTCATTTTACTACCATTATTATTATTATTACCATTATTATTATTATTATTATTAAACGCATGTTGCTTGTTGTTGAAAAGATCTCGATCTGTTGATGTACTATACATAATATAATGGTAAAATGTGAGGGATGTATTATAGCTTTATAAATATTTGTACAGGTACTATTAATACGAATTAGATATTTTTAGTCAACTCGATTATGCCTGAGAGTAGCCGCTACCTCACTGCTTTGTGTTAAACCACTCATAAAATGCGCGGGTTCATGGTTATTCCAGCATCTTTGAGATAACGTTGACTAACATATTGTGCCGTCTAGAATATTTTTTCTGGGCAAATTTTTAAAAGTGAGAATATTTTCTAATTACGGTAACTCTCATAATTGTTTTTTTATAAAGTAAAGTACTCGGTCATATAGTTGAATCCACCTCCAACAGGTTCAATGCTTGAAATTGGAAAGTGATGACAATTTCACAATTTGAACCTTATTTCGAACAATCAGACATTTATGCACTCTACTCTTTTTCTCCTATAAGCTCTGAGTGCTGAGTAGGGCTATGTGGTAGAGTACATGAGAGGTGTCTCAGAGACCAACCAGTAAAGACAATATGCCGCCCCCATGTTCCTGTTCTATCCAAACATTTGTATATCATTTGTACCATGTCGGAGCAACTTCGAAGACGTTGGCCCGACACTGTACAAATGTTACACACATGTTTGGTGTTTGCTGGGACGGCACCGTCTACCACTCTGGTTCAACATTAAAACAACACTGGACCTCTAAGAGTGGGATGATGTTCTGGCGACGTTGCCATCAAAGGCCTAATTATATGCAATTGCTGGTTAGATCTCTTGTCTTGAAAATTTGTATTATCTGGGTAAAACAATCATCCGTATTTTATTCCCACACGGTTCCAAACTAATACAATACAAGGCATAATTTTAATATCTAAAGTGCAAAGCACACCAACGCGAACGCCTGACTGTCTACACACCAACGGGAAAAAACAACGCCAAATGTGGTTAGATTGTGGTAGTGACGTCATTTGCCTGGATGTCCCAAGCGAAACAAATCTAACAGATTGACACTTTTTGCGTTGCCTTCGAATTCGCCTTCGCCCTGGTATGTTTGGCAATGATAAAATAGTGTATTTTATCACTTTCGCGCGTTTGCATTTGTGTATTTTGCACTTTGCGTTTTATTCTGAGGTACCCGTCCCCTAGAAATGAAAAAGTCGCATCTGTCGTTTCTTATAATGTCCCACTACGATTCTTAAAATTCTTAGCTTTTCCAATGGAAATAAGAGAAAGATTATCTTAATTTGAATATGTTTATTGGGACGCCCACACATGTAACACTAAATCCGTATAATATTGTGATCCCGTAATGAGACTAGAATTGGTCTCTTTTGACAGGCTATGCCAACCCAAGGTGGTTTCAGAGCAAATAAATACAAGTAAACCTGTTGTTGTTGGGAGAAAGGCTCACGAAATTATTTGACTCCCTCTCGCTAGGCCTAATATCGCACACCGTTCAGCCATAATAGATAAACGATATTGGCTGCTCAAGCGTCAGATTCTGGCTTGGGTATGTTATAATGACGTTGATGTGCAGGCTGTTATGTTTTTTGTATAATTTCTGACAATGTTTGAACTAATAAAGTGCTTCCATGCCATGCATGTCACGATTTGTGTGACGTCATTATGATTATAAGTAGGCCCACCTGCTTACTTGAAAAGGAAGCAGGTAGGCCTCCAGCAGACACAAGACGTCGAATCAATGTTGGTTTAACGTTGGCCCAACGTCGTGTACGGTAGACCAGCGTTAAACCAACATTGTTTCAACGTCTTGTGTCTTCTAGGTACTTACGTCCTTTTGGTTTTGCACCTCGCTGTAAATAATGACCTCTCTGCTCATCCCGATCTGTGAAACACAAGGGGCATATTTGATATATGTTGCAAAAATATAATCCCTTTAATTGTAAGGATATTTTTATGTATCCAAGTCCTGAAAGCTGATAAATGGTGGTCAATGTACATGCTTATGATGAATGCAGCTATTAGCCGCGAAGGAAAATTGTTTTTTTAGCAATGAACTGAACTAATAATAATTAATTTAACATTGTCAGCTTAAATACGATGTTTCACCATGGAATGCAGACCGTAATGATGTGCAGATATTTTAATATAATTTTAAATAACAGTCTAAGGGATATATGAATGTTAAGAATGGAATACAATGTATTTTGTAAAAGACTTTTTGTGTTTGTTGTTTTTTCACGTCATTTTCAACCTCAACATTACTTTGCCGTCGATCTTTCTTCACTTTAATCTAATAAACAACTGTGATTTCCGGTAGATGTTTCAGTATTTCACTGCAGAAAACTTTGCAAATATCAGCCGCGTATGCTGCCCTGCAAACACGCTGGATCTTATGCTGGACCAATGCTGGGCCAGCGTCGCAGACTGTGGGCCAGCGTTGAGTAAACATTGGATCCGTGTTAGTTAGCCCTTTCCCCCAGCAGCCAATGTGTTTCATGTACCATTTGAGTGTCACACGAGACACATTATCTGTTATATACATGTAGAGCCTGCATGAGGCGAAAATATTAGAACATATTAGAACAGTATTCGCGAATAATAATTTAATGAGAGTCGAATAAAGATGAAAGTAGTTACAGTAGCTATAGCCTAATTACCTCTACGTCAGTATACTATTGAGTACAAAGCAGTAAAAATATGTAGAAGTTGATATCAAATTACAAAATTGCGTTCAATACTTCAAAAGATATCGAGTACCCGGGAAATGTGTGAATCGTCGGTACTTGGCGTTGTTTAGTACTGGAGGTGATAGAAGCCGAACTAAGTATAAGTAAGGGGTCATAAAAGAATGATAAGATCAAAGAGGCCCCGTTTTATTATGTAGGTTTTATGCTCTTTATATAATTATTTAATTGGTTGCACCAAGGCTTCCGAACATCACTTGACGAGTGGTAGGCGGGCGACTAATTATTCATCAATAAATTATGAATATGTTCTGTATCCATGGTATTCTACTGAACTTATATAAGTATACAGTACCATTCTAGTCCTGTGACCTAAAAAAGTCATAGACTTCGCGTATACAAAGTTGAAGAGAAATGAAATAAATGTACTTTTTTCGTTAGATTCCGTTTTCGTTATTAGCATACAGCTCTATTGACCACGTACCTTACTTGCTTAATAGTTCATAGTTTTCTCAGACAAGTGCATATCTTCAATGCACGGTATTTTTTAATTGGCAGGTCACAATTTTAGACAATGTCGGCTTTCAAACACCCTTTGCCACCAAAGACTCGGTGTTATGTTTGGGACTTATAGGGTTAACATTTGTCACTGGAATCCTTCCATCGGCTACATGTCAAATGCAGATGCCAGTTTTTGATTTTTAAACAAAACCCGCCTGCAGGGAGGACATTGTGGCAACAATTGTCCCAATTATGAAAGACGATCGCTTTTATGCCTCCAGAACGGCTTAACATCCGTATAGGCTGCAGTCGATATTGTGAAAAAGGCCGGATTGTTCCCGGTTTTTGTTTCACCCTAATTATGTTGTTTGGCTTTGCAAAACGGTAAATCGAATTCGCACACAGGGAGGATAACTGAATATTCATGAGATTGCGGAGTGCCTTGTGATTGACCACAGGGATTAGAAAAAACACCACGAGTCAGTCACCCGATATATGCTGGTTTAATGTTGGTACACCGTCTAGGATGCTCGCCTAACAGTAGACCAATGTAGGGCCAACGCTCTAACTATTACGAAGAGTCAGCCTGTGGATTACCTTGTCCTGACAATTCACATCTTTGCAACTTAACCCTTTAACTGCCGGTGCCGCATATATTTCTGGTTTTCATTTTTTATTAACACATTATGTGTTAAAGATAAAATGTGACATCAACCAGCAAGATTTGAAAAAAGTTGACCCCCATTTTGTCAAATCTGAATAATTTTCACTCATTGAAGTTGTGGATAGCGTCAGCGAGACACAACTTCAAGTGGGTGAAAATTCAAATTGAATAATTTGGCGGTTAAAGGGTTAAACATAAAATGGTGTGTTTATCTGCTTATCTGTACATCATGTACAGTGAGGAGGCAACATAAAATTAGATAATGCTTTATTATGTCGAATATATTCCTTGATTAGATAAATATCCATGTCGAAATTCATTTGTACTTAAATAACAACTGAACGACAGGTGATGATTGGCTGAGTTCGGTAATTTTTCTTCATCGTGATCACTGATGTAGATTATAGTGTAGGCCACTTTCTGTTTCTTATCGCCAGTTATATAACATTTTTTTAAAGTGAAACAATGCATGCTCTCAAATCTATGAAAGAGAAAGCTGTAATTTTTACAAATCCAGGTAATTTTCATTGACTTGAAGTTGTGTCCCGCTACCGCGATCCACAACATCAAGTCACTGAAAATAGCAATTAATTAGTTGACAGTGCTGGGGTTATGTGGGTTTATTGCACAAACCAAAGAGTGAGGTTCCGGCGGAAAAATGAGAATTCGCGCAGACAGGAGATTTTTCAGTTTTCATCATAAGAACACTTCTCACGGTGTCAGATTTTCTTCAGTCAGTCACGTCAGGACCCGCCGCTGAAATTGTCCTCGTCGCAACTCGTCCCCCTGTGATGTCTCGGACATTTACGATGTCGTATACCACGCCGCGTTTAATGAGTCGCGTCTCTGGTGGCCCACAGGAGGCGGTGCGGAGGCTGAATTTACGCGTAACGCAAATTCAACATTTTGTATAACATTTGTACAACGTTGGGCCAACGTCTTCGACGTTGGGTCAACATTGTACAAATGTTATACAAATGTTTTGTGTTTGCCGGGGCTGTCTCTGACATAAACTTCAGAGAAGTCCTCCTACTTCCCCTAAATATACCGCGTAATTACCACAACTACGAGGGTGTATGAGAGTAAACAAATCTGAAAACGACACATCACATTGTTTCTTATATATCGCCCCCAGCTAGGCATATAATATTTCCCTAGACAAACTTGGTTTATATTCCGTTCCAAGACCCCTTCGTATTTTGTGGTATTCACACTGAACTTTTGCAGATGTTCTGTTCTTTACCACAGCTAAACTACTAAACGGCTACTGCTCTAGAAACAATGTGCTAGTCTGAGCATGGATATACTATCTCCATGGTCTGAGCAAAAAGGCTAGGTTTCTTAGTTTAAAAAAATACCCGCGTAGTGGTTGAACAAGGAAACATAGAAGGCTTTCAAATACATACCGCTGTCATAATTCGCCTCCGCTGGATATGACATGCACCCTTTCATATCCAAGAGGACGAATTGCAGCTAATTCATTCCATTAAATAAACTGGACAGTCTGTCAGGCAGAGACCTCTGCTGAAATTGATTATCGTAATCCGGGTCCTGCATCCGGATGGTAATCCGGCTCATCCCCAAAATTTTTGATAGGTCATCGGCCCGAGATAAAATAATTATGATGTAGTCACTGCCGAAGGAAGGCTCGCTCCCACTTTGTGACATCACTCCATTTGTGCACCAAGCCTCCAAAACCTATAGCACTGGTATCTGGATCGTCCCCAAAATTTAATCTATGGTTCCTTGGCCTGAAACATACATCTGGCGAAAGTTTTATGCAAATCCGTCCATTTATTTTTAAGTAATCCGATGGACATACGGACAGATAGAGTTACAGAGAGACCAACCAACAAGACAAAAAACAGGTAGGTGGCGGAGGTAATAATCATACTGCAATTTGCAGCTGGGATAATATGTGCAGACAGGCCCGGCTTCGTCTTACATTAGATTTGGCAATACATACAACCAGAAACGTCTGCTAGCAAATACCGTGAGGCAAGATCAAAATAAATCAGCAATTTCGGTCCAATTTCTAGCAACCGATTTTTGCCATAAAAAGGTGAATAATATCGTTCCGTTATTTCAGTAATGTCGCCTTCCATTGGATTCCACCTCTGAAAACAAGTGCATGACAACAATATAAAGTTTCACTTGATGATTATTTGGAATAATAGTAGGTTAATTTTATCGTTTAAAAACGTTGATTGAGGTTCCAGCAAACACGAGTCGCTCACCAAAACAATGGTAGATAAATGTTGATTCATCATCTACGACGCTTTAAACCAGCACTGGGTAAACGTCTCGTGTTTGCTGGGATGGTCCTTCTGGCATTGGGCGGAATCACGCTGGGGTATTGCCCGGCGAGCCCGGCCAATTTCATTTATGGCCGGGTATTGGCCAAGGTTCTTAGTCACGTGACCATCATGCCTGTGTTATGAGGCCGGTGAATAATTTTCTGGGTCAAGTCATAGGGAATGCGTCAGAGGGGAAATACAATACTGTGAACAACTCTTCATCCGGGGAAGTGACCTTTCAAAAATGTCTGAATTCGGGGATTACCCTATTTTCATCTAAAAATAGCAACAAGTCACAAACATACGCAACTGGGGCATACCAGAGGCTACATGGAGCTCGGCCACGCCGCGTAGTCTGGCTCTGGGAACCAGATTAGCTGGGGTATAGGTCTAATGTGGTCAGTGATCGATAGGCGGCAGACTGTGAGAACTATGACGGGATGAGACCTGGGCCCCGTTTTATCAATAGCTCATTTGCATATGAGGATCGTTAAGATTCAACGAGTGGGTCAGAGTGCTCGTATCCTCTCTATACATGTTAAAGAGGGAGATTTACGAGGAAAATCAACGAGGTTTTATATTCTCGTAAGTGACAGGCCAAGGTCACGAGAATTAATAAGATCTCGTATCTTTTTAGCTTGATAAAACGGGGCCCAGGGCCCCATTTTATCAACCTGAAAAGATACGAGCTCGTATTAATAACTCATTTGCATATGAGGATCGTTAAGATTCAACGAGTGGGTCAGAGTGCTCGTATCATCCATATACATGTTAAAGAGGGAGACATACAATGACATACGAGGGAAATCAACGAGTTTTTATATTCTCGTAACTGGCAGGCCAAGGTCACGAGAAATAATAAGAGCTCGTATATGTTTAGGTTGATAAAACGGGGCCCATCTTGTCTTTTGCTCGTGCTCCGAGGATCACGGATTCAGGAGGTTGAGAGCATCCGTGAAAACTGAGAACATACCAGTAGGCCTTCACCCGAAACGTTTGCATAACATTTGTACAATGTTGGACCAACGTCCTACATTGTACAAATGTTATGTCCGACATTGTACAGGGCGGGGGCCCTAGGGTAGTGGTTAGCACCGCTGCCTTTCACGCCAGAGTCCGGGGTTCGGTTCCCGGTCTCGGCGGTTTGAAAGAAACAAAATTGTTTCTTCCCCATCCACGTGTGAAAGTTAGTATTGTGGGGAGCCTCCGTGACCGAGAGGTAGCGTGCTCGGCCTCAGACCGCCAGGGCTCGAATTTCGAATCCTGTGTCTGGAGGACAGTGTCATCTCAATCATCTCACCATCCTCAGGAGGTTCTCCTGGCCCAGTTTAGCCTATATGTGCACAAAGGTGGCCTAAAGCCCGATTCATTTCATTTTTTTCCGACATTGTACAAATGTTATACAAGTGTTTTGTGTTTTCTGGGATACATGTGAACACGAGATATTGAACCAATGTTGGGTTGACGTTTGCCCACCGTCTGCGACGCTGGCCTAACATCAACCCAACATTGGTTCAACGTCTCTTGTTTACCAGGATATACTGGACACTGCTGCATGGGACATTGTCCCAACATTGAGACAACGTTATATTTTTTTTTAGAAGTCGTCTAGTTTATTGGGGAAAGAGTTTCTTTGTACCCCCCTGGGCGATAATAAAGGGTTCCGTCATACAGTATGAGCACTCTTTCGCAACGTCAATCCAACCAATATTAAAGATTCAATATTGCGGGGAACCTCCGTGACCGAGAGGTAGCGTGCTCGGTCTCAGACATCCAGGGCTCGAATGTCAAATCCTGTGTCTGGAGGGCAGTGTCATCTCATTCATCTCACCATCCTTAGGAAGTTCTCCTGGCCCAGTTTAGCCTGTATGTGCACAAAGATGGCCTTGAACCCCATTCATTTTATTTTTTGCGAACTCCGTGAACTATTAATATTGTGTACACTAAATCCGGTAAGTTATATAAACTCAATGTACAGTCGACGCTGTCATGAGCACGTATTGTTTGAGTGTCAAGGGCTGAACACGTGTCAAACAATCTATGCCTCAAGCTTTGAGATCGTCAGTGGAATATATGAATATAAATGATTTTTACTTTATTTTATGAACAATGAATTTAGAAACTAGCAGTGATAAGATATAATGTTAATTTTGATTCTCGCATCGCGCATTTAATTGTATTTATATTTAATTAAATCAATGCAAGAATTGTTAAAGAGAACAAATTGACTATTTCTGTGGTCGAAAAAGGAATTGTTGTTAGACGTATTCAAGCCAAGTTATGATATTGTAATGATTTTAAAAAACAAATGTTTTAAAATAAGTAATGGTCACACGAGAGCCAACATGGGCCTATATGGCGATGTACTGGCGATGAAAAAGACGCGTTCTGGTGGCGATCGGTGCCGATATCGAAGGTGTGGTCCACTAAAAAAGCACACACGCGGTGTATTGACGAACCTTCGAGCAATATTCGGAGAAGTATCGCCGACATTTTCGCCGAATTACATCGCGTTACATCGGCTAATAACAGTTAACGATGTATTTTGAGAATCGGCGTGGGTCGGTGATTCTTCGGCGTGCAACAGACGAATATAATGGGGATGCGTCGGGGGCGTAATGGCGATGTCTTGGCGATGTCGTTGTGGTGTCTTGAGGAAGTCATAGTGCTTTGGGAGAGCATATTAAAGGTGGAGAGATTTTACGGCTGCCGAATGAAATTATGAATGAAGGAACTTTTGTTCTGTTGGCGTAATACTGGGTGAAGAAAAAAAGTAGCATTGAAATTTATAACATTTCTAACGGTCAGCATGCTTCGCAGAGCAGTTTGGGACCATCGGCGAGCATCGGCGATGGATCACCCAATCCATCGCCGATGTTCACATGAGCATGGTGGGAATATGGCCGATGTGTCGTCGATGTGTCTGCATGCGACATGTTTAACCTTTACCTTACCGAATGTTCGCCGACTGTTGTGCGCTGCTCGGCGCCGTTCGGTGATATATCGCCGATTGTTCTTTGCGCCGAAACATCGGGAAAAAATTTCAATGCATGCATTGAAGCTTCCCTCGATATCCCGATGCCTCGGTGAAGCATGGCGATTACTCGCGTACGTCGCTGATCATTTGCCGAACTACTGGCGCATGGTGGCGCTGCCCTTGCGATGACCAAATATGTGCATCGCAAAAGCATCGGGAGGCTTAAAAAAGCATGAACATGGACATTTTAGCTAACGTTTAAAAAAATTTATCATTGTAAACAAAATCAAATATATTTTTAAATAAATCATGCATGATTACGTGCAGATGGGTCACATACTACATTATACTTTCTGAAATTGAGGTTTTTGATGTGTATGAAAACGTTTTTATGGTGATGGTGATGGAAGCAGACTGTTTTAAAATATATGAACCCTTAGCATATAATATAATACAAAATTCAATATGGAGAAGGATGTTATAACAGACAGGTAAGCAGGGTTGGGCTCGATTATAATCATAATCGTCGATTACGATTTTTAATCGATTGCATTGTAATTATAATCATAATCGGAATCATATTTTTTGAAATCGTGTAATCGTTATTATAATCGTAATCGAGAAAAAAATATTATCTGTAATCGTAATCATAATCGTAATCGATATTCTAAAAGCACTGTAATCATGATTATATTAAATCGTAATCATTCTTTTTTTGAGTATATATCACAATAAATAATATATCACTTGAAGCGATTTTTATAATTAAAAAAAAAATTCAACTATTTAGAACAGTCTGGTGAATTTCGCTTTATACATACATATATAGGCATATCTGTGTGTAAGTCGGTGAGTCGATTGATTGCTTTTGAAAATCCAACAAAGTATTGTATCTGAATATGATCGGGTGACATCGCCGACTGACAGTGTCACCGGGCCATGTACTGACACGTGGAGACCTCTAGCGATTGAAAGTATCCCTCGCGGAGAGTGCGGCCCAAGGCGCTTCCGGAAATAAGACAACCAGACGCTGCTGTAGTTAAAAATAACACTACTTAATGCGGCGCTATATGTGATTGTAATAGGAAATACAAGTATTATTTCTTAAAATTCATTTTTGCTTGGCCGCGGCTGTTAGCAAAGATGTCATTATTGACATGATTTCATACAAATAATGATATGTTTATTTTATCGACAGCATAATAACTTGCTGTATTTATTGATAATATGTTTTGTCTGAAATGATAAAACCAGACGATCTAGGCCTATTTGTTGTAATAAAAATAACACTGATTTACGCCCTATAGTATTATGCCCTAAATAAGAAAGAAAATACATGTATAATTTCAAAAATAACATTATTTTTTGGCTGGTTCTATTGACACAACCATAAAATATGTTGACATGATTATTATGTCAGTAAAATAAATGCTAATTGGCAAATGATGTTATGTCATGACCAATAGTGAGGACATAATATTATGTAAAACGTGATCTTGTAATTTGTCATTATTTTCACTTTTTTTCATTTTCTATTCGCTTTGTTTGAAATTATTACTTTTCTGACCCATCACTTCTGTTTAGTATGTGAATTACTGTTTCCAATCTATGCTAGGGCCTATATATTTATGATATTGCTTAGAATGGCTGATCCACCTCAATTTGTTTAGGCGGCTATCATAAATTAATATTTATTGAATCTAGTTTCCTGTTGTGCTGTTTCTTTAAACTTGATATATAATATCAATGATTATATAATAAATATTTTTTTATGAAGTACTACAGCTGTAGTAGTAAATAATTTATAATTATGACAAAATACAATTTTCTTACCTAGCCGTATACGTTATCTTTAGGTATATCTTTGTTTAAAGGTGTTATTGCTTTTTAATTTATGATCTGTTTCATATATCTTTATGATATGTTTTATTTTTTTTAAATGCATGTATTTAAATTACACGGCAATGACACATACGTTTTTTTATATATTTGATGTTTGTCAATAAATGTGTATTATATATTTAGAATGTAAAGCTGAAAAGTGAATTTTTTGTTATCATAGAGGTACCATAATTATATAGCTTTTGATGGAGATTATTTTTCATCCAGTTACGGCTAAAAATATTGCTTACGTGATTTTTTGTAAAAAAAACCCCGTAAATATCAAAACATAATAGAACGCTGAAAGGCTGACAAAACTACTTATCGCACATCTTTAATTTGAGCAATATAATTTGTCGTAATAAACGTGCAGTTCAGTATTTATTCCGTAAATGAAATCTACCCCAAGGCAGCCATGTACTATTTTATTAAACATGGGTATCTTATATCAAGTAGTTTATTATGTTAACCGTTTGACTGCTGAAGGTCGTCTGTCTTTTCAGCGCATTCGGGTTTATTCGGGATTTAAACTTGGTTTTGTGAAGGTTCTTAAATCAGGATAGTAACTGTTTGTCCTTACAATTATCTGTCCTTACAATTATCTAATTTTCAAGTGAATATAATAATTATGACCGTGACTATGATTATGATTCAGCATTTCAAGGGTTAACCCTTTAATAAACACCGGTCCCGATTATATTCCTGTCCCTTTAATTTTCATTAGCACATTAAATACCAGCTTTAGTTAAAGAGATAAAACGTGACTTTAGTGAATGAGATTTCAAAAATAATTTAGCTCCATTCTGTCAAATTTGAATCATTCTCACTCTCTTTAATTTGTGGATCGCGTCAGCGAGACACAACTTAAAGTGAGTGAAAATTCCAATTAAACGATTTTGCGGCTAATGGGTTAAATGACTTCTGGCGCTGAAAACTGACCTGATTACGTGGCAGATGACTTCTTGTTTTTAAGTATCGATATACATCAGTTGACATTGGAGTTTTGTTGTATGCATGGTGCAATTCGTGATAATTTAATAATTTATCAATCGTGATCGACATACCAAACCCAAACCTCAAAAGTTCCATATGCTTTCTGTTGGTCCAACGCCTGCGATGTTGACACAACATTAAACCAGTATTGGGCCATTGCCTCGTAATTGCGTTAGAATATGCAACGCATTGAGAAATCTTCCCATACACTGAGTTTTTGAAGTTATGTATACATAGGCCTAATGTATAATGCATTTAGACAACACCACATGTCTATTACAAAATTATGATGATTTTTCAAAAAAACAATTGTGATGTATAAATTTCTTAGCTTTTATAAGCATTGTGATGTGATTAATCCAATGGTGATATAATTGAACACGTTCAATACCAATGTTGTGTGGTATGTTGAAAGTGAGAGTATTTTGTGGTGTTTTTCTCAGTTTATTTTGTTTTAAATTACGAATAAATTTCGCTGTACATCTGACGTACAGGTTTTATGGACAAAGTACATAGTAGTTAATCTTAAATATATCAGGTTATCCGACCCTACCCCATGCAGCGTGATAAATAATCCTTGAGTGTTTTCTGATAACATATTGAGAATGAATATGTGTAGTGATATGATATTATGATTAATGTGAGAGTCCTATGACATAATGGTTAATGTGAGTGAGTGAGTGAGTGAGTGAGTGAGTGAGTGAGTGAGTGAGTGAGTGAGTGAGTGAGTGAGTGAGTGAGTGAGTGAGTGAGTGAGTGAGTAAGTGAGTGAGTGAGTGCGTGAGTGCGTGAGTGCGTGCGTGCGTGAGTGAGTGAGTGAGTGAGTGAGTGAGTGAGTGAGTGAGTGAATGAGTGAGTGAGTGAGTGAGTGAGTGAGTGAGTGAGTGAGTGAGTGAGTGAGTGAGTGAGTGAGTGAGTGAGTGAGTGAGTGAGTGAGTGAGTGAGTGAGTGAGTGAGTGAGTGAGTGAGTGAGTGAGTGAGTGAGTGAGTGAGTGAGTGAGTGAGTGAGTGAGTGAGTGAGTGAGTGAGTGAGTGAGTGAGTGAGTGAGTGAGTGAGTGAATTATATTACATGTAAATCTGTTTTAACATAGAATAATACATATTATGTAATAATGTATGTACATGCTGCACGCTAGTTAGTATGTTGTAACACAGAGCAACACAAAGGATGATGTATTTGAATTACATGGTGATGTATTTGAAAATACATGGACTAATATAAAGGATTTATTACAACAATCTAAAGTCAAAAGAGACTTTCCTAATCATTTTACGATCAATGAGGAAGTAATCACCGATTCAAACATCATAGCTAATAAATTTTGTAAATATTTCACCGACATTGGACCTAGCCTCGCCAAAAACATAAAAATGCCCAAAAACATTAACGCTAAAGATTTTCTAACTGGCACGCATAGCTGTAAATTTCAATTTAAACAAATAGACGACATTTCGATACTAAGAATAATTAATGATCTACCAAATAAATCTAGTACAGGTTTTGATGATATTTCTATGAGATTAATAAAGGTAATTAAAACAGAAATAATACCAGCTCTCACATGTATTTTTAATCAGTCTCTAAATACCGGTATATTCCAGAAAAACTAAAGATAGCTAAAGTAATACCTATTCATAAGAAAGGGTCTTTGAACGATATATCAAACTACCGTCCAATCTCACTCCTTCCCTCAATATCTAAAATTTTGAAGAAAGTAATTTTCAAACAATTGAGTACATATTTAAATGCACATAAACTTTTATATGACAGTCAGTATGGTTTCAGGGCTTGTCATTCTACTGAGTTAGCATCGATTAAACTAATTGATAGAATCACTCAAGATCTTGATAAAGGCAAAATACAGATATCCATTTTCTTAGATCTCTCAAAGGCATTCGACACTCTTGATCACGTTATTTTACTTCAGAAATTAAATTATTATGGTATAAAGTCAGTAAAGTTAAAACTTTTTCAAGACAATTTACAAAATAGAACCCAATATGTTTCTTATGATAAAACTAATTCTGATATGTATCATATATCCACTGGTGTGCCTCAAGGGTTTATATCGGGCCCTCTTCTATTTATCATATATATTAATGATTTATGCAACGCCAGTAAACTGTTTAAGATGATTATTTATGCTGATGATACTACTTTATACTCCACATTAGATGTTTTTGGTAATTATATTTCCAAAAATTTAAATTTAGAATTGACAAAAGTTGCAGACTGGTTAAAGTTAAACAAATTATCAATCAACATAAAAAAATCCAAATTCATGGTATTTCATATGCCTCAAATATACCAAATATAGAAATTGAAGATATCAAAATAGAATTTGCTGATGAATTTAATTTTTTAGGGTTAACAATACACAAGCATTTAAAATGGGATTCACACATAAACAAAATAGCTTCTAAAATTTTAAATATTATAGGAATTATGTACCGGCTTAAGCACATGGTTCCTTCTGAAATTCTTTTAACCATATATAATGGGCTGATCAAACCACATATACTTTATGGTCTTAAGTGCTGGGGTTTCAACCAGAAAAGAATTTTAAAATTACAGAAGAAAGCCATGCAAATTATATGTTCGAGTGGTTACCTCTCTGACAGCGAGCCCCTCTTTAAGAAGCTAAATGTGCTTAAAATTGATGGTATGTTTAACGTTTAACGTTTTGCTTTGACCTGATAAATAACAATTTATCTGCATATTTCATTAACCTGTCTTCACTTTTACAACCAGTAATCTACCATCATAACATCAGACAAAAAAGAAACTACTCAGTTGCACGAGTAAAACATGTATTTGCTCAAAAATGTATGCGTTTTTGTATTCCGGATATTTTAAATAAATCAAGCAGCCTTATAACAGATAAAATAAAAACTCATAGTCGAAAAGGACTTTCAGTATATCTTAAATGTTTTCTTGTAAATGCATACAACTCAATATGTTTAATGCCAAACTGCTATATCTGTTCAAAAATTGCTGTTTCGTAATACACGGTGCACTTTGGACGCTGGCCCTCTTTGGCCCTATTTTTGGCCAAGGTGAAGGTTGTTATATAAGATCGTATTATTATATTTTATATCCATGCAGTCCGCTAATTTTAACGTTCTTAATATATTTAATTTGTATCTCTGTTTTTGCGTTGATACATAGACTACACTCGTATTTGTCTGCTTCTCCCTCCGCATTAATGTTACTATTTTATTATTGGCCGTCTTTTTGTCTCTCCGTCTTCCCCGCGACGTATGCAGTTTTTCAGAAACTATATATATATTACTTTACTGAAGGGTGGCCTGCATGGAAGAGGCTTATCATAAGCCTTTTGCAGATCTCCTTTGCATTTTTATAATTATTTGCATGTATGTATGTTTCAAGCATAAATAAACAAACTGAATTGTATTGAATTGAATTGAATTGTGCTGTAACATGGACTAGTCCATTATGAAGCTGTATGTAACACATAACAAAACATATGATCGTGTATGTTAATGTATTGTAACACAGAACAAAACATAAGAAGCTATATGTTAATGTCTTGTAACACAGAACCAAACATATGATATTGTATGCTAATGTACTGTAACGCAGAATAAAGCATCGGGTGCTGTATGGTAATGTCCTGTAACATAGAACAAAACATGAGAAGTTATATGTTAATGTACTGCACCACAGAACATATATGATATTATATATTAATGTACTGCATGTGAATGCACTGCAACGTCTTTGCAACACATTGTATTCTGTATGTGGCATATGACAACACACATGAATTAGATGTAACACAATAACAACAGACGGGATACTACATGCGAATTACTGGCTGAAATATTGGCTGAATTATTCTTTAAAAACAATTCGTAGCACGACTTGCGCATGATATCACTAACTTGGCAGGGTGACCATAATGATGTGCAATATTCAAGAATGCTTCTAAAATAAAAAAAATACAGTTGTAGTTGCATTGATACAGGCGTATAAAATTCTATAGTACGCTTGACCAAACTGAACATACATTAAGCTTTAAAAGTTATACTTAAAATCAAATTTACATATTCACACAGGATGCATATGGATTTTTCCTGAATAAGATATTTATTTATGTAGGGCACATGCTATGATTGTGATATGCTGTGTCAGATTTAGTGTGAGTGTTATATGGCCTACCAAAAGCAAATAACAATAACTTTTTATTTTTCATGCAAGCAGTTTCAATCCAAACTGATGACTCTTGAAACAAACACACTTCAAGTTCAAGTTCAAACGAACATGACAAAATATTTAATCATCGTTGAACCATTTCTGATCCAACGTCGCAGACGTTGCATCAACAATGGCTGGTCCAATATCTCAACTTTGTGATAATGGATTCGGGCAAGTAACAAGACAAACAGAGGTGGCAGACAATGAGAGAGTTCGCGGGGAGCGCGCATTACAGGTTTTGGCTTGGGTTAGTATTTGTGCGGTGAGACCACACCTTTCTACCCGCGGGCAGACGATACCCGTGATGCCCGGTACCAACCGATAACATCTTATGCCCGCCTTAGCGACACATTTAATCTGACACATTTAATACTTCCACGTCAAAATCTGAAGGCTGACAGAACAAACCCGAATGGTTCCAATTTGGACATCCCAGCAGCTATTGGATGGTGATGAAACGTTCAGGTGAAGAGGGAAGATATGTGATGGACTTCTGTCAGGTCATTCCCGAGGTAGGCCTATGTACATGGTGCAGTTTTAGTTATGTCTTAGGTTGAAAATCATCACAATTTAACCTGGTTTCTTTTTCTACATAGGGACCAGTAATATTTGCGGTTTTCTATTGTCACGTCACTTGTCCTGTATAATTGGAAGAAAGAAACACCTCGCCCAATGTTGTTATCTCTAGGATCGCAATTAAACTGTTCAGTCACGGCTGTCTCACTGCTCAGTCTTTTTCAGTATGCCCAAACACAATAATTATGCATGTTTAAATCCATTAACGTGTTCTGTGTTGAGTTGATATAGCCTTTTGTACTTTATAATAAGTATATTTCCTTTAAAACCAAAGGATATGTCTTGCTATTTTGGTTTATGTATAGTTTAGAAATCACTTTAATGTTAAAAACAGTTCTGTAAAAATCAACAGGTTATTTCACGGCGTACAATTACATGAATTAGCTGCATCCCTTCAGGCACAAATCTGGTGGATGGATTGAGCTTTAGTCGTCCCCCCCTAGGAGATCAAAAACTGACCGCCTCTGATATCATGGCTCTGAGCCAAGAGGTGGCAAGTGATCCGTATCATTATATCGAACAATCAAAAAAGTAATAAATACTTTTTTCAAACAGATTCGACATTTTAATTTTACCGCTCTTGATGGGTATTTTACACCATATTGAGTTAAAACGGAGAAACATTTATGCAACTCTCTCGGTAAGTTCACAAAACACTTTGCAGACTACAGGTTACATCAAATTCAAGTTATTTGAAAATCATCTACTTTGAGTTGTCGGCTATTGAAGTGCAACTGTATTGACTTTTGTTCTATGACAGTTTATTAAGGTAAACATCTCCAAGCACAGCAGAGACAATCCAGTTATGGTTTTATTGTTTTCACATCAAAGGTGCCATAGCAACGATGAAATATTTAGAATAAATATTTGACTTGAACTCCTATCCCTATTCTTTGTTAGTATATGTGATTTGGCTAAAAATTAACATAAATAAAAGGCGTATAATTCCAGCTTTAAGTATAAAAATTAAACAAAGAACGCTACAGGATTTCAAGAGTAAGTATTTCTCATAAATATATAAAGTGTCTGGCTGACAAGAGAGACGTACCATCTGGTACGTACTTGGTACCTTTTTACTGGAGCCCGTCACAGAGGCTGGGTCGATTTGTGACACATCCTGAGACAATGTCGTCTCATCCTCCCATAATAATTAGTCATTTCATGTCGCCACGTTAGTTTAACCCTTAAAGCGCTGAAATATATTTTCGTACAAACCATGGAGACTAAATGTTTATTCTCAATTTGAAATCATCATAAATGTCCTAGTTAGGCATGTTAGGTCTTTCTGATTCATTTTAATACTCATGTTATGGGTCTACGGCCATTATAAATTGTTTTATTCTTACGGTGCGGGGATTGAATTCAGAATAGACGTTAGAATCTGGCGTATACAGACGTCAGATTCTGACGTCTAAAATCGGTCGTTAAGTTCTTTAACACTATGCTATATTCCCGCTGACGGTCAATAATGTATAATAAATCTACATTAAATATTCAAATATGACATGTTTCATTCATCATAATCGGTGTAGTGTAGGCTAAACTATAGTCATTGATGTCGAAAATAAATTATGTTTGATATGACAAATCTTCACTTTACAGAAAGAGCCTTTTGCTTATAATTTATATTGAATATTTATTCACAAAAAGACAATCGAATTGAAGACACTTGTGAATAGCTCATTTTGTTGCGTGCTTGACTTATGTGACTATGTGTCCAAGACTCGCTTCCCGATGAAACAAGACGCTGACAGTGTTTGCTTTTCGTGTAGGGCCAATGTGACAGATTAATGGGTCAACATGAAGCCTACATCGACTCAATGTCTCGTGCCTGCTAGAATATATACACACTTGCATTGTGTTTATGTGAATGAATATATGAGGTACTAGTAACCACAAATTTTAGCTAGCTAAACAATACAAAGAATACTGAAAATAAACGAAAATATAGACAATTATAAAATAAAATACTCAATAGTTTGCAAATAAATTACAAATAAATAATACATCACAGCCAATTATTATGGATACAAAGCACTGCTTATGTCATTATTTTATAAATCAAAATAAATACTGTCACAATAATGTAAACTATGGTTATTAGATTTTTTTCAACAAACTAAAATAAAAATGGTAATAAACTATACCAACACTGTTAATTAAAAGTTTCTATGAGACAAAACCTCATCTTTCAAACTGTTATTTGATAACAATAGTGTTATTTGCCATGTAGTGTTTTTATTAACTAGTATAAAAAATACTACCTTAAAATTAATATTATTTGTATATATTGCAGAGTTTTGTTACATGCTATAATTATAAAGTGTATTATTATAATGTGTCTGTGATCGGCTACCATCGGGACAGTCAGTTTGATTTATTATATGGACTCTCATGACGTCAAATTCTATATTTAGTTCAGTATTTTAATTTTAGAATAATATAACAGATTCAGAAAAAAAATCGGTAACTCCTGGCATCCTGAATTATTAGCGGCCGCAATGTAGAAGAATATAGATGGATATAGTTAGAAAAAGTAAACATTTAATGTCAGCAATGGGCAGCATTTGTTCATAATCGCAAACAAAATCTAATGCAAATAGTAAAACATCATAGAGATCTATCGATCTGCTCTTGATTCAAGTGACAAAACAACCAGATAATTTCGCATAATACCTAACTAGCTTATCGTGTGAGGAGGGGGGGGGGGGGTAAAATTATTAATCAAAATAATTGTAGTGATTACTTTAGATATATTATTAGGTTTATAAGTTACATGTACTTCCAATGTGATTAAATTAGTGAGCAATCATGATGATTATCATTTGCATTTTACTTTACAGCACTCGACAGCCCATTTTAAAAACGGGACGTGTCTTTATTCAGTGTAACTTAAAAATAATTGGTCCCGATTTTGACAAATCGAAATAATTTTCATTTATTTGAGGATTGCGTCACTTGAAATACATTTAAATTTCGATTGAATAAGGGTTGAAATTCACGTGTTGCTCGTTATTTTGCGAAATCAAAAACAGCTTATTTATTTTAAAATATTATCTATTTAAAAGTATTATTATTAAAATATCCTAATAATTTGTGTATTTGTAAGAATATTGTGACTTTTGGAAACATAGATCTCTCATATACTGTATATGTTTATATGTATATACATACGTTTATTAAGTGCTGCTGAGTGCAAGTTTTTTAAAATAATAATTACCATACATCACTTTTTCCATATAATATCAGCTTCTAATTATATATTTGCACATTTTTATAATTTACACGTATGCATATCTACTAAAATGCCTGACATGTTATTTAGAAACACCGTAGCTTCATAACATTATTATTGTTAAGAAAAAATATTTAGGGTGATCTTACAAAAAAACGATTTTATTCATTTTATAAATCAGGGGCGGGGGCCTTGGTGCAGTGGTTAAGGCTGCCTGCTTGGAAAATCGGAGATCGCGGGCTCGAACCCCACTCTGGCCTTTAAGCTCCAAAGAAACAAAATGTTTCTTCCCAGCTCACTCGTAAAGATTCAATATTGTGGGGAGCCTCCGTGACCGAAAGGTAGCGTGCTCGGCCTCAGACCGCCAGGGCTCGAATTTCGAATCCTCTGTCTGGAGGGCAGTGTCATCTCATTTTTCTCACCATCCACATGCAGGAGATTCCCCTGGCCTAGTTTAGCATATATGTGCAGAAAGGTTGCCTGAAACCCCATTCATTCATTTCGTTTATTTATTATTTTGCATCAAATATAGGCATAGAAATAAATTTCAATGTTTTTATGGACAACCCATTTTCTCGTTCCCATTACGTTATATACTTAGTATATATTAAGTAGTAATATAAATACATGATGACACGTAAATATATAGCTTTAAGCAATTATATTTCTTTTATGTAATGTACAATTAGTTCCATTTCCTTTCATATACTTTTCAATGTTAAAACTAGTCTAATAAAGGGATTTTTAAATTACGTTGTCTGGCAAGCCAAAAATATAAAAATGTTTATCTTTTTCCACCAAGTAGAATAGCGCATTCCAGATTGTAAATTAGTTTTAGCGTCAGATTTGCATATAATTCACTGTATAAGTTGAATGCCGTGTAACGTTTTATCACAAAAACTGTGTTTTATTCTGTTCCGTGAAAATTTTTAATAGATGCAAACATATAGATATTTTCTACAGTTTATACTCTTGCATTTTGAAATTCTTAATTTAATTCACGTACTTTTTACTATATATGGTATGATTATAGTATATCGATTTTACTTTTGGAGAGATTACCTATAAATTGTCAAATCTACAACATTACCAAAATTATTTGTCTGATTTTTGGATATAAATTATTATATTGTACCCCCTATTATATACCATCTAGATTATATCTCGTCCATCTAGATAGTCTGCCATGTCACGAACAAATTCTGTAAAATGCAGTGGACTAGGAACTCCTCCCTGTTCAATCTCATATTATCTTCGATAAGCTATATTTTCCATTTTTTTCCATTTGACACTTAAAACAAATAAATATTATCCATTGATTTAAATAAACATTTTCAATTGTGTTTGAATATATTATTTTCATTGTATGGTAGTCTTGGCCAATAGTAATTATTTTAATAAATCATACACC
Source organism: Flabesymbios commensalis (assembly GCA_964017125.1). NCBI lineage: Eukaryota > Metazoa > Annelida > Polychaeta > Terebellida > Flabelligeridae > Flabesymbios > Flabesymbios commensalis. Next base: position 45,079,105 of record OZ024904.1, read on the forward strand.
GACACTGTCCAGCACTTTTTGAATATATTTGGTAATAACTATATATTTCAGGGAATTTCTATACCTGCATGGGAAAAGTTGTCATCCTGCAATTAATAAATATAATATTTTCAATACAAAAAATACTGAACGTGCTTCAAGATACTATTAAATCAAATTTATATAAATATAATTATATTGTTAATTAGAATTTTTCTATCCTAATTGTAAATGATTTTGTCGAAGAATAATATGTTAATAAAATTAGATGGCATATATTTGCATAGATTGAAGCATCATGTATGGTGACCTGATGTGTTCATTTATAAGTTAACATTGGCTAAAATGGGATGATTAACGCCAATGTTGCAACCATGGCTTTAATATGCGTTACTGTTTTTATATTTAAAATAAAAGCGTGTATATTTTATTAAAGCGACACAATCAGGCTAAAATCATCAAAAACTCGGTAATTTTATTTTGTTTTTTAATATGACCATATGATGTAAATGTGTCCATAAACTGAAACTGCAATTTTTTTCCAGTTAAGAGGGATATAGAGGCGAAATTCCCGTATTTCTTATTTTGAACATGCATGTCCGAAATAAGAAATACGGGAATTTCGTCTCTATATCTCGCTTTAACTCGTAAATGCGCAACAAAAAAATTAAACGAAATTGCAGTTCTAGTCTATGGACATATTTAAATTATAATATGGTCATATAAAGAAGCCAAAATAAAATTTCCGATTTTTCGATGATTTTAGCATGATTATGTCGCTTTAAACTGTGCATAACATTTAATCCGCGCCAACACCATTTTAAAATAAAACATAAATAGTGTATAATTATACTTACTAGTTCTCATGAAAAATTGATATACATAGCATATGATAAATATAACATGAAAATACACTCCTTCTAAATTATCCATTACTATATCACATAAACCTTTACTTTACTTGTCAATTCAATGGTCAAACAATTAAAATACTTCATATTTTATAATTTACAAACTATCTTAGAAAATTAATTAGGCTTATTTTTTATCTATCATTTCATTGGGAGACATATAGATGTTTTATTATAATTCCAGTGCTAATGTTTGGAAATAAATAAATATGCATAGTTCACACTAGATTGGGCGATATTTTACAAAGTATGTTAAAAAATAACACACAAAAATACTTGTATATTCTACGGCAACAAAAAAGTATATGCATGCTATTTGTTGACAAATTTGATACAGAAACACTCCTATGATTAATAATTTGTGACAGTGTAGCTACAAAAAGTAGTGACTGTCTACAACATATCACAGCGAACCATATAGAGCAGTTGCGACAGCAAGTAACGATTTATTGTAACATAAATTGTAAATTAAATACTCTAAATAAAAGAATCATCCTGACCTATGTTGCTTAGGGGGTGTCACACTATAACGTATCGTACTAGCGTATGCCAATTTTTGGAAAATATCATCCATACGTTGGCATACGTTGACACACGCTAGGAATACGTTTTAGGCATTGGTTGCATACGCTTCAAAGCATTTAGGTAATGTGTATATAATTATATATGTTCTAGCTATTTATTTATAGCACTTCTTCAGGAATGAACTCCAGCATCAGCTCTCACTGGCGATGCTGAGGTTGGCCTTTTTTAGGCATGGGCATATGCTGGCCATACGCTGATCATAGGCTGATATTTGATAACATTCGCAGATAATACGCAAATCATATGTTGAAAACATAGCATATAAGTCATATAAGCTCGATTCTGTATTTCAATGTTTTTTTCTGCATATGAAACTTATTTTAATAATTTTGAAACGCAACTCAAACGTTTCTCTTTTACGTTATGGTGTGATAGTGCCTTAAGATTTATATGTGAAAGTCGGTTAATTTGTGACAAATAGTTCCTTTTAAGCACCAATCGGCAATTCTAAATCTTATTAACCATGCGCTTATTACTACTATTAATAAATGAATGAATGTATGAATGAAAGAATGAATGAATGAATGAATGATGAATGAATGAATGAATGAATGAATGAATGAATGAATGAATGAATGAATAGATGGATGGATGGATGAATGAATGAATGAATGAATAAATGAATGAATGAATGAATGAATGAATGAATGAATGAATGAATGAATGAATGAATGAATGAATGAATGAATGAATGAATGAATGAATGAATGAGGGAATGAATGAATGAATGAATGAATGAATGAATGAATGAATGAATGAATAGATGTATGGATGGATGGATGGATGGATGGATGGATGGATAGATGGATGGATGGATGGATGGATGGATGGATGGATGGATGGATGGATGGAAGAATAAATGAATGAATGAATGAATGAATGAATAAATGAATGAATGAATGAATGAATGAATGAATGAATGAATGAATGAATGAATGAATGAATGAATGAATGGATGGATGGATGGATGGATGGATGGATGGATGGATGGATGGATGGATGGATGGATGGATGGATGGATGGATGGATGGATGGATGGATGGATGGATGGATGGATGGATGGATGGATGGATGGATGGAAGAATGAATGAATGAATGAATGAATGAATGAATAAATGAATGAATGAATGAATGAATGAATGAATGAAAGAATGAATGAAAGAATGAATGAATGAATGAATGAATGAATGAATGAATGAATGAATGAATGAATGAATGAATGAATGAATGAATGAATGAACGAATAAATGAATAAATGAATGAATGAATGAATGAATGAATGAATGAATGAATGAATGAATGAATGAATAAATGAATGAATGAATGAATGAATGAATGAATGAATGAATGAATGAATGAATGAATGAATGAATGAATGAATGAATGAATGAATGAATGAATGAATGGGGCTATGTTTGTGCTCATACGTGCTAAACTGGGAGAACATCCTGAGGATGGTAAGATGAATCTGTTGACACTGACATTCAAAAACAGGGTACGAGATTCAATCCCTGGTGATCTGGGGCTGAGCACGCTACCTCTAGATCACGGAGGTTCTATACAAAACATGTTGTTTTTCTGTCAATACCAGAGCCGATCCCCGTCGTGACAGGCGGCAGTGTTAAAAACTACACCCCCCCCCCATTGCCATTAATACCATACGCGATCCCTGAACTGATCGGAAAGATTTATGTTTCAAGATTTAGATACCTCTACACAAATATATTTCTTTAACAGCAGAAGTTTACTGTTTGTATATATCAAGTTGAAGCAGTATAACACATGTTTTAGTGATACTACTCCCTTTAACTTGCTGAAATTATAGAAAGCTATAAATTTAGCATTGTTTAAGCACGTAAATATTACTCACATCTATAACCATGCTTGTACTCGTCATTAATCTAACACGTAGCTCGGTGAGACAGTAAACACCTCGAAACAATCACATTAAGCTTGAATTACAATTCTGCATGAAAATTGATTTCAAAACCATTTATGTAGAACGAAAGTCTGTCATTGAGAGAAGAAGGCTGAGCCGTTTCTAAATGACTGAAGTTTTTGTGGGTGTCTAGAAAGTGAGGAAAAAATCCCAAATCTCCAAAATCCAGTGACAACCTCCAATATAAGCAGTACATTTAAACCCAGATATGTACCCAAGAAGTGTAAACTCCTTGATCATGATGATTCCACCCGCCACCCACACATGTGCGCGCGTCTGTGATCAGGCCCGAGCCTGCCAAATAGTCAGTTTGGATGAAGAATAATTGGCGGGTGTAATTGAAGGCCAGGTGAATACTGTCATTGTGGAGCGGGTCGGCCGGACAGACAGCGGTACTTTGAACGGACCCAGCAAAAACTGAATATTTGTATAACATTTGTACAATGTTGGACCAACGTCGAAGACGTTGGGCCGACATTGTACAAATGTTATAAAAACGTTTGATGTTTGCTGGGGAGTATTAATTCCAGCGACGTGGAGGATTTGAAGGGCTACTGTGTTTAAAAAAATAACCCATGACGTTGTGTCAACGTCAGATATGTTGGCACAACGCTGAAACAACTGTGGACGGTGTGTCGTGTTAGAGGGGTTGTACTGTCTATCTGTGGCGTTGATCCTAGCTGACCATCTAAGTACTGGACTGCTAAATATTATGTTGATAATTTGTAAGTGAAAATGCATGTTTAGGTGTAAAAGGGTGTTTCTTAATAATAATCCGATATATAACCTATGCATAGTTTATTATAGATATACTTGTATAGAGATTAATACCCAACACAGTCCTAGTGCTATATAAAATGATCTGTAAGGTGCTAATAATTCATAGATGCATTTTCAAATCACAAACATTTCAATAAATGCGGCATCGTGGAAAAGCAATTCTACAAAATGAACACTGATACCCAAAAAAACATATTAGCATCTGGTACAGCAGACCAGATAGTCAGGTTCCTTAGAGTCATCATTCATTATATTTACCGGGCGGACAAAAGCACCAAATTTGATACACAGCTTCTCCAGGGGCAAATGATGACATTTAGCCGCTAAACCTTCTTATTTTGGCTCCGCTTTTGTAGAAAATCCAAAATGGCTGTCAAAATGAAAATATTTTTCGTCGCATTTCCCGGTAAATGAACAATATTCTCTCCATATACATTGCGAACAAACTTTCTAAAGACACATAATTATGGCTTTTAGTTATTTCAAAGACAAATATCACATAAAACGTAAAACAAACTCACTGTTTGTTCAATTAATGTGAGTTTGAAAGTGGATGTCGTTCATTCACGTGATTTCAGTATGTCCTATTACTTTCTGACAGAAGGATTGCAATTAATTTTCTCAAAACGTGAGCAGTGAAGCATCCTAAATCTACTTTTTGTAATATTAAGTAAATAATAATCAAAATAATAGAAAAACAAATAATAAAGCTATTACAATTTAACTATGAAAATAAAATAACATCTTATCAAAACAAAATTGAAATACATGTACATTGAAGTATGAAGATGCCCTCGGATTGGACACTTAGCTATAAAAACATAAATATTGACTTGAACACTTCTTCGAACACTGATACGGTTTACCACACCTCCGAGTCTGTTCCTCTGGGGGGTTAGGCCCTATAGAAGTAATTTAATCGAAAGTTATATCGAATTGAATTTGTATTATTATGTGCAGTTGACATTATAGTTTTGAATATTATTGATATAAAAATATGTTATCGTATAAAAATATAATATTATGATATAATTTTGTATTATTATTTATAAATTTGACGCGAACAGGCTGCTATCTTTATTGCAAAGCGTGAAAGTGTAAATTACACAAAGGTAAAATAAACAGCAAAACGCCAAGTTGACTCTAGAACGGACTAGACACCCTTTTTGTCGGATGGAATTTCGCTTGTGACGTCATTCATTGATGTCTTTCCCTGCTTTCCACGTGTTGTTGCAGCCACTGACCAACGTGACAACACAAAATTTCACATTTTTAGATATAATAATGCCGAAAAGCCGCCGTAAAACTTCTGCAATTAGGTCTGGTCACAGTGACCAACAGTTAATAAACAATACGTGGGATGAATTTTTAACAAATCATCTAAAGAGGACACTTTGAAGCGATCCAGATTTTTTTCTTTGCGCAAACAATTGTCGCTGAGTTCTGAGAAAACCCCTCAGTACACGTAATGACGTAGAAAGGAATCCCAGTTCTGGATACAAGTTTGTTGGACCAGGCCACCCGAGTTGTCGGACACATGGATTGCATACGATTGCCGGATCCGCTTAATTGTCGGACACATGGAACGACGGCCTCTGGACAACAGACTGCTTGCCAACGTCATAGATTGGAATATAATGGATGAAACCACTTAAAATGAGAAACACATTAGGAAATCAGCTTCTTTGAAACAATCAACCAAAAAAGCAAGTTGAATCAAAGGAAACTATGTCAGGTCACAGAGTAATTGTACACATAATCAATGGGAATATGTAACGTTAGCACATTGTCTGGAACGTCTGATATATGTCATAAAACCCGAAGATGCTCTCCTCCAGCAAAATCTACATAAATAATTTGCAAGGATGTATTTTTTGGTTCACTTCCTCAGGTAATGTCTATCATATTTTGCTATTCAGGTCACAGAGTAATTGTATACATTATCAATGGAAAAATGTAACGGTAGCACATTGTCTAGAAGGTTTGATATACTTAAGTCATAAAACCTGAAGATGTACTCCCTCCTGCAAAAGCCACATAAATAATTTGCAAGGATGTATTTTTTGGTTCACTTCCTCAGGTGATGTCATATTTTGTTAGAAATACATGATAGTGATTACGGCATTGTCGTAGCTTTATTAATAAACTTCTAGAAGTAGAAGTGGCTCTGGCTAATTATATATCTGCTTATTTCCGTTTCAAAAAAGATGATGTTGTAGCATCAGTATGTCTTATATATATTCGCTATGGATGGCAATTCAAGTTCAACTCTCCACAGCCATCATTTGTATAGCACAGCAATAAGCTATACATAAACTCCAGCAGTCTGGAACAATTTGAGAGCCAGATCCGTCTGCAGAAAACCATGACCTTTCTTAGAAGGTCGTTAAAAACTCACCTGTTTCGACAAGCGTTTGGTGACCTCATGCAGTTATTGACCTTTTTCTCTCTCATTCGGGTATTCCTCAAATACAGTATCAATGATGGTGGTACCATTTTTTCTTTGCCTTGAATCATATAAATTATTCACATATGAGGCATGAATTTCCGTCCCAACTTCTGGCAATATTATGTATAGGTGAGAATAACTGGGTCATACTACAATACACTCTCAGCCATTGCATTTGAAACAGGTACGTGAAGGACAGTCATAGTTCTGCATCTTAATTAGAATCAAGTTAACCATAATTATTATCAATTTAGATGAAAGCTTCTGGGGTTGTAATAGATCTCAACGAAAAAAATAAAAATGCGGATATACACGGTATTTTCCACTTAGATGTACTGGTTGAGCGAATTTGTAATATTTACCAGTCAAGCAAAAATTATATACAACAGGTTTAAAAAAACAAAAGTCCCTGGAATAATTCAGCAAATCGGCAAATTTCACTTTGATCGGCAGCTTGATGATATTACTACAATAGATATCAGGTTGGATATATACATAGCATTACATAGCTTACAAAGGCGGGCCTGGAAACGAGGGATCCGGGTTTAAGATATGCTAAATAACTGGTCAACCGATTGAAATGAGTTTATCGCTGAGAACAAAAAGTCGATTTATGCTGTTCTTTTTGCATTCAATAAGTAATAATACCATATCTCATTCAAACTAGCCTGCAATATATTTTCTCATTTTGAAAAAGAAGTATATCATTTTCATTATTAAGACTTGTTGTACTTATTTTTGTGTTTACTGTGTTTTAACCCTTTAACCGCCGGTGCGTCCATATACGTTTTTTACATTTTATATTAGCACATTACATATCAGCTTTTAAACATATTAAAGATAAAAAATGACAATAATCAGCAAAATTTGAATAATTTTCACTCACTTGAAGTTGTGGATCGCGTCAGCGAGACACAACTTCAGGTGGGTGAAAATTCTAATTGAATAATTTGGCGGCTAATGGGTTAAATAGTGTTGATTTTTTATTTGATATATATACTTCATGTACTTTAATTAGTTTGTTTATTATTATAAGTTACCTAAATTGGGAATAACCTCGAGAAATCATTATTATGTCTATGGTTTTCGTTAGATTATGCTGCATTTGTAATTTTGTCAGACGTGAGCCCCATACATACCCAAATGATATAATTATGTTATATCTCAAGGAGTTGTATGATCTTAACAAAAGGTATAGACTATGTTTCTCATTTATGTTCCGTTTAATTTAAATAAAAATGACTAGTCCTTACTGACTGTCACTCGGCCACATACATATATCTTTACGTTGTTGTTATTATATATTAGTATGTCTTCACGAAAAGTGAAGCAAATCGGTTGCTTATTATCATATTGTTTTTCAGTTGTTGAATTGTATTAGGGTCTATTTTGCTTTGTGCATTCATTAAACTTGGGTATAATAGACTTGTTTTTTCACTGATATATTGGCAATGGATGTCGCTAGTTGACTTCCAGATTCAAAATGTTTGGACTTCAAAAACGGCATTCTTGAAATTATAACTTCATTTCCCAGAACACAATTTTATTGACTATTTTGCTTATTTCACATGTATTTTGCGGCATGACAATCATTTTTTATATTTAACATTTTAATATGTGATGGTATTGATATTAATATTTCACCTAATTTCATTTAATTTCCCAAAGGAAAGTAATTTCCTACCATTATGGTTATTTCATAGGTGAAGAGGCGGCCGTCTTGGATTTTGCGACATAAATAATCATTATTTATATTTATTTTTTTAATATGTGATAGTATTGAAATTAAAATTTAATTCAACTGTCATTTAACTGTATATTTCTCATAAGAACGTAAAGTTTTTTACTTTTCTGATTATTTCATGGGAGAAGTGGCGGCCATTTTAGATGTCGCGAGATTGTGCAAGAGTAGTGGGAAATTCACTTTGGCTCAACGGATAGATCTTTTTATTATGTCCGTCTTTATATTAGTACCCGAGAAAAACAATTACAGCAGATCAGACTAGAGACAAATGTTTATACAAGATCAGTACATTATGCATATCATATGATTTCTATAGCAAAACAAGATATTTATATTAGAAAAATATTACCCAGAAAGAGCCAGAGCAGCAACTTATTGGAACATGAAAGTGATTATAGCAGAGAAAAATATTTATAATAGAAAAAATGTTAATAAGAAAAACATCTATACAAGAGAAGAACATATTTATACCAGATAATAACATATAACACGGGCGAAATGTAATTTTTTTAGAGCAAACCATTTGTACCAGACAAGCCGATTTATAACAAATAGCAATAACAGAACAAAAAAGAAAGAAAGTGTACTTTGGACAAATATCTGTACCAGAGTAATGGTGCCAAGCAGAAATATATAACCGATAAATAATTTGCAATAATATGAATTTATGACAATGATGTACAACCATACTAGAAAATAATATTTGAAAATATGTGCGAGAAGAGATTATTTACAAAAGGGAAGCATTATACTAACAAAAAATACTTTTAGCAGAGCAAGAAAACACATTAGGGGCCTATGCATAGCATATTTATCTATACTATAATATAATAAGATATATTAACATTCAACCTTCGTTGTACGCTCACCCTCAGCACCCCCCCCCCCCCCCATATATACCTTGCACACAGCAGTGATATTAAATCTGTAATACGCGCCATATTACAACTTCCTGTGAGAAGTTTTTAAGTCCTAATTTGACTTTTATTAACAGCACATCCAAAAAAATATGTGGACTAGTACACTTATTGACATATGCGTGCATGTACGTGAGAACAGCGTACAGTACACTGGTAGCTCATATAAATTCATATACAGACGAGCAAATTTTCACACTCCATAAATATAACATAATTTATTGTAGGAGAATATATATACCAGGGAATAACCATCGTACCAGCGCAGACAATCTTACTAGAAAAAAATACATACCATAAAATTTTTAGGTATTGACAAATTAAATGTTTATACCAAAGACAGTAATTGTATAGAACAAATATTGTACCTGAGATAATATTGTATTAGAACAAAAAGAAAAAAAAGAATATCTTACAAAAATGATATTCACGCGCTTGACAAAGACGTTTTTCCTTGTCAAGAACTCCTTCTTTCCAGGAGAACATTTATACCAGATCATAGCAATACTGCCAGAGCAATACATCCGAATTTAAAAGTACATATATACTAGAGAAAACAATTGATACCAGGAAAGAAAGTATGCGCAGGAGTAGGAAAGCTTAGTAAGTAATGGAATGTCAGAGAAGGACATTTTGCTAAATCACGATTTTACTCAAATTCTCTGAAAAATACTAACCAGTCACTTTGGTAAAACACTTAACTTTTTGAATTAAACCTATAAATGAGACCAGCGATCATGTGATTTTCAGTACGGCCCGTATTTTCTTACAAGTTACGATATAACGTAGGCTTCGGATTGGTCGAGATGGCCATCTCGACCAATCTGAAGCCTACGAAATATTAGCTCGAACGTCCTGACCAGAGGTTCTCAGATTCCCTCAATCAGGTACTCTTGGGCTCATCTCTGGAATACTTTTCCAATGAACAGGAAAGATTATCCAACAATCAGTACTATTGTCTTGCTCATTTAAAGTAAACATATTTTCTTACAATTGACAGCAATCTCATGAGGATGATGAGATGACAATGACATGGCATTCCCTCCACATGATTCGAATTTTGCACACTGGTTATTACTGAAATTCGATGATGAACAAGCAACGGATGAGGAGATTTTAAAAGTGGTGTTTACATGAGTCCTCTCCATTTTTTATAGGAATGAGATGGTTTGTCTGGACTCTTTAGGAACTCTACCCTTTGTTTTGTAGTCTGTGTTTGTCAGGATATTTTGAAGTTAAAATGCGAGTTTTAACCGGTGAGCTATTATTTCCTAAATACTTAAAAATCAGACATGTTATATTATGTTGATAACTGATCTTGTTTTATGAATTATATTTGTGATTATTTTAGCATATTTAATTAAGCGACTTAAATCGTACTGACTAAGTGCGTTGATATTGTAAATTCATGATCGGGCTTTTTTCTGTATATGTTATTTTATTATTCTGCCTGATATTAATTGATCCATATGCTCTTTAAATGGTAGAAATAGCAAGCGTTTTTGTGATTTAATTAATGAATGCTCCTTTATAAAATGTAACAAAATTCCATCCAATTCGCATGGAAATATACGAGAGTTTATATCATATCCGGAAGGGCTTCCCGTTGATTTCGATACTGATCACACTGTTATTCGTTTAACCTTAAATCCATCTTTCAATGCTAAATACACTACTAGTATAAATAGGACTGATAAAATTATTAGTAATTCAAACTTTAATCTACTATACGTACTATGAAAAAATTTTCGAAAATTTATTGTATAGAGCAGGGAAACAGTCTAAACGTGACGCAGCACGGTGAGACACAGAGATAAAGAGTACATCAGAGTGACGCAGCACGGTGAGGCGCAGTGATAAAGAGTACCACAGAGTGACGCAGCACGGTGAGGCGCAGTGATAAAGAGTACCACAGAGTGACGCAGCACGGTGAGGCGCAGTGATAAAGAGTACCTCAGAGTGACGCAGCACGGCGTGGCGCAGAGATAAAGAGTACCTCAGAGTGACGCAGCACGGCGTGGCGCAGAGATAAAGAGTACCTCAGAGTGACGCAGCACGGCGTGGCGCAGAGATAAAGAGTACCTCAGAGTGACGCAGCACGGTGAGGCGCAGTGATAAAGAGTACCACAGAGTGACGCAGCACGGTGAGGCGCAGTGATAAAGAGTACCACAGAGTGACGCAGCACGGTGAGGCGCAGTGATAAAGAGTACCACAGAGTGACGCAGCACGGTGAGGCGCAGTGATAAAGAGTACCTCAGAGTGACGCAGCACGGCGTGGCGCAGAGATAAAGAGTACCTCAGAGTGACGCAGCACGGCGTGGCGCAGAGATAAAGAGTACCTCAGAGTGACGCAGCACGGCGTGGCGCAGAGATAAAGAGTACCTCAGAGTGACGCAGCACGGCGTGGCGCAGAGATAAAGAGTACCTCAGAGTGACGCAGCACGGCGAGGCGCAGTGATGAAGTGTACCACAGAGTGACGCAGCACGGCGTGGCGCAGAGATAAAGAGTACCTCAGAGTGACGCAGCACGGCGTGGCGCAGAGATAAAGAGTACCTCAGAGTGACGCAGCACGGCGTGGCGCAGAGATAAATAGTACCTCAGAGTGACGCAGCACGGCGTGGCGCAGAGATAAAGAGTACCTCAGAGTGACGCAGCACGGCGAGGCGCAGTGATGAAGTGTACCACAGAGTGACGCAGCACGGCGAGGCGCAGTGATAAAGAGTACCACAGAGTGACGCAGCACGGCGTGGCGCAGAGATAAAGAGTACCTCAGAGTGACGCAGCACGTCGTGGCGGAGTGATGAAGAGTACCTCAGAGTGACGCAGCATGGCGTGGCGCAGAGATGAAAAGTACAACAGAGTGACGCAGCACGGCGAGGCGCAGTGATGAAGAGTACCTCAGAGTGGCGCAGCACGGCGAGGCGCAGTGATAAAGAGTAGCTCAGAGTGACGCAGCACGGCGAGGCGCAGAGAGAAAGAGTACCACAGAGTGACGCAGCACGGCGTGGCGGAGTGATGAAGAGTACCACAGAGTGACGCAGCACGGCGTGGCGCAGTGATGAATAGTACCAGATAGTGACGCAGTACGGCGTGGAGCAGTGATGAAGAGTACCCCAGAGTGCCGCAGCACGGCGTGGCGCAGAGATGAAGAGTACCTCAGAGTGGCGCAGCACGGCGAGGCGCAGTGATAAAGAGTACCAGAGAGTGACGCAGTACGGCGTGGCGCAGAGATGAAGAGTACCACAGAGTGACGCAGCACGGCGTGGCGCAGAGATAAAGAGAACCACAGAGTGACGCAGCACGGTGTGGCGCAGTGATGAAGAGTACCAGAGAGTGACGCAGTACGGCGTGGCGCAGAGATGAGGAGTACCCCAGAGTGATGCCGCACGGCGAGGCGCAGAGGTGAAGAGTACCTCAGAGTTAAGCAGCACGGCGTGGCGCAGTGATGAAGAGTACCCCAGAGTGACGCAGCACGGCGTGGCGCAGTGATAAAGAGTACCCCAGAGTGACGCAACACGGCGTGGCGCAGTGATGAAGAGTACCCCAGAGTGACGCAGCACGGCGTGGAGCAGTGATGAAGAGTACCTCAGAGTGACGCAGCACGGCGTGGCGCAGTGATGAAGAGTACCTCAGAGTGACGCAGCACGGCGTGGCGCAGTGATGAAGAGTACCTCAGAGTGACGCAGCACGGTGTGGCGCAGTGATGAAGTGTACCCCGGAGTGACGCAGCACGGCGTGGCGCAGAGATGAAGAGTACCCCAGAGTGACGCAGCACGGCGTGGCGCAGAGATAAAGAGTACCCCAGAGTGACGCAGCACGGTGAGGCGCAGAGATGAAGAGTACCACAGAGTGACGCAGCACGGCGTGGCGCAGAGATGAAGAGTACCTCAGAGTGACGCAGCACGGCGTGGCGCAGAGATAAAGAGTACCTCAGAGTGACGCAGCACGGCGAGGCGCAGTGATGAAGTGTACCACAGAGTGACGCAGCACGGTGAGGCGCAGTGATGAAGAGTACCTCAGAGTTACGCAGCACGGCGTGGCGCAGAGATGAAGAGTACCTCAGAGTGACGCAGCACGGCGTGGCGCAGAGATGAAGAGTACCTCAGAGTGGCGCAGCACGGCGTGGCGCAGAGATGAAGAGTACCTCAGAGTGGCGCAGCACGGCAAGGCGCAGTGATGAAGAGTACCTCAGAGTTACGCAGCACGGCGTGGCGCAGAGATGAAGAGTACCACAGAGTGACGCAGAACGGCGTGGCGAAGAGATGAAGAGTACCTCAGAGTGACGCAGCACGGCGTGGCGGAGTGATGGAGAGTACCTCGGAGTGACGCAGCACGGCGAGACATAGAGATAAAGAGTACGTCAGTCTGACGCAGCACGGCAAGGCGCAGTGATGAAGAGTACCTCAAAGTGGCGCAGGAAGGCGTGGCGCAGTGATGAAGAGTACCTCGAAGTGACGCAGCACGGCGTGGCGCAGAGATGAAGAGTACCTCAGAGTGGCGCAGCACGGCGTGGCGCAGAGATGAAGAGTACCTCAGAGTGGCGCAGCACGGCAAGGCGCAGAGATGAAGAGTACGACAGAGTTACGTTTTATTATGTGACTAGGCGATCACGTTAATGGCGGCCTCGTCGAGTAAAGGTTGAGACCAGTGTACCGACGTTAATTTCGCTCAGGGCAACGCGCTGCGCGCTCCACTCACAGATAGTTTGTGGACTAGCTGTGCCTGAGCAGAGGAAGATGAAACATATTATGGAGACGGGCGCAGAGCGCGGGGGTGACGCCACACTATAATACATACTTTTTATCACTTGGTGAGGTAGGCGTTATGCCATGTAAACAAAGCAAGACAGCAACACAAGTCCGACAGGAGACAATAGCTCCAGAGGCCTGATAAATCGAGATCCGCTTTTGAACCGCCACAGGTGAGGGGCAAGTACTGACCCCTTCCAGATATGCTCTGATTGACTTTGAGCATTTAAGTTATCATTATTGAACTACCATCTTTAACCTATCATCAGAAATTCATCTCTGCTACCATCCATGTCCGACATGATAGTACCCTGTCTTTTTGAGCAATGGAATGATAATGAGCTCATTGCCTATAGCACAACATTTCAAACGACTCCTTTCAGAGCCCTTGTTCTCTGTGGGAAGAGGAGTTTTCGAAATATGTTTTGTCAAAACATCCTCAATTTATACGATCACCAGAAGGTCTGTCTGCTGCCAGATAGAGGAATGAGTTATCCTATTTGTTATGCTTCCTCAGGATAAACTAATTCATCATACAGTGTGGTATACGACTTATTTAGGCCACTATGTCTTATTTCTCTGTTTTAGATCAGAAAAAATTAAAAATTTAATGAGGGAGGGCAGAAAAAAGAAATTTAAGAAAAAAACAGACAAATTTCTGGAAAACGTAATGAGGGCAACGAAATAAAAAAAACATTGGAAAAAATTCTGTAAAAGTTAATAAGGGAGACGAAAAAAAAACAAGCAAAAAAACATAGTTGGAAAAATGATTTTTTCTCTCCTGAAATGGACTTTTTTTTTTAATGTTTTTTATCTTCCGCAAAATCGGAAATCGGCAACAAACATGTTTTTTGATAATGCTCGGCCTTAATCTAATGCGCGCGCTCATCTAAAACAGAGAAAAAAACATAGTGGCCTTAGTGTTTACTATTTATTGCTATTATTACACATGTTATACTAAGATTTATAAGATGCATCGCTGTTTTTCTATCTGTCCTCCACGTTTGTCACACAACTGGTTGTATAAGAGTATATTCGGATAAAGAAGGGTAATGTTACTGCGGCTTTCTAGGCCTCTCATCTCTGATCTCGGTATTATAAATATTAGCGCCGTACATACATACACGTAAATTTAGCTAAATAATATTCTTCTTGAAATTAAAATCAGTGTATGCGATATATCCTAATTTACTAAAATGAAAAAAAATATACATTTGCAATTATGGGTATTGATTTTCTCAAATGTCATACCGCATTTACCGTCTTCAAGTTATCAAAGCATAACATTATTATTAAATTATCCATGGACCACAGTTGCTTAACCCTTTGACCACCGGTGCCGCATATATTCGGGTCTTGATTTTTTATTAGCACATTATGTACCACCTTTTGAACATGTTAAGATAAAATGTGACATCAATCAGCAATATTTGGAAACAATTGACCTCCATTTTGTCAAATCTGGATAATTTTCACTCACTTGAAGTTGTGGATCGCGTCAGAACTACCTTCCTTTACCAAATTCGCATTTATGCAAATTTCACTTGTGTACATTATAGCAATAGAGATATTTCATTACGTGCGTGGTTGAAAATCGCCAACCAGAATGGTCAGTGACATGGACGCAATGTTCTCTTGCATTTTTAATTTGTGCGATGTGACATCTATAGCTATGACCTGTATTGTGCTCGGGGGCTACCTCAGGTGTCATCCTTAAAAAAAAAATCGGTTTCTGGGGGTAGTTTTATCAGGGGGAAGTCGGTAAAGGAAGAGTTAACGGGTTAAACTGTCATTTATTTCTGTTATAATTATTATTTAGTTTTAAATTATTTGACAAAACCGGGTGATTCACATGCATTTTAACATAATCATTGTGCCATAATGACGAACATATCATAATCGACGCCCAGGGTATGAACATTGTTTTGTCTAAAATCGTTACTTGTTTTTTACTAATATTTCTATATATTTAATAGTCTATGGTAATAAATATTAAATGTTTAAAATATTTATTTTTTAATGACTTGGCTATTAGATTATCTCACAATTATTTCATATTTTATAGTAGGCCCATATTCAAATTATATAAACTTCTTTGCGAAATGTTAGTGAAATCAGTACAATTTAAATGTCAAAAGCATATGAATACTCAGCCTTAAGTTATAATAGAGCACCAATTTAAAACAGCAGAGATAAGAAGTAACACTAATAAATAATTACTTAAATAGAACATTTATAATTCGGAAAAAATGAAGAACATTCAGAAGCGCTTACATGGGCCTGCTGACAATGGTCCATGTATTTTTATTTAATCTCCATGTTCACGTAATTTTTTAACCAATTAATTTCGATAAAATCTCAAATCCTATGACATAGACAAGATATTGAACAGCGAACTACCGATTTGAGTATCCATGCAACATTCAATATCACAGGTTGAATCGTATTTCTTTGATATTTAAATATATGACAAGTTTGAAATGTGACCACTAAAATACTTACAAATGTATATTATAGTTTGATAGTTGGAAAGATATATATATTTATAAAACAAACATCTAATAGATTTTTGTCTTTTACATTTGACAATCTAATAGGTTATACATATTCTTGTATATATTTAGTTCCCATCTGGACATAAAACATTGATTGTGCGCAAGTCTGTTAAAAAAAACATAATTGATTAGAAGAGCTTAGTTGATACTGACAGTTGATACATGATACGACTATCAATATGCTACATAACATTGTACATAATAACTGAAATCAAAAAGCTAAAAATCACAAGTAATAAATAGGCACTATATTTTTTTAAATATTAGTTCATAAAATAGGAAGGCTATCAAATAGACTAAACAACTCCATTTTGAAAAGTTTAAACTTTAGATATTTTTTTGCGTAGCGGTTCACATTCAGTTGAAAACGACTTTTTCAAAATAAATTGTATTTGAAAGTAATCGTTTTAAATATACTATAATGTATGTACATATAATAAGGCTTCAATTTAAAATTTGACCATTATTATATTTACCAACGTTCAGAGAATTATAGCATGCACATCCATTTATTACTACATTTTAGGTAAATAATTAAGATTTGATGTTGATATCTTGATAGCGAGTAAAATAGATTGGATATTATGTAAACCATTATATCATATAATTAAGATATTTGATGATCAGAAAACTTCAATGTACATTGCAAAATCATATAATTTGAAAATAAATCACAGTATGGTATGATATGCGAATCAGCAAATATGTTTATTTCAAATATTTATTTATTTATGTTAATCTTCATTTTATATATTGGTCAAGTGTCTACATAATTTATCATTATTAAGGGAATATAAAAATATATAGAATACTTTATTATATTAAAGCTATATATACAAAGTGGCTTTATGTATTTATTCGTAATTTTATATTACTACTTTATACTTAATGTTAAGGAAACATGGCTTGTACATACCTATATTTCATGCAAA
Organism: Flabesymbios commensalis; assembly: GCA_964017125.1. NCBI lineage: Eukaryota > Metazoa > Annelida > Polychaeta > Terebellida > Flabelligeridae > Flabesymbios > Flabesymbios commensalis. The sequence goes on from OZ024904.1 coordinate 45,096,646, forward strand.
AACTATTAATATAATAGTTTATTCTAAGATCCCCCCTAAATATTCTTCTGAACTTTTAGACAATTACAATAACAGATTTATTTTTCAATAAATCTATAATGATTTATTTAGTTACTTATTTATTTTATTATTAGTTAATTATTTCAAAATATGTTTACATGTATATTATATTTCCAATGTGTAACAAACGATCGATTGTTTTTTTCACTATAATCGTGCATTATGTATACCGGAGATCCTTTGTATTAACAGAATTATGTGCTACTTTGAAATCCAAATAAATATGTTTTTTGGTTGATATAATTTTGGTTGATATAATTTTTCGTATGATTTTATGAATTTACAGGGCTATTCTCAGGGCAAATTCATCTACTATTGTAAATGATGCTGTTCTCGGGTATGCCCGAAGAAATAACAGTAAAAACTTCACGGCATAGATGATGCGGTCCAAGTCTTGTATTCTACCCCCGACCAATCGAAGAGTGAGTCAGTCTGTCGGCCAATCACCACCGTCATTCAGTTGTTATTAAAATTAAAGAGTGGAATACCAGACTTGGGCCGATGATGCGGTTCTGGAGTATATAAAAAAAACCCACAAATATAACTCAAAATGATAATCAATCTTTCAGCTATCAGTGTCAAACGAATTCATGGAACAGTAAACATTTTGAATGAAATATAGCTTACCTAATATAAAAATTATCTAGTCCTTAACGGTATGATAGAGCTTCAGATGTACTATTAAATTCAGAAATATTACGTGATTATATAGGTTTAAAACATATATTCAACTGATTTAAGCATTGACAATTTTTATATATTGTTTGTCTCAATAAACGATTAAGTAATCTATCTTCATCTGGAAACAATACAACTATATTACATTACTGTATAACATTCATATTTATACCCATAGTAGTTTTTATACTAAGTGCATACATTTGTGTACATGCATGGTTCACACAGTATGGCATGCAAATTACTAATTATTTCAATGCTTCTGGGTCATCTGAAATTTACCAGGCTTTTTTCTGAAAAAAAAACACTTGAAAACGCGACTGTAAAATGGTCTTCCATGAATGCTGCAAATTCTGGCTATGTCATGACCTGATTGATACCTGTTGGTTAAATAAATTATGTCTTCATAATGATGGTTATTTTTATCCACTCACAACGTCGTTCTCTTGTGAATATAGTTAGCTCGATATATTTATGAGAATATGATGACATATTTGGACACTGCATGGCAGCACAGTACTGCAATGATAACGTGTAAGGCAATTTGCATCAATGAGAATGACACGTGCAGCCCGGCGAGACATTGCCGAGACGCTGCAGGCACGCGCAAGCGCAGCGCAACGAACCATCTGGAGTCGGCATTCTACGAGATCAAAACAGAAAGCGTCCGACATGAGACGGGGTGTTAAGATTTGACCGTGTTATCAGCGGTTATCAGGGAGCTGTTACTGTTGGTTGGGTCGGCACAGGGGGTGAAAGAAGGGACCCAACACCCGGTCTGTGACAGTCAAGTACCTCTGTAAGCCAGGGAGCCAACCTGAAGTGTCCCCTGCCGAGACAACTTAGTCATTCGCTACTAGGTCCTGTGACAATCTCGTCCAGCCTGTGTCACATTATCATTTGGCAGGATACATTGGGTCAGCGACGGTTGTATATTGGGTAAACAACGGTTATGTTGGCCCAATATACACCAAGCGTTAACTCAATAACTCGTAGTGGGTTGGTTCAAGTGACACCTTAGAAAAAGAGAAACACGGTCGCTGGCGGGGTCAAAAGCGCGTTGCTTATTCTGTCAGATCACTATATTGGTTTGTAACCACAACCATTCTACAGTACCACAAGTTCATGTTATAATGGTTATTTATGAAAAATAAAGAACTGAATGTAATGATTACACCGTAAAGTTGTTTGGGTTGGGGTATTGTTCTGCAATATAGGTAATCATCATGTTCTGCTCTTCTATAAAAACATTATATTCTGTCCTGTTCCATTCTGCTCTGTTCCATTATGTTTGGTTCCGTTCAGTTATCTCCCGTTCTGTTCTGTTCTATTCTGTTCTGTTCTATTCTTTTCTGTTCTGTTGTATTCCGCCCTGCCCTGTCCTTCCCTGCCCTGTAGTTATGTCCTGCCCTGCTCTGTCCTGCCCTGCCTCGTCTTCCCTGCCCTGCTCTTACATGTTCTACCCTGCCTTGCTCTGACGTCCTCCTACATGAAAGTATGTGGGTCATGATTCGCTGAGTATACATTGTGGGCCCGTATGATCAGCATGGTCAAAGTCCACAGGAGTTGGGTTTGCCGCAATGTCGATATTAGACCTTAAGTGAAGCAAAACAACCCAGCTGCTTCAACCCTTTGACCGCCAAATTATTCAATTTGAATTTTTACCCACTTGAAGTTGTGTCTCGCTAATGCGATCCACAACTTCAAGTGAGTACAAATTATTCAGATTTAACAAAAATGGAGGTAAACGTTTTTCAAGTCTTGCTGATTTAAGGTCACATTTTATTTTTAACATGTTTAAAATGTGGTACTTAATGTGCCAATAAAAAATGAAAACCCGAATATATGCGGCACCGGCGGTTAAAGGGTTAATGTTATCTCACGTTCTGTTCCGCTGTTCTCTACTCTACTGCTAAATGTGTATGTACAGTTTTGTTTAAATTATCAGTAGGTCCCTATCGTAACACAGATAATGAAGTTATTGATAATCTTAAATATCGTATTTTTTATAAAACTGTAAACATATGACCATAACTACAACTTAAATATATATGTTGATGTATTCTCAAAAAGTAGACCGTTGTCCATTTCCGTTTGGGGAGAATAAAAACGTAACTCAGCAGATATTTTCCAAGCGTGTTTCTAATTCTTATGTTTGAAGCTTTGCAGCAATTCTGGCCGCAAGTGGAATGACTATCTAGAACGTGTTTAATTTCTGCGACCGCAAAAACATGAGAAATGGTTCATCTATCTATAGCAAAGATATAAATTGCAACTAAAACATGACGCAACAGGGCCTCTAGAAAACTAATATCCCTGCCCTCTACTCCAGTCTACAGTGATATCATCCTGATTAATGAGCCAGCCATTTCTAGTTTTCACCACCTGATGACCACTTATTCTTTTGTGTGAGTCGAGTGGTATCGATTATGTCATTATTCATATTTTCAAAGTGATGGTTGCGGTTGCCCTTCATAGTTTCACATCCATCCTTATCTCTTCACCAAATCACGCACTTGTCACTTTCACCGAGGGTCATCTATTTGCCAAATCAGTTATATTTTTCTGAACCTCCAAGTTCCCATCAATCTGCGATGACGCAAATGCGACGTTTTATCATGATCAAATCTTCTGGTGAAATTAGTTATTGCTCAGATATTCACATTAATCGTTCACGTATGCTTACATGCCAAGATTGATTTCTACTTATATGCATTCCTATAGACATACACCAGTTCGTGTGTAAATGTCATATCTCTCTCAATGGTGCATACATACATATAATATTATTATAATTTGATAGAGTGTGGCAAATTACGTACTAACTAGACACGTGCGTATATTATTCATCGTTTAATAGTTCTATACCAAACTTAAAAAAAATTAATACATTGACTATACTAGCCAATAAATATGGCCAATGACGCAGAGGCTAGTCCAATATTAAACAAGTATAAACTACTGTAACTTGTGTGTGGTTGGACATGTATCATTTAAAAGTTGCGATAAAAAGAGCTAAATATTAATTATGTAATTTAAATATATATTTTTAGACAAAACAAATCTGAATGTGAACTATAATGAATATATATATATATATATAATCAAAATATCTAGCAATCACATCATTAAACGTATTTTATGTGTAAAAATTGCGCAATGTGTCCGCAGGCTTTCCATTCAATTATTTCTCGGTGGGTGTTTAGCTATAAAGAGTATAATTAATTATGTTCAAACAATCTAATCAGTTTAAACCATTGGGAAAATTAACTGGATTAATTATTTTTAAGTATTTTTATCTTTATTGATCGTGAATTAGCATATATAATATATAATAATTTGCAGTTGAGCGACAGAATTAACATCCTGAGATTAGGTACCATGCAGACACTGCACGAAGCCTCCGATTCTTAAGTAAGCACTAAAAATGTACATGGAACAAATTTAGTTTCCGTCTGCGCCAATTCATTTCTATCTAATCATTTTCTGCACTTCCTCATTTCATATCAATTCACTATTTTTTTATGATTTATCTGAACAGAAATGGGCCCAAATTGTCTTGGTTTACTCAAATACATGTAACCGCCACCCCCCCTCTCCCGCCAGTTTATAAGGATGAGTCTATGCGTTGTGCATGTGTCGAAAACCCCTTTAAAATTAACAATTATACTATATATATATTGAGACAGATTGACACTAAATAATAATAGTATTTTTGTATTGAAACAGGAAATCGCGTCTAAAATTCTTACTCTAAATGGACAAAAACAGCAAGAACGACAATATTAAGTTTACTAAACGTTCCACACAAATTATTATTTTGTAGTAGCCACTATTAAAAATAACATCTTTTACATTTACATACACAGATAAATATTCGTTTTAGATAATCATTTTATTATACCACAATAATGATTAAAGTGCTTGACTAAAGCTATTTTCAATAAAAGTTTAATACAATTAATACGTAAATAATTGGTAACAATTTCTTCGTGTAATTTTACTTTTTATTCCATGATAAGAAATTTTCTGATGTGATTTTGATAAAAACGTATCATTTCGATAATTAGGCTTACATGCTGATTATAGTTAGTATTGTTCTACCTGATTAAATGGAAACAATCCCCATCCGTAACATATGAACCAACGCTGTTATGCTGAAAGAACAATTAATTAACAAATTAATTTTATTTTTTAACTGTTACATATACAAAAAGAACAGTAACGACCTATAACGAAGCATACTAATTTTTTTATTATTTACATGTGATATATTTCATGGGTATTAATTACACGTTACAGTATAGATCATTTTTATTATTCATGAAATGATTAGTAAGTATTTATCAGAACAAAAACAAGAAATAAATTAGTTGCTATACAAGTAGTAGCTAGTTTTCAGGAAATATATGCTTGCACTTAATATGACACATTTTTGGTACCTTTGTGAATGAAAATGATTCTAACCTGATTTATACAATTAAGAAAATATTAAATGCATATCTAAAATGACTCTAAAAATGACTCTGAGAATTTAGATTTTCATTAATATTATTTTTTATAAAAGAAACATGTAAAACATTGTATTCAATTTAAACACACAAGTTAGTATCGCTGTTCTTCAACTGTCTATCGCATGACATGTACCAGTGATAAACATGTACATGGAAGTACTAGTTAATGATCTTTAAAGCTGAATGACCATTATTCCTTTGACTTGCTATTATTATGCTTGTCTAGTTTTGGAGGTACTGTTCCAGAGCCGATATGAAAAGTGAAAGAGCGCGAACCTTAGCATCTTTTATAATTTATTCCCACGGATGCCCCCGTACATGCAAGCCAGTCGTGAGTATAGACATGAATGAAGTGCCGAATAATTAAAATTATTCCATTAAAAATGGGCCTTTAAACCACTTATATGCACAAGGGCACGATACCCCTATAAGAAGGGCTGTTCCATTTCAACATGTTGTCTCATGCTCATGTGTTTAACTGCATATGGTTAAAGTGGATGAGGAAACATTCTAAGGATAGTAAGATGAATCAATTGACACTGGACCTGCATTCTCGTACAAGTTACGATATATCGTAGGTATTTGATTGGTCTAGATGACCATCTGGACCAATCAAAAGCCTACGATATATCATAACTTGTACGAGAATACGGGCCCTGTGTTCTCCAAACAATGATTCACAGTGCTAACAATATAATGTTATTCCCCGTAAAACTCACTCATCATTTATTATAGCTTTACAATAAGACACGTGTGATGGTTTCTACGAATTTCTATACTTAAATAAATATTGCGGATGGAGTTGGATGATTTCCTCATATGGTGAAAATGTACCGGCGTTAACTGGTCAGGGGTGAACTTTGACGTATGACGCAAAAAATGTTGTTTTATAATAATGCAGAAGCTGTGGTCATCTTTATTAAGGGTCTACATCTACACACATGTACGTTTTGTTCTATCAGTCATAACAAAAACACGGGTAGTTTACCACACAATAATAATGACATAGGCATATTTACTCCTTTTGTGAGTATTTTACCATGTTTACATTCCATCTGAAAGTATTTTGTCTATTACGGAATAATGTGTTCTTCGTAGCATCTTACAAACTGACATAGTTTGAGATAAAGTTAATTTATGTCATGTCAATGGTTATGATGTACGTGTCACGTTTATATTGACCACAGCAAATAATAACTTTTTGACATAATTATTTTTTTTAAATCATGATTTTACCAAGAAAATTTATATATATATATATTTAAAAGTGTAATTTCCTGCGAACATGGTGTAACTGTGACAAAACTGCAGGCTTTGATAACGAGTAGACCACAATCACAGTAGTCAGTCAACACGCATCTAGGGTGTATCTCAAACATGTTTTATTAATGACAGCCATTTATTCTCAGCTCCCTATACCATCTACATACACTGTAAAAGTCACAATGTTTGCGAATTTGGTTAAACCAAACAGGTTTTTTTAAACAAAAAATTATAAACACGGAAATATCGAATTTTTGCATAAATTCTGTTCGTTCAAATATTTTTTTGAAAACAATACTTCCTCTATTTAAGCTTACAGAAAGCATGGAATATCCTTTTCAGACGAGGACATGAAGTTTTCTATACTTTGTGAAGCTTCAAAATTTACAAAGACAGAAAATCATAGATTTCTCAGCATGTTTATCACAAAAAGATCTATATTTCCATTTAAGTAAGTAGCTTTAAAGTTCATAAATGCCATACTATATCTGGAATATTAACTACCCCACCAATCACGACAATGCGCATTACTATAAATGGCCAGACAAAGTCCGCACTGATTTGTTAGGCTGACAATTTTCTTATCAGTAACTACACAATGTTTAGAGTATAGTAATTCTGATATTTATTTGAACAAATTAGCAACGTTTTATAACATATTAAATTGTCTAAATTTAATTTGATTTTATTTGTATCTGATAATTCCGCTACCTATAACACATTACATGTATAACACATTATACAGCTATTAATTTTGAATACTCAAGATCGACGGCAGACGCTATTGAAAAATGAAATACCCAAAGTCAAATAAGATATAATGTCACCATCTGCATAAAGTCTGATTATATAATCTCACCCATCTTTCCAATGTTAAACTAGATACAATGCAAAATTCTGTACAATGTCAAACTAGATAATTAGAATGCTCACTATCTGCATAATGTCAAACTAGATATAATGTTAGCTATATGCACAAAGTCAAACTAAACATAACGTCACTTATCTTAGCTATAGCGTTTTTTTCTGTAGAATTGCCAAACATATTACAATATTCCACCTATAATACAAGATTCCACCAATTTTCACTTTTTGTTATGTTAAAATCGATTTAGATAGCTACATTAAAAACATGCATATTTTTCATGAATCAAAATTTGGGTGGTTTATTCAACTTTTTTAAATTTATTTTATAGACACTTAAAATGTTGTTTAAAATTCCATAACTTTGGTTTCAATAACAATAATTTATAATGATTTAGACCACATTAAATAAATTAAAAAAAAGGCGCAATGCCACTGATTGCTCATATATTACTTTTAAAAACGATGCAAAAGAATCAAGACGGAAATATGATTGATGTCGAAAACTTTTTTTTTTCGAGCCTAGCATGCAACTATAGAAACGCTTTCTGTCAATAGGCGGACGTAAAAAGTCAGTCTATGTCATAAATTCATGATCCAATTAAATTGCATTATGCATTTCAGTCTATGTGAAGATTTTTTAACACGGTAACTTAATGCTGGAAATACAGTATAAAAAGAAACAAAGTGAGTATCTTTACCAGTCGTAATTTAAGTCGCACTTTGAGAAACGATGCTAAAATGACCTTGATTTGACATATTTTTAATTTTTACATACGTTTCTATTTTCATATGATTACTTTCGAATCCTAAAATTGTGTGGCATAGAAATTGATGTATATATATATCTTCAAAAATAAAATATATCTGTTATATTAATTATAGTCTCAGTTACACTCCAATCAGTGATATTTTTTTCTATTTACATGTTACCATGGAAACACACGCTAATAAGTAGGACTTATTGATATAATGTAAAAATCTTTACGATAACATTATCTGGCATATAATTTGCAAGCTGACAAAATGTTAGAACTATACGTTTCTTGTTGAAAAGGTGGGTTCCAATTGTGTGTTATTTTCAAAAAGTGTACAAATTGTCTTTTATCCCCGACCCACGAAGTAGGGGCGGGGATATTGTCATCATCATGTCTGACCGTGGCCGTGCGGTCGTGTTTCGTTTCCGGACGATATCTCGGAAACCGTTAGCCGCGGATTGCTTTCATATTGCATACACACATCCCTTAGAGCCTATAGATGTGCCTTTTCAGGGGGGGGGGGGTCACGACCTTTGATCTAATTGTTTACCTTTGAATTTGAGGCCATTATTGACTTTAATTGATGACGGATGATAAGTTCAGTTTCCGGACGATATCTCGGAAAGCGTTTGCTGGACTGTTTTCATATTGCACACACACATCCCTTAGGGGGTGGGGGTGTAGATGTGCCTTTTGGAGGTTATAACCTTTGACATAATTTTTAACCTTTGACAATAATTAATGGCGGATAAGAAGTTTAGTTTTCGAATGATATCTCAGAAAGTGATTGCTGGATTGTTTTCATATTGAATGGATGGGACAAAAATAAAATGAATCGGGCTTTAGGCCACCTTTGTGCACATATAGGCTAAACTGGGCCAGGAGAACCTCCTGAGGATGGTGAGATGATTGAGATGACACTGTCCTCCAGACACAGGATTCGAAATTCGAGCCCTGGCGGTCTGAGGCCGAGCACGCTACCTCTCGGTCACGGAGGCTCCCCACAATACTAACTTTCACACGTGGATGGGGAAGAAACAATTTTGTTTCTTTCAAACCGCCGAGACCGGGAACCGAACCCCGGACTCTGGCGTGAAAGGCAGCGGTGCTAACCACTACCCTAGGGACAATGACATGAAATCTATACAACAGACCCAGATAATGTGTATAGTCAAATTATTATATGAAAAAGTTTTAATTTTGGTTTGTTCCAACTGGGTTATATCAGATAGCATAAACTGTTTTATATTAAGCTATTTGATGTTATTACTGCATATGAAAATGAAGTATTTAACACATTATTTATACCGCAATTTATTAATACCTGCTACCTGGGATGGTTCGATATGATCAGTTTTATCATTCTAAAAAGTCAAACTTTGTTTAGTTTTGCTGTCAAGGGTGATATATCACTCATATGGTGATGAAAAAAAAGATAAGAACGATGGGGCATGCGTGTTGGACCTTTGTTGAACTTTATAACCAGCACTTTTATTTGTTACAGTAGAAATATTCCAAGTTAATAGGTTGACGTTGTGGCACCGAATTATTCAAATTTGATTAAATATTTGAAAATATATTGCTACGTATGTAATTTCAACTTCAATGTGTTTCAGACTTTGTAATCTGATACCCTCCAAATGAAAAAAAGACCATAAAACATTATTTATACCTTGAAGCGACACAATCAGGCTAAAATTATAAAAATATCAGTATTTTCATTTTCGCTTTTTAATATGCCAAAATACCTGAATGTTATCAAGTTTTGTCAAATATATTGTCATTGCGCTCTATGATTCTCAGATACATATGAAAAAGCTGAGGCATTAAAAAAACAATTCAGATCAGTGTTCAGCCCAGCAACACATGAAAGTCTGCCAGACATGGGGCTAAGCCCTTTTCTTTCGTCATATTTTGAAAGTGGGGGGGGGGGGGGAAACGTACATTAAATGTACGTTTGTTTTGCGCTCGCACGGAAGTCACACAAAATTTAACTTTATGTGACTTTCGTTCGAGCAGAGCGAGCTTTAATTGCAGCTGGGGGTCAGGGGGGCTCTGTCAGCCCCCATCAATTTTTAGCAATTTTTTCTAATTTAGTGGTGTCTGAGAGCTTCTCAGATACGTTTTAAAGCACATTACATCGTTTTTGTAAGTTTTTGTAAGCTCTTGAATACTTGTGTTTTTGAATACTTTGAGTTATTCAGGCATCATCAAAACAGCATAAATTTCCCCAATATAGTAGGGAGATCAGACAAATTTTTTCTAACAGTACGTACTGATGAAAAAAAAAAAAAAAAAAATTGAAATTTATCAAAAAAAGCAATATTGGAATATTAGCCTTTGCTAACATTTCAATTTTGAAAAATTAACTATGAAATTAATATACTGTTATATAGCCTACTGATCTCAACTAGAAAAAAATATATCAAAGCACTGAAAAAGACTAAACTATTTTTATTTCCAGGTCGTATACTGCCATGTAGACAAAACAGTCTGCAGTACTTATACTACACTTTATACAACAAATTTTCACGTCCCAGATGGTGGGATCAAGGCGTACTCCAGGGCACGTTAATTAGTGTCCTATAGTCAGGACATAGGGGATTCGCCTGTAGCGCGTAATGCTTGTCTGCCCAACGCTGGCATCAACATGTGGCCCAATGCTGTGGAAACATTCAACCGTCCTTTAGGTATACAACTAGTTTGTTTACGTTTTCACTGGATTCATAGAAATGTTGATAAAAAATAAATAAAATAAAAAATCTGAGAAAAAATTAAATCATGATCTCTGCGATAAACCAGGCCCTACTTCATTGCAAAATTAAAAACCAAAATGGATGTCATCCCACAGGGTCCTTTTAAGCTACGAAGAAAAATGTCCTTGTAAAATGTTGATTTTTTCGGACAGGGGGTAGCTGTGCTTAGACTATTTGCGCTGCCTTGCGTTACACTTTAATAAATAGAAGTCAGTTTTTTTATCAAAAACCTGAATTGGCAGGAAAAAATACTTTACCTTAAAAAAATAAGCACAGTCAGAAAAAGTCAATAATTTTGCCATATAATCCTCTAACGTGACTTAACTTTAACCTAGAAAATGTTGGGAAAATACCCCCCGGTGTTCCTTTCTTCAAATCCTAGATTTGCCTCTGATTTTTGCCCACTTCACGCCCGATTTGGGTCATAAAAACTTTCCATTTTAGTCATGACTTTTATGTTGCATTTGTAAAACGTTGTTGCTACTTGAAACACTATTGAAAAATGGTCAGCTAACATGTTACTGTTAGCTTAATCTATATGCCTACGGCAAAGCGAGGATAAGTGAAATATTTCAATTATCCTTTTCAATTATCCAATTATCCTTTTTTCCAACATATATCAAAGTATCAAGCGGTATTTAGTAAAATATAATATTTTTTACGTGATGACAAACTGACTTTTTCCATCAGTCAAAAAAGTGTGGGGGGAGGCAACTGACCCCCTGCCACCCCCCCCCCCCCCCCCTCCCCTCCCGGTTCTGACGCCACTGCATGTGCCGGTATTCTGAAACAACTACATAACCTCAAAGTTTCCGGGAAGTCTCCGGGAACAGAAAAAAATTGTACCAAGAATCTTACCGTACATGACTTTGGCTGAACCGTTGACTGACATCTTCAATAAATCATTAGAAACATCAACAGTGCCCCATGACTGACAGACAGCAAATGCTGTACCAATTTTTAAAATTGGGGAAAGATATAAACCATCAAATTACAGACCATTCTCGCTTACATGCATCTGCTGCAAAGTAATGGAGCATGTATTTTCTAGCAATATAATGAAACACCTTGCTTCCTAAAACATCCTATTTGAATGGCAACACAGTTTCAGAAGTTAGCGTTCCACAGAGACACAGCTACTAGCAATGGTACATGAGCTATCAGACAGTTTACACCGCCATAAGCAAGTTGGGGTGGTGTTGCGCTATACGTTTCGTAGCACATTGTTGCTCAGCGTAAACCAGAATTTGAGTTGCCAAACCAGGAAATGTTATGTGTAAAATTACCTATAAATCACAATAAATTGATAACATGCGTTTGCTATAAACCGCCTAACAGCCTGGTTTAATTCTGGGATCAATTACAATACTTATATGACTTAATTAGAAAAGCTGGTTATAATTAAATAATACGAACTTGTGATTTTAATTCTGATCCCCAAACAACCAATGGTAAGAAGTATGATTTTTCGTTGGCTGTAATAACTTGAAACTTTATGTCCACCAACCAACCCGTATAACAGATATTAGTGCCTCTATCCTTGTTCAATTCATAACCACCACAAATGTCAATATAAACAATGTGTGCGTAATGCCACCACTTGCAACATCAGACCACTGTCAAATTACGAGTAACATTTATTTGTGTATTCAGAAACAGACTTGTGTTACACGTCTTGTTTGGTTTTACTCTAGAGCAGACTGGAATGGTTTAAATGAGGCTATTATAGATTATGATTGGAATATTTTCTTTACAACAGATGACATAAATCAAATCTCTTCACGTTTTACAGAATCATTTTAAAATCTATCACGGCAATTAATTCCAAACAAAGTAGTAACTATCAGACCGCACGATAAACCATGGTACAATAAAGTATTGAGAGCACTAAGGAGACGTCGGGATCGATTACTTCATAAAGCAAGGTCAAACAACACATTCGATTCATGGCAAAATTACAGAGAGTGTCGTAACTTCTACGTATCTGAGCTTAAATCCGCCAAAGAAGAATATGAAGTCAGACAGAATTTCAAACTCGATCCCCCCTCTATCAGTGGCCACAGTTGGTGGCAGACAATAAAATCTTTACTCTCATTAGATGAAAATACTTCTATCCCTGCACTTTTACTTGATAACGGCGAAGCTGTTCATGAAAACCACACTAAATCGAATATCTTCAACGAATATTTCTCATCGCAATGCCAATTAGATGACCCTGACCTACCACTACCTCCTTTCAGTCACTTGTCTGACAGCAGCCTTCATAACCTAGTTTTGAGTGAGACAGATATTAATGACGCTCTAAAGACTTTAAACGTCTCTAAAGCTTCTGGTCCCGACGGAATCAGTCCTCGAATGTTGAAACATACGGCATTATCTATATAACCAGCTCTAGCTAAACTATTCAATCTTTCTCTACAGACCTCATATTTTCCACTGATATGGAAAACAGAACCCTAATCTAACTTCCAACTATAGATCAGATTCACTCTTAAGCGTAGTTGGCAAGGTGTTTGAAAAAAGTCTTTAATTATTTCTTCAACTGCTTACATAGTAATAACATAATTAAGGAGTATCAAACAGGATTTTTGCCGGGGTGTAGCACCACACACAATCTCGTACATCTTTATCATACAATTTGCGAAGCACTAGATAAAAAACAGAAAGTTAGTTCGAATGGTGTTTGGAGATATATCCAAGGCTTTTGACAGGATGTGGCACAAGGGTTTACTTTTTAAACTAAAGCGTATCGGGATAGACTCTTTTTTGCGTTGGTTTGAGAGTTACCTGAGTCATCGAACTCAGCGCATTGTTTTGCAGGGATGTAGCTCAGACTGGCGCAACATAGGCGCCGGCGTTCCTCAGGGTTCAGTGCTAGGTCCTATAATGTTTTTGGTATATATAAACGACATGAAAGCCGATTTACAGAGTAGCATTAGTTTATTCGCAGACGACAACTTAATGCACATTTGGTCCAACAGCGACGAAACTAACAAAAAACTCCTTAACACTGACTTGGGAATAATGAAAACGTGGGCTGACCAATGGTTAATCAAATTTAGTGTCGAAAAAAACAAAATCTCTGTTAGATATCAAGGTAATACAGATGATAAACTTATTTTTAATAATCACAATTTAGAAAATGTATCTGAATATAAACACTTGGGGGCCAATATTCAATCTAATCTCAGCTGGAACAGTCATATCGATTATATATGTAAGAAAGCAAGTAAACGCTTGGATATTTTAAATAGTGTGTCCCACAAATCACTAGAAACAATGTATTTTCTCGTATGTCCGTAGTATTCTAGAAAATGCCGATATTTTATTTTGTATTACGTCCCAGGAAAACTTTAAAGAGATAGATACTATACAAAAACGAACCGGGAAGATTGTGAGTGGCGCAGTTTGCTGTACCTCATCCGACGCGATATATGAAGAACTGTCTTGCAAAGATTAAGCGACAGAAGACTATTTTATATTCCGATATAATACACAATAGGGCACCATCTTATCTTCTTCCACACATTCCAGAAACTGTAGAAAACAGAGTGCAAGCCCGTTATCCCCTAAGAAACCGCTCAAATTTATTATGAGCTACATTCAGAACCGAAACACACAGAAAATTATTCTTCCCTTCTATGACTTTATTCTGGAATAACTTGGAAGAAAATATAAAACATCTTGAAAAAATGCCGCTTAAAACGCACTTAACAAAACATAAACCAGCATGTAACCCATATTATTATCTTGGAAACCGACACTCCAACATAATAATGGCACGTTTAAGGATGAGATGCAGCGAATTGCGACAACATTCATTTGATATGAATATCATAGAGAATAACAACTGTGAATGTGGTCTCCCAGAGACAACATCTCATTTTTTTCTCGAATGCCCACTGTACATTGTTCCTAGGCGTATTTTGTGTGATTTCTTTCTGCGTAATAATTATGAATTTACTGTTCATGTTCTTTTATATGGCATCAGTGATGGTATAAACAACTTTATAATAAATCAGGCTACCCAAGAATATGTTATCGCCACCAACTGATTTAACTAGCTGAATAATTTATAATGAGTATTTTAATAATTGCCATAACTATTCTTGATTCTGTATATCAACGATTTAATGTATAATGCTTTTGTGAAGCACCATACCACTTTATTTACATGTCAGGCAACAATTATTTTTATTTTTTTCATCGCAAGAGAAGCCTCGATTACACTTTTGTACTGCTTCAATTGCCAATAAAATATGTTTTACACTAAAGCATTCGATAAAGCTTCTCATACACATTTGACGATTAAATTAGACTACTGTAGAATCAGAGGTAGCACTTTGGCGTGGATAAAGTCTTTTTTGTCAAATCGTACATAGCAGGTTGTCTTTCAGGGGGTTGCTTCTAGAACTGTTCATGTTACATCTACATCCGGTGTCCCACAGGGCTCTGTCCTTGGGCCAATACTGTTTTTGATATATATAAATATATATATATAAATAATCTACCCAAATCACTCCCCTCTATGGTGAGACTATTCGCAGATGATACAATTGTGTACAAATAAATACATTCTGCAGATGATTGTCAGATACTACAGAATGATCTAGCTGAACTAACATCATGGGGAAATTTATGGCTAATGGACTTTAACCCAAGTAATTAAGTGTGATGTTCTGACAGTCACCCACAAAAGACTATCAATTGTATTTAATTATACCATGCATGAACAAACACTCAATAGAGTTAAAGATACCAGATAACTTGGCATTTCCATAATTAACATCTGATCTAAATTGGAATAAACATATCAACCAGATAACAGACAAGGCAAACCAGATGTTGGGCTTCGTGAAACGCAACATGGTCGCAACATCTGTAGACAGAAGCATACAACGCTCTAGAACGTGCCCGCCTGGAATCCTCACACACAAGGCGAAGTACAAAGGGTGGAGATGGTACAGTGACGAGCGGCCAGATATGTCCTGAGACGTTACCATAACACGAGTAGCGTATCAGACATCAGCCTTCATTCTTATTTCAGTTAGGGGTTTTGCTATCGATACTTGTGTTCTGCACCTAACTTTTAAATTATGAAACTCCTCAAGCCAAATATTTGTATACACATGTATGGGTATCTATATGGGTAGGCCTACTATATATGTAAGTCTAAGCTGAAACATAGGCCCTTTCCAGTATAATCTGGAATTTTTCATCGTCACTATTTCCTTGATTTCGTGATACATAGGCATATATTATTAATAAAGTGCTTGCGCACACCAAGCGAGGTGTAAGTTGACAGAATGAGAAGAAAAGTGGCTGATGAGTTTTAACCCCAGCAAATGTGAAGTACTGACAGTCACCCGCAAGAAGCAACCGACCTTATTTAACTACAGCATGTACGATCGAATTTCAAACAGAGTAAAAAGTACAAAATATCTTGGTGTAACAAAAACTTCGGACCTGAACTGGAACAAGTATATTAATCAGACAGCGGGCAAAGCAAACCAGATGCTGGACTTTGTAAAGAGAAACATTAAGACAAGGTCACATAACATCAAGACAAAAGACTAAATATCACTTGTTCGTCGCAGCCTAGATCTGTGTTGTGCTAGCGTGTGAAATTCACATACTCAAAGTGCAGTACAAAAGGTGAAGATGGTGCAGAGGCGGGCGACCAGCTGGATATGTCCTGAGACGGTATCACAACACTAGTAGCGTCTCAGACATGCTAGAACAGCTTCAGTGGCCTACATTAGCCCAGCGACGGTGTTGCCTCCGCCTTACTATGTTATTTAAATCAATAACAGTATTGTCGCAATAGATCCTACTCCCTATCTGAAGCCAATACACACCACAACCAGACCGAATTCATTGTCTGTTCTCCCCTACAGATGTAATACTGAATCATTTAAACATTCCCAAGAACAACATTTCCCAAGAACAATACCAGTCTGGAACACTTTACCAGACACAATAGTCTTATCCTCATCTGAAAATGCATTTACAGCTGCAGTTGCTAAATATGTCTGCAGCTTCCCTCACAATCTTTTTAATTTAAACTGTTTTTAATATGCAAGCTACTCTTTCCCCTCTGTTTATTTTTGTTAGTGGCTCTGCCCATCAACCGTTTATGTACGAGTACTCACACCAACCTTATGATAAGAAAACAAACTATTTACAACCAAATCTATGATCACCAAACCTTTAGGCAGAATTTTCAAGCCCAAACTTACACCCAGAGTAATCAGCCTTCCAGCTGGAAGTTATACTCTGCTACGCAAAGAAGAAGAAGACCACTCACCAGATCAACTAGCCTTCCATTGGAAGTTTCTTCTTCTTCTTCTTTTTCAAAATACAACTTACTCCTCTGTATATAGAGTATTATCGAGCCGGGTAGGCTAGTGGTGATGTGTGTGCTTTGTGTGAGTCGTAGGGTGTAAAAAAGTTTAAAAGGTGCTTAGTCCGAAATAAATGTCTTGTGCAGTTGCCTCCTTGGCTAGGCGTAGGAGCCTGTGCGGTGGTGCAGATTAAAAACAGTTGTTCACAGGGTCAGCATCGCGGGATCAAACTTGGATAGGGAGCTCTTGAAGCTCTCCAATGTTGGCTGGCTGGTCAGTGATTGTGGGCAGCAGTTCCATAGGTGCACAGTCTCTGAAAAAACGGCTGTGACACGCGTGTGGACCTGACTGAAATGATGTGCACTGCCTCTCGTGGTAATTTTCACCGTTGTTAGATGGTCTTGTGGGATGTCAACAAGACCATGTAGAGCATGGTCACTCAGCTCATTGCACGACGGTGAGCCAGTGCATGAGTGTCATCCTAGGATCTACATTAGGGCGGAAACACTGGAAGTGTGTCTATATTCCCCAGTCACAAAGCGGGCGGCCCGTCGCTGGACCATCTCTACTGCAGAGATGTTCTTCGCAGTAGGTGGATCTCACACACAGGAGGCATACTCGACTGAGGGTCTAGCAATTGTCTTGTAACAGGTTTCCTTGATGTTAGCAGGACATCTCTTGATATTACGCTGCAGAAAGGCTCAGGACTGAGCCCTGAGGTAGGCCTACTCCTGATGTGACTGGAGCATTAGCTGAGGTTTTCCCCTCCAAGACAGCTTGTTGGGAGCGTTGAGAGAAGAAGCATTTGATCCACTAGATTGTGTTGTTTTCCAGGTGATCCATGATATTGAGCTGAGGGATTCTATAATTTTAGGCACCAGTGATGAGTTTTCTTTGAAATATAATATTCTCTGAATATTGTCAAAAATTTAAACATAGGCTATATCAACTTGGCTTTGTTTATTGGCATATCGTAAGTGTCAGCAGAGCTTAATTTCAATTTTAAACGTTTATTTTTATAAATGAATGGATGAAATCTTATATAAAGCGCATGTAGCTGGAAGCTGTTCAGAGGGCTGTATATCGAAAGTAGCAAGGCTCCTGTTTTCATTTTTTTGAGGCGCATCAAGCTATTTTTCATTCCAAGCAAATTCGCTTTATGTGCCAAGTACTCACACATTGTGGATTTTCTGGGGTCTCGCCGGATGGAAACTGCGCCTACATGAGGTTCTTTTACGACCAACTCTAGGTCAGCCAGACGAGCCATCTGATTTACGTGGTTCTCTGAGCCCCACCACACAACATTGCTGCACGCATGTCCTAGTGTATATATAGGCCTACAGCACCTGGTAGTCCCAGGCGGTCACCCATCTAATTATGGACCGGGCCCGGCGTTGCATAACTTCAGTGATCGAGCCGACACCGATGAGCTAACGCCGTATTCTGTATATAAATAAGATATAAATATTTTTATCAATTTAAAGTGTTATTATCGTTTTGGAGAGACTAATTTACCGTTATGTTATGGAGTGACCAATTCATGTTAAGTAGGCCTAATATTCTTCAGATTTAAATTGTAGCTACTATTTCAACAAGTGTTGGTTAAAAAAGCAAAAATAAAAGGTTTATAACTATTTTTAAATTAGTAAAATGAGTAATTTTTGACTACTTTTCACTCCATAACGTTTTTGTTTTGTTATGGAGTGACACGAAATACGCGTTATGGAGAGACGTTTTTTTTTACAAAATTGTGCATAGCATCTATGTATTATGTTATGGTATGATTTTTTTTCAAATGAAGTTGTAGTAGGCTTGAAAGTTATAGGGTACCGGTAGACCTACTTGAAATGTATAATTGCAGTAGGCCTACGGTATTTATGTGGAAAAATTTGCGTTAAGGATCGAGAGACGTTGAATAAAAATACTCACCAACAGACTTGCACAAACCTTACATTATTTTTAAACAAAAACACATTTAGGCTAATATACTTTTTTACGATTCACTCCATGAATGTCTCGCGCAAATGCTCTGCACCAGGAAAGTGATATTTTGGTCAGAAAAAGTATAGAAACGACCTAAAAACTATAAGCGTTACGGATAGTCGCAGCAACGTGGGACAGACATAAATTGCATAAAAAGTGGTAAGTAAAATAATAAAACAATTTAAAAAAAATTGAATATAATCTCAAAGATATAGTGTTCTACACTAACAGATAGCAGAAACAAATATAATATATAACGCAGGAAGTCTAGATTAAAGCAGCTCCTTGGGAATGACATCAATTTTCGTTTTTAATTACGTACTGAAGTAGTGTAGGCTATCCCACGCATCATGTTTTTATTTTTTTCAGCATTTTCACATTTTTACAAATATTTTTAATCAACATTTCTATGAAACCAGAAATAACCCAAACAAACTATTTCTATACCTGAAGGACGATTGAATGTTTTCACAGCATTGGGCCACATGCTGATGGCATCGGCCCAGCGTTGGGTAGACTATCAGTGCTGCAGGTGTGTCCTCCCGTGTCCTGAGTATAAGACACCAATTAGCGGCGACTGCTCTGATCTTACCATCTAATACGTGGGAAAATGTGCTGAAAAGTGCTGAATATTGCTGACTTGTTTTGTTTACATGGCAATATACGACCTGGAAATACAACTATTTCACTCTTTTTCGGCGCTTTAAAATGTTTTTTTGACTTTTTCGTATTTTCAGTTAAGATCAGTAGGCTATATATAGCTTCAAATAAATTAAATTTTCAAAATTGACAACATTGAAAATGTCTCATCCCAAAGGGTCCCTTTAAATCACCTGTTTATGTGGGATTTAGAATTTGGGACAGGACTTTTTGGCTAAAATTGGCTGAATTATGGGCCTGTATAGTTGGATGGATCTGTCCCCCGGGGGGGGGGGGGGTACTCGCCTTAGAAATGGGTAGGGGTGTGCCTCCGGAATGTTTAAAACCTGACCCTGTCCCAATTCGTCTCGCGGCTGAAAAGACACCCCGTCCAAATTTGGAAATTAACACCAAATTTAATGGATCGGCCTGTGGTGTAATTAATACCAATATATTTATTGGTCTTTTTAAGCTCTTTAATATTTATTTATAACATTTTGAAGCTATTAGGCTGAAAAATGTGATGCAATTCGGCTGATAGGCCTAATGGCCTGAAAAATCAGCAAAATACATGCCGGATTTGGAAGCTCAAAAAAGGACCCTGTCCCAATTCCGGAAGCTCAAAAAAGACACCCTGTGCAAAAGATGGAAGCTCAAAAAGGCACCCTGTCCAGCGGCACATCCCAAGTATGGAAGTGCCCCCCCCCCCCCCCGGGGATCTGTCCCCAGCTCTCTCCCCCTTCTTAAAGACCAGTACGGCAGTAGGCCTATAACCCAGGCATCTGCTCTGATAACAAAGAAGAAAGCGATATGAGGACCCCGACGATATTTGGACCCCAGACTTTACTATGTATGTAGGCCTAATTGGATTTTTATTATTGTAAACAAAATTCTATTGAACCATGTCAGTTTGACACTTTCCTGCAAATTTTGCTGTTTGGTCGAAAAAAAACTTTATATATTGTTTTCAATGTTTAAGCAATCCCACGGCAGCGCATGCGCAGGGAAGAGCGCCAGATTTGATTTCCGATATTGAAATGTAAACAAAAAACGCAGGTAAACATTGGAAAATTGCAAATAATAAGTCATATATGACACAAATCACATATTGGTGAGCCAAGTGGGTTTAAATAATGTATGGCTACCGTACCGAGTTTTGTTTATAGCAATCTGAGTAGCCTAATGTCGTAATAAATTGGGTAATCGTAAAGTTAGTGTGGGCGATAATATGTGAAAACTGAATGACAAGGGAAGGGAGTTAAAGGGTCACTTGGTAGATCTAGATCTACTTACAATCGAAAGAAATACAAAAATGTAATACTTGGTAATGGTTTGGTAGGCCTAGTCACTATCTATAGTCTAGATATGTACATTCCAAACAGTCATTTTGATGTTTTTTTCGTGTTTTTTTTCACTGGATTTAGCCTACAGTCTGTCCGACGGTGGAGGATGGTCCAAAATAAAAGTTAGTTTTTCGCTATCCAGTCAGTCAATTCTCAATCGATTTTCATGAAATTTTATAAACCTTATTTTCTTGTCATTTGCCATCGATCCTGAAAATTTCGTAAAAATATTTTGTTTAGTTCAAAAGTTAGACCATTTGACATGTTGTAAAAGTCTATTTATCAGGGTTTATGACGCTCCTCTATAACATGTATAAACCCATTAACTTTCATTCCGGTTTATTCTCAGAAATGCGTTTTATGTCAAATGCTCTACAGGTCTTTGGAAATACTCAATGGAATTTTGTGAAATTTTCAGGGCTGTTGCCAAATGACTAGATAATAATGAATACAAAATTTTGTTACAATCCCTTGAGAATTGACTGGCTGGATACCGAGAAGCTAACTTTCATTTCGGACCATCCCCCCGTCGGACAGACTCTAGAAGGTGAATTTGCGAGTCACTGCAAATGCAATAAAAGCCATTTTTTCTCTGTTCAGGCGCGTTTACATTTGATTCTTTTTCACTTTATTGTTGTAAACTTCAAAATATAATGATCGGATGATGCAAAACTCCAGTTCAGTTGCATCGCTGTGATATGCACATATGTGACGTGCCATATCAAAACCAGTCCTATGTGAGTATGTAAGGGTCTGTTAGTAAGTAGCGTTTAAAGAGCCAGCACTCAGGTTTCAAATGCACCAAAAATTATAAATATATCTCAATTATTTAGGAAATCATCGATAAAACAAGATTTGGAAACTTAAGGCCTAAATATTGCAAAATGTTGAGAAAGTGACCCACAATTTAATTGACAAATAGTTTAAATAGTTCAAACTAAATCATTTTTTTATGTAAGAAATAAAACTAGGGTATCTTCAATATTTTGTACTTATATTGCTTTGAATTTGTATTTCCGATCAGCGTTAAAGTCACAGAAGTAAATTAGTAAAAAATATTATTTTAACAAAACATGGCCATAACTCACAATTTAAAGCTCCGACATAGGTCGAGTGCGTCACATATATACATTTTAGCCATTTGCTTGTTAAGGGCAAATGACAGATACATTATAATTATTGTTACTCATTTTAATAATTTCAATGATTTTTTTATATATATATTTTTTTTAATTTATCCTATTATTTACCGTGTTTATTCATTTCATCATGTTTCTTCACTTTATCATTTTTTTATTCACTTTATCATTTTTTTATTCACTTTATCATGTTTCTTCACTTTATCATTTTTATTCACTTTATCATGTTTATTCACTTCATCATGTTTATTTTTTTTTCATGTTTATTCACTTAATTTGTTCATTCATTTTCTTATGAGCGTTTTAAGTGTTTATTATAGCCTATAGTTTTAATTTTTTTAATCCAAGGGATAATCAAGTCTGTTTCAATCATTGTGATAAATATTCACAGTCGACAAAGAGTGTACCTGTGAAATCTTGTCACCACCACTTCACGGGTCTATATACATTTCACTCTCGCTTCGAGCAAATTTCAAAACGTGTTGCAGAATTTGAAGCTGGAGAGAAGATGTGATAATATCAATTAACTGCTACAAAAACACACCTGTAGTGGTTATGTAGTGGTTATTCTTCACGCGTTACTCTCTTTGATTTGTACTCTGGAGACGAATTTGCTTATTTTCAAAGGTTTATAAGCAACAGGTTTGTCCATTTAATGATCATAATCATATATACAGTAGACTCTCGCCTTCCGGTCAGATCACCAATGCGGTCAGATCGTCATTATGGGCGATTTTTTTCGGCCAGAATTCGTTCTCAGTCAAACCCATATCAATGGCGATCACCAATGCGGTCAGACCACCATTCCGGACTACGGTCACGTTTTTGTGACAAAATGGCAAGTTCACTCTCGTCATTGCGGTCAAATGAGTATTTTTAATATATCGTTATGACCATTTTGAGAGGGGATTTTTATGTTGAAAAACTGTCACCTATGTTTTCCACACATGTACAATGCGTACATTACAAACATGGCGAATAACTTTATTATCATTTGGTGACGATAACATCAAATCACGCATTGGTATATATGAAAAATAAAATGAAATGTTTTACATTGAAATATACAATGGATCTGTTAGTTATAAAGAAGCTAGTTATATAGAAGGTTAATTGTTTGTTGATAAAGCGTCTCGCTACTTCTGACCATACACTGTCTGCGTATCTTCAATAAGCATAATTAAACATGTTAACTAACGCAAGCACAATACAATTAAAAAAAAAAAAATTATGACAAGGTGGCATTAACCTGCAACTATATAGTAATTATTTTTAAAACTATTTGTTATTTAAAAAAAACATCTGCGTTAGTTATATAGAAGTTTAAGGCCACACAAATTTATTCAATTGTTTTACCGAATCACCGAAAATTTTCGAAAATAGCAAAAAAAAAAATTGAAATTTCAAAAATTTTATTTTTATTTTTTCCGCCCTCGTAGATTGATTCATTTCAAAATTAAAAAAAAAATGAAAACTGTTTCTTTTTTACTGTGCCAATGCAATAAACAGTCATTACTTTCGTTGTAAGCAAAACTGACACGCTGCGGTCAGTTTGACACAACTCAACCTGCAGCCAGGTGCCGACATCACGTTTTAAAAATAGCTAACCGATCAAGGCTGACACTGGGGGGGGGACGCTAAAAAAAATCGGTAAAACAATTAAATAAATTTGTGTGGCCTAAGGGTTAATTGTTTGTTGATAAAGTGCCCTGCTACTTCTGGCCATGCACTGTTTGCGTGCTGCAGTAACTATTTTATTTCAAGCGGTAATTATCTGGTATTGTCAATTAGGATAATAAACATGTTATATAATACAAACACAACACAATTTCATAAATAAATTTATGACAAGGTGTTATTAACCGACAAGAATGCAATAGTTAATATTTTAAAAATTATATGTTATTTTAAGAAGCTGGGTGCGTTAGGTGTATGGCAGATTATTTCTTGATAAAGCGTCTCGCTACAGCAAATAGTGTTCATGTAGTGCTGAGGTAATGATGGACCATCATCGCAGACGGTTTGCCAACATTAAAACAGCGTTGGTTCAAACGCCCGTGATAATAATAATTAAAGGCGTGGGAATGTCGTAATTACACAACACAAAACTGTTAATTTAAGATAGTGTCTATATAGATTTTACAATTCAACAAATTTTATGTAATTATCATTACATGTTAAGTTTTAGTACAAATAATAGACGTAGATTATTTTATATCGGGACGCATAGGGTTAACCCTTTCAAGCCTGAATTAATCATTGTCATCTTCATCCACTACAAGCCGCGAATTGCTGTCGCAATTCTCGACTTGTGGTGGATGAAGATGATTTGAAGTGGGTGAAAAAGTAGAGAAAATTGCAATGTTTGTGAACCAGTTTCATGGAAATTCCCGTTCCTAAACCCTCAGTTGTGGAAAAATTAAGTCTGTTTTTAGGAATTTAAAATGATGCTATAATGCATCATGTGGGCTTAAAGGGTTAATGATCCGCTAAGTCTGCGCTCGCACCTGCTGCGAAACCGTCGGCAGTGAGGGGACACATATTAACACCTAACTCTAATACAAACACTTTAAACAATGCGAATAAGTAGACAATGGTAGGCTGTTAGTTTCTTATCGGAACACTTCTTTGAACTTGCATTCCCAGTTGCCTTACATGGTTAGCTCCATGACATGGAGTAAATTTTAACTCCGCGAACATGGCATCTCAACTCGGAGTTGTTACTCCATCACGGTGACCAATAAACATTGGGAAGCCATAAACAGGGCTCACAGGCCGATAAAAGAATACGCTTTTGAAAGTGAGAAATCATTCAATCATTATTTTTTATGCTGCACATAACCATAATCATGTCTGCGCGTAAGCGTGTATAACTTTCCCTAAGGGATAAAGTGAGACTTATCAAAGCTAGTGCAGGCAAATCTCATCGTCAACAAGTGACAGTATGTCAGTGAATGAAAAATACTCATTTCATGAGACTATGGCAGCGGTTTCTGTCCTCAAAGACTTTACAGCAAACCGTGGCCCAGATGGCATTCTACATTCTATGTTCAATATTGAGGGTAAATTACAAGACTCTCATGTGAAAATAGAATCCACCGGTCACCAAATCTCCATCAATTCATTTTTCAAACTGCAGTAAGCTGTTTTGTGACATTCATTTAAAAATAATGTTTTTATGAAAATATTTTTTTTATTTAATTTTGCATAATTATATAATCACTTTAAACTTTGTACTAAATAAAACTCTGTTTTTCTAAACAGCCACAATAAACTTAATAAATTTACTATTGTTATTATTCATTTCATTATTTGGAGCATATAGACATAATTGATTTGATATCAAATAGCAGGACACCACGTGGTATTTATTGCCCGATCACTAATGCGGTCGGACCGCCATTACGGTAAAAAAATTCTGGCCCGTACTTGACCGCATTGGTGGGAGTCTGCTGTATATGACACTAGAGTTATGCACACAACATGGGAAAACGGAAACAGTTAAATTTGTTTGAAAGTTTTGCAAAAAGACCTTGTCACAGGTCTTTCAGTGATGACAGCAACAGGAGTACTGTCAGTACTTCAACTAATAGTATTGATACTGGTAGTGATGCAGATAATAGCTGTGATAAAAATGATAATAGTCTGCCTATTTGTGATAGCGTCAATGATGTCACCAGCACTGCCAGTAGCAGCAGTAGTAACAGTAAACTTGTACCAGAGGGGGGGGGGGGCACACCCAACCGTTTTGACGCCAAATTCTTTAAAAAGTCCCCTAAATTGGCCTAAATATGCCCAAAAACTCACCATTGAGCCACCTGCGCCCTCTCCTTTTTCAAATCCCGGATCCGCCCCTGAGTAACATCCCATCTAAGTCATCGGCATCTGTAACTGTCACTGATATTGACAGTCTGGATATACACGCGCTCACCAGTTAAGTGATGCTGCCAAATAGAGATTTCAGCCTGATAAGTCCTAGTCTGCTCCAGCTCGTCTCTGTGGGAAGATTAAACGCTGTGTGGCCATGGATTTCTTTGATGCGGCAAAGTATCCACCCCTGAGATACAGTGTCTCACAGGATGGAATTTATTGTGTATCTTGTGTACTATTTGCTGATGGTGACATCCTGCTTCACACAAAACCTCTACAAGATTGGAGCAATGGCAGAAGGCTAACAGCTAAGCATCTGCAGACCGATGGCCATGCATGTGCTCATCAACAGGCTGTAGAATTCATCAGAGTGTGTGAGAACAAACAGTGCTCAGTGATATCATCCATATCTAAGCATGCTAAGGCCCATAGTGAACAAACAATGAAAAACAGGGCTGCTTTGAAAGCAATAATTGAGACTGTTGCATTGTGTGGCAAACAGAACATAGCTTTACGTGGTCATACAGATGACAGGAGTAACTTCGTGTTCATCTTGAATTACAGAGTCTGGTCCACAAAATGCCCGTTACACTGGACATTCAGTGCAGAATAAACTTATTGAATTATGTGGCAACCATATTCCGTATACCGGATAGATTATGTAACAGTAAACCACTTCCACGTTTAAAGGCACTGTATTTGATGCCTACATGTACCAGGCTACATCAGCTCACAGATGAGATATGGCGTGATATCAAAGACAAATATGGTGATCAATTGACACTGTAGATGCTGAGCTGGAGATGTGGCAGCATACTACAGAGTCTCTGAAAGAGGACGACCTTTGCCAGCTGCTCACTCACACTGATACCATGTTCCCAAACATTCACGCCATCTCTTCTGTACTTCTGACAATGCCTGTCTCTACAGCAACAGCTGAGAGGTCTTTCAGCTGCTTGCGCAGATTAAAGACATACCTGCGTAGCACCAAGAAAGAGACACAATTAAGTAGTCTAGCCCTAATGAACATACACCATGTCATTCCCAATAATTCAGACAATGTTTTAAATGACTTTGATTCCTGTGGCATACGTCGCTTACCTTTTTCATAGACAATAATTGCAATAATTACCTGATTACTATGAATATGTCTATACCGGGTATATATAATTGAAATATATGTGTAAATAATTATACGAATCATTAATAAAGTGATACCAATTATAAATAAAGTGATATAAATGATAAATAAATTGTATAATTTATATATCCATTGTTTGCTTTAATTATTACTGTCAAATTATAATCACCCCCTCCCCCCTACTCCTCGGCATCATATGTGCGTACCACAGGCCAAATTCTTGTTGCCCGTGTTGGTTTGTTCTTTTTGCTCACTGTTACTGTTAGAAATTACGCCATCATTCAGGGCTCGAAATTGGCCCCGTCCGATCGTCCGAGACGACCAACAATCTGGGAAGGACGAGTTCAGTTTCAATATCTGGACGAGTGCCTCTGCTTGACAATTATTAGGAAGGACAAGTTATATTTTTGGGAAGGACTAATCGATTCATTAGCTAGTTGTCCGACTGGACAAGTGGAAATTTAGTCCAATTTTGAGCCCTGTCATTGTAGAATTAAAAACATTTTTTTTCTTCCACGACCCTTTTGTGGAAAAAAACAAGGGGCCAGCGGCTATGCTCAAATTTCTAATTGTGATGTGGTATATTTGCTCTTTTACAGTATTGCGGGGCACTCATTGGGTGCCCTGATACATCTTCAAACTTAATATCTACAAAGAGCACATCTCAGTAGTTTTAGTTTTATTCAGCTGCTTCAAAAAATACAAGTGTATGGGTGATGTTTTGGTTTCTGTATCCCTCCTGGAATTTGCAACATTAAGGTCACAACTTTTGGACGTTTTTATAATTTAGCTCAGATTTTGATCTAGCACAGCATTTTTCTTGCTCAGTGAAAACTGTGGAATGTGGTCAAATATTTTTTTTATCATGTCGGCAGTTACGAAAAAAGGCTCAGCTTAATATTATTGGACAATTTGAAATTTATTGAATGTACCGAGGGTTCTAACCAGGCCCTTATAGCGTGTCAGGCCGAAACGCTGAGTTTTGCTGCCGCTTTGCTACTAATATCGCCGATACGCTGCCGATACGCTGAATAAAGAGCGACACGCTACCGATCCTGTCGATACACCAGATGTCACTAATAATTTAGACATTGCAAGGGTAGAATTAAACGTTGACAGCTTGCCAATCCACAGGACTGGCGAGTCAAGAAAACTGCCATTCCTCAGTAAAATGTGACATTCCAAAAAGGACCTTTGTACTAGGATGACCTTTAAATTTGCAAGTTTATCGGAATGGCTAATAATAAATGTTGCCATTCCTGCACATTTTTTGGCAATACCGGACTGGAGGAATGGCACTATTTCGAGCCCTGCATTGTATCTCTAATATTGATATGGAGATGTGTAAAAGTATACTAACCTATCCTGCACATGTATGTATTACTAGCTTTAAATGCTAGAATCTATAAGTAAAAAACAAAAGGTGCATGCACACACAAGCTATTGCCGTGTATCTGGCGATTACGGATTTCTAATTGATAGCTTCTGTGCCGTTTTTTTAAGTGTGTCCTTTACCTTCATTCAATCAATTTTGCCACTGAGTGACGTTTTGTCGCGATCAACAGCATAACATCACAGGTTGATGAAAATCACAGATTTTTCATGATTTATTTATCTTTTTACAAAAAAATTAAGGAATTTACAAGGCCTGTATTTCTTTTTTTCATATTCGCGGACTTTTCCTGTTTTCAAGGACCCGTGGGAGCCATGTATCATGATAGTGTAGGGAAATGCTTCAAAATGCATGTCAGAGCAGCTAGTATCCACAAAATTTCGAGGGCCTAGACGGACCCCTGACCCTTCGCCAATTTTTCGAGACTCGGCTCGCACCTCGACCGATATGCTGGCATTTCAGGCTGGGTAGAACCCTGGTACCTATTATAGATCTACTCGTCGTCAAATTAAAAATGATCAACCAGGATCGCATGATTTTCGGCGATTTCCCCGTCAATTTTGTTTTTGAACTTATTTCCTTGAAATTTTGCAAAGGCCATTTTCTATTACAATCCTGACACCGCAATTAAAGACATATTTTTCTCTGTTTGTTTGTTCTTCTTGCTCCCTCTTACTGGTAGAATTGAAGCCATCATTGCAGAATTAAAAACATTATTTGTTTTGAAGTTGAATGGCACTTTTTACCTTTTCCGGGGGTTGCCATCAACATCTGCAACGTGTCTGGAATATATGTGTCAAAACGATCATGATGCGTTCTACGAAAGACCAAGTTACACCACTATTCAAAGAATTACATTGGCTGCCAGTTTCGAGTAGAATTGACTACAAACTTCTGATGCTCACATTAAAATACCTGCATGGGTTCGCTCCTCAATATCTGGCTGAATTGTTGTCACCAAGCCATATGGCACCAGATATTCTCCTATGTTGCCCCACATCTGTGGAATAATTTGCCACTATTCCTCTGTAGATGTGATCGGCTATTAATGTTTAAATCAAGTCTGCAAACTCATCCCGTCACCTCTTCTTTTTTTTAACCGGACATCATGATTATCATATTATTACAATATTTCAAACTCAGAGGTACTATCCTCTTTTAGCATATTGTGACTGTACATCGCCCCAGATCATCATGATCATAACATGGATAGAGCACTATAGAAGAGACTGAATTAATAATAATAATACAAACTAACTCATGTCATCATCTTCTTTGCAGCTTTGATTTATGTTTCATTCAGAGACAATATATTGCACAAGATGTCTTATGATTCGCCCCCTTTACCAACCTCTGAGATTGTATCTTTCCTTAGAGAGCATGTGCCTGATGTTGGCCTGACTGCACAAGACTTCAAGACACCTCAGGTTTGAATTTAAACTAATTTTGCAAACGTGTTTCTATTATCACATTAATTAGTCTGTTGTTATTTTAAGCCTTTCCATGCGGCTCCTGGACCCCGTCCGAGATTCTAAACATTAATTATTTGCGGCTCTCAGACATGTACATTTACAGTTTATGAAGTGCTGGTAATTCCAGTACTGACAAGGCTGTGTGTGTGAATTTCCACCAAGTTGTGTTGAGGAACATACAGATGTTAATTTGTAACTCATCTATGTAGAATCTACCCCTGCTTTACTATGGGGGGGGGGGGTGGTTATTAACCCCTTAAACTCTGTAATCCTGTCACAGCCTGTTCCACTGCCGTTTGATTCCTGGGGAGAGGGTATTTGTAGTGCCTAATTATTCTGATTTCACAAACATGACCTATGTCTAGTTGCAAATTTAATCACATAATCCGAGATTGTTCTTTAACTAGGTATCTCCTCAAGGTCATGGCCTGAAATTAATCATTTTTTGCAATTTAATTCTGCCAATATCGATCGTCCCCAAAATATTTCGCATGGAAAGGGTTAAAGTAAATTCTGAATTAGACTAAAAAGAAAACTGTCAGTTAATCTGTTAGAATTATGATGATTGTTGCCAGAACATATGATCTCTACAGTTTCTTAAAAAAAACCAAGAATGTTACATTAACTTGAGAAATGATTCACTTGTGTCTAATTAAGTTACGATATAAACAAATGTACCAGAATTGATTGTCACTCCCATGGCACTGTCAGGGACTCTCACTCAATGACAGCTACCAGTACCAGTTGGCTATTTAGAAAATAATCGTTTGTCAAATGTTTAATTTAACCCTTTTAACTCTGAATTTACCATTGTCATATTCATCCACTACAAGCCGCAAATTGCTGTCGCAATTCTCGACTTGTAGTGGATGAAGATGATTTGATATGGTTTAAAAATTAAAGAAAATTGTCGTTCTAAAAATTTTCGTTCTAAAACCCTTGGTTGTAGGAAAATTAAGTCTGTTTTCAGGGATGTAAAATGATGCTTTAATGCATAGTGAGGGCTTAAAGGGTTAATGGTGTTTCGTTTTTTGTACTGTGTTCTATAGAAAGAGAGGTGGCAGCAAATTTTCATGGCACTTGTGTGTAATATTACTGGATGTAACCCAGATAATATTTATCAGGTAAACCAAATTTTTATTTTCTCTTCAAACCTTCTAATGCAGAAGTAGTATATTATTCTTTACTTATAATATCTCTTAAGACGAAAAATTATGTCAGAGTTTATTTAAATTTGTAAAATTTGTAGCGATGTATTCATAGATCTTGCTGATCACTGTACACTGTATTCCACATTTACATCCTGAAAGAAATAGTAATATTGCTTTTAACAATAATCAAACTTAAATTTTTTGTCAGAACTTTGTGAACTATGTGACCTAAATTTTGTACACAACATTGTCAACACAGCAGTAACCATCAAAATGTATGATGTGACTGAGGATCCTAACAATTTTTTATTGTAATTCCGGCCAAGTCATATATATAGTAATTACTGAAGATTAAATAGATGATGTCAGATCACCGCCACTGACCATTGACTTCAAGTTTTAGAACCTCTACACAGTACTCGCACTGTTTTTAATGCTGTATGCAAAATGGTATAATGTTTAAGCTTTTAACAATATCTATATTATTTTTGTATACATTAATAGTCAATATGTCATTTATAGTGAATTAGATAATCACTCCAGGCCAACATATTCAGATATTAAATACATTATAAATATTCATGTAGTCATAGACATTGAGCTTTAATATACATTAATAGTCTACCTACATGTACATGTATTATCATTATTAGTCTATATATATGTCATTAATACTAATAGTGAATTAGACAATCAATCGTAGCCAACCTTTAGGAATATACACTATTTAAATATTCATGTACCTGGTAGTCATAGACATTGAGCAATTAAACCTGCAACACTTTGGGTTTTGATAGCCAGGAGATATCAATTTGTAAGAGCGGACATCTTAGATCAATGCACGACTGCGTGATACTCCTTAAAGGAGATTTGCTGATTATGCTATGTAAGATACAGAGTGGTGAAGCAGGCCAGCCCTCTACAGAGGGCAATGGTGGTGAAGCAAGCCAGCCCTCTACAGAGGGCAATGGTGATGAAGCAGGCCAGTCCTTTACAGAGGGCAATGGTGGTGGTTTAGCAGGCCAGCCCTCTACAGAGGGCAATGGTGGTGAAGCAAGTCAGCCCTCTACAGAGGGCAATGGTGGTGAAGCAGGCCAGTCCTCTACAGAGGGCAATAGTGGTGGTTTAGCAGGCCAGCCCTCTACTGAGGGCAATGGTGGTGAAGCAAGCCAGTCCTCTACAGAGGGCAATTGTGGTGAAGCAGGCCAGTCCTCTACAGAGTGCAATAGTGGTGGTTTAGCAGGCCAGCCCTCTACAGAGGGCAATGGTGGTGAAACAAGCCAGCCCTCTACAGAGGGCAATGGTTGTGAAACAAGCCAGCCCTCTACAGAGGAAAGTGGTGGTGAAGCAAGCCAGCCCTCTACAGAGGGCAATGGTGGTGAAGCAAGCCAGTTTTCCACAGAGAGCAATGGTGGTGAAGCAAGCCAGCGCTCTACAGAGGGCAATGGTGGTGAAGCAAGCCAGCCCTCCACAGAGGGCAATGGTGGTGAAGCAAGCCAGCGCTCTACAGAGGGCAATGGTGGTGAAGCAAGCCAGCCCTCCACAGAGGGCAATGGTGGTGAAGCAAGCCAGCGCTCTACAGAGGGCAATTTACTAATTTTAATCTAGTCGATTTGCATTCATATAGTTCTGTATTGCTCATCTTCTTCTATTCATAATCACATCTTTTCTACAATTTTTTAGCCAACCTTATCTGCTCGAGAACAATTGGAATATCCGGAGCTGCATGACTACAGTACGAATCTAATTAATTTGGTGATTGTTTTGTAAGTTTGATATATATCACTCATTATATTTTAAATTATTGCACATTGATATCATTCAAATATATTTCTGGTGTGAAATACGATGACAAGATAAAGAAGGATTAAGGTGTTACTAATATAACGTCCGAATAACGTCCCAAATAAATATGGTCGCTTGTGGTCATTTCAATACATGTACTATTTTACAGTACTTCACATAAGTAAATAAGAGGAGAGCTATAAAATACTCTCCTGAAAATTTCTAGGAGAGCGTTGAACTATCCAAGTTACCAAAAGCCCTATTTATGGTGGCCATTTTGAATACCCTCTTGAATACCGGGTCTTGTCCAACGGTTGTTCATGAGTACTGATGTGTTTCTCAAAGTACACCATCTGAGAAGTCAAAATCAACCAAGACCTCATTGGGGTCATTTCAGGCAAGGTTGGACAAATTTATGCCATTCTGCCTCCAGACTACAATGTTTAAATGTGGAATATGTAGCTGAGGACAGAGTTTTTTAAAACATCAGAGTGAGTTACAAGAGTCACTATGGATCACAACAAAAACTACAATAAATGTACAAGATACATGTATATCTTAAGTACATCTATAATTGTAGTTTTTGTTGTGATGCACTTCATCACCTTGGAATTTAAAGGTGCTGATTGTCACTTTGTAAAGTGGAAATTAGCACATTTGAACTCCAAAGGCATCACTAATGTGATTTGGTTAACTTTCAGAATGAGAGTGGGAGAAGCTTGTTGTATACAGATCAGCCTAATTGATATCATCAAACCATGTAAGTATATTTTTTTATATTTTTTTATATTTTTTTGTACTAACTTTTTTCTACCACCTTCAATTCCATTATATAGTTTGATGTAACTTTCTGATACTTGGCTTTTAAAATAGATTGAGTTGACAGTTGCTTTAATATTTAAAGCTGATTGTGTGTGATTTAAAGCATGTTCAAATACCTTGAATCGCTGAACACTATTGGAAATTAGGCAACAGACTTTACACAGTAAACGCCAGACATTTGTAAAACATTTGTGCAATGTTGGACCATCATCGAAGACGTTGGGCCGATGTTGTACAAATTTTATACAAGTGTTTTGTGTTTACTGGGTAGGACCATTTTCCAATCATCTGTTCTAATATATATTTTGTTTCATAACACTAAGTACTCTTCGGCCGCTTGAGGGAATATCTAAATTATTGCCATATTCTCTACTGTTTCACTCTAGTATGGCCATATGGATGTTCTATCATTCATTTATTTTCTTCCCATCATTCAAAGCCTTAAAGCATGAAGCACGACTATAAACATTTTAAATCTGTTTATTAGCAGGTTAAATCAGTCATTGGGAATGGAATGAGTGTTTAAACATCAAAATTTGCAAATGTTTGGTCTCAAATTAAACAAATATGAGTAATCTTTACCCACTTGGAGTTGTGGGTCATGGTAGCCAGACACAACTTCAAGAGGGTGAGATTTTAAATTATTCAACTTAACCCTTATCCTGCTGAGTTGATTTAGTTAAATTTTGAGCCAATTGAAGTTGTGTCTCGCTACCACGACCCACAACTTCAAGTGGCTGAAAATTACTCATATTTGTTTAATTTGAGCACAAATATTTGCAAATTTTGATGTTTAGACACACATTGCATTCCCAATCTCAGTGATTTGATCAGCTAATGAAACACATTAAAAAATGGAAATAGTCATGATCAGCAGCATAAGGGTCAAGTAGCAGTTTAAGGGTTAAGGACCATACATTTTTATCCCATTCTTGTATTTCGCCTAAGTTCGATCTACCACTGCCTAAGTTAGACCACTTCTGTGTTTTGTCAAATTTGAAGTTTTCACTGTGTATGTTGGCAAGATTTTAATGCTGAACCAGTTAAAATGTCTAATTTTAGTCTAATTATATTTCCATTTGAAAATATAAAGAATGTGATGTTATTCATGTAATTTAACTACTTGATGAATTTTCATATTTAATACAATAAATATTCCAGCATGGGTGATGACATGAATTGTAATTTCCCATTAACATGATATGTAATTTTAAACCTCTCCTCCTATTCTTTCCCATATAGCGGTTTTGTATTAGAAGCTACCTCAGTATCGCTCACAACATACAGACAATATAACAAAACATAAACTGAATGGTAAAAAAATGTTTTGACCTTGCTGCTGCTGGCTTCACACTAAATCATATTCGGTCGAGCTCAGGGCACTTCGCTCTAGCTGGGAACAAGCTGGAAAACCTTTTAATAAGAATTTTTTAATGATCATGGCATAGACAAACATCCAAATTGGAGTGCCAAGAAACCTATTCTTGATTATAATCCATTGGGCATCACTAGTGTGACTTGTGCAATTATAATGTCCAACAAATTTTACTGTACTAATAAACATAATTTTTCTTGACAGCACCAAAGCGTTTGAATAAAATTTGTTCTGCCATTGTTAACTTTATGAGGCTGCAAAGTGATAGACTTGAAGCATATGACCGAATCAAACAAGAAGACGTAAGTTTCTGTGGTGCTGTTGTTATGAAATATCAATACATGTGTAGATATTGGTAATATTCTTTCAATTACAACCTTCAGCAATTTAAATATACTGAGCCTAAAAAAGAAACAACAATCATTTAGATGCTGTGTATTTTTTTTAACTTGATGTGGCTTTTGACATTGAGAAGCAAGAATTTGTCCAATATCGGCTTTTTTTGTGGAAATTCTGTTAGCCATTCCAGCTTTACATTACGGGCTAATATAAAATACACTCTGTGAACTCTCAGTACTGGGTTAATATTATCTATAATTTGCAAAGCAAATGAAATTAGGTGACAGCAGTAAATAACTGGTACTGGAAATTCTTGATTACTGGTAATATGTTCCTATCTTTACTGTACTGCCATTACATACAGTTTCCACCACTTTGACTCGTAGCTACTGGTGGCTACTTTTAACCTTGCATACTTTTGTAAAATATTTTAAAAGGCTCTATGTACCAGTATATAAATGCTGATATGAAAAAACCCAATTCATTTTGGTTGTCTGACACAACCAAAATTGTTTAAATATGATAATTTTAAATCTTTTTTTTTGTACAGAATGTGTTGAAAGAACATTCAAATGCTTTACAAAAGGAAAATGACGATATTCAGCAAAAAATCAACATGATTTTGGCTGAACGTGCAGAACAAAAACCGTATGCCAAACAGGTAATAAACAAACCCTGTCGTGATCCTCTGATCTATAAGGTGTATTATTGTACAATGTTATTTTCTTTTACAGCTGAAGATTGTTTTAGCAAGTCCAGATTCAAAGAGGTACAGTATACTAAATGCATCACTGAGGGCCCAAGGGGGCCAATTTGACCATTTTAGCCCACATCAGGTTCAAAGCGAAAAGCTAGTGGTGATGGTGACAAACACACATAAATCAGACAGGATATTTTTATTTGGCATCCCCGATACTATCTGGATGCTTATAGTGTTTAACATTTTTCCATTGGCGTATCCGCAAATCAATTTAGTTCTCACAAATATGTTAACTGATGAATTAAGTTTATTTTTCACACATATGACCTATGTCATGATGATCTGATTTACTTCTGAAAATCACGACAGCCATGTTATTTTTTCTGCAATTTGTTTTTACTTATAATGTTTTTTATACCTATATTTTTCACAGATATGACCAATGTGGCCATATATATTTTTGTCACTGAGCCATAAATGGCAATTTAGAAAATTGCCGCCCCAAAAGCTTTTGGGCGTGATATCATATGAAACATTGGGTGTATCTCACCCAAATTTGATGTGGTTGTTCTCTAGGTAATTCTGATGATCTGAGTGAATAACTTTTGGGATGCATCCATCAATAACCAAATGGCTGATGGCAACCATCTTGTATCAATTGGTATCTATTTGGAGTAGTCCCTGAACTTTTTTGGAGAAATTAGTTTGATGATCTGATGTACTTTTGAGAGAAATCCATTAAAAAATGACGACAGTTGTTATTTTTCCGATAATTTTCTGATGGACTGACCTGGAAATATTTATTAATTTCTGAGGAGACTTCTAATGACAGTGTCATCTAGTTATATTACGTGTACCTACAACATATCATTCAAAAAATTTTATAATAAATATAGATTTATTAGAAAACTACATGTCTTTAATTATGTGTGTATTTATGTTCTCACCGAAAGAGTTCAGAATTTTCTGCTCAGCTGTAAATGGATATGTATGTATATGGAATAGTTATCATTGAATGTCATACTGCTGTTTTCACCAGCTGGAAGACCAAATTGAAGCTTTTCAACAAGAACTGACAGAGATGAAGAAGGCTGCCGCTATATGTGAAAAACAAACAGCAGATGTGAAGTCAAGCATCAGCCAAAAAAAATCAGCCAATGTAAGTGTAGTTAGAATATTTACCTTGATAAATATATATTAACCCTTAGAGTTATTCAATTTAAATTTTTAATCACTTGAAGTTGTGTTTTGCTACCGCGATTCACAACTTCAAGTGACCGAAAATTTGTGTGATTTGCGAAATTCAAGTTCAACATATATTAGTGTTTCAAGATTAAAAGCATAGTTTACTTTTAACAACTGTTTATACAGGTGCTAAAAAAACACAGAATGTCCACTGTAGTCGACATCAGTGTCTTAAGGGTTAACCCTAAAAGTACCAAGTTATAGAATTTACATTTTCACCCACCTGAAGTTGTGTCTCGCTACAGTTGAAGTTGACTGATATTTGTTTAATTTGAGAACAATCATTTGTAAATCTTGATGTTTAAGCACTCATTTAATTCCCACTAACAGTGATTTGATGAGCTAATAAAACAGATTAAAAACAAATATGGTCAAGTTTGGCGCTCAAAGGGTTAACCTGGTCGTGAATACTGTTCATTTCACAAGATCATATTAGTCACACAGACTCACACTTTAAATAACCATTTAAACTGTGATTTATTACTCAAGTTTGCACAATTTATCAAATTTAAACTGAAATATAACAAATATGAGTAATTTTCATACTCTTTAGACACAACTTTAAGCGGGTGCTCTGTAAATTTGAATGGGACCAACTTTACATACAGTTATTGAATGAATTGTTTGATTAATAGGCTCGGGTGGTTGAACAAATAGCAGAATTACGTCAAGAAGAGGCGAGTCTTGACAACCAGATTGTGGTGTCACCAGAACGCATGAAAACCGAGATGATCACATTACAGAGTGCTATAGACAACATGAGGGCTGAGCGAGATGATCGTATGCAGCAACTGATGAACTGGAACGCCAAGAAGGATAGTATGCAAGCTATGGCCGCAGATTGTGATGACGCTCTACGACTGATCAATACCATCAAAGAAAAAATTGACAAAGAAAAGTAAGTGTCTCTGGCCCATTAATCTGGATATTGTGATTGTCCCTCGTCCCATCAAGACAGCAGATGTAGACAGTTGTAACCCTTTGACCTTTACAACGCTCAACTATTTTTGTATATACCATGGAGACCAAAGCTTTTTTTCAATTTGAAATCATCATAAATTTCTTAGTTGGCTCTTTTTGCTTCATTTTAATACCGGGTTCCTATGTTATAGGTTCTCGGTCAGTATAATTTTTAAAATTCTTTCAGTGCAAGGACTGTCTTTAGATGTCAGATTCTGATGTCTAATGACAGTCTCAGCACTGAAAGTGTTTACTACCTTTGAATTGCTACCACCATTTCAACATAAATTAATCAATTTTATAAAATATTCCAGTGTTATAAATTATATCAAGTGAACTCTTAAAACTTTCTCATTCTGATAGGTTGTTTTATTTTCTATTACAATAATTTTATTGAACATACAGTCTGTGGTGTATATGTGTCATGTGTAGTTAAAGGGTTATTAGCAACAAATATGTTGTAAAAAAAATATTATTGATATCTAAGTTATATAACCATCATTATTGTTTTTTAAATAGACGTGTTTTTTCATATTAAGCTTATAATTGAGAGATCATTCTGACAGAACGAACAATAGTTAAAAACAAGACCATAAATTATAAGCTTTCATAAATAAAGCTTTATATTTTATTTTGTTTACCTAAAATAGATTCCGCTGGTATACATGCAGCATACAGCCATCCACCAAAATGTAATTTCACCACTCACGTATAAAAATGACTGCCTGTTATGTGAAAATGACACATCAGCAAACTATCACAGCCATTATCATTAATTTTGTTAGTGTAAAGTAGTAGTAGTAGTAAATCATTGCTTTACGTCACTTTTCGGCACAAAAGGTCTTTTAAGTGACATTATAATACGATAAAAACGTTGTAGTCAATTGATGAGATGAATGATGTACAGATGATGATGTGAGGGTGGGGGTGATAGGGCATGGTGGGTTAATGAGAGCGTTTTCCTTCGCTCGCCTGATAAGGGGTTCTGGGCATGTCTAGGGGATATACCCCCAGACATGCCCGGACGCCCGGAGACTTGAGTTTCGCTGTACAATTTAATGATGAAACTCTGTGGCATTTTGCACAGCTCCGCTATCCTCGGGTCGGATAGTCCCCAGAGTAACAATAGGAAGGATCACTCCCTCTGGGTAACTCCATTCATCCCACGTGAGAGACCTAATGTCAAACACGCTATTGTCGGTTATTTAAGGCTACCACAGCCTACATCAGCGCCAGCACTGATGCGGGTGCTGCATTGGCTCCGCTGTTGAGCGGAGGAACCAGGGTACGCCACTGGCAATCCGCCCGAAGATTATAGCCAGATACGAGGAGGCTGCAGCTGCCCTTGGACGATTGCTGTAGACTAGTGCTTCCGTACAATGCCGTAACAGCATCCAACAGACGAAACAGATCCCTAATGACCCTCCCCGGATGGGGGCGAAAAGTACTACTACTAGCAATCATCCCAGTACCCCGTTAGTGTAAAGGGCTGACACCACAGACATATATGGCTAATCACTGGGGTAATGTCCTGCCTTCCTAGTATGACACACGGCAGTCTCACATGGGATGGCTGGACCAGGAGTAACCCAGCAAACACGAGGCATCGACCGAATGTTGGCTAAATACTGGGCAGTGGCACAACAATAAAGCAACAGCGGGTCAATGTCTCGGTCAATGTCTCGTGTTTGCTTGGGGGTCATTTGAACAATCCACCATACAGAAGAAAACACTACAATACATAGTTTTTTGCTTGGGTTTCAAATGACCTGATTCATTTATTACGAATATTACCAATGTACATCAACAAGGGCTTTGTTCTGTATCAGTGGGCGGACCTGACACATTATTATGTATATTTCAAAGGTGTGATCAAGAACCTAATCATGTTAATCATTTTCTACCTGGCAAGTAGAAGGACCATTTGTATCCATATGGACAGTTTTATGGTGCAATTTATTATCTTATTCACAGAGACATGAAGGCTGAAATCCGCAAGTTACAAGATGAAGGTATCGCTGTGGTGCAGGAGAATATTCAAACGTTTATATCTCGAGAACAGCAAATGCGAAGACAGCTGTCTACACGAGAAGATCGCATCAGCAAAATACAGATGCAGCACAAAAACAAAATTACCAACATAGAACAATCACTGGAGGAAACGCAAGAGTAAGCTAACAATTTAGTTGAACATGTGATTGGTAATAATATAATTGTTTTTGCTAACAATTGTCCTGCGTGGCCTGTATATATAAACGGTTTCCAGCTAGTTTTAAACAAGATAGTAATTCCAGCTTCTACTGAATGTCAAATACTAACTGACAACCCAGTAACCACAAAACATTTGTGTGACATTTGTACAATGTTGGACCAACGTCGAAGACGTTAGGTCGGCATTGTACAAATGTTATACAAATGTTCTGAGTTTGCTGGGAATGCAGTAGAATAATTCATAATATTCAAACAATCTGGTGGATCATTGTTTTTTTGTGAGATTTGAGCTCGACCAAGGACTAGACATCTGACATAGCAAGACACTTCAAATTTACCATGATCAAGCTAAAATATCAATTACCTAATGTAATCGCCTATGCTGCACATCGTTAAACAGATTTTCATATGACTAAATCAGAATGTGTAGTTGTTTTAATAGGCACTATGACACACATATAGAAATTATGTATTATACCAATAAATTTCAGCCAAAAAGAAGCTGTATCTTCCAAACAAGAGAGGCGAGATGTTGAATACCAAGAGCTATTGGAGTCTAAACAAATGTTGACGAAAGGAGCTATCGCTAAGCGGCAACAACATGAACAGAGCATGGAACTACTCAGCCAAAAATTCTCGACTATGAAAGAGACAGTAAGTTGTTATTTTTTTAAATTTCAAGCTACTAAGTGAGCAGGAAGTAGTGTAACAGGTCTAGTTGCCGAGACTATGTATGTCACGGAAAACCCGGATCTCTGCTTCAGTGCCTCAAGTCATTTATTCCCTCAAGTACATGTACCGGTATGTAAGATAGTAGTGAAATGTACTAACTTTGGACCAAATGTTTGAAACTTATGACGTTTTGACTTGCTACCGAAGCATGTCTAAACGTCATAAGTTTCAAACACTTGTTCCAAAGTTAGTACATTTTACTACCATCTTATTGATTTTAGGAAACATGAATATCATATTTTCAATACATGTATATTCTCTCCTGGGAAATTGTTTGCTAACAATTTTCAAATATTAAAATTGTTGGTTTAAACTCTGACCTAAATTTATATTTAAAGCAATAAGAATTTTAAATTCAAAGTATTTTAATTGCATTAAGTTACAGAATTTCAGGGTTCTAATTTGAATTCATAAAAATGAAAAAAATATGGGAACCTAATAGTATATTATTTTGACTGGTTATACAGGGGTTTATTTCGAGTTTATATGTCAAAACCTTTCCCCGTGTGATTAACCATTATCCTGCTAATCACGACTATTGTCGTTTTTAGTCTGTTTTATTTGTCATCACATAGCTGATACTGAGAACAAAATGTGTGTTTAAAGGTGTGGTCAACTGTCAAAATTCGCGGGACTAGGGTCCCCCAGAAGGCAATAGTGCCCGTGGGTAGGCCAAGTCCCTATTCCATAATAATACTAAATATGCGTTTTATACCCAAAGCCTCATTAAGAGCAAGTTCTCAAATCACAGCAAGTTCATATATACTTGAGCGACATCTATGAGTTTATAATTCAAAGCTCTTGGCCCTTACCCCTACTTGGACGCTGGCTTGCAAACAAACTGACTGTATTACTGCGGGGAGGTTGAAACTGCTTGACCCAAGCTTGTATTGACATGCCCAGTAAACACAAAACATTTGTATGACTTTATGCAATGTTGGACCAACGTCGAAGACGTTGGGCCGACGTTGTATAAATGTTATACAAATGTCTTGTGTTTGCTGGGCAGGAGGACTTTCTCTGAAACATTGTACATTTATTCAATGTTGGTTCAATATTGGGCCAGCGTCGCAGACGTTGGCCCAGCATTAAAACAACATTGGATCAATGTCCCGTTTAAGTAGTATCTTGTAATCGGTTCAGTGGCTATATTAATGCTGTCAATCTGTACTCAATAGGCTACTGTTGGCCTACACTTGACCGTCCCAGTCATGCGCGTTTTGCAGTTGAATCATTCTTTAAACATCAGGATTTACAAAGGATGGATCTCAAATTAAACAAATATGACTAATTTTTCAGCCACCTTAGGCAAGTGGTTGAAAATTTAAATAAAATAACTCCGCAGGATAAGAAGGGTTAACAGACCACTGTCACAATAACGTTTTTATACAAGTGGTGTGGCATCCAGCAGTTTGTGATGGTTTTTCTACAGTGTACAGGGGGTAAAATGTAAAAGTCAGATGAAATACATGATATCAGACTATAAACTGCACCTTTACCTTTTACCTACATTATATATTAAAAACATTCGATTAATATACTATATTTTTCAAAACATTAAAGTATGTGACCCTTCCAATAAAAATTCATATTTGACATAAATCAAATGGTATGGACCATTAATTATGCGCACAAAAAAAGAAAAAAAATATTATTATTTTGGAACAGTTTTCACATGCATTTTTTAACCAGCATTTTAGCTTGAAACTGTTAAAATATTGATTGACAACCCACACAATTCACTGCTACAGCAGATGACTAATATTAAATGTATACATAATATCAAATGAAAAGATTGCAGTAGGCCTATGCTAAAATAAATTGTGACGACCTTCAGGTTGACAGTCTGCATGTAGCAGTGTCAACAGAATCACGTTAATAATGCCATTTTTTCAA
This sequence comes from Flabesymbios commensalis, assembly GCA_964017125.1. Classification (NCBI taxonomy): domain Eukaryota; kingdom Metazoa; phylum Annelida; class Polychaeta; order Terebellida; family Flabelligeridae; genus Flabesymbios; species Flabesymbios commensalis. The sequence goes on from OZ024904.1 coordinate 45,140,079, forward strand.
ATGCAAATAAAAAAACTGTTTGCCTCACGACGGGGGGGGGGGGTTTCTGCGTCACATATCTAGATGCACCCATAGCTGTTAAGTAGAATCTCTGGTGGCTTCATAATCAAATAATGCTGAGAACCACAGGATTCTTGTTAGCTTTTGTTTGTCCTTCAAACAAGTATAATTTGAAGGAGAATGAACATTGAACTCGCTATATATTTTTGTTTCAAATTGTACAGATGTGAGTAATTTTACCCACTTGAATTTATTTTAAGAGTCCCATTAGCGAGACTAAAATTTCATGTGACTGAAATTAATATAAATTACGGCTTTAATGGTTAATGATCAATGATTTTTTCACTTATGCGACATATGGGGGCATACAACTATAATGTAATCTGTGCAGGGTTTCAAATCATTTTGGGATAATTTTTCTGGGGGGGGGGGGCGGGTGTGATTTTTTCGTAATTGTAAGATGCAGATGTAACAGTTGAATTGTATACAATATCTTGTATTTTTTGTATTTGATTATTTTTGTGTTTGCAGCTGGATGAATACCATGTGAACATCGTTCAGTCTTTATCCAAAGTAAGACAAGGTGTACCAACTCAGTAAATTTATCTTAGGTCTCCTGTATATTTTGTAAATGCATGTAATATCTAATAATTATATTGTTCAGTTGCCTTGTATATATTAAAAACGCATTTTACAAGTTTTTGTCTTTACTGTCATTTGTGTGTTTGAAGTTAAATAGTGTTGAAATTTAGAAAACTGCGCCCTGGTGGTCATCCAATGTGTCACGTGTTTGATGGAGTAAGTAGCGCTAGGTAGACGAAGAATTCCTGTGAATTATCATTTGACTTCACTTGTCATCAACATAACATCTTTCAATGTGGGCCAATAAGTAAAAGTGATATATCCTTAGCCCTTTTAGCGCAGGTCCCGAGATATCTCAGGACAAAAAATGTCCTGCTGTCGCGGTTCCCGAGATATCTCGGGGGCAGTTTATTTTGTTGCTATTTTTGGCTGTAAAAGCAATGTGGTCTGGCATCTATGGGGGTAACCTTATTTTGGCTGATAAAAGTTTCTTTCTCTTTTAATTGTGCATGGATAGGACCCCATAATAATATCTGGGCGGATGCAGAACTTTCATTCCTAAAGGATTCTTTTAGAACGAAAAATTCAAAATGGCAGCCAAGAAATCAATAAAATTATCATAACTTTCTTGGTGCACATATAGGCTAAACTGGGCCGGAGAACCTCCTGAGGATGGTGAGATGATTGAGATGACACTGTCCTCCAGACACAGGATTCGAAATTCGAGCCCTGGCGGTCTGAGGCCGAGCACGCTACCTCTCGGTCACGGAGGCTCCCCACAATACTGACTTTCACACGTGGATGGGGAAGAAACATTTTTGTTTCTTTCAATCCGCCGAGACCGGGAACCGAACCCGGAACTCTGACGTGAAAGGCAGCGGTTCTAACCACTACCCCAGGGCCCCCGCCCACAATAAAACAAACGATACCATCCTTTGACATCATTATCATACTTAAAATGCTATAAACACACTTAGATGACAGATATCACCCAAGCTGATGCTACAAACTGCTGCATGATTGTAAGTTTGCTTGTTCAATTGAGCCTTGAGGAAAGGGGTGTAATAAGGGCAAACATGGGGTTATTACCCCTCCCAATATTAGCAATGCCCTAGATTTCCTAACAATGTGTGTTGAAATGATACCCCGACCAATAATGTTCTTTCTAGAAGATGACTGCACCACTGACAAGCTAGAAATTGATAAAAAGTGGATATTTCCAATATTTTTTGTCAGTTTGACCTTGAAATGACGTTGGTGTTATGCACGAGTAAAGCACAACTCCTTCCCATGTTATTATTTGCTCTACAGGAATTCAGCGGTAGGAATGCAAGTGTGCCTAGGAGCTCAGCGTTAAAAGGGTTTAAGCGAAATAATTGCCACTACATTTTTCTGTAGAATAATATTCATACTTTTACAAAATTTAAATATGTTGATTGGAAGCCTAGGGTATTTTCAAATTGTCAAAATATAACATCTAATTGGGATAAGTCGTCAATTTTCATAATTTTCTGAATATATATAAAAATTGGTTATATTTCACAAGGAGACACACATTTTAATATCAATAATCAACCAATCACAAACTTAAGGAAAACTTCCAAGTTTTGTCTCAAATGTCGCTGAAACCGGCCTTGGATAATGTATATCATGCACTGGCTAATATTACCGATAACAAAAGTATGTTACTTCAGGAGGTCATTATTCATTTACTTGATAAAAATCGTTGGAATAAAGCATCAACAAGTCATAATGGTTTCAAACTCTGTTGTAGTGGACCGTATCTGCAAATAATACCTGTTGTTTGAATTGATTCCTTTTATATCTGCACAAAATGATCTTTGTTTGGATAACATATGCAAAATTTAACCTGCTATAGATGTATTTTTTTTATTTCAATTGAATCTGTGAATACAGCACAAGGAAAACTAACTAATGATATGATATTTCATTATTTATTACAATAAAACGTTTGGTAACAATACAATAACATATGAATATCACAGATAGATTATCCTAATAGATTAGCAGCAGCCATTGTCCTCATTTTCTATCTTCTTTTTGATTAAAGTTTCTAATTTTAGCTTTGGTTTTTTTTGTTTTGACTGCTATAGAAGATACACGTTTATTTTCTGGATTTATTGAGGTAGCACTGTGTGATCGTGGTTCCATTTTGGCCCTGTTGCCTTGTAGTGCCCAGTTTGTGATGGGATCTGGTGATGGATTGTGCCTCGGATCAGGAACCATTCCCAACAAATGACCAGAGTACAGTTCTGCAAAAAAGAACATAATTTCGTTTTAAATAGGGCCTAAACAGAATGAAAAAAACCAAAAGTGCTCTGGTGAAATTTGTTTTAGTTTATGTCATTACCCAAATCAACAAAAAACTGAAAGGTTGAGAAAAGTACCACTTTATTCACCCATTTGTCACTAGCCCTGGTGCTCTCATTGATTTATGAGGATGCTGTAGGATAGATGTAGGCTACGATCCCCGAAGACTTATGTGATTATGCCAAGAATACCAAGTCGTGACAAAGTGAAAACGCTAGTTCATACCCCTTTTGAAATAGATTTGCAAAAATATTTAACTTTAGAAACTTTAGAAGGCTTATATTAAGTTTGTGTATGGTGATGCAGCCATTTAAGCATAACTAATCAGGAGAAAAAGTTCTTTAATAATCCTAAAAAATATATAGCTTGTTTTCATTGATTCCGCAAAATATTCCTACAGAAGGAAAAGATAAATAGTTTCACACTTACTGTCTGTGGGTGTTTCTGGTCTGGGTGTGACACCGCTGTCGTCCAACATTTTCCAGATGTCCTGCAGAGATTCTCCGCCCATAGACGACATACTCATCAGCAGTGTGGCCTGACTGTCTCTCACTGACTGTGATGACTGTGGTCTGAAGCCAGAGATTTCCTTGGAAGAGTACATCTCGGGAGAAGTTTGTGATGGTTCTTGAACTGGGATTTAATTAAATATGCATGTTATTCAATTTAAAAAAAAAAAGTATTCAATTTCTCCACTTTATCAATTCTAAACAATAATTAGCTATTATTACAAGTATTAGGGAATGTATTTGATTTCACAATCAAATACTATAAATATATAAAGCAACTTTTGAACACTTTCATGATTAAGTAGCTTTTTATTGTTAATTGCCCAGATAAGATAAAATGGCATGTATTCATGAATCTACTCTAAACTACAAAAAATTTAAACCGTTAAACACATGAATTTTATGACGCTGTACTGTAATGGTTTCCGTAAATCGCGGAGATCTCGTCACAAACGGGTTAATTAAAAATATCTTTGTTTATGAAATAACCAGTAGCGATATATTTTCAGAAGTAATGATGTTTTTAATTGATTAGTATTTTGTAACACACGTTTACTAAAAAAAAAGGTGTTTATTTATAGATGGAAATTACATGTACATCAACAAATCCAGTTTTGAATGAATAAAATGCTGAAAATAAGAACGCTACAAAGACAACACTAATTTGATATTTAATTCGGTCCAGATTAGTCATTAAAAACATAATGAGCAAGTGACTTTTGTTTGAGAAAAGTTGTATGCTGCTATTTTTTTATTAGGAATAGGCTATCTAAGTATAGCTACAGTAGAACCTGCTATGAGCAGCCACTCTTAAGAGCAGCCAACCTACTATGGGCCACTTGGTCATTCCCCAAAATGGCACTTTGTATAGAAATAAACCTCCTATGTGCAGCCACCTGCGTTAAAAGGCCACTTTTCCTGTGTCGCAAGGGTGGCTGCTCATAGCAGGTTTTACTGTATATATATATTTTTTGATGGTAGCAAATATGACAATCTTAGTATAGGTATATGAAAATCTCATAACAGAACAATTTTTAAAAGAAAAGATATTTGATAAGTTTAATAGATTTATTGTAATGTAAAAAGTAGGCAATATTGCTTTCTGATAAAAAACTGGCTACCGTAAATATTATTTTTTAATGGCACTCTTGAAACAATTTACTGGTTCTTTATATGTGTTTACAATCTGTGTAAGTGTACTACATAGTTTACAATACCTATGTCTGTGTCACTTTGAGAAGGTTTCTTTAGGATGGACCGTGGATTCCTGTCTTCTTCCGGCGATTCAGATTCAATAGAACTTGTCCACTGTGCAGCAGGAGTGACTCTGTGTTTGGGATAACTTTTTGATCCTTTCGCTAGCTCCTATATCAACAAATATATACATGTGCAAATTAAAATGTGTTTTGTTTCTTTTTGATAGGGTGATAGTTGCCACTTGTTTTATAATACATGTATTAATTTTTAAAGTGCTTAATTAAACAGCATTGTCACTTTAAGCGCCCCTGTTGCATTTATACAGCATTTGACATATTTTAAATTAAATAAGAAAATGTATGAAACATCCCAATAAGGAGTTCCGCGGGTTTCATTTCCTATACTGTAGATCTAGTAATATTCGCGAAGTTTTAATATTCGAGAGGATGACAAATTCACAAATTCAAGAATCTCATTAAAATAATTATTATAATAGCGCTACTAAAGAAAATTCATGAATTTAAGCTTCGTGAAAAGTCCCAAAGTCAGAAATTCACGAAAATTTAATTACGCGAAAATTACCAGATCTACAGTATTACTATTAGTCTATATTGGTACTTCACAAAATCAGATAATTTTTAATTTGATTCTTCATCCAAACTATTTTTTGTCATAAAAACCAGCCATAAAAACTTAATGAATCAGAATGGCAGAATCAAGAACCAATGACCCCTATATAAGTGTGTGAGCCTTTTAAACCCAAACTCCACATTGACTTGCTTTGATCATTAAATCTTCGACGTTGGACCAACATCAAAACAACATTAGTTCAACGTCTTGTGTCTGCTGGGTCGGAAGTAAAAACGTTGTGGTTGTCGCACCTGTTTGGTCATGTCGTACTGCAGCTGCTCCAGCTGCTGAAGCTTGTTTTGTATTCTCTGCTGAAGATGGGCTGAGTCGGACATGGTGGACTGTGTAGTTGACTGTCGTGGTGGAGATGGTGGACGGATGTCTGTAACCAGAAATAGTTTGTAGTCAGAAATACAGGTGCACAAAAATACAATAATATCCTACAACCAAAGAACTTGAATGTCACATTCAAGTTCTTTGCTACAACTGCTATAAAAAGGAACATTTGAAAATGAAATATATCAGAAATGCCTCACACAGTGTTCATTTCTAGTTATGGTATTTAGTGTTATAACGCCCATATTCCAGTAAACACCCACTCCCCTGATGGGAAAATAAAAATCTACGGTAATGGTACACTATATACTAGTATCCATTAAAAAAACTACTGTACTGTAATAAGCCCCTCTAGCTTCAAGGGGTATTCTAATTAACTCCCAGGGTGTTTATTAGAATAAATACGGTATATGTATACAACCACTAATGTAACCACCCAAGTATGACTCCTATGTTAGTTTCATATCATGGGCAATTTTCAATTTTGAAATTTGAATCATTGTCTGTATATTTGTTTGTACAAGATTAAAACCAACTAAAATGACAGTGAACGTATTACAAATATTTTGTAGTAGTCTAGATGCTCAGTTATTCAAATAATTCAATTTTTCATCAATAAAAATATTTTCTTTGTTTGAAGCTTCGTATGAATGGAAATAATAACAGGATATTTCATTAGGACAAGGGCTAACATTTACAAAAAAGTAGCGTTGATCAGCTTACAAATAATTTACACCATTTTATCAAGGAAGCAATTTACTCTTTGTTACTTGTCAGTTGGGGAAGCAGGTGATATGCAAAGATACTAAATGAAACCATAGCGTACCATTTTTATTGAGCTCAGCACGAAGCCTATTTCCTACTTCAATTAATTGTTGCTTCTCCAGGGCTAGCTGCTTTATTTGTTTGACTGCCAGTTGTAGTTTGCTCATCAGCATAGAAGAATTATATTTGCCGCCATTTATTATCTGCTGTCCTCCAGCTGTCGAGTTTTCAATATCTTCGATCACTGTATTTTCACCTTTTTGTTTCTGTTGTAGGCGTTGTATTTCTCCTTGTAATTGTTGTATTAATAACTCCTGTGAAATGCCAATTTAGAATAAGAATGGAGCACTATGCAATATAACAGTCCTCTTAATTGTATGCTTCCGTAAGGCTGCCTTTCTTTTGCCGCGTTGCGGTGCGTGACGGCCGCGCGGCAGAATTAAAAATCGATCAGATACAATGTGGCTTTTCCATATACGTGATTGGCCGCGCGGCCAGTTTGATCGCACAAGTAGCGATTTCTGCGCTCATCCACCGTGCATTCATATTCCCGTTTGTCATTTTATATTTTCTCCGGGGGGTTTTCCGTCATGTCTGGCAGCCCAGCAAACATGAGACGTTGAACCAATGCTGGCTGAATGCTGGACTATCGTCTGCGATGCTGGCCGAACATTTATTCAACATGGCTCAACGTCTCATATTTGCTAGATTTCTGTGACACTGAACGCTAGGCCAGTAAATACAAAACATTTGTATAACATTTATACAATGTCATTGCATAAATGTTAAACAAATGTTTTGTGTTTACTGGGAGAGTGCAGTGATATATACATTATGCATCATACAAGCTGTAGGCCTATAGTCTTGATCTCCATCCTATCTCTATAATTTAGTTATAACAAGGAATATTCCTTGGTTATAAGCCACACTTTGAATTTGAATACATGCATATTTATAGGGTGCGCGTGCTGAATGTCTGAAGCATTAGAAATACCTATTTCGGCATGTAAATGTAGGCCCAGGTCTATTGTATAATGAACCGCTAGATGCATATGTCTACAAATATGAAGAAGGACATGCAGTCCAGAGCAATGTCACCACATCTCCGGTGCATTCCTGCGCGTTTGGCCGCGCCAATGGAAAGGATTCTGCCGCGCGGCGGCGGCTATTTAATCACGTCAATGGAAAGGCAGCCTTGGAGAGACAAGTGTATACTATACAATATAACAGTCCTCTTAATAGTATGCTTCTGTTAAAGACACACGTGTATACTATACAATACAGCAGTCCTCATAATGGTATGCTTTAGTTAGAGAGACACTGTATAATATTATAGACTTATATGTTAAATAGACTAATTATATAGTTCTTCATTTCGGATCAATATGGAATTGTATTTATCAAAACAATGTGATCCAACCTGAGCTCCGTAATTGACTGGTGGCCGGCCCTGGGCAATCTCCATCTTCAATGCTGAAATCTGTGAAATAGAAAAAATAAAATATGCGTTAAAAGACATAGACCCACGTTACAAATATTGTGTTAAATTGAAGATCGATTTAATCAGATCTAATCTACATCTTTATGCTGGGGTCTGGTTAAATTAGATACTTCTTAAACTGAGTGAAATACATGTCATTTATAGCTAGAAAATCAAGTGATATAATTATTTAATTGGAATTTTCACTCCCTTTAAGTTGTGGATCGTGTCAGCGAGACACAACTTGGGAGGGAGTGAAAAATTTCCAGATTTTCCAAAATGGAGGTCAACAATTTCGAAATCCTTTTGATTCAAGTCACCTTTTATAACTAACTGTCCAAAAACTGATATTTGATGAGCTACTAAAAAATGATTTTGTTAACCCGTTGAACACGAGATTATTATGCTACTGCACTGTTTCTGATACGAGATTATTTATGACGTCATAGTTATCTCATGCAATCAGACCCGGCCCGGAGATCTCCGGGCCTCGTATCTGAATGGTCTCCCTAAATCACGAGATTATGATGCTACTGCACTGTTTCTGATACGAGATTATTTATGACGTCATAGTTATCTCATGCAATCAGACCCGGAGATCTCCGGGCCTCGTATCTGAATGGTCTCCTTAAATCACGGAGATCTCCGGGGCTCGTCACAAACGGGTTAATTGTGCAATAGACATTTGGTGTTGTAATATATGAATCATCTAACCTGATGCTGGACATCTGTAAGTTGAGCGTTGGCTTCCAGACTAGCTTTGTGATACTCGCTGGCTTCTCTTCGTGTCTCCTCCAACTGAACCTGCAATTCACTGGATAGCTTTTTGAGGCCAGACACTTCCACGAGGTGATGACGTTCAGCAGCTCCAAGGTCATACTGTAATTGTTCAAGCTTCACTTGCTTTTCCCGAGGCTAGTGGGAATATTAGATTTTATACTGTAGTAGGCCTAGAACTTATATTTTGCTCGGTATGCCAGCAATTAGTATAATCTATTTGATGTAATAAAGCATATATCGTATAAAGCTTATATCACCATTTACCCAGCAAACACGACACATCGACCCAGTGTTGTTCGACTGTCTACGACGCTGGCCCAACATTGGTTCAACATTGGGTCGATGTGTTGTGTTTGCTGGGTACCCATTATCCGTATTTTGGATCTTGGCTTTACAGAGTGTTATGGTACGACAATGCGTTTGCTTAGATTTTTGTTGTGTAAAACCATGTTATTATTAGTAGTATAGGTGCATTAGGATTTGACACAAGAACAAATAATACTAAAATATTTTTCTCGCAGAATGAATCAGACATAGTAAGGAACAACATACATGTATTAAAAATACCCAGCTTTCCATTGCGCTAATTTTTTTATGGACAAAATTTAAAATAGCTACCATTTTGCCTAAAAAAGTTTCCATATTAGTCAAAGAAGCTCATGTACCCATCTGCTCTTGTTGATGGGAAATTTTGAAAAAAATATGACCATGGTAAATAAAAATAATCATTTATTATAATCTTTAATCCTTACAGCGCGGGGATCGACTTTAAAAGAGTACTGTAAAACAGTAAAATTATTTATAATGGCCGTAGAACCTTAACATAGGTATTCAAATGAATCAGAAAGTGCTAAATAAAAGATCTATGGTGATTTCAAATTGAAAATGGGGTCACAATGGGGTCAAATCCAGAATATTTCTACTGCAGACTACAGTGAAATAATTGAAGGTCAGGTTTGCACATATTTAATAGTCTTGAAAACTTGTAATTTATGTAGAATAGATGGTGAAAGCAAAACAAATTCATTTTCTCACAGATAAAATTCACCTCTTTCATAATGGTGTCCATCGCCACCTCAAGATGCTGAATGCGAGCTTGTTGTTTCTTCAACTGTGCGGCCAGCTCAACTTTTTCTTTTCTTAAGTCACCTATAAAATCACAAAATGCAGTACACACAAAATCAGTGCTGGAGGTGAGGTTATAGTATACTGGTGTTAGACCAGCATCACAGTCATGTTTGCTGGGATCATGACTGAGGAATCAGTGTTGTAGATGGATATTTCACTATCTCCCCCAACAATAAAAAAATTAAAAATTCAACAAAATTTGACATACCGGTAAGCCTAGATCTAGACATTTAAAATTATTAGGTACGCTGCAGAAAAGGTCCGATCTCTGCTTTGACTGCTAACATCATAGAATACAAAAACTCACCAGACCACACTCTTAATGTCCACATAGCCAGAATTTGGTGTTTTCCAGGGGATTACATATTTAAGTTTCCAAGCAAGTTTCAAACGAAATACAATTCAAATGTAATTGATAAAATACTCTGTGGCAGATGCCCAGTTGATCAACTAATTCAATTTGGGATATGTCTATTTTTCAAAAAATTAAATATTTTTCACCATTTAAAGCTGAAAATTGCGTCAGCAATTGCAGCTTTAAATGTTGAAAAATATTGTTGTGACAATTCAGCAGGACAAATGTATAACCTTTAAAGTGCTGAATTTTTCTATAAAAACCTTGGAGACCAAAGGGCTCAATTCAATTTGATATAATCATAAATGTCTTTGTCAGCTCTTTCTGATTCATTTGAATACCTATGTTATGGGTCTACGGCCATTAGAAATATTTTACTCTTACAGTGCGGGGATAGACTTTAGTCGTCAGAATCTGACGTCTACAGACGTCAGATTCTGACGACCTATGTTATGGGTCTACGGCCATTAGAAATATTTTACTCTTACAGTACGGGGATAGACTTTAGTCGTCAGAATCTGACGTCTACAGACGTCAGACTCTGACGACTAAAGTCTATCCCAGCACTGTAAGGGTTAAGTTGAAGAAACTGTAAGTTGAAGAGTTAGGTATACTGGTGTGCTGTGTACCTATTGTATTGTTGAGCTGTTCTATATGGCGCTGTACAGTAGGATTGTCCCTCATGGCCTCCGTCACAGTGTGTTCACCCCGACCCTCCTGCAGGCGGTCTGCCGTGTGCGCCTCCTGCTGCTGAAGCAATCTGTACTTGGCTTTCTGATGCTTCAGTTCAGCTTCCAAATTCCTTATATACTCTGATAAAAATTACAGCACCATATTTAACATACTGTAATATCATATCAATATGGCGTTACATTTAGTATGCATGCTTTATAACAGTATGTACCTGGTTAGGTATTCTTAAATCAATTGACCTAGATCGTAGGCATGTGATTGGTCGAAGTGTCCCTCTGCACTAATAATATTATTGTTAAGGGGTGGATACAACCAGAGCACCGACTCAGGACAATATACTATGGCAGATTCATTTAATTAATTTTGTCAATCTGTTCTTTTTTCAGATAATGTGTGATGGATACCAATGTAGACTAAAGTATTTTGATGGAATGGCATTGTGTGGAAAATTGGTCAGTGAAACACTAGTCTGACTCTATGCCTTGTAGTTGCGTATTTAAGGAAGTTATATTTAAAAAAATGGAATATTGATACCCAAATTAATACTTATACACTTAGTCTCCTGTTGATATGACTTTATAATACAACCTACCATCAGTAGCAGAATGCTTGATCTTTACATTGCCATCGGGGACCTGGCTGCCCAGTGTCTCCATCTGCTGCCTCATCTGATGTATAACTTTACGCAGGTTGTCATTTTGTTTTCGCAAATCCTCCATATCATCTGTGGCTGATGTGCTATCTGAATCCTTGTCAGTTAACTACAGAATATATTGGGAAGAAATCAAGTTAAAACGAAACATAGCCTGTCAAATTTGCATTTATTTCGACATTCAAGCATTCAAAGGTCTTAAAGTTGCAAATACATGTAGTCTGCTTACATTATTTCTTATTGATATGGATGTAGTGTGTCTTAAATATGGAGCAAGAATAATCATGAAATCACAAACCTCAATGGTTCTATTCACTATAAGCCCGTGCTGCTTTAGTGTTAACAAAGCTTGATCTCGTTCTTTTGTCAGCATATTTATTAACTCTTTATTGTGCAGTAGTTCCTTCTCTTTTTCTCTATTCGTTGCAAGTGCCTAAAAAAGAGTTTATGATGTATATATACATGTATGTATATACAGTAGAACCTGCTATGAGCAACCACTCCTATGAACAGCCAACCTCCTATGGGAGGCAACGTGGCCATTGCCCAACAATGCATTTTGTATACAAATGAACCTCCTATGAGCAGCCACCTGCATTAAAAGGCCACCTTTCCTGTGTTGCAAAGGTGGCTGCTCATAGGAGGTTCTACTGTATATAGCAAGCATGTTTCTCAATACATATGATAAAACGCTGTTTATCATAACATCCCCCCTATACTGGCACATGCGCTTAAAAGTGAAAGTGCACTTAGTTTCTTCTATAGATACATGTCCATGTGAATGAAGTATGTTAACACACACACAGGCTTTTTAATAATGCACATAGGCCTATGTCTAAGAATAATAAATTTTAAAGTACCCAGCTGAATTTGTATGATGATTTCGAATTGAATAAAACCCTTTTGTCTCCATGGTTTACATAAAAAATATTCAGCGCTTTAAGGGTTAATTGCAGGGGCGGATCCAGGATTTGAAAACAAAGGGGCAGAGGGGGTTCGGGGGCTGGTCCCCAAGATTTTTTTGCCAATTTAGGGGACTTTTTAAAGAATTTGGCGCAAAAGGGGTGGGTGTGTGCTCCCCCCCCCCTCTGGATTGGCGCCTGAATTACAGGTAGATTTACCACATTGTATTTACGTCTATAACACTGATATTCACCAGACCGTCATACCAGCAGAAAACAACAAGTACACAACAATCACAACCATCAATGCCAATGGGGCAACAACCACCCACAAACCAATAATAATAGGTGGTTATAGTCTGGGACTTGCTACTTTGCTATGACACGTTAGACTAGACGTATATGTGCCAGCTCTGGGGGGGGGGGGGGGGGTTTGTAGTACTGTTGTACCTCATAGTTATCAAATGTAACAAAAAATAAGGATAGATTTCATTACTGTTAACCCTGTTTATTAGGATTTACATAGTGTTGGAAATTATGTTGCCACTTGCAATTGCGGGTCATAACTGTAAAAATTGGCATTTAAAGGATTCAAATGACAAATCTCACTTGATCTCTGTTGACTGTAAGATTTCGTATAAGATCCTCTACTTTCTGATATTGTTCTCTCTCCGCACCCTCGTAACGCCTCTGCCAGTCCAGGTCTAACTGAGCCTTACTCTGCTCTAACTCCTCCTCTCGATTTACAGCAGCTGTCAGCTCATTTTTGTATCTGTATTACGCATACAAAATGACACAACAATCAAATCATTTTCAAAGCAATGTGGTACATGTAAGCACATTTAAACTGTGTCGACCCTTAATGTCTTTGTTATAACGACTCGTACCTGTAAGAGAGTTTTATCATAATGATATTTCAGCTAGAAAGAGATGTTCAGAAACACGAGAGCAGCCAGTTGGCCATTTTAAATTTGATATATATCATCAAACTTTGTCAAGGGTTATCTTTATGTAACAGAACAGTTTATTATACCAGGATTATAAGATAATGGACAAAAATGAAAGAAATGGCTACCAGTCAGCCATTTTGGATTTTATATCTGCAAAATTTGTCATGTGTTATCCTTGTGTAACACCAAACACTTTATTTAAAATTACCACACTAGCTCTCATGCAAGGTCTCAAAATGCTTGGCCAGCTGCCATTTTAGATTATATATTTGCAAAAAATGTCCTGTGTTGCCATCATGCAAGGTTTCCTGGATAAAAAAAAGCAATTGAAAATGGCCGCCAGTCAGCCATTTTGGATTTTATTTTTGCAAAAATTTGTCATGTGTTATCCTTGTGTAAGACCTTACATTTTGTTTTATAAATATGATCCAGATATTTTTCATTGTTTTATCACAAAATTATTCAAATTCAAAATGGTCGCTAAACGGCCATTTTGAAATTGTTTACCCCAAAAGTTAATCAGGTTATTAGCTGACATTGCTGAACATATTTGCCAAATTAAAAGAAAATATGATGGAAAGTTTTTCCTGAAACACACTAACAAGCATTTATTCGTTAGTGGCCATAGTGATTAAAGGGTTGATGATATGTGGATTAAACAGTCATCCAAAACATTCCCTAGTGGTATGTGATGGCTATGTGAAAGCAGAAGTTGATAGATTAGTAGCTATTTTAAAAAACAAATAACAGCGGCGTACCGTATGGCATACAGTAAGCAGCCCGCCTCGGCCTGTTTAATTGATTAAAAAGAAATAAATTGTGATTATTGGTCTAGCCTTTGAGCACATGTATCTCTAAAAGGTAAGACTTTTAGGATATCCTTAGCAACATATTTACTAGTTATTAAATTTTAATCTTAGCTCTGAAGATTAAAATTATTCTTAACACTTTCCAGAAATAAAAAAACATAATATCCAAATAATTTTTTTTATTTCACATTAAAAACATAACCCAGTCCTTGTAAAACTTATGTTGTCAAAAATATAACTCAAGAAAATAATTTTACAATAAAAAATCAAAATAGTCGTGAGCAAAGAAGTACAAAACCTATTCTCACCTATCAATATCCTCTTTACGCTGCATTAGATCTATCTTTATCCTCTCTTCATCTTCTTTAAGTCGCTGTAACTCAACATCTTTAGTCACTGTTGCTTTGGATGTATTAGAGAGATATGATTCCCACTGTGACTGTATATCTTTAAGCTGACTCTCTAATCTGTAAGACACAGCAGAAACAATATTGTCATCTCATGGGTTGCCCTAGGATACAATGGTGAAAGGTGCAATTTTGTCCAAAAAAATTGGTAAAAGAAAATTGTATTATTGTACAATATATTATGTGAATCTAGAATAAAATCGTCTTGAACATTTTTTATCTGCAAAAACATAATGGTCATTGGGAAAGACATTTCTTTTCGATTAGCAAAAATTGTAAATGTTTAATTTTTAAACAAACAAAAATGAGTAATATATACACACTTGAAATTTGTGGGTCAGATTAGACACAACATAAATGCAGTGAAAATGTAAACTATTCAAGCTGACGCTCAAATGGTTTAACCCTTCAACCGCCGGTGCCGCATATATTCGGGTTTTAATTTTTTAGTAGCACATTTAGTACCACCTTTTAAACATGTTAAAGATAAAATGTGACATCAATCAGCAATATTTGGAAACAGTAGACCTCCATTTTGTCAGACCTGAATAATTTTCACTGGGTGAAAATTCAGATTGAATAATTTGGCAGTTGAAGGGTTTAAACCTTTCAGAGTGGGGACCAACTTCAGATGTCATAATCTGACATTTATAGATGTCAGATGTTGACATCTAAAGTCTATCCTCGCACTAGAAGAGTGAAAAATTAATGGCCGTAGACCCCTAACATAGGTATTCAAACATAGGTGTGAGCTAACTAGCCATTTGTGATGATAATAAATTAAAAACAACCCTTTAGTCTTTTGGTTTATATAAAATTATTTCAGCGCTCTAAGGGTTAGGAAGTCAACCTTTCAGTTTGATCCTGGTGTCTCTTGGTGGCATCTTGATTTTTCCACTCCTCTTGTCTCAGCTTGATCTCCAGCTGCTGCAGCTTGTCCTTCAAGCTATTGATTTCTGCCTGAAGATCAGCTTCTCTCTGCTTCTTGGCTTCTTTTTGTCTATCCACAGCAGCAGCCTGATCTTTAGCGTGTCTATCTAGTTCAGCATTTCTATGACACACAAAACATTTGAAATCATTCAGGTTGTCCAGTTTTATCAACCTTAATTTTAGAAGTATTTTACATGTATTTTGCAAGTATTTTATTTGAATACGTGTTAAATTTCACAATTTTGTTGTTGTACATTTAATGTCAAACTCATTATTAATCGGTAATACTTCAAATTAGCGAAAACTAACTCATCAATTGCCAGTGATTTTAGCATCTAGCAGGTGAATATGGTCTGAAAGATCCATTCCATAAACACAATCTCACTTTATAATATAATTTTCTTAACAGACTGACTGCCTTCCAGAAATAAAGTAAACTACCAGTGCTGCGGTGGTGTACTGAATTAGAAGTAGAACTGAAAACTAATAGTATCTTTAAATAAGCCTATACTCACTTTCTTTGAAAATATTCTTCATCTCTTTGCATTTTGAGTTTTAATTGTTTAATAGTTTCTTCCAATTCTTTAATCCTGTAAGAAATCCTTCATTCTTTATTTAAAGTTAGGCAATACCGGCATACATTTCACCCTCTGAGCACCCAGATATTAGTTACAGTTTTCATTCACCTCAGTGTAGAAAATATTTAATAAAATATATGAGCACAACATATCAACGGATAGAAGAATTATACTATTTCTTATTCCATGATTGTCATTTGAGGAACTATGTGGAGACCATGTATATATGTAACAAACAAGAGGTCAGTCAGACAGTTGAAGTACAGGGTATTATATACATGTAGCTGGAATTACCAACACAATTTCCAACTTCAAATTATAAGAAACAAATTTCTCACTTTACAGAATATAAAACACATCATTTGTATTCAATTTACACAAGCTTGATAATATCCGTATACAGATTCAGCAGGATAAGTGTTATTGACCCTTAAAGTGCTGAAATATTTTTGTAAAAACCATGGAGATCAAAGGGTTTTTGTCAATCTGAAATCATCATAATCGTCTTAGTTGGCTCTTTCTGGTTCATTTGAATACCTATGTTATGGGTCTACGGCCATTAGAAATATGTTTACTCTTACAGTGCGGGGATAGACTTCAGTTGTCAGAATCTGACGTCCACAGACGTCAGATTCTGACGATTAAAATCCATCCCCACGCTTTGAGTGTTAACCCTTACAATATTTTTGTACAAACTATTGAGACCAAAGGGGGATTTTTTACTTAAAGTTATCATTCATGACTTAGTTAAAGCTCTTGCTGCTTTATTTGAATACTTATGTTATGGGTCTACGGCAATTATATTTGTATAATTATGTCAGTACGGGATCAACTTTAATAATCAGGATCTAGACATGAGATTTTAAAGTCGGCCCCGCACTGAAAGGGTTAAAGTGCTAGTCGCATCTATAGCTGTTTTGGACCTTTTTGTTTGTCCTTCAAAGACGAAAATCTGAAGGAGAAATTAGCATTAAATTGGTTACATTGGCTTATATTTTGATTTAAATTGTACAAATATAAGTATTTTTACCCATTTGAAAATGTGGATTGCAGTAGTGAGACACAACTTCAAATAGGTCAAAATGTAGATTCTATAATGTAGCGTTTTAACCTTTAACTGCCAGTACCGAATTGTTTTTTTTTTATTTTTTACTACCACATTAATTTTAAACATGTCAAAGATAAAATGTGATATGAATCAGCAATATTCGAAAAGAGTTGACCTCCATTTTGTGAAATCTGAATTATTTTTCAAGTTGTGGATCGCGTCAACGAGACACAACTTCAAGTGGGTGAAAATTACAATTGCATAATTTGGCGGTTAAAGGGTTAAAAAGAGCTTGTAGATTTATCATTTATTCAGTTTAAACTTACTTTGAATTCTTTATGGCTGTAATATCTTGTGCTTTCCATTCCAATTGCTGAATCTTTTTTTGAAGTTGTTGCTGATCACCTTCAACTTGCTCAACTTGCCTGTGACCCTTCTCTTCGGATAATCTTGCTTGCTCAAGTTCTTTAGTTAACAATTTGACCTAAATTGAATCTTAGATGTTATTAATAAACAAATGAGTTATTGTATACAGTACCAGTAGTACTCTGAATGGTTCCGTGACAAGTGTACATTGTAGCATGTGTTTTTTTGCTACAAATAAGTAATGTAAAATTGATGACTTAATCATCATTACAATTCTAGTAGAAATTATAATAACTTTTATTATATAATTTAATTTTCTCAATATTTTTAATATACAATTAAATTTGTCAAATGTAATTGAGTATATATTTAATAAAAACCTTTAATTCATGAGATAGAACTGTGATATTCATTTCATCCATCTTAGTTCTCCATTCGTGTTCACGTTTCCTGATAGCATCCTCATAACCTTAACAGTCAACAAAAGTATATTAGGGGCCATCGCATAAAATCACAAACTTGAAAAATTCGCATAGCATTTTGTATAAGTGGGTGGTGGTTTGCACTCGCTTACGCTTTGCTAATTTAGAAAAAATTGAAGAAAAAATGTTAATCAATCAATGTCACATCAGTTTGACTTGTTCAATATATAGGTATTCAATTTCCCGAAGCTGTTATATAATTGTCCAAAAAATAAGTATGAGTAATTCATATGAAAGCAGTTGACACAATACTGAGTCATATATTTTGACAATAACAAATTCTCAAGGCGACACCTGTCAATATCCGCTGATTTTGTAATTGCTTTTTTGTGGTTTCAGGTAGGGATATGGCCTGAAAAAATTGATCAAATTAAAAATGACAGACTTAGGCCACTATGATTGTTTTCTGTTTTACATGAGAAAAAATTCAAAATCTATTGAGGGAGGGTGGCAAAAAAAAACAATGTAAGAAATAAATAATGTGCAAGCACTCAAATACCGGTACCAGTCGGCAGATGCAGTGACTCTATATATGTCAGGTTTCGATGCATTTATTTGAACAATTTATGCAAATTGAGAAAACCAAAATGGCCGCCGCAGCCTTGTTTTCTGTCTCACATGAAAACAGACAATACTAATAGACTCGCAGACCCCGAAAACCTATATATACCAGATTCGAGGGAATTCTGAAACACAAAAGTAAAAAAAAAGTAGTCGCCAGGCGGCCATTTTAATTATCAGTGGAAAGATGAAATTTGAATCAGGTCATCCCCAGACTCAGGGGTAACTTCACATAAAAAGTTGGAGAGATCCAATAATTATTTTTCAAGTTATCGCGTTAACAGGGTTAACAAGGAATTTTTAAATTAAACAAGACTACATAAGTCCAGGAGTTTCTGCTCCGAATTAGAATTTGATTTAAGCAATTTTCTGTAGGGTTATTAATGTATTCCTAGGCTAGGGCAAAAATCAAGACGCAAGACAACTAGGTCTAAGAAGCTCAGGCTAAGAGCAAGATAAGAACTAGACGGTCTGTCAGAGATTGCAAACCTCTATTGAAAATAATGATCCTAATCAGTATCCCAGTAATGCCAGTAATATCTGGCACGGTTTACCCGATATCAGCCCAATCGAGGTAACTAATAGCTGATTTACGGTCACTTTGAATTCGATATAAACTAGTTAAATAATGATCCTAATCAGTATCCCAGTAATGGTCTACCTATCTGGCACGGTTTACCCCATATCAGGCCAATCGAGGTAACTAATAGCTGATTTACGGTCACTTTGAATTCGATATAAACAAGTTAAAAAATTTAAGGGTGCATCCTCCCCTGAAACCTCAAATTTTGTTTTATAGTAATGGACTAGAATCTAACACAGTTTGCAAAATATTGGGCATGTGAAAATAGACAATGGCCGATAGGGGGCCATTTTGAATTTGATCGAGTCAGAATTTTTCAAGATGCATCCTCAGCTGAAATCTCACATTTCATTCTATAGTAATCGTCTAGCCATCTAGCACGGTTTACCAAATATCGGCCATGTGAAAGTGAATAATGGCCAATAGGCGGCCATTTTGTATTTGAACTAGTCTAAATTTTTCAAGATGCATTCTCTCCTGAAATCTCACATTATGTTTTATAGTAATGATCTAGTCATCTAGCACGGTTTACCAAATAACGGCCATGTGAAAGTGAATAATGGCCTAAAGACGTCTATTTTAAATTTGATCAAGTCGAAATTTTCCAAGATGCATCCTCAGCTGAAATCTCACATTTCGTTCTATAGTAATGGTCTAGCCATCTAGCACGGTTCACCAAATATCGGCCATGTGAAAGTGAATAATGGCCGATAGGAGACCATTTTAAATTTGATCAAGTCGAAATTTTTCAAGATGCATCCTCTCCTGAAATCTCACATTTTGTTTTATAGTAATGGCCTAGCCATCTAGTACGGTTACCAAATAACGGCTATGTGAAAGTGAATAATGGCCGATAGGCGGCCATTTTGAATTTTATCGAGTCAATTTTTTTTAAGATGCATCCTCTCCTGAAATCTCACATTTTGTTTTATAGTAATGGTCCAGCTATCTAACACGGTTTACCAAATATCAGCAATGTGAAAGTAAATAATGGCCGATAGGCGGCCATTTTGAATTCGATTGGGTCGAAAGTTTTTAAAAGGCATCCTCTCCCGAACGTCACATTTTGTTTTATAGTATTGGTCTAGCTATCAAGCACGGTTTACCTGATATCAGGCCTATCGAGGTAAATAATGCTGATTGTCGGCCATTTTGAATTCGTAAGTTAAAAATTTTCAGGGTGCATCTTCCCCCGAAAACTCACACTTTGTTTTATAGTAATGGTCCAGCCGTCTAGCACGGTTTACCAAATATCGGCCATGTGAAAATGAATAATGGCCGAAAAGGTAGCCATTCTGAACTTGATCAAGTCAAATTTTTTCAAGATGCATCCTCATCTGAAAACTCACATTTCGTTTTATAGTAATGGTCTAGCCATCTAGCACGGTTTACCAAAAATCGGCCATGTGAAAGTGAATAATGGCCGATAAGCGGCCATTTTGAATTTTATCGGGTCGAATTTTTTCAAGATGCATCCTCTCCTGAAATCACACATTTTGTGTTATAGTAATGGCCTAGCCATCTAGCATTGCTTACCAAATAACGGCCATGTGAAAGTGAATAATGGTCGATTGGCGGCCATTTTGAACTTGGTCGAGTTGAATTTTTTCAAAATGTATCCTCCCCTGAAACCTTACAATTTTTTTTATAGTAATGGTGTAGATATCTTGAGCGGTTTTCATGATATTCGGCAATATCAGGCCTGTCGAGGTGAATAATGGCCGATAGGCGGCCATTTTGAATTTTATCAACTTGAAATTTTTCAAGATACATCCTCTCCTGAAACCTGACAATTTGTTTGATAGTAATGGTGTAGCTATCTTGAGCGGTTTTCATGATATTCTGCAATATCAGGCCTGTCGTGGTGAATAATGGCCGATAGGCGGCCATTTTAAATTTTATCGACCTGAAATTTTTCAAGATGCATCCTCTCCTGAAACCTCACAATTTGTTTTATAGTAATGGTGTAGCTATCTTGAGCGGTTTTCATGATATTCTGCAAAATATTGCAGTCGGATTTACCGATGTTATAAATTAGGTCAAAGTGCTGGGTCAACTTCAAGGTCAAGGTCCAAAAACCTGAAAAGGCACAACTAGGGACCTTAGAGAACATGTATGTGCAACATGACTGTCATCGGCCCAGTACTTTTCGAGATCTGCTCCGGAAACGAAGTGTGCGTCAAAACGTCTAAATAGGTCATAGTTCTGAACCAAAAGTAGGTTAAAGTTCATATACCCCAAAAGGCACAACTAGACCCCCTAGGGGTGTTGTGTGTAAAATTTGAAGACAATCGGACAAGTACTTTCAGAGATATGCTCCGGTAACGAATTGTTTACTGACGGCCCAACAGCCCAACGGCCCAACGTCCCAACGCCGTAACATCATCATTTTCTTCTCTGCGACCTTGCGTATTGAATTCAGATTAAAAATATTTTAACCTGTCCATTAGCCACCTGGGAGTAACCCACATACCAAAAATTGTTATCCTAGCTTATTTTCTTACAAAGTTATAGGCAAAAGAAGAGGTAAAAAAAAAACGGAGGCGGAATCCATAGCTCCCTCCGTCTCACCTACGGTGACGGTGGGAGCTAAAAATTAAGATGGCCACCATAGCCTCGTTTTCAATCACACACAAAAACGGACAATGCCAATAGACTCGCAGACCCCAAAAATCTATATATACCAGGTTTCAAAGGAATTCTGAAAAAAGAAAAATTAAGCCAAATAAAAAAAATCTGTCGCCAGGTGGCGGCCATTTTGATTATCGATTGAAGCTGAAAATCTAATCAGGTCATCTCCATACACATGGGTAACTTCACGTAAACAATTTGAGAGATCCAATAAATATTATTCAAGTTATTGCATTAACAATAATTTTTTTGATTCTTTGACCTTGAGTTCTGCCCTATGACCTTGGGAAAAAAAATATGCCGGGAGGGGTCAAATGTTTGCATGTATTATGAATTTAATCTGTTGCACCATGTTTGTGTAGTAGCCAAAAGGCTGCATGCGGCGGCGCACGAAGGGGACAACAATACCCCTTCGGGCCCAACGGGGCGAGGACCCCATTGGGCCCAACGGGCCAAGGGGTTAAACCAATTCAAAAAATATAAAAAAACACCGTGCCAGATAGCTAGACCATTATTATGGAAACTAAATATGGGGTTTAAGGTAGGTATATACTCTGAAAAATTTCAACTCGATCAAATTCAAAGTGGCCAACTGTTTTATTATGAAGCTGCTCGCACACATCGGAAGTAAAAAGAAAATAAACAGTGACCCGAAACATTTCTATTGAATAATGTTTAGTTTGTCATCAGTTTATTCAGAGTAAGATAATCAAATCTTTTTGCAATTTGCAGAAGGTTTCCATCCATATGCATGCATGCAACTACTGTGATCGAAGGCTGTGGATTATAAATTTAAGTGAAACCAATCAACGGCTCGTCATTAGTCCAATAACAATTTAAGTTACATCAATCTGCTTTCCTCAACAATAACACTTTAACCCTTAATTCTGTCAGTGTGGGGTAATGTTGGGCCAACGTCGCAGACTCACCCGACATTAAACAAACAGAAGGTGAATGTTAGCCGAGTTAGCGCTAGAGAGGGATATCTGCTACGGTGTCAGATTCTGACGTCTAACAACGGTTCCCGTGCTGAAAGGGCTGGATTTTGTTTCTTATTAAAAGCAAAGTGTAAATTGTTACCACAATTCACACCAGAAAGTGAATAAAAAGGATTTTGATGTACATGTATCAATCCATTTTTTGCAGACTGATCTCTATTCAGATATGTGGTGCGAGAGAAAAATATATCAGCAACATAGGTAATGAAAGTGGTACTGTAATACACATCGAGCTATTCAATGCACAAATCAATCTAAGTTTCTGACATAGAAAATACCTTACCAACTGATAGCTCCTGTTTCTGTAGCTGCAGTTCTTCTTCTACTTCATGCAATTGACGTTCCAGATTTCGTTTAATGCCCTCCATGTTTTCCCTCTCTCTTTGCAAATCATTATCTTTTGAACTGAAAATTTAAAATCAAATTTATGGCTAAATTAACTTCATTGAACATAGCTGGATTCTGCATGTTATTTTTATAATGATTTTATAATTTATGTACAATATCATATATTTTAAGCCATGCATTGACTTGTGGCTGTCACAAAAGATGACACTGCCCCCCCCCCCCCCCGCAGTTTTGTCAGTAAAAGGCAATTGAACACAGAAAAATTAGGAAGGCTTTCGCTCCATCAATCTTCCACTGGAGAAAAGGTTTTGCACTATACAGTGAAAATAAAGCTTCCCTCTTACATTATAATTAGTGAAGCACCATTATAATAGTAAAGCAGGTGATAATGGCTTTTGAATGTGAAGTAAGTTAATTTTTAATATATATTTTTAAAAATTGCTCAAATTCCTTATACCTCATCATGCCCCCCCCCCCCCAGGAAAAAACTTTCAAATATGTTTTTATAAAATATACAATATTTTAAAATATCAAAATCATATATTTTAGGCCATGTATTAACGTGTAGCTGTCACCAAAGATGACACTGTCCCCCTCTCCCGCATTTTTGTCAGTAACAGGCAATTGGAAACACAAAAATTAGGAGGCTTTCGCTCGATCAATTTTCCACTGGAAAAAAGGTTTTGCACTATACAGTGAAAACAAAGCTTCCCTCTGACATGTATTAGTGAAGCACCATTATAATAGTAAAGCAGGTGACAATGGCTTTTGAATGTGAAGTAAGTTAATTTTCTATATATATTTTTAAAAATTGCTCAAACCCCTCATAGGCCTACCTCATTCCCCCCCCCCCCTGTTCAAATATGTTTTTAAAAATATATAAAATTTTAAAATATCAAGTACACATTATATTTCTTTCACAATGTTTGACCCCCCCCCCCCCCCCCCTATCTCAGCCATGGAAAAAATATTAGAGCAATCAATACCATAACTCCCTTCATCTTCAACTTGCCTGAGCTGTGGGGTGGTTACCAATAGGTAATTTTGTTTTAATCAGGCAAATATTTGTGAGTGTATCGTGCTTACACCACAACTGGCCCGGCGGACAACAAAGTATTAACATAATTTATGCAACATAAATTTTTATTAAATCCCAGCCTTGTTTTTTAAGATTATCGTTAATTTAAATAAGATGGGAAGTATGGCAGCTGAGACTGAGTGGGACAGTGAAATTCAGCATTGGTTTGCAAATACACATGTAGCAAATGTCACTGCTAAAGAACACAGAGAGTGAACCTTCATTCACTAGTGACTGGATTTCAATTTCTCAAACAGCATATTTCCCAATCTTATTTAATCTGACTTCTATATACTGCAATATAAAATAGCAGTAAAACTTTACTTGCAGTTATTGCTGTTTGTATTTGCACAGCAGTGTAATCTGCTGCTATGATTAAAGTTTTTTCAAATAAAACCTAAATTTAAATTATAAACATGTACGTTTTACTGCCCTCACTAATTTTCAGTCAATCAGGTCAATATATAGAAAAATATATGGGGACAAACCTTCTATAATGGTCTAATTCTGCTTGTCTCTCTCTCAGGCGCTGCTGATAGTGATCTTGATGTTCCTTACTGGTCAATTCCTCACGTTTTAATGCCCCCTTCATGTCATCCAGTTGGATATGTAGCTCACTCATCTTTGCATCATGCATGCCCAGTTGCTTTTTCATTGCTAGGCCGGTGGATGAAGGAAAAATATAAATGAAGACTCAATTCGCACAATCTTTCTATTACTTTCTGTACTGATTAGCATTAGTAGAAATAAGAATTTGATTGAAAAAGAACACCCATTTTCCATAAATCCTTTTGTTCACACTGGTTATTAAAAATTGTTCTCACAAATAGGATGGTATTATCAGCATGATATTTTTTTAGAAATGGCTTTCTGTGATAATAATATTAAGATATACATTTGGTGAATTATTGGACAATAATTAAGTCACCACCTCATCATAATTTTTTTTTACCGGGTCTTTTATCTACTCTATCATATTTTTATTCACATTCAGCTGTGAATTTTTATTGCAATTCCCACTTTACAGTGACTGAAAATTACTCAATTTCATCAAATTGCAGTTCAACACGTTCTAATATTATTGGGGTATTTTCCATTAAAAAAACTATTCAAATGAGAGATATCAAATGACACATACTTACAACTGAAACTAGAAAAGTGGTTAATCTGTTGCTCGATATACTGTACCTGCATGTGATGAATCATATTTATCTAGTTCAGCATCTCTCTCAGCAAGTAGTTTCAAATTGTATTTAAAATCCTCTTTCAATTTCTGAAATTTGGCTTTTTCTTCCATCAGAAGTTTTTCTTTTTCTGACAATGATGATTCCATGGTTTCTACTCTAAAAAGTTAAAGTATTTATTTTGTGGTTATGACCCGGTATTATTAATTGTACAAAGCAGTCTCCAGATCATTGGTTCTTGATTGCACATTATGTACCAAGCAGCAGTACATATCGTCGCCTCGGAGCTAAAGGATCCTATCTGACACTCGTTAGAGTGGCAGATAGGATCCTTTAGCTCCGAGGCGACGATATGTCCTGCAGATTTAATTACATGTGTGGGTATTTTTTTTACAATGGTGGACACCAGTGTAAGAAAATAGGTTGACCAGTTTGGGGATAGAGTTTGAAGTTGTACAATAAAAATTTGCTCATTGAGAGATGCTAAGGATTTTAAGTGTTGTAACCTCTGGGCCTGTCTCAGTTCAACAGTGGCTATAGCCAACAGTTTAGCATATTTAGCCAAAATTCAAAATGATTGACTAATCCCTACTGTCATGTCAGTTTAAAAGGGGCACTGCATAACATGTGGGAAGTAGCAAAAATAATAGTAACAATAATAGTAACAATTCTATAAGAACTATTCTCTGGGTTATTGGTCTAAACATATCCTTCATACGATCAGTTTAAATGTTCATTTATGAAAAACAAATATCTTTCGAAAGTTCATAGATTTGTATTCTAACAATCAAAATAAGGACAAAACAAAAAAACTGTTTGTTTCGACCCTAGTTTTTTTTTCAAGAATTGCCGACCCTAATTCTTTTTATCAATAAAAAACAGAGCTGAACTTTTTTTCTCAGCATTCTGATCAGCGCACAATATGAAAAACGGTACTGTTTATGCAGAATTTGTTGATTTGCACAAAAATAACCAACATGTGCATCACCTAATAGGGTGTAGCAAAAAAAAGCAAAAAAAAAGCAAAAAAAAAAAATCCAACCTACCTACCCTATTTCTAAAAAGTCTGTTACCGGAAACATACAATTAATTTTTTTAGGCCTAATTAAGCAAATGTGGGATTATTGTGTGAGACTACAGTCCATTTTCAACATTAATATTATTATTTATAATTTCAACTAATGAGGGTGCACATGGGTCCTGGAAATTATGGATTCTTCCCACTTCACTTTTTACCCATTTTTGGCCATACTATTCACTTATTATAAGGGGAAAATGACATAAATATATATAAAAATAGATATACAATATTTGTTTTGTTTTTTACACTATTTATACAGTAAACTGCAATCCTCGATGTTCAGCCCCTAACAACAGACATGCGCTTCGCCGTTCGTTCGATTTGTTTTTTAACCCATGTGCACCCTCACTAATTGGCTAAATTACCCGCAATTTATTTATTTTTATATTGTTATACAGTAGATCCTGTCACCAACGACCTTGCTTCTGCCAGACAAAAAAGTCGTTGGTGACAGAGAGTCGCTGGTCACAGGAATGAGTTTTTGCTGTAAAATTTGCGGTGAGGCGGCTGGTTCAATGTCGGGCTAATGCAGGGTTCCCCACAGAAAAAAAAATCATCTGGTTGTTCTCTCAAAAATATCAACTTAGCGCGCATGAGCAGCTTAACCCTTACACTGTTGCATAAAATTTCTAATGAACAACTGATACTAAAAGCCAATAAATTACAAAAGCAGTCACTGTCAGTTAGCCATCTCTAAAACGCAAATGAAAGGACACCACAAAACGGAACTGAAAAAAAAAATTTGAAAAAAAATTTAAAAAGTTTTTTTCTTTTTTAGAATTTATCCGGTCGGGCAGCCGGCATTTCCGGCACTGTGGTGAACCCTGGCTAATGAAGGCGATATTCACCCGCCATTGACTGGTGGTCATTGTGGATCAAAGCACGCGGTTGCGACAACATTTCAATGCCTGTTCTAATATTACTGATTAAGACAGTGTTTTTTCAGAATGTCCGCTAGCTTGTACGCTAATCACGCTAACAGAGCACACGTTATATAAGCCCAGGTAGCTTCTGACCCTTTACAGGCAAGAGGCGTTGTATATTCACATTATTTATTACTGATGTTATTTATTACTGATGAATAATACACATGTCACTGTGTTTACACTAACAGGAGCATTATGCCCACACTAGGACCAGTCCCAGCGGACACAATACCGTAAACCGGGGCTATTTTGCCACCCTATTTACATATTTTTTATTGCTGTATTAAACCTGGTTTTTTTAGTGGGAATATAAAGTGTCATAATTGAGGGTGATTGTGTAAGGTATTCGCATACTTAGCATAGTTTGTATTTAGCCTTTATTAATAGGACTATTAAATAAAAATGTATGGTGGCAGAATAGGCCCGGTACCGGATCTATTTTGCCACTGGAGCTAATTTTGATCATATTTTGTGAATTAAAACCGATTGTCAGAATCCAAATAAAAATATTTTGCCATATTATAAATATTTTTTAATTCAAAATAATATAATTGAGAAGCTAATCGAATGAAAATCAAATTAATTGAACAGTCTGTAGACCTTTTTATCATTCCATTTAATATATTACATAGATTCGGGTAAATGTACCATACAGACATAACATAAAATATTCAGTGAAAAAGTCCTTATTTTGCAGGAAAGTGATTTAATTATTAAAATTAGTGCCTTAAACTAGTTATGTAAATATTTATTTAGTTTTTAGGGGTCAGTGTATCTAGTGGTCAAGTCCCTTTTCATATCGGACCGAAAATGAGGCTCTGGCGGCCATTTTGAAGGGGTGGCAAAATAGCCCCGGTTTGGGGTGGCAAAATAGCCCCGGTTACTTTGAAATGCTCGAACAGGCTCAATATTTAAATTTCATCAATTATTTTATCTTTATGTGATAAGGACCCTTTAAATATCATAAAAGAATACTGCATACGTTAATAAAATGGATAAATACCATTCCAGAGTTCAAATGTGTCAAATTTAGAAAAAAACGCGTAAAAAATAACACATCGGTAAAAAAAAAATTCTGGTGTTGAATATTATACAAAAATTGTAAATAGACATAAACATGCTCCCTACAATATAGTATAACATATAATAATAGTTATTTTTATTAACTTATGGTATTTATTGAAAACCAGAGGATTTTATCAATTTCCATAGGGGGTGGCAAAATAGCCCCGGGGGTGGCAAAATAGCCCCGGTTTACGGTACGTTAAATCAATGTTGGTTTCCACCATTGAATCAACGTCTTGTGTCTGCTGGGTATATGTGGCCGGACCACGCTCATATGGGATGTTTGCACGAGACACTTTCACAGGGTGAGGACGTGTTTTCTCGAGCTCCCAGATTATATTGATATTTTCTGCATTGATCAACACAAAATCATTGAGATGAGTATATTTTCATATTTCTTATCCCCATTGGGGCTTTATAGATAAAGATTTCTCAAAAAACAAGTGCCTACATTGTGAAATTTAGGCGGTATATGATTGAAAAGTTTGGTGGACGATATTACATGTAGATAGTTGACACGTTGCCAAAGCCTGTGTGTACAAACAGCGAACAGGCCTACTCAGTGAAATATTCCAAGCGATTCAATTAGAATTTAACTAAGCAGTCTTATATATATCTATCTTTAAGTAATATATCCTGAGTGTTTAGACATAGTTCTGCCGCCAGTTTTATTTCTGTTGACAGGACCACGGAATTTGGGTGAACATAAGGAGCTAGAAGGGACAGATTGGACGCCATTTTCACTATACAAGCCAGCAAACCAGGACCAACCGTTCACGGAGGTGTGATAAACATTCTGACACGACATGAACACCCCCTCAACAGCCACCAACTTTGGATTAACAACTTGACCTGGAACTGTTTACCTGATAACTTCTGGAGTCGGCTATAGACCTACGTCAGTGCTTGTGTACAGCTGTGTCGTCATACATGTATCATGACGTCACACGTAGCCTGAGTGACCTGACAATTCCGGGCTCGGACCACCTGCCTGTCTGTCAACAGTCAATGTGTGAACGCCACATACCAGAATGTCGCCTAATCAAAAAACAGCACGCCGCTCCACAAGAAACAAACCAAATAGAAATGATTCACGCTTCATCTACTCACCGTCAATAGAAACAAGAACACGAAATAGACAGAGAAAAATAAAGAATCAAGAAAAACAGAAGATGCGTAAGCGACCAGAGACAATCTTCTATGACTACAAATATGATTGTGACACCACTGATGTGATAGCCATGGACGATGAGCCGACCAACGCTAAATTTTGGACAGAGAGCCCTGACACTTGGTTCAAATCGACACTCACATATTATAACAGACAATATGACACGGGAATTCTAAAGAACAAGCCAGAGGTACGATTCCCTGCCAGAGGTCAAATCGGCAAACAGATAATAGTGCCAGATAACCGTAATCCTGATGAAGACTGCTACGTTACTCTATTCTTCTATAAGACTGGTGTGATAGTAATACAAGGCCGAGGTTGTGGTGAATGGGAAGAGAAAGATATGATGGATATAAAATCTGTTGTAAGAACATTCAACAAGTCAACCGCATCTCTGGACAGCTGTATTAGTCCAACAGATATGAGTGAAGGCGCTACAAGTGTGACTGAAAATAACACAGCCAGCCTCATTCACGCTACCAAGCCAGCCACTCACCCATCCCTGGCCGACAGATTGTATAAAGCAGCCAGTTTTCTTATTCCACATTCAAACAGCACACCCAAGAACAATCAATCTGTCAACTCTTCAAAGAAATTGACTACATTGTCTCCACAGCCAGCTGATGATAGTGACGTCGCCTGCTCAGATCTCACCAAGTGTAGTGAAGACTTGTGCCTAGAGACTAACTCCAGTCAGCAATTACTGTTTGAAATGGACTCTCGTAATAGCGACATGGACGAAAGCTCTGCTGATGAAAGAGAGATAATCACCACTCCATCTGAAATGCATTCCAGCCCACAGCTTGGCTTGCCCCAACCTCCCCGTCCACAACTGGTAAATGCTAAATTGTTGGATGCAGAGCGCACCATAAGTATTCTGACAAGAGAAATTGAACAGCTTCAAACCAACAACGAACATTTAAATGCAGAAAAGACAACTCTACAAGCTCGCTGTGATGAACTAAATACTGATAAACAGATTCTCCAAGCGCAGCTACTGAGCCTCAAAAGACATGATAAGAATACTGATTCCTCTGTCGCACGTCCACCTGTGCCAACCCCAAACAGTGATAAAGACATACCAATTGTGGGGACAAGTATGGTCAGAGGACTAGCCACTGAATTAAATCGCAGCCACAGAGTAAAAGCCCCTGGTTATATTTACCCAGGTGGAACTACTAAACGACTCATAGACTCTCTACCTGGAACTCAGCCTGATAATAAACACTACAAACCACACTTCGTGATTGTTGACGCCGGTACCAACGATGTGTCAGCTGGTACAACAGCTGGAAAAATAGCAAATGAGGTTAATGAGCTAATGAAAGTTGCAAAAGATACATATCCATCCGCTGAAATTTGCTATAGTAGTATTCACCATCGAAATGACATTTCACACGTTAACAGGACAATTGACACTATAAATCACAAAGTCAAAGAATTCTGCAACACCCAGAATTTCAGATTTATAGATAATGGTACAGACGCTAGTGACCCTCATACAACAAGACTGAACAAAAGTGGTCTTCACTTGAACTCAAAAGGAAAACGTGATGTCGCAGACCGTATCATAACAACTTGCCTCTCAAACGGACAAGGAGCACGACCACGTAAGCTAATCACCAACACTACAGTTAAGCCGCAGCGACCTACCCGATCTGCCCACCCTCACTACTCCAGGCGCCCGATGAGAGACAAGCCGTCAATTCCTGCTCTGATGGACCTGCCCATGATTCCTCCTCAGCAGCGACGCCCACGTTGCCCACCCCATGGACTGTGGATGTGCTGTCCCCAGGTAAACATGCCTCATCACTGAACTTTTTAGACTCGCTGCCTTCCCTTAATGAAGTTATTAAAGAACTAAATAACGAGGAGCTTTAAACTGTCAAAGTTTGAATGCAAAAATAGACGATATAAAAGCGAAGTTATATTACTTTGGACAACATAATATACATTTTAGTGTGATATGTCTTCAGGAAACCTGGTTAGATGAAAATTCAGACACTTGTTTACTAGAATTAGATGATTATACCTTGATTTCTCAAAGCAAAAGTTGTAGTGCACACGGTGGGCTACTAATGTATACATTAAAACATCGTATAAGCATACAACTTTATCTTTCCATAAGCCGTCTAACATATGGGAAGGTCAATTTGTAGAAATTGTAATAAACGAGGTGACTAATAAGAAATTGATCCTCGGTAATATATATAGACCACCAAAGGATCTAAATCAAAACTATCATACGTTCATAAATGAATTTAGTGAAACTCTAGATTATTTGCACAACCAAAAAAGTGAGATTATAATTGCGGGTGATTATAACATAGACCTATTAAGGCTTAAAGAGAAACCCATGTTTAATGAGTACTTTGACTCTGTTCTCGGATTTGGGTTTTTCCCCAAAATAACTTTGCCAACAAGACTCTCGAACCAATCGGGTACACTTATTGATAATTTTCTATGCAAACTATCCCCATATTATTCAAATACCAAAACAGGTGTTCTATTAAGTGACATATCAGACCATCTCCCATACTTTATAAGCCTGAATCAAACAGTAAATAGAAAACCAGGCCCCACATTTAAAACAATCAGGGACAAAAGCATATCGGCCATAAATAATCTCCAAGTCGAATTGCAAAGAAATAATATAAGTGAACAACTTGATAAGAAGATAGACGCTGATCCAGAACTAAATTACAATACTCTCATAAAGCATATATGTCAAAGCGTTCATGAATGTCTACCTCAAAAATCTGTAAAATTCAATAAGCACAAACACAAAAAATCTAAATGGATTACAAATGAATTGTCCGATCAATAGCATTTAGAGACAGACTTTATGCAAACTTAAAAAGGAATTCACTGAATTCAAAAGAGAAAAATAAACTTAAAAGTAATTTAAAAACCTGCAATGCACTACTAAGCAAACGTATTCGCGAAGCAAAAAAAATCCATTACTATTCATGTTTCAATAAATGTAGACACGACATTAAGAAACAATGGTCTACAATAAAAGATATATTAAATAAGCCAAACAAAAAAAATAAATTTCCAGATTTTCTAAACATCAATGAGCAAAAAGTATCAGAGAGCAATAAAATTGCTGATAGTTTTAACGATTTTTTCACAAACATTGGTACTAAGCTATCTTCTGAAATTAAAAGTAGCAATATCTCGTTTAAACATTTTCTAAAACATCCCTCTCCATTCAACTTTGAATTTAAAACAATCGAGGAAGGGACAACACTTAAAATTATTGATAGTCTACAACCTAAAGATACGTGCGATTCAGATGGCCTATCAACAAAAATGCTGAAAATGATCAAGAATGAAATAAGCCAACCAATTACCCTCATCATAAACCAGTCTATACTTTCTGGAACATTTCCTGACAAGCTAAAACTAGCTAAAGTGATCCCGATACATAAAAAGGGGGATGATACTAAAATCGACAACTACAGACCCATTTCTATATTGCCAGCTATCTCAAAAATATTCGAACGTGTTTTATTTAATCAAATTGACGAATATTTCTCCTCTCATAATCTATACAACGACAGTCAGTATGGGTTTAGGAAAAAACACTCTACCGAACATGCAACATTAGAATTAGTGGATAGAATTTCACAGGAACTAGATAAAGGTAATACACCATTAAATATATTTATTGACCTATCAAAGGCATTTGACACATTAGATCATGAAATTCTACTACACAAATTGAATCACTATGGTTTCAATGGTCCAGCGCTAAACATAATGAAAAGTTATTTGACAGATCGAAAACAATACGTAGAATTTAAAAATGTTGCATCCACACAAAACAGAATTATTACCGGAGTACCACAAGGTTCAATATTAGGTCCTCTATTGTTTATAATATACATTAATGATATTTCAGAAGCGAGCAAACTTTTTAATTTCATAATCTACGCCAACGATACGGCCCTTAATAGCACCCTGAATGTTTTTAAGTTTAATGAGCAATTCTCCGAAAATATCAATACAGAATTGAGCAAAATAAATGACTGGCTAACAGCCAATAAACTTTCCCTAAATGCAACGAAAACAAAACTAATGATATTCCACAAGCCTCAAAAAAAAGTTGAATGTCCTCTTCTACAGATTAATGGGACAGAAATTGAACGTGTTCAAGAATTTAATTACTTAGGCATTCAACTAAACGAACATCTTACTTGGAAAAACCATGTGAATAAAATTGCCAATAAAATTTCTAGATCTATCGGGATATTAAACAAATTAAAACGTTGCCTACCACAAGATACCCTATATCTTTTGTATAACTCTCTTGTACTCAGTCATTTAAATTATGGTATCTTAGCCTGGGGATATCAAACTGATAGACTCTACAAGCTACAGAAAAAAGCAGTTAGAATAATTTGCCTTGGTAAATTTAATTGTCATTCAGAACCATTGTTTAAAAAACTTCAACTACTAAAGATTAAAGATATACACACACTCCAAGAGCTTAAATTTTATCATCAACTGAAAAATAACCAGCTGCCGTCATATTTCCGCAACATGACCAACGACCATGGCCTGGATACTCACCCATATCCTACACGCCACAAAAATAAATTACCCTTGCCCAGGACAAATCACGAATTCGCAAGGAAATGTATCCGATACAGTGCAATAGAAACAGCAATAAATACTTCAAACCATATTATCGAAAAAGTAAACACACATAGCCTACACGGTTTTATGACTTATTTTAAGAAAATAACTATTGATCAATATGAGTCATCGTGCAGACTAAACAATTGTTACGTTTGTCATAATAGGTGATTAGTTAAATAAATCTTTTTATAGATGCATATTATATATGTATATAGGAACAAGTTATATTGTCTATGTTTCGAAACTAATTCAATACAAATTATATAATATAATTGTATGTACTGTATAAATGTCGACTGTCATAACTTTTATATTCCTCTGCAATTAATTATTTTTGTTTTTCATACATGTATGTATCATTATATAGAAGGTTAAATTCGCGTCGATTTATATTTATATGAACAATTTCTTTATGATTATCATATTGTATGCCATATTATGTAAGCATAATAATAATGTATATTTATTTAAAACCATTTGTTCATTGTACTCATAAATGATTTAATCTTATTATATTTTTGTATAAATGAATATACTAAACATGTTAAATATAGTGATGTATTCCCGGCAAACACCGGACGCTGGGCCGGTGTTGATTTAGTGTTGGCACAGAGTCGGAGACGATGGGCCGGCATCGGATCAACAGTGGTTCGTCGTCTCGTGTTTGCTGGGGAACCGCTATGTGTTTCTTCCCTATAAAATATATATGAATCTGATGACTTTAACCCATGGAACCACTTTTCTCGAACATGTTAGTATCAAATATGTCACGCGTTTTTATTGTATTTCTATAATATATATTCAGCCTCATCTCATCATCTGTACATCATTCATTTCTCATCTACAGTTTGCACTGTTTCTAATGAATAACAAAGTCACTTCCCTGACCGTCCCTTTCAATAAGTGACGTTAAGCAACCTTCTTACTCACATTACCGGCCGATATGTATATTTTATATATAATGTAATTCATTGTTTATCATTGTTGTAGGGTGGCTCCTTTGATAGCGACATGTGCTTATGTCTTAAAAGGAGTCCCCCTCACCATATTGTATTATATATTGGTGGAATAAAGCTATCTGTCTGTCTGTCTGCTACGTGTGAATATGGTATTTATTGAAAACCAGAGGATTTTATCAATTTCCATAGGGGGTGGCAAAATAGCCCCGGGGGTGGCAAAATAGCCCCGGTTTACGGTACGTTAAATCAATGTTGGTTTCCACCATTGAATCAACGTCTTGTGTCTGCTAGGTATATGTGGCCGGACCACGCTCATATGGGATGTTTGCTACGTGTGAATAAACACGCGTGGACGGCTCATTAAAGCAGTGTATTGTATTTTAAAGTGACTGGGGAATTGGTTATGTCCCGACGCCATGTTGTTCTAATGTTGGCCAGCCCTGCATCAATGTCTTGTGCCAGCTGTATAGTCAACCAGTAAACATGAGCCATTGACCCAATGTTGTTTTAATGCCGTCCGACTTCGAAGACATTGGGCCAACGTTTAAACAACATTGGGTCAACGTCTTGTGTTTGCTCGTCCGTGACGGCGCATCTCATGACTGGAGAGGGGTGTACTGTTGACTGACAGGCTTCGTATAGATTAATTATGATGGCGCCACTCTGTCTACCAGCCAACACACAACTGAATAGCACTTGACATTTAGTGTGCTATAGACAATACTATTTGTATAATTAATCATGGCGTATCTTCTTATTAGTACATTCCCTGAACAATTTAATACGATTTTATCTTAAAACATGTCTAATTAATGCTAAGCAAAATAAAAAAATTTATATACTTTTCGACTAATGCAAGCATTAAATTGATTCATGGGGCATAACTTTAGTTGATTAATGGACATGAAGGGTTGGATGATTTTCTACCGGCGTGAGGTGATATTGCTGTGCAGTAACATCAACGGTCTAAGGTAGATAGACCTCCTGCGACAACAGCCTGATCTTCCAGCGCTATACCTCTCTGTTAACCATGATATCCACACAGTCAGATCTGACATGCAGTGGTTTGCTCATGAATGTTTCTAAAAGTCGTATGACGAAAAAAGTTGAGGTCGTTCGACACAAGTAATATAATGACCTTCTGCCAGATATTTGAGGTCGCAAGTCGCGTTAGACAGAAAATCGTTGATCACAGGTCGTTACCTATAGAAAAATGTTCCGTGCAAGAAAAAAAAGTTGTTGGAGACAAAAGGTCGTTGATGGCAGGGTCATTGATGACAGGATCTACTGTACCAACCATTTTTTAAAATGAAATAAATGCCTACAGGTTCAATGTTTCATTTAAAAGAAGATGTGCTAATTCCTGCAATTATTCAGTTTATAGACTGGTCTAAAAAATAGACATGTACCGGTAGTTTGCTTTTCAGTTCCATATGTGTATTACAGATGTGCCATATACTGCCAAATCACCCTTTTGCCATTATTACATGGCAAAACTGATCTTTTGTTGCTATATTTAAGCAATATCACCATTATTATTAATGACATTGCAGACTGGAAGGACAGGCCCTGTAACCGTAACCTGAGCAATCATAGTTATCTAAACAATCTTTTAAAATTTATAAAAAATAATTTTAGTCCGCAGTACTGTATTTAAATTTTTCACAATGCTTAGGACTTCAACCATAGAAATCTTAGTAGTGTGTTATTTTGTGTTATGCTTAACATGTTTAATCCTGCATCTCCTATGCTACCAACTTTTATTAAAAAAAATATATTTAGGTGTATGATTTTCGCTATATCATTACAATGTGGTGTGTGTGTGTGTGCAATCCCACACAGTTAATATTCATATCAAGCCCTGGATGCCGAATGTCGTCATACATATTTATGTCTATTCATATCAGATCTGAACCAACCTTAATTGCTGAATATCTCCATTCTTTCTCTTTCTGTTCTGCCAGATTCTTCAAGTCTGTTTCGTGAGTCATTGTATGTATGATCTTTATAGTACTACAATAAATTTTTTTACATATTTTAAAATCTAAAACACATCCATTTATAAATATAAGACCATCCTAATATATATATATATATATCTTTGTTTTCTATTTCAACCTGCATGGGTTAAATAAATGAAGGACTCTGACTACAGCTATTTGCTTCTACATGTAGGATGTAAAACAACTTATCACAGCTCCATACATCCCACATGGCTATATGTAATACTTGTCAACATAAATGAATTCCAAAATAGGACATCCGGCTTGAAGGGCCAGTTGTCAGCTTCAGGACTGCAAGCCGCAGGGCCCGAAATTGGACTAAATTTCCACTTGTCCAGTCGGACATCTAGTTGAAAAATCTACTAGTCCTTCCCAAAATTATCACTTGTCCTTCCTGATAATTGTGAAGCAGGGGCACTCGTCCGGTAGGACAAGCTCAGTGAAACTGAACTCGTCATTTCCAGACTTTTGATCGTCTCTGACGATCGGACGGGACCAGTTTCGAGCCCTGAAGCCTCAATCTTATGTCCACTGGGCCGGCGCCACTTAAGGGTCTAGGCCTGGGGGCATGCCCCGGGGGAATTTTTTTAATTTAGTTGATCTCAAGATGCATTTCTAGTGCAGGAACTTATACATTAAAAAAGGTCAGAATCAGAAGACATATTAAAATAATAATACAAATGCAAAGGATGTGACATAAGTTTTTAATTTTAATACAGTTAGGCCACACATGTAGTTTAACGATTTTTTGTTAGAATTACTCCTTGCTCTTAGTGCTTACTCCTAGACTCCTACTAAGTATGTACATGGTTCATACACATCCAGGGTTTTCCAGGGTTCTCTCGGGGCCGCTAGAGTCTAGGACTTAAGTAGTAGGATGGCTAATGGCAAATTTTCAAAGTTGCCTGATCATAAGTCACAAATAAACTCAAAAGATGTGTGCTGTGCCACTGATGTCAGTTATATTTAATTCTATACTCTGAAATGGGGTTTTTTTGTGATAGCATTTAGGATCAGAGCACTATACATTCATCATATAACAGCACTGTTGATTTACAATTTTACACTATCTTTAAATCATCACTTTTTTATAATTATTTATTGCTCATTTAATTTTGGCTTATACTTCGGAATATGATTCATGTTTCAAAAAAATACACTTCATCTTATAAGGTGAATGTAGCGTTTTTTTATAGTTTTTGTTGTTTTCTACATGTTTTTCACCGTCAGTGCCAAAATGGCAGCAATTTTTCCAACATAGGCCTGACTTTAGGCCTAGACCTATACTCGCCTTCAGATTGACTTGTATCACATGTTTTCTGCCGATTTCTCAATTCTGAACCCATTTTCATGAAATTTTACTAGGGCTATTTTTGAGTTACCAGCCGAATACCGTGGAATTTTTATCAAAAATTATTTTATAGCTCAAAGTTAGACCATCTGGCATGTAATGCAATTTTTAAAATTTACTTTAACCAGTTTTGGGTTTATAGAGGGAAGTAGTAATTACAAATTTACTACATGTCAAATGGTCTAACCCCCTCGACCCCCTAGAACCCTCACCCACAACCCTCGACCTTCGACCCTCAACTCACAAGCCCCTTGACCCACAACCCCTCGACCCACAACCCCCTCGACCCACAACAACAACAAAATATTTTTCATCCCATCAGATGGTAATTATCAAATAGCGGACACAGCCCCAAAATAGAAACGAAATGTCAGACAGGCATCTCATAGCTAGTAACCAAATATTTCTACTTCAAGTAGGCCTAATATATATATCGGGACGCTTCAAGTTCCCGAAGTCCCCACGTTCAAAATTAGTTCCCACGTTTCGGGAACTTCAAGTCACCATGCATATGGGACCCACTGCAGGCTGTTAAATCAATTTTCTCATACTCACACTGGCACAGTGGTTTTCACTATGAGACTTATATCGGTATCAGCCCATATCGCATCTTAGCTGTAGTTTTAACTAAAATGTACAGCAGTTATGTCATGATGTGTGACCTCATCTTGTGAGAAAATACAAACGGTGTTCATTTATCTTGTGATATGAGAAAATACAGCACATGTTCC
Source organism: Flabesymbios commensalis (assembly GCA_964017125.1). Classification (NCBI taxonomy): domain Eukaryota; kingdom Metazoa; phylum Annelida; class Polychaeta; order Terebellida; family Flabelligeridae; genus Flabesymbios; species Flabesymbios commensalis. The sequence continues at coordinate 45,179,306 of OZ024904.1, forward strand.
ATGAATAAAGTGTTTACCTAAAGGCTCACACCTTATTCGTGGAGCGAATGCTGTATTTTCCCATATCGCACTCAAATGAACACAGTTTGCATATCATATAATTATTATATATAATCAGGCCTTTTCTGTGAAACACCGGAATTCCTTAAATGGTTACTCTGTGAAAACAGTGCTACAAAGCTACATGCTACTCCAGCATCTCCACAGCTGGCACAACATTGTCTGCACAGTGACACTATGACTTGTAAAGGCCGCACGCATATAGGAATAGAATATAGGTCTATGGACACAGAATCTATTATGCCCTATTCATTAATATAGGGCCTAATAAAAAAACGCAAATTGGGCCTACGATATAAATAAAAAGGGCCCATGAATAGGCCTTACACGATAAGGCCTATAAACTAAACCTAAATTAACCCATTTTCAACTTTGGTCGAGGGAGAAATTCGGAATGGTTGTGGGTCGAGGGGGTTGTGGGTCAAGGGGTTGTGGGTTGAGGGTCGGAGGTCGAGGTTTGTGGGTCGTGGGGGTAGAGGGGGTTATGTAGGTAATCGAAAATCGGTTGAGAATTGACTGAGAAATCAGCGAAAAACATGCGATACAAGTTAATTTGACGGTGGGTATAGTGCTCTCAAAATTGCATGGCAAATGATTGCAAATTGGCTAAGATATTGAGTGAAAAACAACCAACGGCCTGTCCAACGCCGGGAGTTGAGTCTTGCAACTATATCGCATAGGCCTATAGGTCATACACCCAATATCGCGAACCACGTTTTCTGCCATTTAAAAAATATTTTGTGACTACATTTTATTTTTTTCAACTGCATTCCACTTTGCAAGTTATACAGCGACTATTTCTGATGATTTTTCGGCAAAAAATACAGTAGTGGCTGTCAAATAGGACACGAAATGTTACGACAGCCATAGCTTGATATATTTCATAAAAAAAGCTCCAATTATTTTAATTCAGCTGCATATATATGTTTTTTATATAAAATTACTTCTTTCTCTACAGATTTGTTCATAAATTGCTTGGAAAAAAATAATTGATGTCCTGTGATAAACAATTGTTCCGGGTTCGGTTTGAAATGTCCCATTTAATTGCATCAAATAATGCATCAAAAAACAGTACAATGTGTCATATAATTAATAGAATAAATGATAATATGTATATTTAAAGACTCTTCCAGCTATTTAAGTTTGTTTAGAATTGAAAAATATGAAAATATTCCCAAGTTAGTACTGAGAAATATAGTTTTTTTCTATTTAAAAAAATACCCCATTTTCGACGCACCTTTTGAGAATAGCCCATATATAGCTGCAGTCAACTTCCACCAGCGTTGGTTTTTCGCTGATTTCTCAGTCAATTCTAAATCAATTTCCATGAAATTTTGCAAACACTCTTTGCAAGTATTCCGGCGCTTCTCCTGAATTTTCATGAAATTTGAATGAGTTGGACGATCTGACATGTAGTGAAATTTCGTGATTGAAGCTGATAGTGTTCAATGGGTTTATAGAGGAGTGTCATAATACGCAAAAACTAGGGTGGTGGAGGGTATTTTCGCGCAGGGTTTTTTTTTCGCGCACCTCGTTTGTTTTTTGCCCTAGTTCTTAGAGGGTTTGGTAATTTTTTATCTTGTTTTGATTTTCGGTCAGTGACAGGTGTTTTAATGCAGAGTATATAAAAATCGCGTCGTTTCGCGTAAACTTTTTCATCATCTGCCATGAAAATAGTTCCTTTTTATTTTGAGTCCCAGAAAATGCCGATATTTTTCGACTTCTAAAACTAAAAATCAGTAAAGTTTCATTTTTTTATAATTTTTTTGCAGATGGTTGTATCAGGTTGAAATAAAAACAGACATGTGCCAAAAGGAATCCTGAATCCATTTGGAGACAAACTAAATGAAAAAATATATGCAACCTGGGTCTCCACGCTGTTACACAATGCAGTGCGCGAAAATACCCTCAACTACGCTAAAACTCCCCCAGAAACATAGGAGGTTGAAATACTCTATGCTCCCTATTGAGTATATCCTGGGTTTCAGCTGTATGCGAGTATAGTGAGCAGTGACAACAGATCGAGTCGCTGGCTCACTATACACAGTAATGCGCGCACCGGGCAAAAGCCGGGGTTTTCTCTATAGCTGGCCTCAAGGCTATGTAGCTCGGGAGGAAGAGCCTTGTATTCAGGGTTATATACCTATAAACCCACCCTGTGTATGCCTAATGTTACTTCCGAGATGTTACGATGTTTGCGAAGAGAAACAATATTTACAAGATTTATTAATTTAATTAACAGGCATGTGTCAATTATTATTTAAATATATTTACTTATTAATTAGTTTTAATTCTTGACAATGTCATTTCATACATAACGTCTATTTGCTACATATATTATACATTATGTTCAATGCAGCGTAGCTTGGACTATTAGATCTAATGACAATAAATGGGAAGATTTCAATTACATTTCAATTATATTTCTTATATAATGTGTTTTTATAGGGAAAATTGAGCTTTTGCTGGGTGACTGAGACACTGTTTGATGCCTAGGTAAGCCAGCAATGTAGTGTTACATATATATATGTAGGCCTACCAGCACTTCAAGGGTAGCTTATATAATTGTCACTCTTGAAATAAAATAAATATACATATATTTGTGTGTGTTCTGTGATTATTTTGTTTTTGGACATAAAAGCCATTGATCTTGTCATCGACACCGCTCGCCAACTAGTAGCCTATATCGACAGCAGAAGCAAGTCTGGTTGTCATCATCTACTCGTGATTAACGCTGACCTGTGATATAAGCGTTAAGCGTCAGCACGATCTTCTAAATGCCATTACCATATTTGCTGGCCTATAAGTCGCACTGGAGTATAAGTCGCACTAGGCTCAAGATTAGGCTCAAACCATAGACAGGTCGCACCGGCAGATATGACGCACCAGGCTCAGAGACAGGTCTGACGATATTCAAGTGTCAGGTGTCAGTACATTGGCGTTTATAGCAAGAGAAGAGGACAGAGTCAATGCTATTTAATAGCCTGGTAGACCGATATTAAAAGTCTATAATAAAAGTGTTTAATATATTGTTCAATGTACGTGAACATAAAATTTAGTAATTTATTCGAAATTATTTCAATGCCATGTATGAAAGACAGACGCCATTGTTTTCTTTTCTACCTCATTAGAGAGCTCCCATTTCCGTAACTGACCCACACTCACCAGGTGATGTCGATGAAGGGCATTGATTCAGGTTATAGCCCAGTGAATACAAATTAATAATAACAACAACTTGTAGCGTATGTTTTTCGGCGAACACTGGGAAATTTTCATTGATAAATATTGTATAGTTTAAAAGTTAGACCATCTGGCATGTAATGCAATTCATGGCTTAAAACTGATTTTAACTTAAACAGTTTATTGGGTTTACAGAGGGACGTCGTAATTAGAAATTTATGCTACTATATGTCGAATGGTCTAACTTTTGGGCTATAGATTATTTTGTCATGAAAATTTCATGTTATTTGGCGGGGGACCCGATAATAGTCCTTGTAAAATTTCATGAAAATCGGTTGAGAATTGCCTGAGAAATCAGCGAAAATCTAGCGCTACAGGTTAATGTGACTTCCACTATACTTTATAGATGTGTTTATGCGGTAAATTGCTTGCGATTGTCTCGCCCCCTAGCGAATGCTGACGATACTGTGACCGGATGCAGAGAAAAATGGCTGACATACAAATACAATCATAACAAACAAACACTCACGATCTTTCACTAAAACATTCTATCTTACCCAATTAATCGTAAATTAAATACATAGTTTTTAAGCATTATGCATGCTAATCAATAATAAACTAAATAACAGTCCCAAATGGTATTAAAACTGACATACAATGGCCTCAAACGATGATATGACGTTAGCGGTTCATGAAGGCAATCGCGTCATTACGAGACAGAGGTTAGAGGCCACTTCGGATTTTTTCCAGCTGTCCTCGGCCGAGTTGAAAACCATAGAAAGGTCGCACCGGAGCATAAGTCGCACCAGCCTTTAAAAGTGGTTTTAAAAATAAAAAAGTCGCGTCTTATAACCCGGAAAATACGGTACTTAGTATAAAGTAAACTGAGAATTCAGCGAACGTTATTAACACTCACACGTCATAGCGCGATCTTCTAAATGCAATTACTCAGTGTAAAATAAACTGAAAGTTCAGCGAGCGTAATTAACACTCACGCGTCTTAGAGTTGACACCTGTTAATTGTACTCTGGTAGAATCAAAGAATGGAAATGTGAGGAGTAGGCTATGCCATGATGCAATGATTAATGCTATGCTATGATTGAAAAAATACTTAAAGCGATGTTTTTTTGTCTCCGATAGGCCTATATAATGAACATTTTGGGGAAATTAGAAACTACCCATCGCACTTGCTTTCAAAGCCATTGACATTTCGCCAATTAACATAATAATGTTAACAACTATAGCAATCTAGCTCACACATGTTACATGTAGCCTACGGCCCAGAATATTTTAAATTTATTGTTCAGAACAAACATTGAATCGCAAAGTGTATATTTCAAATAAATATACTGAACTATTCAAGTATGCATTATATGTTTTATCGCCCCACAGTCACAAGTGTGTTTACATAGGCGTCAACGCTAATTGCCTAGATCGGTAGACAATGGGTCTACACTCACAACATGCTCTCTATTGTTGCGTAACTCCACAACAGAAGTAATTGGACCGACGCCGGATCAATGCTGGCTCATTGTCTGTGATGTTAGCCAAGCATCGGCTCGATATGTCCCGTTTGTATAATTAAATCAATGATTTGAGCATCAATCTCCTCGCAACTAGGCCTAATTTTTTTTGTATGACATTAATAGCCCAATCTTTACTTTCCAAGCCTCTTGTGAAACAATTAGGCCTACCCACCTAAAACACTGTGAAATCACAAACTTTATTTGTTGAAAAAAAAATGACAATGGCATAGTATACATAATTATGGTTGTAAACAGCTTTATATTATTTAGAATACAATGCTGTCAATTGTGCTTTCACAATTAACCTACATGGTGATCATGATATTTTATATAATGATAATAAACATATCCAATGATGATGATAATGATTTTACATGATGATAATAAATATATGTCAAGTGCTAATGATACAATATTACAATATTGCAATGATATTGGCAAAATAAAATTATATCATTGTGGTTGTATAACATCATTATATTATTTATTACATTTACAATACAATGATGATGATAATTAGCTTATTTTTACATGTCACTTGATGAAAATAAACAGATGTCATATAACAACGATGTTCCATATTTTCTTTTCATTGCGTTTAATTCCTTGACTTTTTCATGATAGACCCGTGTATTTTACTTCTAAAAGTCGGGTTGAACTCATTAAATTGATTTGTCAAATGGTCAAATGGTCTAACTTTTAAAATACATATTATTTTTTCTTGAAATTTTCAGCACAGGTGCCATAAGTCCAGAAACTAACGCTTGTCAAATTTCATGACAATCGGATAAAAATTGCTTGACTCCCCTTGAAGCTTAAGCAATGAGCGAAAAACATGCAATGCGAAAGACTGGAATTGGAAAGTGACAGATTAAGTGACTTTTACTTCATCAGTTTATGCCATACAATGGCATCATGCAGTTCAAACTACAGTTAAAGTGCGATATGGGCGGATACCACTATACGTCTCATAGTGAAAACCACTGCACAGAGTGTGAGAAAAAGTTAAAAACAACACATTGTGATTGTCATGAATGACGCAGACATGCTTTATCCTCTAATTATCGCCCGGGCGGGAAACACAAAAAACTTGATTTTTGAAAAAAACTCTTTCACGAGAGAGTTGAAACATTTTGTTGTATGCTTAAAAAGTCGAATTACTTTTAATTATGTAAATAGACGTACAAATAATAGACATAGCACAAGCAGGGATGTTGTGACTGGGTCTGCATGAATCAGCGCTGTCAATTCATGCAAGTCAAATCATGAAAATTGTAAACAACCTGCTAGGTTTCAGATGTCGTAATAAAATCTCAAGGTTGAGTCTAAAACAATTCTTAATTTGGAGAAAACATTGTTTAGTTTTTAAGATAAATTAATTTAGTGTATAATCATAGCATTATACATATTGATTATTGCAGATTTTTGTAAACTTGTAACGCAGGTTTACGACACTCAACAGAAAACAATTTAACTATTGCCACCTTTGGTACTACTCGAATCTTTTACGGTCCTGTAGCTTCATTTGCATGAAGAGCCCGGCCAATTTCATTTATGGCCGGGTATAGGCGAAGGTTCTTAGCCACGTGACCTTCATGCCTGTGCTATTGAGGCCGGTTAATAATTTTCTGGGTCAAGTCATAGGAAATGCGTCAGAGGGAGATTACAATACTGTGAACAACTCTTCATCCCGGGAAGTGACCTTTAAAAAATGCCTGAATTCGGGGATTACCCTATTTTCATCTAAAAATAGCAACAAGTCACAAACCTTCACCACTGGAGCATACCAGAGGCTACATGAAGCTCGGCCACGCCGACCAGAGATAAAATAGCTACTGCATATAGCAAAAAAACCCTCTGGAAAGCGTAGAAACCGAGTAATTGCATAATGAGTGAGAGTATATAAGGCCTGGGTCAGCAGTGATGCTCATTATAACTTATGGGGATTTTTAAAATAATTTAAAGTGTATGACGTCACAGATACGCAGATGCTCTGGCCTCTCCCCACTGCCTACAGTATGCAAATTACTACACATATAACCATGCCCATTTATCTAGCAGCGGCAACCTACTTATGTGACATTTTAATTAAAATTTAATTATGTCTACAATGGGTATTGAAGAACAATACAGTTTCAAAGTTTTACACCTAAAAAATGATAAATATGAATACTAATTTGAATACATTTATTACATGAATTAGTTTTATCTGATAGTCTAGCTGACTTTCTTACTGTGATGACTTATTTTTTATTCTGTTTTTAATTTTTTTTTTTTATTATTATATATATATGGGTCTGGTCACACTAAACTAGGCCAAACTTGTTACATGATAAGACAAAATTAAAACACATTATATATTATTTTTTTTGCATTTTTTGATAGTACAATATCTGTAGTTTGTTGCTGAGAAGTTGCGAGTCAATTTGCTCTATGTGGAGCTCAGGATATGTTTTTTTCTGAGCCTGGTGCTTTCAGGGTCACGTATGTGATGCAAACATAATTCTCGTTTGAAATGGGGGATACAATAGCTAAGCTGGTGAAGTTGATGTAAAATGATGATCTGATACAAGGGTGATATGTTAAAACAAACAGGATCGACAGAGCAAGATACCAAGGGGAGAAACATACCTTGGCCACCTCAACCCCAACTGTACTCAAATGTTGGTTCTAAACTTTTTTTTGACATGAATACTATGATACCTTTGCTATATTGTTGGTTTTCATATAACAATGTTGCCAGTAGTGAGCTGATCTGGGCCACCACACGTGAAGATGGAAGCAAATTACTGAATAGAACAGGGGGGGGGGTATTGTTCGTACATGTGATGTTTGACAAGTCACGTACGTGATTCTTCACAGTAAGTGACTGTTGACATGATTATGAGCATCAGTATCAGAGCTATACATTTGCTCTCGACAAGTGACTAAAAATGTCAATAGTCACATACGTTGCTAGCAGTCAAAGATCACGTACAAGACTCATCTGTTATGGCAAATGTCACATACGTTTTTGACCTTCTTGGATTTAACCTTTCATAAAAGCAACAATTATCGCTCAGGCATAATACAAATTTACCTGTCGTGAGCTTGTTTGTCCTTGAACTGATATATCTACTCTGTACGCCCCACCTTCAACGTATCAAGGAGTACTTGAACAAAAAATAAACCTACGTTTTTTTACGTTTTTTCGGTAACGTAAGTGATTTGTTGACACCCACAACTTACCAGCTACATATCTCACACATGGCAGCACATTTTGATTTGGCAGCAAGGCTGCTTCAAAGAACCATTTGCCAAGTAACTTTTGCACACCCTTGTATGGCAACTAACTCATGTAAGCAATGATGATGTGTGGTTAAAGATCGTGGTAACGTACGTGGTGCTCAAAATGGTTTGCATCCCTTCAGAAACGAATGATTATTGAAAGTCAAGGCTTATATAATACAGATGGCCTTCCATCGAAATAAAACTTGAGACTTCAGCGTACAAGTTTTTATATCTGTTATCTCTTTTAAGAGAAATTACACAAAATGATGAGTACTTTCTTGGGAGATAACAAATATTTGACTGAACGTCCCACACGTTACCTTTGTGTTCAGATCGCATAAAAACTATGTAAAAACCAGTAGATCACCCCCATTGTGGTCCTAAATTCAACTCTTATCATTATTGCACATATTTTAATGAAAAACTGCTAAGTATGCAGTAAAAACAGAGACCTTTATTCATCCTCTCAAAATGTGATGTCTGGCGATGTAACGTTTGACATAGGGAAAAACGCACTTGTCATGGACATAATTTAACAACAAAGTCACAAAGAATGAGCCAATATATGACATTTTTTATGAAAAGTACTCTCCATAGTGTCTATTTCCTATCCACCAAATATTACCAAATAAATCTGTCAGGTGCATGGGCCTGTAAATCTATGAAGAACATTGCTAAATGATGGACGATAATATGTGAATAAAATTACAACTAGTAAAAAAAATCAGTCAAATCAGTCAGCTATAAATATCGTCATCCTAAAATGGAAGACGTCATTTTAATATAGAAGATGTTTAACACACCTTTTCAAATTATTTTGTTTAAATGAACCACTCTTTTTTGTACTGCGCCTCTGAATATCAGCAAGATTAAATTTATGGCACAATAAAAATGCCGTATAATAATAATAATAAATTACAGGTGATGAAAGTATTTTATCTAGCTCCCAACATATGACATATCTTTTTTCGCGAATGCATAGGTTTAATCAAATTAAATTAAGCATAGTCTCTAGAAGATCCAGGGATGAGCTGCATGCCCTGTTCATCAGGCCTTCAGGGGACAAAAGAAAAGGTGGAACTGGGAACTTGTTAAGCTGAACATGAGCCGCTTACAGTATTTTATTATACAGGACCGCCTAGAAGACAGTGAAGAATTGCTAGGTTGTGCCTATTCTTCAAAGCACTAAACACTATAGCCAAGACGGGAGCACAGCACCAAAAAAAAAAAGGCCAAAACATGGGAAAACTTTGCCGGAGTTAGACCAATTTTTATTTTCCTATAGAGGAGGAATGTGGTCCCAGCGTCAAAAAATATAGTGTATAATATAATTAGAAATGTGGTCTCATCGCTATATAGAGCGGAATATGTGGTCCCGACGTCATAAAAAATTGCGACCCTATTCTAAAAGATTACCCTACTTTCTCCTACCAGGTATGAGTGGGCCACCTAACTTTGACTTTGTACTCCAGCAGCACCTCCTTTTTGGAGTGTCAGGCTGGAGGGGGGTAAGGGCTGGTAGACTTAGTCAACCAGCTGACTCTTGAACGCTGCCACAGTTTTTGAATCTATGGCAGCTGCCGGAAGAGAATTCCAATCAGGGATAGTTCGATGCCAAAAAGAATTTTGTCCCAGTGATGTGTTAGCTCTAAGATGTTTATAGGCCTGATTGTGCCCACCACGTATTCTTCTGTCCGCTGAGATTAAACGGTCATTGATAGGAATTTCGACCAGCTCATTTAAAATTTTGAACATGCTTACAAGTCTAAATTTTTTACGTCTTGTTTTCAAGTCAGTCCAGGCCAGGTTCTGAAGGAGAGATGTCACACTGGCTGTTTGTCTATAATTTTGGGTGAAAAATCTTGCTGCTGATCTTTGAATTTTTTCTAATTTATCAATATCTTTCTGTCTAAAGGGGTCCCAAACTGCTGAAGAGTATTCTAAGGATGATCTGACCAGGGAGAAATAGGCAGTCTCCCTTAGTTTAGGGGGACATGCCTTCAGGTTCCTCCGAAGGAAGCCCAGAGTGAAATTTGCTTTACTTGTAATTCTGTTAATGTGGGCCTCCCATTCCAGGATCTCGCTAAGGCAAACACCAAAATATGGTGTTGATAAAACGTTTATTAGTGTTTCGCCTTTAAGGGTGTACTCAAATTCCAGATTTCTTTATTTCGACCTGGACACCCTCAGGACGGAGCATTTCGAGGGGTTGAAACGCATCCCCCATCGATCTGCCCAGTCATGTAACGCAGATAGGTCTCTCTGCAGCTGCTCCTGATCTGCTCGACATTTTATCGGGCGATACAGGAGGCAGTTATCTGCAAAGAGACGTACCTGCGAGGAGACCGTGGAAGGGATGTCATTAATATAGGTCAAAAAGAGTAGGGGTCTGAGAACAGTACCCTGGGGCACACCGGACCTCACGCGAGCTGATTCTGAAGAGCTGCCATCAACTACTATTTTTTGAGTTCTATTGGTCAGAAAATTTCGAATCCAGTTAAGAGTTGTTCCCCGAATTCCATAGTGGTCAAGTTTGTGCAAGAGGCGTTGGTGGGGGACAACGTCAAAAGCCTTACTAAAATCCAAGACAACAACATCTGTTTGGGCCTTGCTTTAAAAATTTTGAATGAATTCTTTGAATCTTTGAAATCATACTCCAGCAGCACCTCCTATGTGGAGTATCAGGCTGGAGGGGGGAAAGGGCTGGTAGACTTAGTCAACCAGCTGACTCTTGAACGCTGCCACAGTTTTTGATTCTATGGCAGCTGCCGGAAGAGAATTCCAATCAGGGATAGTTCGATGCCAAAAAGAATTTTGTCCCAGTGTGGTGTTAGCTCTAAGATGTTTATAGGCCTGATTGTGCCCACCACGTGTTCTTCTGTCCGCTGGGATTAAAGGGTCATTGATAGGAATTTCGACTAGCTCATTTAAAATTTTGAACATGCTTACAAGTCTAGAATTTTTACGTCTTGTTTTCAAGTCAGTCCAGCCCAGGTTCTGAAGGAGAGATGTCACACTGGCTGTTTGTCTATAATTTTGGGTGACAAATCTTGCTGCTGATCTTTGAATTTTTTCTAATTTATCAATATCTTTTTGTCTAAAGGGGTCCCAAACTGCTGAAGAGTATTCTAAGGATGATCTGACCAGGGAGAAATAGGCAGTCTCCCTTAGTTTAGGGGGACATGCCTTCAGGTTCCTCCGAAGGAAGCCCAGAGTGAAATTTGCTTTACTTGTAATTCTGTTAATGTGGGCCTCCCATTCCAGGGTCTCGCTAAGGCAAACACCAAGATATGGTGTTGATGAAACGTTCATTAGTGTTTCGCCTTTAAGGGTGTACTCAAATTCCAGATTTTTTTATTTCGGCCTGGACACCCTCAGGACCGAGCATTTCGAGGGGTTGAAACACATCCCCCATCGATCTGCCCAGTCCTGTAACGCAGATAGGTCTCTCTGCAGCTGCACCTGATCTGCTCGACATTTTATCGGGCGATACAGGAGGCAGTCATCTGCAAAGAGGCGAACCTGCGAGGAAACCGTGGAAGGGAGGTCATTAATATAGGTCAAAAAGAGTAGGGGTCCGAGAACAGTACCCTGGGGCACCCCGGACCTCATGCGAGCTGATTCTGAAGAGCTGCCATCAACTACTACTTTCTGGGTTCTATTGGTCAAAAAAATTTGAATCCAATTAAGAGTTGTTCCCCGAATTCCATAGTGGTCAAGTTTGTGCAAGAGGCGTTGGTGGGGGACAACATCAAAGGCCTTACTAAAATCCAAGACAACAACATCTGTTTGTGTCTTGCTTTCAAAATTTTAAATAAATTTATCAGTTGTAATCAAAAGCTGGCTTTCGCATGAGTGTTTTGATCGAAAGCCATGCTGTACGGGTGTTAAAATTTTGTTTTCCGAAAAATGGGACATGATTTGTTTACAAATGATGTGTTCGAGTAATTTGGCACAAACACATGTGAGGGATATCGGCCTGTAGTTTGCCGGAGAGTGCCGATCCCCTTTTTTGAAGACAGGGGCAACATTAGCCTCTACCCAGTCATCTGGTAATTTGCCCGTTTGTAGAGATTGGTCGAAAATAATTTTAAGAAAGGGAGATATTTCGTTGGCAGCATTCTTCAGAATCAAGTTCGGGAGCTCGTCCGTCCGGATGCCTTTCCGCCGTTTAAACCCTCAAGTAATTTAGTTACGCCTTGAACGGTAATTTTGAATTTAGGCATTTCAGTATTCGGTGGTCCTGGTAATTTAGGTATATTCTTGGTGTCTTCAGAGGTAAAAACTGAGCAAAATTGGTTGTTTAGTATTTCGGCCTTACGTCTGCTATCTGAATGCAGCTGGCCGTTTTCCTTCAAGGGAGAGACACCTTTTCCATCCTGCCGTTTAGATTTAATATAACGCCAGAGTGGTTTTGAATTTTTTTGTTCTAAAGATTCAGAAAGTTTGTTTTTCAAAAAAGACCACCTGGCAGACCTGATGGCACGCTGGGTCTGCCGTTTACATAATTTATATTTTGCCCAAAGGTCAGCTTTATTCGTACGCTTGGCTTTGCTATATAAAGATGCTTTTTTCCGAATAGATGCAAGGAGTGATTTGGATAGCCAAGGTAGATTTTCCCGAGGGGAAGTCATTTTGGTTGGTATAAATTTGTCCAGGCATTGGTTTAGGATGGATTTGAGTTTCAACCAATTTTCATTAACAGAACGGCTGGGACTGTTTTCTGAAAAGGAGGTCCAGCAGTTCCTAATTTGTTGCCTGATAGCTTCCCAATTAGCCTTTTTGAACTGACGCACTGGGCGGGGTTTTGTACGACGGTAGGGTGGGTCAATATCCAGTTCGGTCACAACAGCACAGTGGTCCGAGATTCCAGGCACGCTATGAGAAGATTTTATCAAACCGGGTTTATTTGTGATCAGGAGGTCCAAAATATTGTCTTCTCTAGTTGGTTCTTTGTGAATTTGGGCCAAGGCATGCGTATCTAGGCTTGACAAAAGCAGCTCGCATTGTGATTTGTTTGCTGCTTTAGGATTTACTACTCCATTGTCCCAGTCAATACCAGGCAGGTTGAAATCACCTCCCAGGACAATGGTCTGATTTGAATTTTTCGGCATGAGGTCTAAAGATTTCGCAAGTTCTTCTGAAGTACTAATTTTGGGGTCAGGAGGTCTATAAAAACACCCGAGGGTTAAGAATTTTGATGCCGATATCTGAACTTTAGCCCATAAAATTTCACAGTTGGTTTCTAAATCAGGGAGGAGGGTCATGTCATAATGTTTTCTGACAGCAATAAAGACTCCTCCTCCTCGGGCTTTCGAATTTCGATCTTTACGCAAAACTTGGTATTCAGGAGGGAAAATTTCACTGGTAGTGGTATCCTTGTCAAGCCAAGATTCAGTGCCGAGGATGCAATCAGGTTGGTAGTAATTTAAAGATGCTAAAAAATTTGCTACTTTCCCCTTTAGGCTTCTGCAATTTATCAATAAAGTACGCCAGTTTCTTTGACGGTTTTTAGGCCTAAAGGGGGGAATTGGACTACTGTGCTGTGTGGGAGCGAAATCTGAATTCGGTGAATTGACGTTCTCAGAGCCACTAAAATTTAGATTGTCAAAATTATTAGTGGTTTCAATTTCAAACGAATGGAATAAATTTCGATCAAAATTTGGATGATTGCATCGACAGCATATCCACGAGACGTTTGTTGTGGAATATGCCAGGAAGGTGAAAGATCCCATGTCGACAAAATCTTTGTGAAACCACACATCACAACTATCACATCAGTTGTAATCAAAAGCTGGCTTTCGCATGAGTGTTTTGATCGAAAGCCATGCTGTACAAGTGTTAACATTTTGTTTTCCGAAGAATGGGACATAATTTGTTTACAAATGATGTGTTCGAGTAATTTGGCACGAACACATGTGAGGGATATCGGCCTATAGTTTGCCGGAGATTTACTGCGCGAGGCCCAGTCACATTGACCGCTATTTTGTTTAAACAGCCAGCTGTGTAAAAACGAAACTCGCGCTGAAAAACTCGGATGCCAAGAAATTGAGACTATTATTTTAAGTTCCTATAAAAACTAGGCCATTTTCAGCAGGCGCAAACTTGTGATCGTATTGGAACCATTACATCTAAAAATGGAGGTCACTGTGTCAGAGCCTTACGATGTCATCAGATCAACATTCTCCGAGGAGTAGCGAATTGAGCATGAGTTGACTTCGACCAAAGTGAATTATAATTATATTTAACATAACCTGGTAGGCCTAACTATATTAGCTTTTGTAGAGTTCTTTGATAAGAAAAAAACACAATTTACGTACCCGGTATATGATGTTGTGATAGACTAATAATAATATTGAATATTTTGCTCATTTACTGTGCATCCCCTATTATCGCCATAATCCCATATCGTCTCACCACACCAAATACCCGTCCCATAGACTTACATGTAATATGACACATACACTCAGGCCTCCCAGCACTCTTTAAGTGGAGAAATATAAATAAAACTATATATCATTTTAACCAAATACTCGCCAGGCCGCGGGAGTCCTGTACCCTGATTTATCTGGTGCTATACGGACTCTCGGGTTAACTGGGGGTATTAAGCACCGACAGAACTACCAAAGAGCTGCAGAGAAGAGGGAGAGGGCCTGAACCAAGGGAGTGGACCCCAGTTATAAGGTAAGAGGGGGGAGTAAAGTAGATATAAAAATTAGAAGGTGGGAGGGGGTACGGGAGTGGGGAAATAGGTGGATGCTCGCTTCTCCAGGCCCATGGAGGCTTGGAGTCGCTGTAGCCCTGCGGAGCAGGTCACCACAGACAGCTGCGGAATTAGCTCGCAGCGGGTCGATAAGATTCTATTCTATTCTATTCTAGTCTGTTCTCTTTCAATCTAAACAATAAAAAAGACATGTTAAACTGACATAATTTTTTTTATTTGAGCCCATAATAACCTCTTGCCCCACTCTCCTCTGATCGACCTGAAAAATAATTGACCTTGTTTTTTAGAAGAGCCTTGTTACAGCCAGCGCAAGGACTTCCTGTTGGATCTATCTTTCCTCATTTCGATGCTTTTGCTACACCAAATCATCACAGAATCGATTTAAATTGGTAGCAAAATGATATATCTGTAATATTTGCCACCGAGGCTGCTGCAAAGAGCCGTATTTTTTAAAAAGAGACTAACTTTCTTATTCTTAAACTTTATAATGATATGCGCGAATGAATTTGTGTGGTGAGACCTTAAGGGAAAGAAACATATTTATGGAATGTGTTTTTACAAGTGATCTAAAAAACACATTCTATTCTGAAATCGAAAAAGAAAACCTTGTCCAATTCCGATAAGCAGAAGGCGCACAAAGGCAAAATGAAATTCCCCTGTTTTTTACTAGATCTCGAGAAATGACCTGTTTTTCTATATTACAACATAGTTTTCCGTTTTCATAAAGCATCTGTATGGAATTGTCTATTTTTTCAGGGAATCGTCTTGAAATTAGGCAATGAATGATTTTATTTCTTCAGAATAGTGATGTACGAACATTATACACACAAACAAAAAAGGTATAAATACCAAAGGACAAAAAAATCAATGCGGGGAAGTGGAAGAACCAAGTTGAACTTACAACTATTTCAGTGCTATATGGAAGAATGCTTGGTATATGGCCCATAATTGAACATTATCAGATTAGTTTCATTAAATTCGCTAGAAAACAAGTCTATATTATATTTTTTCGTTGAATTGGCCGCCTGGTGATAATAAATGAGCAAAATAAATGGTCTAGTGGCAGTGAAACATCCCACAGGCGCGAAAATGTGTTTTCTGGAACTATGGCCTTAACGTCTCACCACACCAAATACCCGTCCCATAGACTTACATGTAATATGACACATACACTCAGGCCTCCCAGCACTCTTTAAGTGGAGAAATATAAATAAAACTATATATCATTTTAACCATCAGTCTGTTCTCTTTCAATCTAAACAATAAAAAAGACATGTTAAACTGACATAATTTTTTTTATTTGAGCCCATAATAACCTCTTGCCCCACTCTCCTCTGATCGACCTGAAAAATAATTGACCTTGTTTTTTAGAAGAGCCTTGTTACAGCCAGCGCAAGGACTTCCTGTTGGATCTATCTTTCCTCATTTCGATGCTTTTGCTACACCAAATCATCACAGAATCGATTTAAATTGGTAGCAAAATGATATATCTGTAATATTTGCCACCGAGGCTGCTGCAAAGAGCCGTATTTTTTAAAAAGAGACTAACTTTCTTATTCTTAAACTTTATAATGATATGCGCGAATGAATTTGTGTGGTGAGACCTTAAGGGAAAGAAACATATTTATGGAATGTGTTTTTACAAGTGATCTAAAAAACACATTCTATTCTGAAATCGAAAAAGAAAACCTTGTCCAATTCCGATAAGCAGAAGGCGCACAAAGGCAAAATGAAATTCCCCTGTTTTTTACTAGATCTCGAGAAATGACCTGTTTTTCTATATTACAACATAGTTTTCCGTTTTCATAAAGCATCTGTATGGAATTGTCTATTTTTTCAGGGAATCGTCTTGAAATTAGGCAATGAATGATTTTATTTCTTCAGAATAGTGATGTACGAACATTATACACACAAACAAAAAAGGTATAAATACCAAAGGACAAAAAAATCAATGCGGGGAAGTGGAAGAACCAAGTTGAACTTACAACTATTTCAGTGCTATATGGAAGAATGCTTGGTATATGGCCCATAATTGAACATTATCAGATTAGTTTCATTAAATTCGCTAGAAAACATGTCTATATTATATTTTTTCGTTGAATTGGCCGCCTGGTGATAATAAATGAGCAAAATAAATGGTCTAGTGGCAGTGAAACATCCCACAGGCGCGAAAATGTGTTTTCTGGAACTATGACCTTAACGTCTCACCACACCAAATACCCGTCCCATAGACTTACATGTAATATGACACATACACTCAGGCCTCCCAGCACTCTTTAAGTGGAGAAATATAAATAAAACTATATATCATTTTAACCATCAGTCTGTTCTCTTTCAATCTAAACAATAAAAAAGACATGTTAAACTGACATAATTTTTTTTATTTGAGCCCATAATAACCTCTTGCCCCACTCTCCTCTGATCGACCTGAAAAATAATTGACCTTGTTTTTTAGAAGAGCCTTGTTACAGCCAGCGCAAGGACTTCCTGTTGGATCTATCTTTCCTCATTTCGATGCTTTTGCTACACCAAATCATCACAGAATCGATTTAAATTGGTAGCAAAATGATATATCTGTAATATTTGCCACCGAGGCTGCTGCAAAGAGCCGTATTTTTTAAAAAGAGACTAACTTTCTTATTCTTAAACTTTATAATGATATGCGCGAATGAATTTGTGTGGTGAGACCATATGGCATACAGAATTGAGAATAACAGATGATATGATATGGTCTCACCACCCCATACTTTTTATAGTTGCAGTCAACTTCCACCAGCGTTGGGTGTTTTTCGCTGATTTCTCAGTCAATTCTAAATCCATTTCCATGAAATTTTGCAAGCACTCTTTTCAACTATTCCGGCGCCTAGGCCCTACCCTGGAAATTTCGTGAAATTTGAATGAGTATTTCAAAAGTTATACCATTTGACATGTATTGTATGATGTAGACATTGTGGTGGAATTTCGTGACTTAAGCTGATAGCGTGCAATGTGTTTATACTTATAGAGGAACGTCATAATTCGCAAATACTACATGTCAAATGGTCTAACTTTAAAACTACAATATTTTTCCCTGCAATTTTTAGAGCAGGTGCTGTAAGACTAGAAAATAACGCTTGTCAAATATCATGAAAATCGGAGGAAAAGTGCTTGAGCAATGGGTGAAAAACATGCAACATGAAAGTGACAGATTTAAAGTGACTTTTAATTGAAGGGCCTAATGCCTGAAAGTAAATGAGCGGAAATCCAAGGGGGGGGGGGGGTGACTACTGACTGAAGAGCACCCACCCAAATTACTGCTTTAAATGGTTGTTTCCGCTTCTGGTGAATTAAGAAAAAACAGAAATGTTGTAATTCTTTGTCTATGCCTATGCCATGGAGATTTTTGAATCGACACAGAGGGTGAGAAGGATTTGAGTTTTTTCTGAGAATGGGTGCAAGAATATTTAGGGAGATTTGGGCAATCTGAACTTTTTTCCACATAATGGGGCCTACAGTTAGTTTCACTAGCAGCTGTTGTTAACTTACTCCTAACTAGGGCCCAGAGCCATTCGTTTGTGTGCTTGGGACTACGTCTTCACGCGGATTGCAACAGGTCACGATACCACCCCCTCTCGTGACATTCTTGCCACAGAGATCCCAGTAAATTTGTATAACATTTATACAATTTTGGACCAATGTTGGGGGGGGGGGGGATTTTATAAATGTAATTACAAATGTTTTGTGTTTACTGGGATGTCCCTCAAATCAGATCACATTCTTTAAATAGATGGCCCCAGGCCACACACCTGATACGTGGATGGCCCCAGGCCACACACTTGATACGTGGATGGCCCCAGGCCACACACTTTAGGTTGATGGTCCCAGGCCACACACTTTCAGTTGATGGTTCCAGGCCACACATATAGGTTGATGGCCCCAGGCCACACACTTTCAGTTGATGGTTTCAGGCCACACATATAGGTTGATGGCCCCAGGCCACACACTAGGTTGATGGCCCCAGGCCACACACTTCCAGTTGATGACCCCAGGCCACACACTTTAGTAGATATATGCCCCCAGACCACACACTTTGAGTAGATGGCCCTAGGCCACACACTTTAAGAAGATGGCCCCAGGCCACACACTTTTAATTGATGGCCCTAGGCCACACACTTTATTAGATATGCTCCCAGACCACACAGTTTCAGTAGATGGCCCCAAGCCACACACTTTAAATAGATGGCCCCAGGTCACACACCTTTTAGTTGATGGCTCCAGGCCACACACTTCAAATGGATGGCCCTAGGCCACATATACTTTAACCCTTTAACACCTATACGGCCCGTGGCTCATTTACATGAACCGCCCGAATCCGCCCGGCTGCACGTGGCTTTGTTTACAACAACCTGGATGTTGAATGACGTCATGTATCGCAAATCTGCGCATGCGCGAATAACCTGGACAGCTTCCTTTTCCGTTTCGCGTCAAAACAAACCGATGTTGTCATTGAACTTTTCGTTACATAAACAACGAAATAAAACCAAAAAATTGTCATTTTCTTTTCCAACAAAATGAACAAAATGGCGGCCGCCGATACATCGTCATTGGATAATGAAGAAATTCAATGTTTTAATTTTGTAGACATTTTAGAAGCAGGAAAAAAACATATGATAGCGCGGGATGATCTTCAGTTTTGACAGGTTTTGCTGCTGGTGACTGTCCCGCTGTCGGTGCCGTATCTACTGACAGTGACATTGACACTGACAGTGACATTAATCTGGCGTCTGACCAGGATGAATTTGATAGCTCAGAATTGTTTTTGAAATTTTATTTTTTCTGTGGTATATTGCCAAAATTGGCAACTTTTATATGTTTGATCACAAAGTTCCTTATATATCCTGATAATACATTCAGTGTACATCTAAATAAATATAACTTGTAATTATAAGAAGTTAATATTTAAAAAGTTATGTAACTTTGTGTCATTGTTTAGAAAATTGTATCGAAAACTTGCTAATATCCCAGGGAAATCGGCCACGCAAAGTGGAAATCAGCCAGGTGTTAAAGGGTTAAGTAGTTCCAGATAACACCAAGTGTGTGGCCTGGGGCCATCAACTGATAGTGTGTTGCCTGGGGCCATCAAATTAAAGTCTGGGGCCATCTATTTGAAGTAAGTGAAGTATGTGGCCTGGGGCCATCAACTGATAATGTGTGGCCTGGGGCCATCAACTTAAAGTGTGTGGCCTGGGGCCATCAACTTAAAGTGTGTGGCCTGGGGCCATCTATTTGAAGTGTGTGGCCTGGGGCCATCTACGTATGTGGTGTGTGGCCATGATTTATTCAAGCTTAAGTAATCTTAATTTGGATGGCCCCAGGCCACACACTTTAGAATTGATGGCGTAGTAAAATATTGATTCGAAAGTAGTTCTCAGTTTATAAGATGGCCTTGGGCCCTAGTTGAGAGTAGAATAACAACGACTGCGTTTCGCTAGATCCTGGGAGTAGCCAATTTTGTTGTGTATTTTGTATGTAAACACACAGCAATTAATCAGAACTTCAATATTTTTTTATCAGTTTATGTATGTTACACGAGGGATTAATCTAGAAATGGTTATCAGGGCGTCCAAAAATCACCAAGTAGCACAATGTAACTGGCGGATGCGCTGGCCGGAGGCAAGGGCAGGGGGGGGGGGCGTGAGGGGAGTTTGAGAGGGTTTTTTTCTAATACAAGGCTCTCAGGTTAATTTTAGAGCCAATCAGTGGATGAATGGAGATAATCGGGTGATCGCCTATTGAGGTAGAAATGTAAAACTAGAAGACAAAAACAAGCCAAAAATTATCATTATTTTTAGAAATCATCTTTATTATTCACTCATTTCAGTACCAGTTTCCGACGCAGACTCTCACACCCGTTGTTCAACTGGAGGGTCATTAGTCTATCTTCAAAAATAACGAGGATTCTAGGATTCTAGATACTGAGAGTGAGATTAGGGCACAAATGATTGCTGCAATTATAAAGGGGACTAGCCTAGAGCTCACTAGCCGGCATTGCTATGCATTTTATATAATTGAATTTGAATAGTCATGAAATAAATTATTTTGTGGGGAATTTATTTTATAACTGAGCGAACGTACTGGGAGCAACAGGTTATCTGGTCAAAACACAGTTTTCCATAGAGCCATAGGCATAGGTAATTTGACACAATTTGAATATTTAGAAAGGTAATTTAACACAAATATCTAGAGTTATAGGCCTATGCTCAATTTATTGGTGTTACGCCCTATAAAACTGTGTCACCCTTTTGTATCTCCGTAGGATTATGGCTCACCGTTGCGGATTCAGAGGGGGGCCGGTAGATTAGAGCAATGCCATTAATATAGTATCGGTAGGGCTAGAGCCCTAGATACAAAAGATATAGCCATAGGGGCGGACGAATGAACACCATTTATTTAAAACTCAGAACTAGGAATATAACTTAGGCTAAGACTAAAGTTTAAAACCTTCTCTGAACTTTTGAAAAATATCTTGCACATCCTGAGCCTGGGGCACGTTCCATGGCTGCACACAAGGCCTACGTCTGTTTTGGTTATAATCTAACGTTTGTCTACTTGTAGGCACTGTCAAGGACATAACTGCAGAATGCAGTCATTCACAGGCTGTGCTGATTTCCAGTACTGAGTGGTCTAAACATGGGACAATGTTGGGGTTGGGGCAGCTGTTTTTGTTGAGTTCTATGCTATGCTGATCCAACAGTCACCCAACGTTGGCTTAATGCCTCTTGTTTACTGGGTGACCACCGATTGGCGCGATAATACATCATAAAACTCTAGTTTTATGAATACATGTAGGCCTACTGGTGGCCAAACACATTTTAATGTTGGGTCACTGTTTACGACGCTTGCTCAGCTTTAACCCAAGCATGGGATTGAATGCCTCTTGTTTTTTGGTGTGTAAAAAATACTTGCCACCTCCACCGGCATATCACTCGCCAGCTTCATTTAGTCACACGCATTGGCACCGGCATTGCAAGCGGTGGGCCGCTGTTACCAGGTTACGTGCTTGCTGTGCTCAGCTACCATTGGACTGCAACAATATTGGGCCAGCGTTAATGTAAGACAGTGGTGGGACCAAGATGGCAGTCTATACGCCTAATCAAGTGGCGGCACATAGCCTATTGCGTATCGTTCCTCTCCCCAAAATATACACAAGGCGTTCAGCCAATGTTAGGCCAGCGTACCAGACGGTAAGCCAACATTGACCTCATATTGTTTTCCAAATTTTTTAAATAGATTTTTAAAAAAAACAATACAAAAATTAAAGGCGGGGGTCGAGGGAGATAAAAAAAACATTTCGAAAAAAAACATGTTCATTTAGAGAGATAAAAAATATTTTTTCCGGCTATGTTTTTTTTTGCTTGTTTTTTTCGTCGTCCTCATTAACTTTTTTTTAAATAGGTCCAGAAAGATGTTTAATGTTTTTTTTCCCTAAATGTTTTTTTTCCGCCCTCCCTCATTGGATTTTGGATTTTTTCTGATCTAAAACAGAGATATTATACGAAGTGGCCTTAGCATGTTTAGACACTGGCTAAAGTGGCTGAAAATTACATACAATTTTCACCTTTTAAATTTGCCGACCACCTAGTTTGAAAATAACCATTAACTTTAAATAAAACATCTTCAGAAAGGGAAATCATTTTTTGCAGCCTGCCCTAACAGTTGATCAAAACTGAATACATTTTTTTTCTATCCCTTTTATATAATTACTAATCCTGCTGCCTGGCTAAAATTTTGACGAAAATACTAATTTTTAGCTCCCGCCGTCACCGTAGGTGAGACGGAGGGAGCTATGGATTCTACCTCCGGTTTTTTTTGGCCTCTTCTTTTTCCTATAACTTTGTAAGAAAATAATCTAGGATAACAATTTTTGGTATGTGGGTTACTTCCAGGTGGCTAATGGACAGGTTAAAATATTTTTAATCTGAATTCAATACGCAAGGTCGCAGAGGAGAAAATGATGATGTTACGGCGTTGGGCCGTCCGTAAACAATTCGTTTCCGGAGCATATCTCTGAAAGTACTTGTCCGATTGTCTTCAAATTTTACACACAACACCCCTAGGGGGTCTAGTTGTGCCTTTTGGGGTATTTGAACTTTGACCTACTTCTGGTTCAGAACTATGACCTATTTAGACGTTTTGACGCGCACTTCGTTTCCGGAGCAGATCTGGAAAAGTACTGGGCCGATGACAGTCATATTGCACATACATGGTCTCTAAGGTCCCTAGTTGTGCCTTTTCAGGTTTTTGGACCTTGACCTGGAAGTTGACCCAGCACTTTGACCTAATTTATAACATCGGTAAATCCGACTGAAAGATTTTGCGGAATATCATGAAAACCGCTCAAGATAGCTACACCATTACTATAAAACAAATTGTGAGGTTTCAGGAGAGGATGCATCTTGAAAAATGTCAAGTTGATAAAATTAAAAATGGCCGCCTATCGGCCATTATTCACCTCGACAGGCCTGATATTGCGGAATATCATGAACACCGCTCAAGATAGCTACACCATTAATATCAAATAAATTGTAAGGTTTCAGGAGAGGATGCATCCTGAAAAAATTTCAAGTTGTCCAAGCTCAAAATGGCCGCCAATCGGCCATTATTCACTTTCACATGGCCGTTATTTGGTAAATCGTGCTAGATGGCTAGACCATTACTATAAAACAAATGTGTGATTTCAGGAGAGGATGCATCTTGAAAAAATTTGACTCGATAAAATTCAAAATGGCCGCTGATCAGCCATTATTCACTTTCACATGGCCGATATTTGGTCAACCGTGCTAGATGGCTGGACCATTACTATAAATCGAAATGTGAGATTTCAGATGAGGATGCATCTTGAAAAAGTTTGACTTGATCAAATTTAAAATGGCCGCCTTTTCAGCCATTATTCATTTTCACATGGCTGATATTTGGTAAACCGTGCTAGATGGCTAGACCATTACCTGATTACTATAAAACAAAGTTTGAGTTTTCGGGGGAGGATGCACCCTGAAAATTTTTAACTTACGAATTCAAAATGGCCGACAATCAGCATTATTTACCTCGATAGGCCTGATATCAGGTAAACCGTGCTAGATAGCTAGATCATTACTATAAAACAAAACGTGACGTTTCGAGAGAGGATGCCTTTCAAAAACTTTCGACTCAATCGAATTCAAAATGGCCGCCTATCGCCACTATTTACTTTCACATTGCTGATATTTGGTAAACCATGTTAGATAGCTGGACTATTACTATAAAACAAAATGTGAGATTACAAGAGATTGACTAGATTGACTAGATCAAATTCAAAATGGCTGCCTATCGGCCATTATTCACTTTCACATAGCCGGTTTTTGGTAAACCATGCTAGATGGCTAGACCATTACTATAGAATGAAATGTGAGATTTCAGCTGAGGATGCATCTTGGAAAATTTCGACTTGATCAAATTCAAAATGGCCGCCTTTAGGCCATTATTCACTTTCACATGGCCGATATTTGGTAAACGGTGCTAGATAGCTAGACGATTACTATAGAATGAAATGTGAGATTTCAGCTGAGGATGCATCTTGAAAAATTCTGACTCGATCAAATTCAAAATGGCCCCCTATCGGCCATTATCTTCTTTCACATGCCCAATATTTTGCAAACTGTGTTAGATGTTAGTCCATTACTATAAAACAAAATTTGAGGTTTCGGGGGAGGATGCACCCTAATTTTTTGACTAATTTATATCGAATTCAAAATGACCGTAAATCAGCTATTAGCTACCTCGATTGGCCTGATATCGGGTAAACCGTGCCAGATAGGTAGACCATTACTGGGATACTGATTAGGATCATTAATTTCAATGGAGGTTTGCAATCTCTGACAGACTGTCTAGTTCTTATCTTACTTTTAGACTGGGCTTCTTAGACCTAGTTGTCTTGCGTCTTGATTTTTGACCTAGCCTAGGACTACATTGATAACCCTACACAAAATTGCTTAAATCAAATTCTAATTCGGAGCGGGAGCTCCTGGACTTATGTAGTCTTGTTTAAATTAGAAAATGAGACTAAAATAGTTAGTTAACCACATTATCAAATAAGAAAGGCCCGAGTCAGCTCAATTAATACATGTACAGTTTGTATTGTTAAAAGAAATTAAATATCGATATAAATCTGAGAAAATGAGGATTTGAACTTTGGATTAAGGTCTATAGATAAATTTAACCGGGTTAAGATTCCTTCAGGCTACACTCCAATAGCCAGATTTGATGGCTCATTCAGTTTTGCTGTGGCTTCGTAAGGTAGGCTACTCTGAATCTCTGCCCGTCTGGTGGAGTGTGCAGTTTTGCCAGTATCATGGTATTACATGTACCATGATTAAGTACTCCCTGATGTAAAGCTATATTCACTCGATCATTCCTTGGAGTATCCAGGTGATTTTATGCTTTTCTCAGAGTTCTATTTGTGAAAAACCTATTCTTGGGTAGAATTTTGCACCTAAAGAGACTAAAGTGCACAAGGTGAGTGTGGTTTAATTCATTGAGTTTTATGGGAAGGGGGGGGGGAGCGTAGGCGTGGAAATTATCATTGCATGGGTTGCTTTGCGTGTATAACATAAATTGGCCTAAAAATCAGAGATTTAAGGCAAGACTTTCAAGGGATCATTTTAAGTTTTAATCCCAGTTTTAAGCAATATGGGCTCTGTGAAGAGGGAATTCATGATTAGGCTACAGGGACACTTTTTAAGCTTTTCAGATGTCTTAGCGTTTATGTCCAGAATTTGTATTTCAAGCCTTGTTGGTATGGGGCAAATGGTAGACTTGGGGCATAAGACCTTTTTAGCTCACCGTAGGTTCCGCATCCGTCCAGGTTTTTACCTCTTCTTTTGCCAATAACTTTGTATGAAAATAAGCTAGGATAGCAATTTTTGATATGTGGCTTACTTCTAGGTGGATATAAATGGACAAGTTAAAATATTTTTAATCTGAATTCAATATGCAAGGTCGCAGAGGAGATTGAATGATGTTACGGCATTGGGCCGTTGGGCCGTCCATGAGCATATCTCAGAATGTAATTGTCCGATTGTCTTCAAATTTTACACACAGCACCTCTAGGGGGTCTAGTTGTGCCATTTGGGGTATGTGAACTTTGACCTACTTTTGGTTCAGTATTATGACCTATTTAGAAGTTTTGACACATAGCTCATTTCCGGAGCAGATCTCGAAAACTATTGGGCCGAATACAGTCATATTGCACATACATGTACATGATCTCTAAGGTCCCTAGTTGTGCCTTTTCAGGTATTTGGACCTTGACTTCGAAGTTGACCCAGCACTTTGACCTAATTTATAACATCAGTAAATCCGACTTAACTATTTTGACCATTACTATAAAACAAATTGTAAGGTTTCAGGAGAAGATGTATCTTGAAAAATTTCGTTTTGATAAAATTCAAAATGGCCACCTATCGGCCATTATTTACCTTGACAGGCCTGATATTGGGTAAGCCGTGCTAGTTAGCCAAACCATTACTATAAAACAAAATGTGAGATTTCAGAAAGAGGATGCATCTTTAAAAATTTTGACTCGATCAAATTCAAAATGGCCACCCATCGGCCATTATTCACTTTCATATGGCTGTTATTTGGTAAACTGTGCTAGATGGCTAGATCATTACTATAAAATAAAATTTGAGATTTCAGGAGAAGATGCATCTTGAAAAATTTCGACTCAGATCAAATTCAAAATGGCCGCCTATCGGCTATTTTTCACTTTCACATGGCATATATTTGATAAACCGTGTTAGATAGCTAGACCATTAAGTACTATAAAACAAAATGTGACGTTTTAGGAAAGAATGCTTTTTGAAAAATTTCGACTCGATCAAATTTGAAATGGCCGCCTATCGGCCATTATTTATTTTCAAATGGCTAATATTTGGTAAACCGTGCTAGCAGGCTAGACCATTAAGTACTATTAAAGAAAATGTGAGTTTAAGGGGGAGGATGCACCCTGTAAATTTTTAACTCTATCAAATTTAAAATGGCTGACAATGGGCATTATTTACCTCAATAGGCCTGATATCAGGTAAATCATGCTAGATAGCTAGACCATTTTAATACTATAAAACAAAATGTGATGTTTCAGAAGAGAGAGCATTTCGAAAAATTTTGACTTGATTAAATTCAAAATGGCTGTCTATCGGC
This sequence comes from Flabesymbios commensalis, assembly GCA_964017125.1. Classification (NCBI taxonomy): domain Eukaryota; kingdom Metazoa; phylum Annelida; class Polychaeta; order Terebellida; family Flabelligeridae; genus Flabesymbios; species Flabesymbios commensalis. The sequence goes on from OZ024904.1 coordinate 45,206,282, forward strand.
CATTATATGCTTTCACATGGCCGATAATCGGTAAACCGTGCTAGATGGCTAAACCATTACTATAAAACAAAATGTGAGTTTTCGGAGGAGGATGCACGCTGGAAATTTTTAACTCTATTGAATTCAAAATGGCTGACAATCAGCATTATTTACCTCGATAGGCCTGATATCAGATAAACCGTGCTAGATAGCTAGACCATTAGTACTATAAAACAAAATGTGACGTTTAAGGAGATGGCTAGACCATTACTATAAAACAAAATGTGAGGTTTCAGGGGAGGATGCACCCTGAAAATTTTTGACTTGATCAAATTTAAAATTCAATATTTGGAAAACGGTCTTAGATGGTTAGACCATTACTATAAAACAAAAATGTGATGTTTCAGGGGAGGATGCACCCTAAATTTTTTTAATAGATTCAAAATGACCGCCTATTGGCCTTTATTTACTTTCAAGTGCCCAATATTTGGCAAACTGTGTTAGATGGCTAGACCATTACTATAAAACAAAATGTGAGGTTTCGGGAGAGGATGCACCCTGAAAATTGTTCTACCTAGATCGAATTCAAAATGACTGTCAATCAGCCATTATTTACCTCGATAGGCTTGATATCGGGTAAACCGTGCCAGATAGCTATACCATTACTGGGATACTGGTTAAGATCAATAATTTCAATGGAGGTTTTCAATCTCTGATTGACTGTCTAGTTCTTATCTTGCTCTAAGACTGAGCCTCTTAGACCCAGTTGTCTTGCGTCTAGATTTTTTACTTAGCCCTAGGACTACATCAATAACACTGCACAAAATTGTTTCAATGAAATTCTAATGAGGGGCGGGAGCTCCTGCACATATGTAGTCTTGTTCATGCTTTTCAGAGGGAATAATTTGTATATTGAAGTATAAAAACCTATAAATTAAAACCATTTATATGCACTATGGAATGACAACTGTGTACACCTTTTTTAGATATTTTTCACAAATATATTTGAAATGATTCAAATTTCAATTATATTGTCGCGGACAGGACAGCACAATGTTACAGATGTGACACATATTATTGCTTTCCGCCTAAATATAAATACCGGTAGCAAACTTGTGTTCAAAAAGTTTTGTGTTGAAATAGATATATTTTCCTATATAATATTTACTGTCCCATCAATGAAAACATTAAATCTGAATCCAAAACAAAAAAGTATGTAGAGTTGGTAAAAAGTGATAACAATAAATAAATTGTTTGGATTACTTGTATTTGAAATACTTGTGTACCCATATGAATTAGCTGATAAAAACATGTTTAAAAGTCCTGTACAGCATACTGTGGAATGCCTCTTTAATGTTTGTGCATGCAAGACTTGGAAATTATAATCAATTATACATAATTTTATGTTGTTCATTATACAGGTTTTTTCTGCTTGTGCTGCAATGGAAGAGAAAGATGACGCAGAGAAACTAGTTGCTAAAATGAAGGAGAGATTGTCTGATCATGTGTCAGTCGCACGGCAGTGTACACTTGAACTCAATTCTCTAGGGTTAACTGATATACCTGCATCTCTCATAGGACACAAGTTTCCTATTAGTGAATTATATTTAGACTATAATGAATTGAGTGAAGTGGCTGATTGCTTATTCAAAAACCTCTGTGACTCACTCAGAATTCTTTCAGTGATGGGAAATGAGCTGGCCTCACTTCCCAATAACATACACTGTGCTCAGAAGCTTGAAAAACTTTACCTAAATGAAAATGAGATCACAGCTTTACCCGATAACTTTTACAAATTGGAAAAATTGCAGGTTTTGAATTGTGTTGGAAACAAAATATCTTCTCTACCTTATGAATTTGGCCAACTTTCAGAGCTGAAAGATTTATATTTTGATGAAAACAAACTGCTTGCACTACCTGACACATTTGGTTTACTCAAGAACTTGCGGATGGCGGAACTGGGAGACAACCAGTTAAGTGCACTTCCGAGAAACTTTGGACAGTTGACCAATTTACAAATTCTTAACCTGAGTAATAACAGACTTAAAATTTTACCCAACAACTTCTCAAATTTATCGAGTATAACTGAACTAGATTTGACTAATAATGGTTTGGAGTTCCTGCCACCAACTTTCAAATCTCAGAGCTGTCTGCGTCAGTTTTCTGTTGAGAACAATGTATTAACATTCCTACCAGTGTGGATTGGTTTTCTGCCAGAGTTAACAGAATTGGATCTGAATAATAATCACCTTAAAGACTCCCCTATTCCCTCATCTTTTGGTGAGAATAGTCCAAAGCTACGTAAACTAGACTTACGAGGTAATTTCATAACATCCCTCCCAGAGTCATTGGGAAGATTATCACAGCTGAAGCAGCTATCGCTAGGCAGTGTCATATGTGAACTGGAAAGAGCTAATTTTCAAAATGGAAACTGGATTCAAAAGCTACCAGAGAGTTTAGCTCAACTTGTAAATATTCGCATCCTCCACCTCGATGAAAACCAAATATCAAACCTTCCAAAAAGTTTTGGAAATCTTGTGCATTTGGAGCACTTCGATATTGGTAAGTTAGTAGGCCTATGCTTTTCACTTTTTTAAAATGTGGTAAATGCAGACTTTAGCATGTTTAGAGCTACTTAAGCTATACACATAACTCAATCGTGATAATAGAATATCTGCTTATGGTGGAGATTCATTTCTTGATACTGTAATCGCTAGGTAATCATTTTCAAACATAATATTTCCTGGGTACAGAGACAATTTAAGCAGCTTTAGGTAGGTATCAGCAACATCAATTATCCTGCAAAATGTGTACATCAACTGCTATATCAATTCTTATTATTTTTGCAGGAATATGTATTTTTTCAATTTTTTGTTAGCTCCAGCCGTCACCAAAGTTGCAACAGATGGAATCGGCCCCCATCCGGTTTTTTACCTCTTCTTTTACCTCAGTTGTTCAGCAGATGTTTTTTTTAAGAAAAAACATACCAGATATTACTTAGTGGGCAACCACTCATGCTGCACTTTTAAGCTGCAATGAAAGGGTTAATGGATAGGTTAAAATATTTTTTATTTACATTCAATACGCAAGGTCACAGAAGAGATTGAATGATGTTAGGGAGTTACGGCGTTGGGCCGTCTGTGGGCAATTCGTTTCCGGAACATAGCTCAGGATCTACTTGGCCGATTGTTTTAAAATTTTACACACAACACCTCTAGGGAGTCTTGTTGTGCCTTTTGGGGTATATGAACTTTGACCTACTTTTGGTTCAGTTCTATGACTGATTTAGACGTTTTGGCACACACTTTGTTTCCGGAGCAAATCTCAAAACTATTGGACCGATTATAGTGATATTGCACATACATGATCTCTAATCTCTCTGCTTTTTCAGGTTTTTACCCCTCGGCCCGTTGGGCCCGAAGGGGTATTGTCGTCCCCTTCGTGCGCCGCCGCCGCACACACTCTTTTGGCTACTACACCAACAGGGATCGACACTAACACTGGCCCGTTGGCCCGAGGCCAGTAAAAATCACTAAGGGCCAGTAAATTGCCTGAGATACTGGCCCTGGGGGCCAATGAAAAAATCACACCCCTTTGATACAGTGACACTAAGGACTAGAACGATAACGCTAACGTTAAGGGCCAGTAATTATCTGAAGTTACTGGCCCTCTGGGCTACTACCTGGAATCAGTTAATGTCGACCCCTGACCAACATGGTTCAACAGAATAAATTCATTCAACCCCTCCCTGCACTTTTTTTTACCCAAGGTCAAGGTCATAGGTCAAAGGGCAAGGTCAAAGATTTAAAAAAAATCTTGTTAATGCGATAACTTGAAAAATAATTTTTGGATCTCTCCAATTTTTTACGTGAAGTTACCCATGAGTATGGAGATCACCTGATTAGATTTTTAGCTTTCCACCAATAATCAAAATGGCCGCCACCTGGAGACTAAATTTTTCTTTGTTAACTTAATTTTTTTTTTTTCATAAGTCCCTTGAAACCTGGTATATATAGGTTTTCAGGGTCTGCGAGTCTGTTGGCTTTATTCGTTTTCGCGTGCAAACAAAAACGAGGCTATGGTGGCCATCTTTATTTTTAATTACAAAATTCCTTGTTATTGCGATAACTTGAAAAATAGCTATTGGATCTCTCCAATTTTTTATGTGATGTTGCCCATGAGTATGGAGATGACCTGATTAGATTTTCAACTTTCAACCGAAAATCAAAATGGCCGCCACCTGGCGATTAAAATTTTTTTTTTTACTTTTTTCTCAGATTTTCCTCGAAACCTGGTATATATAGGTTTTTCGGGGTCTGCGAGTCTATTGGCATTGTCCGTTTTAGTGTGCTACTGAAAACGAGGCTATGGTGGCCATCTTGATTTTTTAATTTGATAATAATGCCTTGTTAACACGATAACTTGAAAATTAATTATTGGATCTCTCCAATTTTTTATGTGAAGTTACCCATGAGTATGGAGATGATCTGATTAGAATTTCAGCTTTCCACCGATAATCAAAATGGCCGCCACCTGGCGACTAATTAAAAAAAAAAAAATTCAATTCCTTGGAAACCTGGTATAGGTTTTCGGTGTCTGCGAGTCTTAGTATTGTCCGTTTTCATGTGAGACTGAAAACGAGGCTGCGGCGGCCATTTTGGTTTTATCAATTTTAATAAATTGTTCTTATTTTCAATTAATTGCCTTGAAACCTGGCATATTTAGAGTCACTGCATTAGCCCAGGGGTATTTGAGTGCTTGCACGGTATTTTTGTACCTTGACCTTTATGTTGACCCAGGACTTTGACCTACTTTATAACATCGGTATAACTGATTGAAATATTTTGTGGAATATCATAAAAAGCGCTCAAGATAGCTAGACCATTACTATAAAACAAGATCTGAGGTTTTAGGAGAGGATTGTCTGAAATTTTTGCTTTGATCAACTTCAAAATGGCCACCTTCTGGCCATTATTTGCTATCACTTGCCCAATATTTGGCAAATCGTGCTAGATGGCTATAGAAAAATTATTTTTACTATAAAACAAAACGTGAGGTTTCACGGGAAAATGCACCCTGAATTTTTTTTACATTGATCGAATTCAAAATGGCTGACAATCGACCATTATTTACCTCAATAGGCCTGATATCGGGGTAAACCGTGGCAAATAGCTAGACCATCACCATAAAACAATATGTGAAGTTTCAGGACAGGATGCATCCTGAAAATTTTTGACTTGGATCAACTTAAAAATGGTCGGCTTTTGGCCATTATTGACTTTCACATGCTCGATATTTCGTAAACCGTATTAGACCATTACTATAAAACAAAATGTGACGTTTCAGCGGAGGACGCACCTTTGAATTTTTTAGCTCAATCGAATTCAAAATGGCAGACAATCCGCCATTATTTACCTCAATAGGTCCGCTACCTGGTAAACCATGCTAGATAGCTAGACCATTACTATGAAACAGGAGAGGATGTGGCTAGCTGGAAATGTTTGATAGGGAGGTTGGCTTACTTCAACCAAGTCAGTCTATTCGCAGAAAAAATATTTTTGTACTTTACTGAGATTTTGCGGAATACCATAAAAACCTCTCAAGATAGCTACATGTAGATCATTAGGTACTGTAAAACAACATGTGAGGTTTCATGGAAAGATGAACCCTACACAACTTCAACTTAATCAAATTCAAAATGGCCAACTATCAGTCATTATTTACTTTAATATGCCTGATATCTGGAAAACCAGACTAGAGAGCTAGTCCATTACTATAAAGGAAAAAAAGAGAGGTTTCAGGGAAGACTGTGATCTGAAAAAGGTCAATGCGATCAAATTAAAAATGGCCAACTGTCGACCACTATTTGCTATTTGTATGATATCTGGAAAGCTGTGCCAGATACATACAGTACTAAATAACAAAATGTGAGACCTTATGAAGCATTTGAACTTGATCGAATTCATAATGGTCGACTATCGGCCATTATTTACTTTTATATGCCTGATATTTGGCATACCTTGCCAGATTGCTTGACCATTACTATAAAACAAAATGTGCAGTTTAATGTAGAGATATTTCCTGAAAAATTTCATTATTGACTTTAATATGCATAATATCTTACTGAGTATAATGCCATGGTGTTAATATTTTTCAGGACAGAATAAACTGCACGATCTGCCAGACTCATTCTGTAATCTAAGATCTCTCCGAGTGTGCCAGCTTTCCAAAAATCATCTGGAGATTCTTCCCTGTGACTTTGGAGATTTAGAAAATTTAGAAGATCTACGAATGGATAATAACCAGGTGAAGATCGTTTTCAAGTCAAATTGGAAATCAGGATGCCTTATTTTCCAAATTGAGGAATGTGTGGATAATTTTTATTAATGATGTATTATTATATTTTATATTATAATTATACTGTTCAATAACTAAATTGAGAATTTCAGGATAGGGTACATGCACAAGAGGAGCTACACTGGAAAACAAATTTATATGCTGACTTATAAAAAGTCATAGTGTAATATCTTCTTACATGTATGTAGTACTATATTTCATGCTGAAAAGAAAGTCATTATCAGGATTATTAATTGTCACGTTAGTCAGTTGTTCTCCAAGTACTTTAATTGCTATGGATGTTTATATATTACTACCAGAGGAATATAGGAAGATTTATGTTCTTTGCAGCTCACAGAATTACCAGGATCTTTTAAAAACCTTAAGAAACTGAAAAGTCTTGATATATTCAACAACTGCCTGACTGAAATTCCAAACTGTTTGCCTCACCTGACCAGTCTCATGAGAATGGACCTTGACAGAGTAGGTGATAATAAGTGTTAGAATAAAAACATCCAGTCGTATTGTGAGAAAACAAAACAGTTCTTTATTTTCATAAATCAATAATCATTAAAAATACATTTTTATTTTTGTAATTTCACCAAAAGAAAATATTTTCACAAGATAATTTGTGGTCAACCCTCACAGCGCTGGAACAACTTAAGCTGATCATGCATTGGTACACCTCTGTGACCGAGAGGTAACATGCTAGGCCTCAAACCGCCAGGGCCGAATTTTTAATTCTGTGTCTGGAGGGCAGTGTCATCTCACCATCCTCTGGCCCAGTTTAGCCTACATGTGCACAAAGGTGGCTTAAAATCCCATTCATTTCATTTCATTTGCATTGGTACACGATCTGGATAACCTGGAAAAAAATGCCTGTCCTGGAAAAGTCCTGGAAAATGCAATTTTTTTTCAGATTGTTCTGGAAAATGTCCAAGAAAAGCCCTGGAATTCTTTTGGTCCATGGAATTCGGTTTTGTATGGCAGTCTTCTATTTTTATCTCATCCGGCCTTTAGGCCTAAGATGAGCTTAATAAAAAACTTGTGACCTAATTAAGACCTAATTAGGACACTTTGGCCACAATTTAGAAGAAATGCTTCTCCCTCAATTCTTATCCAATTTCAGTTTTGTTTGGTTTGTTTGAAAGAGCTCGTACCTGTGCTCTCACGGATTTCAAAACTTTCAATTAATAATTAACTTATGACCTAGTTAAGACCTAATTAGTAAACTTTGGCCACAATTCACAAGAAATTCTTTTCTTCCCTCAATTCTTATCTGATTTTAATTCTGTTTGGTTTGTTTGAAAGATCTCGTGCCTGTGTATAAAATTTCTTTACGGATTTCAGAAATTTTGATTAATAATTAACTTATGACCTAATTAAGATCTAATTAGGACCCTTATCTGATTTCAATTTTGCTAGGTTTGTTTAAAAGAGCTCGTGCCTGTGCATTAAATTTCCTTGCGGATTTCAGAAATTTTAATTATTAATTAACTTATGACCTAAGTAAGACCTAATTAGGGCACTCTGTCCACAATTCACAAGAAATGCTTCTCCTCCCTCAATTCTTATCCGATTTCAATTTTGTTTAATTTACTTGAAGGAGCGCGTGCCTGTGCATAGAATTGTTTCATGGATTTCAGAAATTTTTATTTCGTAATCAACTTGCCCCAATTAAGGATGAGCTTCTGTGTCATTTACACTCTGGTTGCTATTTTTCTTCTTGCTTGATGCCTTATACAAGTCCTTAAAAAACTGGAATTTTGAAAGGGGGCCATATGAATTATAAATAAAATTATCAGACATTATGTACCGGTTCTAAGATATCTTTGATGAAACAGATGTCCCATCAGAAATCCCCAGTCCAGTACCTATTTTTGCCTTACTAGCTAGTATATTTGACTGAAAATTCTGATATTTAAATCCCGGAAAACAGGTATTTAGTCCCTGAAAAGTCCTTGAATTCACTTTCGGATTTTGTGGGAACCCTGAAATTTAAATAATAATGGTGAGTTCTTATATACATGTAGCGCACATAAAATGCTGTGTGCGATTACACACATTACCCCTGGTCACTGGACTTGTTTATTCATGTACCTTTTCAACTCCTTTTTGTGGCATTCAGCACTGCAGCCATTTCCGTGCTGGGAACTTATCGCACACATTGCCTTTTCTGTCCTATCAGGTACTCAATTACACCTGAGTGAGCTGAAGTGCCTTGCCAAATGACAGAAAATTTAATTAATGATGTCTCGGCATTGAGAGAGGGTAAACATGATATTTCTATGGAAATCCTGCACCAAGCGGGTATCGAACTCGCACAGCAAGCAGGTATTGAATTTGCACAGCATGCAGCAGTTATTGCAAAGTGCTACGCTATAACCATTGTGTCACCCACCAGGATCAACTATAGATTGATCATTGCAGTAAGCCATTACAGTAACCTAGCAAACGCAAAACATTTGTATAACATTTGTACAACGTCGGCCCACCGTCTTCGACATTGGTCCAACATTGTACAAATGTTATACAAATGAGTTTGCTGGGAAGGTACTGACAAAATACATGTATCAGTGGTTCATGACTGTATGTGGCAATTTAACTCAGCGCTGTGAGGGTTAAAAACATAGAAATCTGAGCCACATTTTGCAATAAATTGACAATTATTGATGAGTCATGAGAAGGGGACATGGCGCTTTGGAAAAACACTTGACTGCCTCGCCAGTCGTGCATGCTGATCCTTATTTGGGTTTTCAGAGAAATATCATTGTTTCTCATTTCTCAATGTGACTAGGCGATCACATTAACGGTGGTCTCGTCAAGTTAAGGTTGAAACCAGTTTAGCGACATTAATTTTGTGCAGGGCCAAGAGCTGCGCGCTTCTAGAGTCATTAAATGAAGATATTTAGTCCTTTGCTTGTATGAAGTACATCAGTTCAATCATGTAAGTGATTTGTTGATGCCCAGTACAATGATGTGTGACTTAGATATTGATAAAGGTAGATTTTTTTCACAGAACAGATTTCCTATGGATGCATTAAATATTCCTCGACTAGCAACTGTATCATCGTATGCTGAGCGAGATCCAAATTTGAAAAACAACTGGCGTGGAAAAGGAAGACAGGACATCACCAACATTCCAGTGACTAAAGTAAGAAAATGATTACCAATATAATCATGTAGATGTGTTGCTTACAACTATGTAGATTTGTTGCTTACAGCTAACGCAATCCCTGGTTTCAAATGAGAGAAAAAACATAGGCCTTATGGATTTCAACCCTTTCAGGGCGGGTCCCCGCACTGAAAGAATCAAAAAAATTATAAATTGAAAAAAAACTTTGGTCTCTATAGTTTATTTTAAAATATGTCAGTATTGTAAGGGTTAAACAGCTTATTCCTTGATTTACCAAGTATCTACTGGTCAATTTCACTGCAATTTTAACCGTACATATGTACATGTCTACTTCCTGACATGGGACGGGCATCAAAACATCCCAGTTTTTCTCCATACCCAACTTCAATTGAAGACTGACATTTATTATTGACCAGCACTTATTTTAAGAAATGTAGGCCTATATAATTTTCACTCAGTCTCTGGTACAATTTAAATTTAGACATTTTCGCACCCAGTACCATTACATTGTACAGTGTAGTAGTTTGCTAAGCATGTGTTATGCCTCCTCCCTGCATTTAAGGCATTTGATAATTAGATACCTTTGTAAGCATTTAACTACTTGGTATTTCTTATACATTGTACGTGTAATGTCAATTTAATTAAAGCTGTTACACTTTTCACTACGAAGTTAATGAAAATTGTCTTCTTTTATGAACTGTTCATTGTTATACTGTATATTAAATAAAATCTCAGAATGTTAAAATAATGTGAAAATTGTAACATTTCTGTTAAATGATTTCTCTTCCAACTATGCCACATGTTGTATATATATGATATAGCCAGGTGTTCATTGTATCTAGACCCAGGCTATTTTGTAAGAATGAGAATATTTATTTAAACTTTCTTTCAGAATGATTTAAAATTCACTTTTATTGTGTCATCCATTCCACGCAAAAAAAACAGTTTAATTATCAAAAGCACAAATCTGCTCTAACCTCTTGAGTGCCACTATGACGACTTCAGTCGTCATACTTTTGTCGCTCCCCAGTGCCGCAATGACGAAAGTATTTACAAATAGCCCCCCCTGGCAAGAGTAGGCCCCCTAATTCATTTATGTCTGCCCCAGAGTAAAGGGTGGGGAATTCGCGGGGATTCCGTGTTTAGTGTCACATGATCACTGCATTGGTCACATGATCATACGGCGATCACGTGATACACTTTTTCCCTCCTTGATATGCTTATTTGCATAAATTCATGGCTTCCGTCGGCCATCTTGAATTTTTAACTTTTGACAGAATATTCCTACAATCTTATGTAATACCTCATTTTTGACTAATTTGAGTACACTGATTCCATTGGCATGTTTTTTTTATCATTCAAGGTCATCTAGAGGTCAAAACCAAGATGGTTGCCATCGCAGCCATCTTGAATTTTTAACTTTTGACAGAATAGCACTAGAGTCTTGTGTAATATCTCATTTTCGGCTAATTTAAATACACTGAATTCAGTGGAATGGTTATTTTTACGTTTCAATGTCATCTGAAGGTCCAAAACTATATGGCTACCAATAACCAGAAAATACATGGAAACTGTAAAAAGTGTTTTTATTCAATAATTTCTCTGCTTTGCCCTTGAAATGACCTTTATATGACCTTGACCTGACCCTGCAGTAGAACCCCAGCAAAGGGCAACCCCAACCCATGTCACCTTTAGTACCCAGGTGTGGGTGCCTCAGGTGTTTGTGACTTCAAGCCCATGTTCCACAACACCCCAATTGACAATTTTTTGCATTGATTTTAGTGTTGGTAGAGGGTGTGATATAAGAGGGGACGGGGGATATAAGAGTGGGGTATTACCCCTCCAAGCCACATAATAGTCACTGTACCCCATAGGAAGCGTGTTGGAAGGCTTTCCAGCCACAATATGTCAGCTGCAGCCTTGTGAAACACTCCTTTGCAACAAAAAACTGTTTTTTATTCAATATTCTAGCTTGTTTGACCTTCAAATGACCTTGACATGACCTTGACATGACCTTGGGGTAGTACCCCTGTAAAGGCTAACCCCAACCCAAGTCAGTTTGTACCCAGGTGTGAGCCCATCAACTGTGGGCAAAGATAATTCACATGGAAGATTGTTCCCCTAGAACTACCCGTGTTGGCCTTATGTGGCGTGGCACAGGGGAGCACAAAAGGCCTGGCACTCAAGAGGTTAATTTGACTGTGAAGTTTCGATCGAATTTATTGCTGACACTGCTTATTGAATAAATTTGAGTGAGTCAGTGTTGTAAGGGTTAAACAGCTTATTCCTTGATTTACCAAGTATCTACTGGTCAATTTCACTGCAATTTTAACCGTACATATGTACATGTCTACTTCCTGACATGGGACGGGCATCAAAACATCCCAGTTTTTCTCCATACCCAACTTCAATTGAAGACTGACATTTATTATTGACCAGCACTTATTTTAAGAAATGTAGGCCTATATAATTTTCACTCAGTCTCTGGTACAATTTAAATTTAGACATTTTCGCACCCAGTACCATTACATTGTACAGTGTAGTAGTTTGCTAAGCATGTGTTATGCCTCCTCCCTGCATTTAAGGCATTTGATAATTAGATACCTTTGTAAGCATTTAACTACTTGGTATTTCTTATACATTGTACGTGTAATGTCAATTTAATTAAAGCTGTTACACTTTTCACTACGAAGTTAATGAAAATTGTCTTCTTTTATGAACTGTTCATTGTTATACTGTATATTAAATAAAATCTCAGAATGTTAAAATAATGTGAAAATTGTAACATTTCTGTTAAATGATTTCTCTTCCAACTATGCCACATGTTGTATATATATGATATAGCCAGGTGTTCATTGTATCTAGACCCAGGCTATTTTGTAAGAATGAGAATATTTATTTAAACTTTCTTTCAGAATGATTTAAAATTCACTTTTATTGTGTCATCCATTCCACGCAAAAAAAACAGTTTAATTATCAAAAGCACAAATCTGCTCTAACCTCTTGAGTGCCACTATGACGACTTCAGTCGTCATACTTTTGTCGCTCCCCAGTGCCGCAATGACGAAAGTATTTACAAATAGCCCCCCCTGGCAAGAGTAGGCCCCCTAATTCATTTATGTCTGCCCCAGAGTAAAGGGTGGGGAATTCGCGGGGATTCCGTGTTTAGTGTCACATGATCACTGCATTGGTCACATGATCATACGGCGATCACGTGATACACTTTTTCCCTCCTTGATATGCTTATTTGCATAAATTCATGGCTTCCGTCGGCCATCTTGAATTTTTAACTTTTGACAGAATATTCCTACAATCTTATGTAATACCTCATTTTTGACTAATTTGAGTACACTGATTCCATTGGCATGTTTTTTTTATCATTCAAGGTCATCTAGAGGTCAAAACCAAGATGGTTGCCATCGCAGCCATCTTGAATTTTTAACTTTTGACAGAATAGCACTAGAGTCTTGTGTAATATCTCATTTTCGGCTAATTTAAATACACTGAATTCAGTGGAATGGTTATTTTTACGTTTCAATGTCATCTGAAGGTCCAAAACTATATGGCTACCAATAACCAGAAAATACATGGAAACTGTAAAAAGTGTTTTTATTCAATAATTTCTCTGCTTTGCCCTTGAAATGACCTTTATATGACCTTGACCTGACCCTGCAGTAGAACCCCAGCAAAGGGTAACCCCAACCCATGTCACCTTTAGTACCCAGGTGTGGGTGCCTCAGGTGTTTGTGACTTCAAGCCCATGTTCCACAACACCCCAATTGACAATTTTTTGCATTGATTTTAGTGTTGGTAGAGGGTGTGATATAAGAGGGGACGGGGGATATAAGAGTGGGGTATTACCCTTCCAAGCCACATAATAGTCACTGTACCCCATAGGAAGCGTGTTGGAAGGCTTTCCAGCCACAATATGTCAGCTGCAGCCTTGTGAAACACTCCTTTGCAACAAAAAACTGTTTTTTATTCAATATTCTAGCTTGTTTGACCTTCAAATGACCTTGACATGACCTTGACATGACCTTGGGGTAGTACCCCTGTAAAGGCTAACCCCAACCCAAGTCAGTTTGTACCCAGGTGTGAGCCCATCAACTGTGGGCAAAGATAATTCACATGGAAGATTGTTCCCCTAGAACTACCCGTGTTGGCCTTATGTGGCGTGGCACAGGGGAGCACAAAAGGCCTGGCACTCAAGAGGTTAATTTGACTGTGAAGTTTCGATCGAATTTATTGCTGACACTGCTTATTGAATAAATTGGAGTGAGCAATGTGGAGTGACCATAACCCACAACGTCTGCTTATAATCTTGTTGCTTTATTATGCTCTTTTATTACACCGATATTAGGTGTGTATTTTTCTGTAACAGATAGTTGCTAATCCAGACGATGAATTATGCAAAAAAATAATGGCAGAGGTGGCTTCAGAAAATCAGTCAGAACTTAGCGAAGATACCCTTCACCATGCCATGATGCGTAATTTGTCACTCTGGAAGTCACACAGTGATGACCCATCATCAGAGAGAGAAGTTTACAAGCCTGAGAGGTACTACAAGACAGCTAAAGATGCAAAATGGCCCCCGGCTGACTACACACCTCCTGAAAAACCTGGAAACTCATGGGCAGAAATTACCAAGGCCGCCAGTGAAAGGATGTGTGACAATAAGGGACTGCAAAGTGAAAGTGATGATCACTCTGAAGAAGAGTACTGTTAGTGTTAATTTTATGTAATTACGGTGTATTGTAATTTAGCCACATTAAAGGGACTGGCCCACGCTAAAACCATAAAAAAATCGGTGATTTTATTTTGGCTTTTTAATATGACCATATGATGTAAACATGTCTATAGACTAGAACTGCAAAAGTTTTTTAATTTTTGTGCTGCGCATTCACCAGTTAGGCTAGATATAGAGACGAAATTCCTGATTTCTATTTATTGACAACCATGTCAAAAATAAGAAATACGTGAATTTCGTCTTTATATCAAGCCTAACTGGTGAATGCGCAGCAGAAAAACCTAAAAACTTTTGCAGTTCTAGTCTATGGCCATGTTTACATCATATGGTCATATTAAAAAACCAAAATAAAATTACCGATTTTTTTATGGTTTTAGCGTGGGCCAGTCCCTTTAAGTAAGATCATAAACATGCACTTTTAGATGGCAATCACTAAGCTGCCACACAATGTCTCTAACTTCAACTGGCATTTAAAATCACAAAGTTAGCTTGTTAGATTAATATATGGGACTTATATTTATGGCAATTATATATATATATAGGATTATTCACACCAATGAAAATAAACCAATTTATGGCACATTTCATAAAAAAAAGATTTGAAACTACAGTAGACCCAGCAACCATCATGGCCGGCCAGCATTTGGTAGGAAGCCATGTGGGATTGTGCACATCACTATTTTTATATTATATGTACTAACAGTTGAATTGCTTTTGAAAACAGGGTTTAATTTGATTCTCAGCTCCAGATTCTATGGGTTTTTGCTTATTACTTTTAAACTGCAGTTAGCCTAAATTGTATAGCCACTGAACAAGCTTTAACCCTTAGAGCACGGGGATCAACTTTAGTCGTCAGAATCTGACGTCTGTAGACGTCAGATTCTGACGACTAAAGTCGATCCCCAAACTGTAAGAGTAAAAATATTTCCAATGGTCGTAGACCCATAACATAGGTATTCAAATGAATCAGAAAGCGCTAACTAAGACATTTATGATGATTTTAAATTGATTAAAATCCTTTGGTCTCCATGATTTATACAAAATTAATTCAGCGCTGTAAGGGTTAAAGGCTCTGTCCTAACCCTTGGAGGGCTAAGTTATGGGATTTAAATTTTTATCCACTTAAAGTTGTTCCTCGCTACCGCGACACACAACTGGTAACCACAAGTTATTAAAATATGCTTACATTTGTAGAATCTGAATCAAAACTGCCAATCTAGCAAATTTATTGCTCATTTCTCCTTCAAATTATCTTGTTCATAGGACAAATAAAAAAGCTGAAAACAGCTATAAACTTAAGAATATCAGATTTAAATTACTGCCACAATGTCCGCCTGGGTGTGAGTGATAATGTCCACAGTTTATAGTATTAGTTTCTTTTGACAAGGTTGATAAATACAGGTACCACTTGGTGGCTGAAGAATATGTCATAAAAGGCTCTACTGGATTAAAATTACACTTTATATGCTTTGCCATCTGGATGAGAAGTGGATTAACCTTTAAACTGTTAAGCATGTCTATAGTCGTTTTTAATCTGTTTTAATAGCCGATCAACTATTGGAAACGAAATGAGCATTTAAATATCAATATCTGTAAATGTTTAGTATCAAATAATAAAGTACATGTATGAGTAATTTTCATCCACTTGAAGTTGTGGGTCAGGGTACCAAGACACAACTTCAAGTGGGTGAAAATTTTAATTATTTAATTTAGCGTTTTAAAGGTTAAAATGAATGGTTATTTTTTATGTTGAGCAGCAAGTAGTGACGATGACATAGCCAGTTACACATCTTCTATGCTGGATGCAAAACAAGAAGATTTAGAAGAGGCAGCAATAATTTCTACACAGGAGAGCAGTGATGATGAAGATTGGGATGATGCGGCCGATAAAAATGTAGAGTTACAACTAGACAAGCTAGATAACCCTTATGCTCTTGGTTAGTTTCTGTTGAATTATTGATGATCTTCAATACCAAATTGATAATATAAAGCTTTTAAACAGGAAATAATATTTGGTTTAATCATGTACTGGAAATCAATTATGTCTTTCGTCACCTCAGAGCTAAAGGTTCCTATCAGTCAGCCTTAGAGCTAAAGGACTCTTTAGCTCCTAGATGACTATTTGTCCTTGCAAGGCCAAGTATGTACAATACTTAATATTTAATTTTGTTTATCTCTATATTTCTCTGTAGAAGGCCATCCAGCATATCAGCATCCAGAAGCTATGGAAACACCATTCCGATTTCAAAGACGATTCGAGAAAAACCATAAAGTATTTGAGCCATGGGATATACATGTTGTTGGTGTGGCGCCAACATGCACTTCTTTCCCAGTAGAAGAAGGACAGTTTGATAGTGCTTCTGATGATGGTTCTTGATATCACAATGCACAGTGGAGACTGAATGAGTGTAAGGAATACTGTGTATTTAAACCCCAGGATAAGTCATCACTTTCTTGAAGAAACGAAGTGACTTTATACAAGGCATTTACAAAACAGATCTCATGTTTATTTTCTATAAAGATAATTTTTTTGATAGCACATGTATTTCAATAGGTTGTTTCCTACTGCTTACTGTCCCTGCTAAAGGGTCATTTGTATGTCTATAATATATGAATATATTAAAAGTTCCAGTTAATAATGCCTGGAATTTTACATAAAAAGGAGGGAATATGCCAAAGAGTCAAATGTATCACCTGCTTTTTCATTGTCATTAATTGCTCCAATTTATTACTGTTCATTACCTTACTTTTGGGAACAGCAAATAAAAATCAGACATGTAAAGTGAACTGATACCCTAGAAGAGAATATGAATTATAAGGCTTATGTGAACCACATTTTGGACACTATATAAAATCTGATAATTCAGCTTTTATTTTAGGTTTGTCTTCCTCTTACTTCACATAGCCATCATATACCACAATTTTATAATAGCGGTCCAGCGATAACGGAGGGCTGCTTTCGTGTTAGTTTCCGAACATTTCTTTCTAGTTATATAGTGTAGTTACGTATTTATATCGAAATAGATTACCTCGTGAATATTTCAATTATGGGTAACTTACCCTGCTATCTCGACAAGCGTAATAAAATCAATTTAATGACCTAGAATCCTTCACGTACCAGGGGTCGTTGACGACACTTTGAGAAGCCATCTTGAGTGAGCCCTCTCACCTCGTTATCATTCTTTTCCTTGTCATAGGTTAGTACAAGCGCATTAAAACCTGTCAGCTCTCAACAGAGTTCTCAAAATCCCCTCTTTTCGCATGGCGACGTCAGAGCAGATTATGAGCGCTGTACATTCGGGCGAGTGGCTGAACTGATTGGCCCTGACTGACGTGTACTTCCACATACCTATCTTTCCGAAATACAGGAAGTTTCTTCGCTTTGTTGTGATGGGTCAGGTCTACCAGTTCATCGCTCTCCTATTTGGACTGTCTACAGCCCCATATGCTTTCTCGAGGCTGTTAAGGTCAGTTCACAAATTCTCACCGAGTCTTGGTCCACCGATACTTGGACGACTGACTCCTCAGAGCACCCACAAGTTCAATGTCCAAGGAGATCACAGCGTGGTTCCTGTCGTGGCTGATTGCTATGGAATTCGAAGTTAATTTAAAAAAATCATACTTGAACCCAGAGCAACAGAAGATCTTAGGGATAATATTAGATCTTCTCAAGTACCAGGCTCGGCCCTACCAGGGCACCTAGTATCACTGACGAAGATTGTACCTTTAGGAACCACGATGCTCAGGCCCATTCAGAGCCCAAGTTCCCAATGGAGCCCTGTGTCACTAACACCATATTCCAAGGTTATTCCATTCCAACACCAAGTTCAAATATTCACAGATGCTTCAACTCAGGGGTGGGGTGCCTGTCTGAATTCACTGTTCAGGGCACCTGGGGTGGGAGCGAGTCCAGGTATATCAACATACTAGAAATGACCTCAGTTCTGTGGGCTTGCCAGTCCTTCATCGCTCACATCCGGGACCTAGACCTCCTGATATTGTCGGTCCAATCTCGTATCCCCAGAGCAGGGATTCTTCATCGTTTCCTCTTTAATTACAATGTGAGAGTGAGATCCCGTCACATAGACGGGATCCTCGATACTGTGGCAGACCAACTGTCGAGGGGGACATCCCAGTCCACGACAGAATGGTCTCTTCATCCAGAGTTGGCGCAGAGTTGTTTGCTACCCACCTCAACAACAAACCAGATGTTTTTGTATCCACCTTCCAGCACCATCTGGCGTGGAAGGTAGATCCTCTGAACATATCATAGGAGGGTTTGGATGCTTACGCCTTAACTCCCACAAAATTACTAACTCTTGTCATAGCAAAAATATGCATACACAATTGCCGTATTCTTCTCATAGCATCCAGCTGGCCCAAGCAGGCTCGGTTCACAGAGATCTTGAACCTGCTGTTTGCGCAGCTCTGGGAGCTCCTTCACCATCAGAAACTGTTGAAACTACCAGCCTTTCACTACTAATAACGACTAATCGTTTTTTTATTGCCAGTTTCAAACACGTTTATTGAGAATGAAATTTGTGTTTAAGCATCAAGATTTGTAAATGTTTGGACTGAAATGAAACAACCATCAACTTTGGGGTTTTGGTAGCTAGACACAACCATGTGGGTGAAAATTAGATAACTAGATAACTTGACGGGGTGTATAACATTTGTACAACGTTGGACCAACGTCTTCGACGTTCGTCCAACGTTGTACAAACGTTATACAAATGAAGGGTTCAGCTCCACATTCATATAGGTAGCACTGAGCTGTATCTCCTACTTTGTGTATCCTTGTGTGTGAATGATTCCAGATTTTTATAAAACTAGATTTGTTATATTATTATACCCGCTGTATAATGACCAGTACCCGGCATGACCATGCTTCCCTTGCGATGTCATCAGGGTACATGACCAGCAGGACAACCTGCTCATAATACTGTGGAGAACAGGAAATGACATACATGTAGCAATAATATTTGTGTACCCCATGGTTTGTACCATGGTGGGTGGGGACCTTGTTGTAGTTGTTAAAGCTGCCTGTAAAGTCATGAGCTCACAGTTTCCTCTCCACTCTGACATTCAAGTTCGAAAGAGACAAATATTTCTTATCCACTCCGCCAGGTTTAGAAGCCTGCGACTGAAGAGCATCTGATTCATCTCGTCATCCTCAGTTTAGACTGTATGTACACAAATATACAAGCAATCTTAATGAGCTATGCCAATAAACTATGGCATAGTATTATATTATTCACAATGTTATCTGAGTTAAATTGCTAAGACATTGATCGACTAGATCTCAAAGGGATATAGTGACCAGATCACTGTCCATATTGTGAGTGCCGAGAAAAATTGTATTCTAATATCGGTGGAATGTATGGTGTACTGCAATAATATGTCCTTCATTTAGTTTATTTCCAAGCAGAAATGGGTCACTGCTTGTTTAAAATATTATCTTGAGAATTTTACACTTTGCCGAACTATTGTTTCTATTTTATTTTCGTCTCTTTATTCCTCTTAACAAAAAATAATTTACCTTTTTTTAATTATAAACAGTGTTATGTAGTGCAAGGCCACGAAGGTCGCTAAATTGTACACAACTCAAACTTCTGATAATTACGATATGTGCCGTTATGTTACATAATTGGACAAATGATCAGTTGCTGAAGTTGTAGTAATCACAATTTAATTACAATATTTCATCTGGTGCAGGATCATCAGACATGCTATGTATCAATGTGTTCATCAAAGCGACACAATCAGGCCAAAAATCATCCGAAAGCCAACATATTATTTTGGCTCCTTGTTGTGTCCATAATATGTGAACATTTGCATATGCTAGAAATGCGTAAGTATTTTATATTTTGGACGTAGCAAGTGTACCAACAACCTGTTTCATCAGTTATTCGTGTATTTCCTTTTTTTGAAATGCAAAAAACTTACGCAAATCTAGTCTATGGACAAGTTAACATATTATGGACATAGCAAGGAGCCAAAATAAAATAACGATTTTGGCCTGATTGTGTCGCTTTAAATGTATTTTACTCTTGACTTGTCAAAGTAAAAGGAGTATTATGTGTTTACGTTGTTTTCTCTTTCTTCCGTTTTGTCAACTTGAACAAGCATACCTCAATCATCTTTCCTCGGAAGGCCCCATTAAGACTGAGCCACAAGGTCCCACACACTCAGTTGCTGGCCTTGGCCCTCGTGCATCTGCGGTCAGGTGTGTGGGATCTTGTCTCCAGTTTGACCAATGGACAGAAAAGAAATAATGATATTTTTTCAATTTTGATTCCCGACACTACGATAAAGCTAGTACTGGGATGATTCAACGCAATATAATTTTAAATGATATAAAACTGTAATTAAATTTAATGACAATTTACAAAATTGTAAAATTATATATTCTTAAATCCGTAGAAATGACAAAAAGTACAAAATCCATCCGTATATTTTATAACATGAATAAAATCAGCAGATAATGGGGAACGGATAAGGCTGTTGGTCTAGACATATAGTTAATAACTATATCAAATGTTAGCTACTCGGCAGTTTGTCATAGTTCAACAAGGTTAAAAGACATCTTTTCGTACAATCAGTACAGTACATATATCGTGTATAATGATTTCGGTTGACCACCCCTGGGCTCCATTTAAAGGGTTACCACTCTACCAGGAAATCAGGGAAAACCTGGAAAAGATTTTCCATTGAGGGAAATGTCAGGAAATTTGCGACAAATGCCTCTAATCAGGGAAAAGTCAGGGAATGCTAGAAGGCCAAGAGCTAAAGTTATAGTTTCACTACATTTATTGTTGCAACAACGCATCAAAATAGGGGGGAATGGGCGAAAGTAGATCGAAATAATTAGGCCTACCCTGGAATTATGAAAATCCATCAAGGAAAAATAAGGGAATTTTACGCTCTTGAAAGGGGTCATTGAAGGACTCTCAAGTTAAAAAACTCCACAATAAGAAATAATGCGATTCCGCATAGTCCTGCCGTCTTTAGGTGTCTTTTCGGTGAGGCTGAACTTGTATTGATAATACATTGCAATGTATAGCGCTCATTGACGCACTTTAAATTGCCGAATTCGGCTACTTATCTTTATATTTTTATTTTATATCTCGTATATATTTTATGATGATAACGTATAAAATACGCCACAATAACAAATAATGCGGTCTCGTATAATCCATGCCGTCTTTATGCGTCTTTTCGATGAGGCTGAACTTGTATTGATAATACATTGCAATGTATAGCGCTCATTGACGCACTTTAAATTGCCGAATTCGGCTACTTATCTTTATATTTTTATTTTATATCTCGTATATATTTTATGATGATAACGTTTAAAATACGCCACAATAACAAATAATGCGGTCTCGTATAATCCATGCCGTCTTTATGCGTCTTTTCGATGAAACTGAACTTGTATTGATAATACAGTGCAATGTATGGCACTCATTGACGCACTTTAGATTGTCGAGTACGGCTACGTATCTTTAATATTTTGATTTGATATTTCGTATATAGTGTGATGATCACGTATTAAATGCGACATAATAAGAAATAATGCGATCTCGTTAATTTTGTCGTCTTTAGGCGTCTTTTCAGAGACGCTGGACTGACCATTGATAATACATTGCATTATATTGCGCTCATTGACGGACTTTAAAATGACGAATTAGGCAAAATATAATTAATATTGTTTTAAAAAATTGGACTATACACTGTGTGGGATGTACTGAACACGATACAATTTGAAATATTTAGTTCCTATATCGTCTATCCCGTGTTTTTGAGCTTTTTTTTAGCTCCCGCCGTCACCGTAGGTGAGACGGGGGGAGCTATGAATTCTTCCTCCGTTCTGTTTTTTAGTTTGTCGACTCGACAAACTTTTAAGCTGGTTTTCCACACAAACGTCTGTCGTTAACTTCCGTTACTATCTGTTCTGTCTGTGCAATGTCAGAAGGCAATATCTGCTCCCTGGTATACTAGGCATTTACTGCTTTTTAACTGGCGTCCCGTCTCTTCCTGCCATAGCGCTGCCAAAAGGCCGTTTTTAAATTTGTTCACTTGTAAATCAAGTATATACTTCCTTTCCGCTTATGTCATTGCCTCCTTTTGGCTTGCACTGACCCAATGTTGGTTAAATGTTGTGCCATCATCTATGACACCATTCCAACATTAATCCAACATTGTGTCAGGGTATTGAGTTGCCGGTGTTCCCTGCAAAAATGAGACCTTTAGCCAATGCTGTTTTACAGCTGAGCCATGGTCGTAGACGATTGGCCAGCAGTAATCTAGCATTGGGTGAACGTTTATCTTGTTAAGGCCTAAATACTGGTATACCAATGCTGGGCTAATGCCGGCCTAGGCTAACATTGTGTCAATGACTCCAGTTTGCTGATCAGCTGTGACCGCAACCCAGCAGACACGAGGCGTTGACCCAATGTTGTTCTAATGATGGCCCGCCGTCTTGGACGTCGGCACAACAATAAAACAACATTGGGTCAATGCCTTGTGATAGCTGGGTAGGTGTTCATGAATGCCAGCAGTCTGTAGCGGGAGGGCTAGCCACCTTCTCCCACCCCTCTCTGCCTCACTGGACACAACGATGTTATGTTATGCAATATAACAATTAGGTCTTGGCTAAGATATTTATCTCTATATATTTATCTTTATTTATATTTATCTCTAAAAATTGCAAATTTTGTATTATTATAATTAGATTTCTGGACTCGGCAGTAGAAGGCATTGCACATTGATATAATTTATACACTTCTGGTGTGAAAAATGACCGAATAATGTAATTTGTTGCAATGCCTGATCATGTGGTAAGTTAACCCTTTCATTACGACCATCTGACATGAAAAGGGGACAAAGTATGGTGAACTATACATTTTTATTTATTACATTTATTTTGCCTGAGTTTGTGTCCTATTTAGGGGAAATAGGGGTGCTGTGTGTGAGAAACGGCTGACATTTCTGTACACCAGTCCTTGTGAATATGTCCAATATAACGTTTGGGGTCCCTAGGTTAGGTAGGCCTATTTTCGTCTTTAAGTAGTGTTCAGATAAAATATATGTTCATGATTAAATATGGTGATTAGACCGTAAAGGGTTTTGATTGGAATAATATTAGCCAAGCGTCGCAGACAGTGGCCCAGCATTACATCAGCATTGTCCCAATGTATCGTGTTATCTGGTGTTTCTGGCGCCTGATGTAGGCTATAGAATACCCAGTGCCTGACTTATAAAGAGTAGGCCTAATTGTGGGATTCCCACAAAAAATAAAACTGGCCCAACATCATTATATCGCTGCGCCACACTTTGAGCAATATCTTTGTTTTTGACGCAAAAAGGTAATTTTAGTGGGCCATAGGATTTTTGAAGATAAGGCCCTGCCTGCTGAATAAAAGGGACTGGCTCAGGCTAAAATCATAAAAAAATCAGTGATTCTATTTTGGCTTAGGCCCCTATTAATATGACCATATAATGTAAACAGGTCCATAGAATAGAACTGCAAAAGTTTTTTTTAATTTTTGTGCTGTGCATTTACCAGTTAGGCTAGATATAGAGACGAAATTTCCGTATTTCTTATTTTTGACATGGTAGTGCCGCCAATAAATGCCCATTACGGCGCACACTGTCAAATTGTGAGCTGTGTATCGCTGTATTAGTTTCAGTATTAGTATTCAGCGTTGTTAGAACAGAGTCAAGGTTCGGCATCCCATGATCCAAAACATAGGCCTATATGCTTACCAATACAATTTAAATGAAGTATGGCAGAAAACGAGCTACTGAAACCAAAATGTAGTTGAAATGTTGCTGATTCCAACGAAATATTGGACTGTCACCTGTAACCTGACTGTAACCTCGCCACAAGGTAACCTCGCCACAGGTAATCTCGCCACAGATTTGGTAACCTCGCCACAGAAGGCTGAGTAACCTCGCCACAGCTTTGGTAACCTCGCCACATGAGGCTAAGTAACCTCGCCACAACTTCGCCACACCTGTTGTATCCGCATTTATCAATGTATTTTCAAAGGGAAATCTCTACCTTGAACGTGGTGTAGATGTCTATATAGACTTAGACTATATCCCAGCAAACACAAAACATTTTTATAACATTTGTACAATGTTGGACCAACGTCGAAGACGTTGGGCCGACGTTGTACAAATGTTATAATAATGCTTTGTGTTTGCTGGGATGTGCCATTAAAATCAAAAGCAAAAAAAAATCTAAAAAAAAGGACCAATATATAACGAATAATAATAGGCCTAGAAATGTATTTTGTACAGCAAATATTGTAGAAAATTTGTTCATTGTGACTAATAATAATAATATATTAACCCTTAAACCGCTGAATTAAATAATTTAAATTTTCACACACTTGGAGTTGTGTCTCACTACCTTGACCCACAAATTTAAGTGAGAGAAAAAACTCTCTATTTGATTAATTTGTAATTTAAGACTAAGCAATTTACAAATCTTGATGTTTAAATGGCTAATAAAACGGATTAAAGCGACTACAGTCGCGCTTAGCGGTATAAGGTGAATAGGTGTAGGCCTAGCGGCAACAACAGAGGAAGTTGATGACACTGCCCCAAGAAGAGATCCGACAGCACCCGAGGAAGACAATGAGTAGCACTCAAGCTATGTGATCGACTCCAATAACACTCGATATTGTTGACGCAATTGATTGACACAAGTGATATTAACTCATGTGAGTGCGTGGTGACGTGAAGTCGACTGGGCCTACTTGCAAACTCTGAATGTTAAACCATTTTTTCTTCTTCCGGTTTTAATAATAGCATAACCGCCAATATGAATCTTTGATATTTCTATCAACATGAACACCTGATGAACGTTTAATATGGAATATGAGGTGATATGAATGATTCTTAAGTGTTTTATTTGTTGTTGGGAAAATGCCCCCCTTTTGAAATAATAATGGGTCACATGAGCCATCGTCTAAGGCCAATGCCCCCCCCCCCCTATGAAAAATATCATGGGCCCCTTGGCCCCCTTTTTCCAATTTATAAATCGGGCACTGAATATGTAATAGTACCAATCTCATACATATAATTTTAACTATTTATATTGCCTTATATTAACCGTCTGCGTCCCTATGTTTGGGCTATATTCAAGTTAAACTGAACGTAGATTTTAACCTAAGTCTATGCTAAAAACACAAATAGTAGGCCTAATTTATGTTCTTGTATTATGGACCCTATCGATGGAAGATGATATTCAACATCACATTGTAATAAAGGCCTAAATATCACGCTAATAGGGATCTAATTAGAAGTTACTAGAATGTGTGGTACCAAAGCCATAACTTTATTTTGAATTGAATTTACAAATAGTAATATTATTAATAAATGATTTTCCTTTAATGCTGGGTAAACGATGTAGAGGGCGGCACAACAATAAACTAAATATCCAGTTATCCCTGGTTTAATGCTAGTCCACCGTCTGCACTGCTGGCCCAACATTAAACTAACATTAAGTCGATGTAGCTTCTGTGGAAAGTATAGCGTATATAGCCAGTGTAATATATTATGAGATTATGCTTTGTACGCATCGCGTTGACTACTACAATGAGGCAATACCGCTGGAGTACAATCACACGTGTCTTGCCATAGAGTTAACTCTATATTTGGTCTGGATAAACTTTTGAAATTCGAAACCTTTGAGTGTTGATCCACTGTTCGCCGTATCGTATTTGCTGGGATGCATCTAAAAGTATGCATACTTTAGAAGTGGATATATATATATTAAAAAATTGCCTCGAAGTAATAATATGTAGGGCTATAAAGTGTCTATAAAGCAGGTGGTGCCAATAGTGTTTTTTTTAATGACACAGCATCATAGTTGAATTCACGCCTTCCCATTCGTTGATTGTTTTCTATCAATTACTGGCCAACCGTCAATGATGAAGACGAGGACCAGCCGTGCATGTGGATTATAAAACTTTAAAATATATATTTTTCATTTCTGCAATAAATTAAAATCAAAGTGGAACAGGGAACACTATTATGGCAGATCCAGAGTAAAAACATACCTGTCAATTATAACAGGTAAGGGATAGCAATGACATGACCAATATATATTATGCACATTTAATATGTTGTGCAGAATAAAATATGAAAAATGTTGGGCAGCGCCCCTGACGGTGAACCAATATTAAATCCACAGGTAATGTGTTTGTATATATGTAATAACAATACCGAGGGGCGGGGGGGGGGCGGTCCTGGTGCCTGCTAGAAAAGTCGCGGATTCGTCTCCTGCTCTGGCATTCAAGTTTCAAAGAAACAAAATGTTTCCTCCCTGTTCAATTGTAAATATTGAATATTGTGGGCAGCCTCCGTGACCGAGAGTTAGTGTGCTCGGCCGTAGACCAATAGGGCTCAATTTCGAATCCTGTGTCTGGAGGGCAGTGACACCTCATTCATCTCACCATCATCAGGTTCTCCTTACCCAGTTTAGCCTATATGTGTACAAATGTGGTGTAGAACCCCATTTATTTCATTTCATAGCATTTGATACAGCCAACTAACACCTGACTCAACGTTGGCCTGACAACATTACAGCAACATTTCAGCAAAGATCGTGTGAGTTGAGAAAGCCTTCATGGGTCTTTATCCTCAGGTCTACTGTGTGTATTGTGATTTCCATAATTGGCATTACGTATGAGAGTGCAGTGAAAGTGCATTACGTCCACATGTGATAATGATGGATTAGGGCTACTGTATATTTCATGGCTGAGTAAGAAACATTAAAAGCTGATAATTTGTTAGGCCTATTTTAGACAGAAGAATTAAAATTGAAAATTAAAGATTTCGTGAAAATTCCTGGCTAAGTGGGGCTATTATAAAAGTCCCAGAAGAAGTAGTAATTGGACTTTTGTAATATTAACATTGTAGTCCTGTGAAATGATTCTTTGTCAAGCATATTTCATTAGGTGCAGTGCTTCAGAACGTGTGTAAAATCAGCAAAATGTATTATGGGAACCGAACATAATAATATAAATGCCAATGATCGATATAAAGGATATACATCTTTTCATGATAATGCATCTTAGAGTATATATATACATTCTCTGACACATTTATAGCTGGTTTTTTGCAATGCTGTTGGGCCTTTTGTTACCCCTTCTTTTGCCTATAACTTTGCAAGAAAATAAGCTAGGATAACAATTTTTGGTATGTGGGTTACTTCCAGGTGGATAATAGACAGGTTAAAATATTTTTAATTGAAATTCAATATGCAAGGTCGCAGAGAAAATGATGATGTTACGGCGTTGGGCCGTTGGGCCGTCCGTGAACATTTCGTTTCCGGAGCATATCTCTGAAAGTACTTGTCCGATTGTCTTCAAATTTTACACACAACACCTCTAGGGGGTCTAGTTGTGCCTTTTGAGGTATATGAACTTTGACCTACTTTTGGTTCAGAACTATGACCTATTTAGACGTTTTGACACACACTTCGTTTCCGGTGCAGATCTCGAAAAGTACTGGGCCGATTACTGTCATATTGCACATACATGTTTTCTGAGGTCCCTAGTTGTGCCTTTTCAGGTTTTTGGACCTTGACCTTAAAGTTGACCCAGCACTTTGACCTAATTTATAACATCGGTAAATCCGACTGAAATATTTTGCGGAATATCATGAAAACCGCTCAAAATAGCTACACCATTACTATAAAACAAATTGTAAGGTTTCAGGAGAGGATGCATCTTGAAAAATTTCAAGTCGATAAAATTCAAAATGGCCACCCATCGGCCATTATTCACCTCGACAGGCCTGATATTGCGGAATATCATGAAAACCGCTCAAAATAGCTACACCATTACTATAAAACAAATTGTAAGGTTTCAAGAGAGGATGCATCTTGAAAAATTTCAAGTCGATAAAATTCAAAATGGCCGCCTTCAAAATGGCCGTTTATCGGCCATTATTCACTTTCACATGGCCGATATTTGGTAAACCGTGCTAGATGGCTAGACCATTACTATAAAACGAAATGTGAGATTTCAGATGAGGATGCACCTTGAAAAAGGTTGACTTGATCGAATTCAAAATGGCCGCCTTTTTGTCCATTATTCATTTTCACATGGCCGATATTTGGTAAACCATGCTAGATGGCTAGACCATTACTATAAAGCAAAATGTGAATTTTCGGGGGAGGATGAACCCTGACATTTTTTAATTAACGAATTCAAAATGGCAGACAATCAGCATTATTTACCTCGATAGGCCTGATATTAGGTAAACCGTGCTAGATAGCTAGACCATTACTATAAAACAAAACTTTCGACTCAATCAAATACAAAATGGCCGCCTATCGGCCACTATCTACCTTCACATTGCTGATATTTGGTAAACCGTGTTAGATAGCTAGACCATTACTATAAAACAAAATGTGAGATTTCCGGAGAGGATGTATCTTGAAAAATTTGACTCGTTCAAATTTAAAATGGCCGCCTATCGGCCATTATTCACTTTCACATGACCGTTATTTGGTAAACCGTACTAGATTGCTAGTCCATTACTATAAAACAAAATGTCATATTTCAGGAGAGGATGCATCTTGAAAAATTTCGACTTGATTAAATTCAAAATGGCTGCCTTTAAGCCATTATTCACTTTCACATGGCCTTTATTTGGTAAACCGTGCTAGATGGCTAGAACATTACTATAAAACAAAATGTGAAATTTCAGGAGAGGATGCATCTTGAAAAATTTAGACTCGATCAAACTCAACATGGCCGCCTGCCTATCGGCCATTATTTACTTTCACATGCAAACTGTGTTAGATGCTAGTCCATTACTATAAAAACAAAATGTGAGGTTTTGGGGGACGATGCACCCTGAAATTTTTAAACTAGTTTCCATCGAATTTAAAATGACCGTAGATCAGCCATTATTTACCTCGATTGGCCTGATATCGGGTAAACCGTGCCAGATAGGTAGACCATTACCGGGATACTGATTAGGATAATTAATTTCAATGGAGGTTTGCAATCTCTGACAGACTTATCTTCCTCTTAGACTGAGTCTCTTAGACATAGTTATCTTGCGTCTTGATTTTTGACCTAGCCTAGGACTACATTAATAACCCTACACAAAATTGCTTAAATCAAATTCTAATTCGGAGCGGGAGCTCCTGGACTTATGTAGTCTTGTTGGTATAATATCAGACCGCAATTGCCACGGCGATGCTGATAACAGTAAGGATATCTCGCCAGCAAACCTAAGACGTCGGCCCAAGGTTGGTTTACTGTTGGGCCAGCATCGTAGACGGTGTATGAACAGTAAATCAACGTTGGACCAACGTCGCATGTTTGCTGGGTTATGTGATCGTGGGCGACATAATGATTGACAATTGTTTAAAAATCATTTCATGTTAAATTTAAAAAAAAGATGGCACACGCTGTCATTTTTGTAGAAGTAAATACTAGGTTATCAAAAAAAAGCTATATACAAAACACATATTTACCTCATATTTTCGAGCTGGGCGGTTCCGTTTCCATGTCAACCAGCTACGGTAAACAAGAACCCTGTTTCTGAACTTTATTGAGTTTTATTGTGCCGATAGTCAGATTGAAGTTCTTAACAGGGCGGTCCACTTTGTGACAAACACGGACTATTTTTACGGAAAGGTCTCCCTTTACATTTCTGTTCTACGTAATTTATAATATTATTTAAAAATACAATGCTTCATTACGTTGCTCTAAAATGCCAATGTCAATCACACTTGGATGATTCTATAATTTTCGAGGCTCAATTTAACATCTTCACATATTTAACTTGAAACAAAAAATCCGTTTGCAAATCATAATACAACAAATACATCGAAAAATTGAATGGAAATTATTATGTTTTAGTCATTCCAAGTTATAATGTTCAAATCAGAGCTTTTGTAGCGTCATTTAAACGTAGTTAAAGTGCAACCTTTCGAACTCCCATTAGTAGAGCGTTTGCTCTACTTTTTCGATGATGTGGGTCTGAGTGGTTTCCTGTATCATTAATTTCACAGCAATAACTTAAAATTTGTCAAATTGGGAACATATCTAACTCCATGTGTGTGTTAAGAATAACTTTTTTCGTTGCACCACAAAGCCAGATTTTGTGATTTTGGCTCAGCTGATCAGATGAACACTGATATAAATGACGCATCAATTCCTATTTCTAATACAATGTCAGCCATGTACAGGCTTGTAGGATCCTTACTTCGTTAAGTTTATGTGGCAGTTATCCCCGGCTTCCCGGACGCGAGAAGCTGTGGACGACTGCCTCGTTTCGGTACTTTGGTGCCGGGCGCACACAGCCGGAGCCCATGCGGCCTTGGTACTTTTCCCGCACTTCAGACGTTACGCTCGGCAACTACGGACGTGCCGTAGGTCGCTCTCTGTGAGTCAAGTAGGACGTGCCGTGCGCGGGGTTGTACGTTGTAGTTGCCAGATGTCCAACGAATAAACATGACAAGTGGAGGAAGAGTTTTATGATTTACTTGGAACCGTCGATTCAACGGGGAAGGAAGTTTGTGTTATAATGGTGAATGTTGGGCAGTTTCCCTCGTCCGCCATTGCGAGCCCATACTAGAGACCCAACGGTCACTCACAGGTATCTTCGGCGCGAGGGGCACCCCATCTTCCCATAGGCTTACAGTGCACGGGCTCTGTTCGGTGACGTCACACGTGACCTTAGCAATACACTTTGACCCTCAGTGCTTTGACCTGCCTCGCTAGCACAGCAATAGCAACCTGCCAGTACTGTATACAACACTTGACCTACTATGATCCAATGTTGTTTGAATGTTGGCCCGCCGTCTCCGACGTCGGCCCGACTTTAAAACAACATTGGGCAACGTCTCGTGTTTGCTGGGAAGTGCACCTGTCATTAATAGTAGGCCTAATACGGCAACGCTGACCAGATGTTGGGCCAGCGTCGTAGACAGTGTGCCAGCATTGAAACAACGCTGGCTGCATGTG
The DNA here is from genome assembly GCA_964017125.1 of Flabesymbios commensalis. NCBI lineage: Eukaryota > Metazoa > Annelida > Polychaeta > Terebellida > Flabelligeridae > Flabesymbios > Flabesymbios commensalis. The sequence continues at coordinate 45,237,486 of OZ024904.1, forward strand.
ATTGTCCAGCGATATGCGTGTTTGTCTGTATGGTCAGTCTGTCCCAGAGGCATACACAACAACACTCAGCTGACACAAGGAGACGTTGAATCACTGTTGGCTCAACGATTGTCCACCATCTACGACGCTGGACCACCGTTAAGCCAACTTTGATTCAACGTGTTGTCTCTGCTGGCCTGCCAACCCAGTAAACACAAAACATTTGCTTAGCATTTATACAACTTCGGCCCAACGTTTTTGACGTTGGTCCAACATTGTATAAATGTGACGCGCCACAGCAAAACCAGGCGCTTCTCGCACAGTGTTGATTTGCGTAAAACAGATTTGAAACTGCCAAATACTGAATAATTTTTTGTCTATGTTTTTTTCAAATTAAGTGTTTTGACGTTGAATAATATGTTTTTAACACATTATTGAAGTTATTTCCACCTTTTTTATCTGATTCGAAGGTTTTTAAGACGATTTTTGCCGGCAACCTTTGACATGACTGACAACGACTCTACCGGAAACAGTTCACTGGTCGATTGTTTACATTTTTTTCCGCGCCATTTCTAGGACTACGTCCACGTTTTGGTTAATTTCACAAGAAAATGTGTTTAAAAGTTCACTTGCTGAACCTGAAAACAGAATATATCATCGTTGATGCACATTTCCTGAAACTAATCCTGCCGATGAGAAAAATGACACAGTCACAGGTAAGCATTCGTTAGTCCACTCAAATATCGCCCGTGCCAAGCCTAAATTGAAAATCCAAATTGTCGGGGGATGACTCCGGCTCGGCAGTGAGTCACTCACTGACTGACAGTCACAGTGTCACTGTGACACTTGATTCGCGGACACTTCCAGCCACTGCACTGGCTCACAGTCGAACACACTGACACAGTCTAAAGATTTATATCTAGTAAAGACTGTAAAGGCCTAAACTTCTAAAGCTCGCACTTGCAGTTTTTCCGGTGTCACTGTCACCAGTGGTCACGTCAGTAATTGAGTGTCAGTGAGTGAGTGACTCTCACTGAATCAGACTCAGTCTGACAGTGACAGTCAAATCAGTGGCACACTGTCCCTGCTATCTCAGAGACGCTGAGTGTGAGTGAAAATAGAATTCAGATTCACATCAGCTATAAATATAATAGGCTAGTGATTAGGCCCCGTCAAGTTTAAATGAATTTCACTGTTTTCTCACTCAGAGTCTGTCAATTAGGCCTAGACCTAGACCTACACCTATCAGTAGGCCTATCAACCAATGCGGGGGGGGGCAATGGCACTGACCATGTTTATGAGATTTTTTCATTTTAGGCCAATGCCTACGTTTCACACAATATTTATTCAAATGTTCTACTTCTAGTTCTAGTCATGAATGTGGCGACTGACGATACTTTGAATATTGTGCGATTTTTTTTTTTAGTATATAATGAGCCAGTTGGCCTTCTAGACTATAGTTCATACCTCATCGCGAACCATGTGTTTTGATATTTGAAAAATATTTATTGACTAAAAGTTTTTTTTTTTCATTAAAGTTATGCTGCGACTAGTATTAGCCTAGGCCTATAATTGTAATTGCTGACATTTTTCTTAGGGTAGTCACTGCATCACTGAAAATAGTAGGCCCTAGGCCTACTGAATGAAAATTAGTTGAGAGTTGACTGAGACATCAGCGAAATACATTCACTCTTCCTTGGTTAATATGAACCGAGTATCATAGGTAGGCTATCTGGGCATAATTAATTATGTTAGCCTAGTCTAGACTAACGTTATTGTCTGTCCAACAGTAGGCTACTATTGATGGATTTTGTCTAAAAATGAAAATTGAAAAATAATTTCCATATTTGATTTTCAGTTTGAAAACATATTTCTTTTATCATACTTGAATATGGATTACTGTGCGCGAATTATAAATAAAATAAAATTATCTTGAAATTACTTTTTACTATTTTTCATTTTTTGCTACTTATCATTTTCAGGTTGAAACAGCTTTGCAAGTTGATACAGCAACTTCAATTGAGTTGAGGCTGCATGCGGAAATTGTCACTGGAAGTGCTCCTTAAATCTTGGCAACTCTTGCTTGACTCAATTTGACGAAGAAGACTAGTTAGGTATTTATTGTTTTAAACCTTTTTCAACAGACATGTAATTCTCAAACTTTCACCTATTCATAAAATATATTTCTACTGACAGCAAGACACTACCGGTAGTATGTAAGTCATTTCACAATATAATTTAATTTAAGTCACATGTAATGCTTCATTATTCTAATAGATACATTTTAGTAAAATTATTATGGCACATTTATGATATGAACTTCATTTGAGCTAAGTAAAGTATTTAAAATTCATATGATTTGTAAGGATATAGACTACTGTATAATATGTATGCCTATAATATATGATATGAATTAACAGGTGGATAAAAATTATGGTTCAAAATGTCAAATGTCTTTTGTTTTTACATTTGGCAGGTACCAAAGCATATAGTGATTTTGTTCAGAAAAGATCAAATTCTCACTGCAAAATGGCATGATAGTAAATATGTGCAGCTGCTAGCAATCTGACATTCCAGACTAGAAAACAAAAAAGTCACTAAATATGTACAGTAAGGTTAGTATCATTAGCGCAGGTTTAATTGTAAACCTAACCATATTCCCATTTCATAGCCCACCACAAAAAATATCTGATTTTTTTCATACTCTCTTGTTAAATTGTCTGAGATATCCTGCAAGTTGAAATCATAAAATAATCACTATATAAAAAAACAAGCAAATCACATTTTTTTTTTTTTTCATTTCTTATTTTTTTGTTATTCACTGACCTTCCCTTGTTTAAAATAGACACTACAAACATTACCAGAATAATGGTCTTTATACATGTTATGCAGTTATATTGTTCCATAATTTGTATTTCTGTCATATCCCAACAGACACAAGATGTTGAATCAATGTTGGTCCACTGTATACAACATTGGACCAGCGTTGAACCAACATTCTTTGTAACCTTAATATATTTATTCAGTGAGATAAGTAAGTGAATTGTTCAGTCTCAACATTAGCTATGTACATTTTTAAAATTTGTATCCTCATCCTGTGTGATCATCAGTTGTATCTTAAAGTTACAGGCTAGTATTGGAGTATTCGTTTCAAATAGCTATATCAGCAGATTTACAAGTTAATAACTATCACTATTAACAACTGAATCGAATTTCTCAGCATTAAAAAAAAAGTTAAATATTTTAATATCTGAAATTATTATGTTGGATGTAATAGCCTTTTCATTATTGTGTGTAATGTATGTTTCAGAAAATGATACCTGGAGTTGTAGATATTGTAGAAGAAAAGAATGGATGGTGTCGATTTGGATGACCAGATCTACATGACTTCTATTAGTTGCAGTGCACAGGAGTGTAAAATTGTGGACAGACTATAGTATAATTTTGTGGTCACTGGCGTATGATATAACTTTTTGTACATCAAATCACAGAATAATCAGAGGCTGAATGAAGGAAGATCTTCTAAGTCTCAGTACACTTGTATCCTGAATAATTCATTGAAATGGATGAGGTCAATTTTGGATGGCTATATGACTATTTGTTAAAGTACACAACTGTGACATTGTGGGGAGAAGCTTGTCCATCCTCTGGGCTATGCTAGACTATAGTATAATGTTGTGGTCACTGGTGTATAATGAAACATTTGATACCTCAAATCACTGAATAACCAGATGCTGAATAATTGTATTCTTAATTTGTGTACAAATGTTTCTTGAATAATTCATTAGAAAAACACCAAAGTCTACTTACCATATTTTAGCAAAATTTGACCTTCATGTGGCCTTGGTGTGATCAACAATAAATACCTAAATTGACAAATATTATCTCATAAATGTAATGTTGTTTTGATTTTTTTTTAAGTGTGTTGATTGGCATAGGACTATATTTTTATTCAACTATAAGCAATTTTATCCGCTTGAAGTTGTAGATCGCGGTAGCCTGCCAGACACAAGTTGGTAAAAATAAAATTAGCGCTATCCTGGGACAAATTTCCACCAGTATAATATAAGCATATCAGTGCACCTTTATGCTAACCAATGTTACTTTTCAGTTTTCTTGGATTTGACCTTGAAATTACCTTGAGATGACCTTGCCATGACCTTGGGTAACATCCATGAAGCCTAATTCCAACCCAGTTATTCATGTGTAAGCCTACTTGGGTTGGACTTCATAACATACATGTATTAAATTTAAGTAAAGACCCTCAGTCTAAACCAGGCAATTATTGTGTTACTTGGTCCTTTTCTTCCATTTCAAACAGGGGACACATCAGGGTGATTCAATGGGATATTACCCCTATAACCCCTTTATTACCCTTTTAACATCTTGGGGTATGCTTGATATGTATGTTAGGGTCCAGGTGGGTTTCCTATTTCTTAGGCATCTCAAGTGTACAAAATTGTAGCAAAAACAACTCAATTATGCTATTTCCCCCTCTTTTGTGTTGATTTGACCTGCTGTGACCTTGAGATGACCTTGCCATGGCCTTGAGGTAACACACCTCAAAAGTACAACCCCAACCCATGTACTTCGGTTGGATTTCTTCACATGAAATTGAAGTATTGACCATTGGTCTAAGCACGGCCATCATTTTGTTATTTGGCCCATTTCAGACAGGGATGACATAAGCATGATTTGACAGGGTATGACCTCTTTAACTCAAAAATACCCCTGTAACCTCTTGGGTATGCTTGGTATACATCCATGTTGGGGTCCGGCTGGGTTTTAGCTATCATGGGCATCTCAAGTGAACAAAATTGGAGCAGAAACAACAAAAATATGCTTTATTCAACACTTTTGTATTGATTTGACTTTGCTGTGACCTTGCCGTGACCTTGAGACGACCTTGCCATGACCTTGGGGTAACAGCTTTATAAAGCTCAACCCTTTGGACCACGTGTGTACACAGTTTGGACTTCATCACATAAAATTGAAGTATTTACCATTGGTCTAAATATGGCAATCGTTTTGTTATTTGGTCAATTTCTGCTATTTCAGACAGGGGTGACATATGCGTGATTTGCTGGGGTATAACCTCTCCAAACCCTATATCACCCCTGTAACCTATTAGGGTATGTTTGGTATAACTCATTGCTGGTGTCTAGTTGGGTTTCAACAATCATAGATATCTCAATTGAACTAAATTTAAACAAAAACAGCAAAAATAAGCTATTTTCACCCCTTTGTGTTGATTTGACCTTGATGTGACCTTGAGATGACCTTGCCATGACCTTGGGGTTACAGCTCTATGAAGCTCAACCCCAACCCATGTCATCATGCATATTTGGATTGGGCTTTATCAGATTAAATTAAAGTACCGACCATTAGTCCAAACATGACAATCATTGTCTTTTTTGGTCCACTTATGCCATTTCAGACAGGGGTGACATCAAGGTGATTTAATGGGGTATCACCCCTCCAACCCCTATATTTCCCCTTTAACCTCTTGTTTATGTCCAGTATAACTCCATGTTGGGGTCTAGGCGGGGTTCTACTATCACATACACTTCAAGTTAACAGAATTGGTAAAAAAAACTATAATTTGCTCTTTTTAGTTGATTTGACCTTGCTGTGGCCTTGAGATGACCTTGGGATGACCTTGAGATGACCTTGGGGTAACACCCCTCTTAAGCCCAACTCCAACCCATGTCACCATGTGTAATTGGGTTGGGCTCCATCCGATTTTATTTTTTATGTTCTATGAAACTGTTTTTCTTATATAAAAATTTGACAAATTTTGTGATTTCTTGTACAAGTTTACAAGTTATCTTATTTTTAATGGTTACCTTTAAAGACAGTTTTCTCAATAGTACTATGCCAGAAAATTCGGTTGGACTTTTTTGTTTTGAGGAGCTGTATCTTTGGAAATACTCGTCCGATTTTCATACAATTTGTTTTAAAATGCACACAACATAAAGCGCCATCAGACGGTGGATTTTTTAAAAAAACCGTTATTTTCGAGAAGAGCCTGGTTTTGGCATGCTGCGTCACAAATGGTATACAAATGTTTTGTGTTGACTGGGAATACACATGTATGGGCCCAACAAAACAAACATTCACCCGATGTGGCATTAATGTTGGGCGAGCTTCATAGACGGTGCTCCAACTTTAAACCAGCAAAAAAAACAATTCATCTGTAGTAAAAAACATAGGCCTAGGGCCTACTGGTGCCTACAGTCTGAATACGTTTTGAAAACTTTAAAAACACCCCTCAGGCAATGTATAATCCTGCTATGCTTAATGAATCTCATAGCCATATGCGAAGCCTCAGAAGTGACATTTAAATTAGGCCATTATTGTTTTCAACTCAATATCAAGTTATTTACTTACAGTTTTATAGTAAGGGTCTAGCCATCTAGCATGATTTAACTGATATCAGGTATATTGAGGTATATAATGGCCGACAGTCGACCATTTTGAATTTGATCAAGCTTCAATTTCTCAGGGTGTAGGCCTATCCTACCTCCCCTGAAACCTCACTGCTTGTTTAATAGTAATGGTATAGCTATCTAGCACGGCTTACCCGATATCAGCCATATAATATTGAGGTAAATAATGGCCGGTAGTTTTGAATCTGATCAAGTTCAAATTAGCTTCCTCTCCTGAAACCTCACATTTTGTTTTATATCTATCATCTATCCTCCCCTGAAAGCTCACATATTGTTTTGGACATTTTACTATATTCACATATTGTTATAGTAATGGTCTAGCCATCTAGTACCGTTTAGCAAATATCGGGCATCTCTGATCGGGCATGTAAAAGTAAATAATGGCCCCGGTCATTTCGAATTTGATCGAGTCGAATTTGTTCAGGTTGCATCCTCCCCTGAAACCTGACATTTTGTTTGATAGTAATGGTCTAGCTATCTAGCATGGATTACCCGATATCAGGCCTATTGAAGTAAATGATGGCCGATTGTCGGCCATTTTGTTTTCAATCAAGGCGGCTATTTTGAATTTGAGCGAGTCGAAATTTTTCAGGGTGCATCCTCTCCTGGAACCTCACATTTTGTTTTATAGTAATGGTGTAGCAATCCTGATATTCCGCAAAATATTTTAATAGGATATACTGATGTTATAAATTGGGCCAAAGTGCTGGGTTAACATCAAGGTCAAGGTACAAAAACCTGAAAAGGCAAAACTAGAATTCTTAGAGATGTAATCTGAGACTGTATTAACCCAGTAGTTTTCGATATCTGCTCCAGAAACGAAGTGTAGGCTTTGTCAAAACATCTAAGTAGTGGAGTCGGCAAGCTCTTATTATATAAGACGTCATCTACATCTGCCCCCGAGTCAGACAAGGTGTGGTTCTTCATCTTCAGACGGTGAAAACACATCTCCATTTTTTAACAGAACACTTAAGTGTCTGAAATAACTGAAAGTGTTACCCAGAAGCCACACAAATGCACTTCATGCAGAAATTGTGATGTCTTGTTTTCTGACTGAAGAATGTGAAATACCGATAGCCTACATTGAAAAAACCATCATATCAATAAAAGTAGGTTATGAGGTCCAGGTGTCATGTGATATAATATTTTTGTTATGATACATACTATATTGTATTAGAAGATTTGCTACCTATCAAAGTGTCACCTTTTGTCACCAAATTGTCAACATTTGTATAACATTTGCACAACGTCGACCCAACGGCTTTGACGCTGGTCCAACATTGTACAAATGTCATACACATGTTTTGTGTTTACTGGGCTGGATCACGCCTCATTGATTAAAATCAGATCAACTTACCAGTGGCTGTCGGCTGAATATGGGAAATGTTTGACAACCAGAAAAGCCATGTGGTGAAGTAAACACGTGTAGTTAGGCATCAAATCATGGTTGTACCAGATGTAGGCCTACATGGCTAGTATAGTTAGGGCCTACATATCATTGTAAATGTGAATAAGTCAAAAATGTAACGTTCGGTAATGCACAATGTTAACCATATTTTATTCAAACTATTTTAATCAAACTATTTCTTTATGCATTTTACTATTTATTTATTTTACTATTTTTTTTTTACTAAAATCTTCATTGAAGTATCAGTGACTAATATAGCATATTATTAAAATTACGACAGAAACAGGCTATATCAGTTTTTTTGCTACAATAATGTGTACTTTTGCAAAATGGCGGCAATTTCGGATTTGTGACGTTTTCATAGTAAAAAAAATAACGGCCAATTTATCTAGAGCAAGGATTTTTTTTCGGAATATCCTTTACATAAACAACACACAAAATTTGACACCTTTGCCCGCATGTGAATGTATCAGTGACATTTGTTTCTCATCCACGGGTTTCTCAGCTATGCGGGTCTCCGTCATAGTGTTATAGAGAGACTAGAACCGCATAGTCAAACTCTGGATACAGGGTGTGAGAATGCTTAACTATAATACTGTAAATTCAATCAAAATTTACTCAGGATTCATCATACTCTGTGTGGATCTAATATATGGCTAATTGAAAATAGTTGAATGGACCATAATTATGGGGATATGAATTGGTTCACAGTCTGCGACGCTCACCCAATGTCAAACCTGTGATCCTACTGCCCAGGTTGGGATTGCAGCAGGGCTGTGACAAAGGTATGTAGTTAAATTTAATAGAGTTGAATGTGATACGAGTTAATATGAGTTAAATTTAATATGAGTTTAAATAGATTGTCATACTAATAGGATTCCTATCCTATAGACCATCGTAAAATCTAAATTATGAGCAAAGCTACATGAATGTACTTAACTATCAGATATTCAAGATCTTCACAGATCAGGCTCCTGCCGATCTACAAACATTGCTTGACCATTTACTGGAACTATTAGCGTCCGTTTTATATTGATGGTTTGATAAAAAACGCCACTTTTTCTCTTTGACAAAAAAAAAGAGTCTTCTCATGAGTTTAGAAGTTATACACCAGAGTAAATCTGCTAATATTAATCTCCGCCAATTTTTTTCTTCCCTTTGCCTGTTCTTACCCACAAACATTGGTTGCCGTTTTATCAGTTTAAGTGCTAGAAAATAATATTGTATAATATATCAATCTTGAATATAATATAGTTAGCCGACAATAAAACATATCCATTCAAAATCCGATAGATATTTAGATAAATATTTAGACAGGCATGCATTGCGACTGACGCAATGCACACTTAACAAAAAAAGTAATGAGTGCCCAGAAATCCGTTATTAATTTATTGGAATGAATTTCAATAATGTAGGCTATAAATGTATCATCTAATAGTCCGTGACATAGGCCTAGCCTACCACGATATAATATACACGCCCTATGGAGATATGCGGCGTGATGTAACAGGCGAATAAAGCCTTGCTAATGATTTAAAAATCACCCAAAACAAGTCAGCTGCAATGAGAATGCCATGAAGCTATGTCAAATGTCCAATCATAGCATGTCTGCGTTTAACACATAAAAGCTCTACTTTTTAATATAGCCATTGTGACATTTGCTTGCAGTGGGCTTTAAGGGTTATTCAGATAGGTTCATATGACCCGACACTTACAATCACTCATTTGATGCCCATCAAACGGAGCACGTCTAGGGACATGCAACATTTGCCTAAGTTAGTATTTACGAGTTAATAAGTCGTGGGAATGTGTTACATAAGGCATGGAAACGCGTTATATACGCTGTGGGAAATATGATTGCATGAATGAGTTACAAGACTCTTGGCCTGCGGCCTCGAGAAGCCAAGCCTTGCTGAAGGGAAGATGTCTGAGAGAAGAAACTTACAAAATTGTTGTAATTATGATATTGACACGTGACAGCCATTACATCAGAATGTAGGAAAAATCCTTTAAAACTCACTTGCAAATCTCCATTATATATCGCAGGAAATGTTATTTAACAAAATGAATAACAAACCTTGACAAGATTGATACCACCGTGACAAAAATACCCAACTTTTGCAGCGATAAACATGCGAAGGTCTTGTTTGGTCATAAAATGTTTCGGATGGGCATACTTCAGTCCACCCATAGGCATGTCCTTACCGAAATTCAACAACAACGTTTGTATTAATAATGGACGTGCTTCATACCCTTTAATCTTTAATTATTGTTCCATGTAGGACTATGTAAGGCATGACAATTGATAATAAATATCAGTAGTGCCAAGTTTCCCGATTCGGGCGCAAGATGTCGATTCTCCCGACTTTTCCAATTTACTCACGATTAATTTGACAAGCATTCTTTCATACTAAAGATCGTAGAAAGAAGTCACCAACTGGTCACCAGAGGCCACCATTTGCTGTGGTAAAATAAAAAAAATTCCCCGTGGAATTTTTTATTACCCCTCAGAGTGAAATTCTCACTCCTTTTTTACTTCCAAGTTGGCACTGAAATTTGGCAACGAAAAAATACTTAAATCTGAAAATTGTAGTTTTTAAAGAATGAACAAATGTAAATACTCGTCATTGTAGGGACTTTTTATTTGTGAAACAATGTACAACAATTTACTTCATCGATAGTGTTACTTTTTGCTGAGGCATCGTAATAATCATATATACATCTGCAGTTCACGCCAGTCAAACACTAACAAAGCTGACGTTATCATTGTACAATAACAGTAACTGTACCGTAGCATTAAAACAAGGTTGGGTACAAGTCATTGCCAGTTGTAAGCTTACAGCATAAAAAAAATTGAGACTTCGTTCTCGATAGATGGTCCATGGAGAAAGAATCTACACAACATACAACAATCGCTTTTATCCAGCCTTGTTCAAAAACTAACCGGGTGGTATGTACAAGTGAAAAACAACAACGCCGATTAGTTCCCTTATTGCATCACTGATCATTAAATATGTGACAATAAAAAAACAATATTGTATTGACAAAAGACGCTGTATATATTGACAGCTTTATATCCCATTAAAACGTATTAAAATAACTGACTTGGCACTCTTACAAAATATTGTACAAATAAGTTTCGTGTTTAATTATCTGTGAACTCGTAGGTCATATAAAGTAAGATCTGTCGTAACACAAGTAAACCAAGGGCAAAAAATACTCGTAGCCAACCAACAACAACCCCTCAATTGCTAATCGTGAACTTCTAGAATTTTCTGCGAACAGAATTATCTAGACATTCAGTCAGTCAGAAACTGCAAACCTCCGCCGAAATTAATTATCGTAAACCGTGTGCTGCATTCGGATCGTAATCCGGATCGTCCCCAAAATGTAATGGATAGGTCATTGGCCCGAGATATAATATGATATAGGCACAAATTAAAATTAGCATTAGTTTTTCATCGGCGGTTTTCAATTATGCTTCATTATAAAATATCATTAAGAAAATCCCATCTTGACAATCCACTGTTTCAGTACCGTACATATGCCTACTAATACACATGATGTAATACGATGTGACGGGTGAAAAATAAAAATATTGCATACATCATAGAATGCTATTGCACAGTGCGATGTAAATATGCACGATTATATGAGTTTTTCCATGGTGCAGTCCTTTAAAATATGATACACAACTCACTGATCTAAATGACCTACGTGAAAAAATAGTCCGTTTATCTCACTATATCTTCCATCTTTGGCAGCAGGCACTGTCGGATGAGCATGTATGCTTCCGTATCGATACATAGGTATTTTGTACATCGTCTGCTTTAAGCCCAGTCTTTATTATTTGGCAGTAATATTTTAAAATATAGGCCACAAATGATCACATAGATTGTGGCTTGTTGCCAAGGTCAGTAGCATTTCCTTGTTTAATTTATTGCCACACACATGTATGCGATGATCGTCAACCGACCTGTGTTTGGTATCTATAAAATGACCCAAGGAATAAACTAAACTGTGTCTACACAACGTTGGGATATCATTTGATAACGTTATGCCAACACAAGATGTGATGCATCAGTTCAAGACACTGTTTTCCAAGGCAATTCCCATGGGAGTTGAGCTGCTTCCACGGCACACACCCAGGATGTGAATACAGGATGTGAACGTAATGGCGTCACTTGTACAAGTACAATACACTCCTGGCCTGATCAGTATCCTGCAATCCCCTCATATTCTAGGCGCTGATCGGTCGTTTGTCACTGTTCTTTTTAGATGCACATTAACAAAGGGGTTCTCTCTGCAATGTGTCAATCAAACAACGATATGCATGAGAAACAAGTAGAGTATAGTTTATAGATAAAATTGCAAAATGAAATTCTAAGGCTGGTGTATCAGTCTGTATAAATATTTTAAATTAAACATGTTAAGAATATTTCAGTCATTAATATACTTAATATATTAATATTTAATACAATATATAAGTCATGCTGTTGATTATATACGGGAGTTTTGAAATATTATTTTACGTTTGTCTTTTAAAATATACTCGAAGGTTTGTAAATTTCTGAGGGGGGTTCATCAATTTGTGATCCACAGGTAGGTTGACTTATCTAGGGCCCTGCCTCTGTTTGGTTTAGATCGCGAGCTCGATCAATCAAGTTTAAAGTATACTTGAAAGTAAAGGTGGCGAGTATCGGTCCCCAGAGTATCTCCCCAGAGTAGCTACCCGGAGTACCTCCCCAGAGTATCTCTCTAGAGTATATCCCCTAGAGTATTTCCCCTAGAGTACCTCCCCCAAAGTACCTCCCCAAAGTACCCCCCTAGAGTATCTCCCCAGAGTATATCTCTTGATACCCTCCCCGGAGTATCTTCCCGGAGTATCTCCCTAGATACCCTCCCCGGAGTATCTGCCCAGAGTACCTAGCCATTTCACCGTGAGTACACCCACCTGGACTCTTCCTCATAGTCAGATGTAGGAGGTTGAGGAGGTGCCAGGTTTGGTGGTGGTGGAGGGAATCCCGGGTTGGTACTGTGTACGGGTGTCTGTGGGTACTGCTGTGTACGACCGGTACTGCCTGAGTACCCGGAGCTGCTGTTGGCCGGGGAGTGACCGTTGCTGGTGTAGCCGGGCGGCTGACCAGCGGTCACCGTGCTGTTCATACTCTGCAGTAATTGATTGTGGGTTAAGTAATCTGGGTGTGGTCCGTGGTCGCGCTGACGTCTCTGCTGCTGCTGCTGCTGCTGCTGATGTTGCTGCTGTTGTTGTTGTTGTTGTTGTTGTTGTTGTTGTTGTTGTTGCTGCTGCTGCTGCTGCTGCTGTAGTTGATGTTGTTGCATGGCTGCTGCTGACCTCATCATGACGGGGCTGCTCACTGTGTGCTGTAGCTGTGGACGGTTCTGATACACTGCTGGCCCTCCATGAACACCAGGGCCACCTGGTGGCGGGTGAGGTGGAGGAGGAAGAGGGGGTTCCCCATGCTGCCCTGTCATGTCCTCACCTTGACCTTGACCCATCATACTTAAGTCAGGGATAGACTTTGCCTGTAACTGCAACATAACAATAGAACAGGTTAAGTTGATCCATATATCAATAACTAAGATTTTTGTATTATTCATTTATGTTGTTCTCTTTGAGAGTAGCACTGTGTTGGTTAACTTCAATAGAATTCCATTCGTAAGAGTTTCCGTACACATTTGGCCTAACCCTGTAGATATTTACGTGCATACAATTCAATTAGTCGATGGTATCAACACAAACTGACAAAGTACTTTAATATAACCACCACATTGTATAAATGATGAAAAGATACACAATAATATTTCAATAAAACGAGTATAGTAATATTACATACTAAGGCTACTTTTAGTAATGGTGTCTACACCATGTAATACTTAATTCAGACGATTATACTTATAAATTCCGATAACTTCAAACTGAGAGTGGGAAATAGTAAATTCACTGAAAAAAAGAAACGGAAAAAAGCAGAAATAATATTAGAATAGTTTGTTTGAGTCTGCTTCTATATAAAACAACGTTAGAAAAATGGGAAATGTAACCAATCCATCAATCAAACAATAATATGTCAGTCATCACGCAGTTTTGAAAGCCACCCTTGTTGATACTAATCGTCTGGACGACATCTAAATGTTAAAGTAACGTTACAGTGCAAGTCTTAAACACATGGAGAGGTGTATCCTCACCACGATGCACATTATAATCCTTATCAATTTATTGTCAGATCTGTATTATCTTCTATTTTCAAATTCAACTTCACTTTTGGGTAATGCTTAAAAACCACATTTTCAATATTTGACTGATCACAGATAATATCTGTAAGTCTTCTATGCACATCTACACAAAACAAATTGAAACACATGGTCTTCATAAAATAACTCTTTACCATGATTTTTAAGGTTTTTTTAACAAGCTGACATTTTTAGGAGTGTAGGCCCTAATGGTTCACCCATAGTATTTATAATGACAACAATCTTATAAACCTCCATATAGATGCAAAATACATGCAAAATAAACATGCGAGTTATGTATCTAACAACATCATGCTCTCGTGCATTAAATATTCTGGGCATAGCCTATATTTTATCATGTCGATTTCAAATCGATACAGAAATCCGCATTTCAAACTACATAAAGCATAAAAATAAATGCTAACATGTATTATTTTGTTAGGTGTTATTTGAATAGCACAAAATAGACGGATATGCCAAACTATTAGATTGTGTGTGAAAATAAGACTTTTATGTAATTACAATGCACGTATGGTAATATAACATTTGATGCTAAAAAGAAAAAAAAATAGACAATGGTTTAAAATATACTATAAGTGATCACCTATTGGAGTGAAAAGATCATTAAGCTGACACAATGTTGATTTTATGCTGGGCCAGCGTGACAGACGATGAACCAACATTGAATTAACATTGGGTGAAAGTTTGCTGGCAGGTCTGATCATTCTATTTCCCCCCCCCCCTTCCCCCCAACACCCAGGTACAAAAGTATAATTAGGCATATACATTGTATTCGTCACCACAGAACAAATAATAAAAGCTATAAATATCCAATATAATTTGCCTTATAATTTACCTTGGCGACATAATAATACAATGACGTACAGGAAAAGCCTGATTAATCTTTGATTGATACAACAGGATATTTTGTGACAAAAAAATGTTGATGAATAACAATATTGTATTGTGCGTGTTGGGCAGTATATATCGGCATATTAGTTATTAATCATTAATTCAGTCAGATGATTTTTAGTACCATTGTCAAAAATACATTACAATAACATATCTCATATAATATTAAATTTAGAGAGCTATAAACATATACTTCACTTTGAGTAATAGTTATAGAGACCACTGTTATAACACGATCAACATCAATTATAACACACTTGTTTTTAAAATCTAGCGAATGCCACCGTGTGGTGCGCCGGTACCAAATTCTAACTAGCGTTAGCGCCGTCAGTGTCAATGCCAAATGTTACGTCTAATTACGCCTAGTGGCCGCGTGGATTAAAAAAAACAGACTGTAAAACACCCATTCCCGATTTGCGTTCAATGGAGAAGCCAAGCCTAAAGGTTTGATATGCACGATCTATATTCCTTTTAAAAGTCAGGTACATCTATACTTTGTAATTAGATTCTGCTCTATGTTAAAAATCAATCTTATCTGCAAATTTAACATTTGCCAACCATTCTACATGTAGTGTGCCAGTAATAGAGTGGACAACCGTGCACTGTGCTCCTTAGACATTCAATGTTCGTGCTTTATATACACACCGTATACACGACCATGCTTTGTAATTTTCACAGCTTAATACTTCGTGACACTCTAATACTTGGATCCTCATTAACATGACAGTTCTTATATTACAGTGTCCATCTAAATGAACAGTGGCGTACCCAAAAATAAATAAAGGGGTACTTAGAGATTTGAAAAATCATCTGACTGAGCAACCACTGCTAAAATGAGCTTCTGTCACACCGATTTTTTTTGAAAAAAATGAGCATCAGATGGTGCGATTTTGTGATACAAATGAAGATATGAGAATCAGGCTGAGATTAACGAGATGGAAAACCCTGACTTTGAGGGGAGTGCTGAGTATTCTCTGATGTAGGCCTACGCATACTCGTGTCGTGCGTACATTTAACACTATTATACACATAATCACACAATTGCGTCGATAGGCATGGCGCGTGTTGTACGTCGATCCAAATTTAAATTTAGATCATGCCAGTAAGTATTTTACTGTAAAATTCCTAAAAACAGGAAATCTAGGTATTTAGTAATACCAGACATAGTACTAGAGTAAACCTCTTATCTAAAGGCAAGTTTAGGTGACAATGTGTCATGCACCCGTGATATATCTAAAGTTTCACAATATGTCCGCTTATATCATCCATACCCGTCGTCCGATAATAACTTTAGCTGCATTCACATATATACGAATACGATTATAAGATACCTCCTATGTTATTATGGTAGATGTCGTGTTTGTATAGTGTCCATGGAACCTATTTTTGAACACCAAAATATCATAATATAAGAGGGATTTTTGCCGTGTCCGTGTATATGTGAACTAACTAATTGTATCATACCTTGCTTGTAGTAAATAATTACACGTCCGAAAGTATTATTTGTTGTATTGCAGTAGATAAAATGGAAGAAGTGAGTAGTAGTATATCATGGATATATAATAAATTACATGGAGTACGGTATATTCACAACTGTTACAGTGAACACGACCGATTATAAAGGGGTAGAAATGAAGGTAGAACGACGGGTATGAAAGCAATAAAAGGACAGATTTCATAATGTGTGAGTAGGGTCTTGGATGCAGATGCTAAGTGATCACATTCATTATAGATTTATAAACAGAAATCCCAGCTTAGTTGAAGATCGACGCCGAAAGTGACCTCAAATCTGGGAGTTGTGTACCCATTTGATCTACACTCAGCAAAAACGAGACATTGAACCAATGCTGAGTTGATGTTGGCCAGCCGTCTACGACGGCGGCCCAACATTAACCCAGCATTGGTTCATTGTCTCGTGTTTGCTGGGTGCAGATGTGTTTTTTCCACTTTCATCGTCGACCGGGCTCCTCGACAAAGACGAGTCGCTCACCTAATTTTGGTCTAATGTTGGACCACAGTCTACGATTTAACCAATATTGGGTGGCCGTCTCGACGTGTTGACTAGGTTGTATCAAAGATAGTGTACATTAAGATTGCGAATTTGACCATACAAATGCGTGTAATTCATTATTCAGTAGTGCCACCTGTTGACGGGAGTTCAAACTATGATTCGTTAAGTAAATCATCATGTAAAACAAGTGAGAATTATACCCCTAATATGCAATAGTATTTTTCTAGGTTCGATAATTTGGGCCATATCTTTGTGTTGGCCCTTTTAAATTTCAGTAAAATCACCTGCACATTATTTCTGACTTCAATTTTTGAGTTTTTGCGCCACAAAAAATTACGAAATTCATGCATGGCAGCCATTTTGAATTTCTGTAAAACCTTGAAAAAATCAAATACACATCTCCATATCGTGGCGAATGTGATTGTAAAATTTGAATAATTTAAGTTTGATTTTTTGCGCCCTCAAAAAAATTGATCCGTGGCGGCCAGTTTGAATTTCAGAAAAACCTTAAAAAATCACCTCATCATCTCCATGTTGTGGGGAATGTGATTGTAAAATTTGACTAATTTCTGACGTTAAGTATTAAAGTTTTTGCGCCCATTTTGAATTTTGGTAGCATCTTTGAAGAATCACTTGCACATCCACATGTTGCTAAGAATGTTAAGTTAAAATTGATCAAAACATTTTTTTCATTTTTAGCTCCCACCAAAAAATTGAAGTTGATGCGTGGCGGCCATTTTGAATTTCAGTAAAACCTTGAAAAAATCACCTGCACATCTCCATATGGTGGGGAGTGTGATAGTAAACCCCCCAACATCAGGGAGCAGCACTGATAGTTATTTCACGTTTTGTGGAGGGTGGATTATCTGATTGTACACTATCTTTGTTATATTTACTGCCATGACTCTGTTGTCTTTGTTGACGTCAAACCAGCGGTGGTCAGCTGAGCTAGGCTGCAGCAGAGAGAAGGCCGTACAGGTACGTCTGATCCAGCCTGAGGGAGGGCCAGAGGGACCAGAGGCCGGCCCTGAGGCAGGCTGAGTCAGAGCCAAGACGTTACCAGCAGACAGGTGATCTGATGCGGTCAAAATGAGCTGCAATAAACCAATCAGTCCTACCTTGTATAACATTATCAACGTTTAGAGCTTAGCCATTTATTTAGACTAAAAGAGGTGTGTCGTGACAACTGCGCAGAGCACACGTCACTGTAACACATATAACACATTACTTCATTTTCTAAATGGATATTACATAAAAATATATTACATAAAAAAATTATATTCCACGCACTTGAACAAATAAAGAGACGTAGACGGCTGGTTTTTATAGTTTGATTTTTGTGTACATTGGTTTTCTTATAATTACAATAATACGTGTACGACTAAACCTCTAATATTACATATACACTCAATGATGTATAATTCAAATGTCAAAGTATTTTAATCTGTTAATCGGAAGTAGATAGGACATACTTATTTTAGGACATTTCATGAATCAGTTTAGTGGTAAACATTTTAACAATAACAACAGTATGTAGCACATGTCTAAACAATTTAGATACATAAATATTGACAGCACGATTTCCATCATCAGATACAAAGATGTAGGCTACTAAATAAAATTAACTTCACAATATTACATATGTACCGAGGCAGATATGAACACATTCTATAATACTTCGTTTATAAATGTAAAAGTGATTTTATTAAATCAGACGTGCTTTGTTCTGGTGTATTTTGTGAATACGCGCAGAGGTGTGATGATTGTGATTGTGTGTTGTTATGCGAAGTGACGGCGAAAATGCAAACATCGCACTGTGGCCCGACGCTGTCTCAATGCTGGGACATCATCAAAGATGCTGGCCCGGCATTGATACTGCGTTGTGACAATGTCTCCAGTTGGTCGGAGATTGTTACAAAGGCTATATTTCCCCGTGGGATTATTTTTTGCCGCGTCCGTTATCTGGAAAAGTATCATGCAATCTGCAAATGCACTGTCTGTCATCACTTCCGGCAAAACACAGCGTTAAATGAGATTAATCCACCCACATATATATGGCCTGCAATATGATTAGGCTACTTCAGGAGCGTGGGGGGGGGGGGGGGGGTCAGAGGGCTCATAACCCTCCCGGAGCTGCTCATTTTGAAAAACATTCTTGAGGACAGGAACCCCGGATTTTTTCTAAATTTTACCTCTTGAACCCCCCCCCCCTCCCTATAGGGAAGTTGTGCACGTCCCTGTACATGACGTACCATCGATTTATATTCACCCATCCGTTGCTTTCGAAAGGAACAGCCCAGTAAACACCGGACTTTGCACCAATGTTGGGTTGATGTTGACCCAGCGTCGTAGACGATGGGCCAACATCAACCCAACATTGGTTCAATGTATCGTGCTTACTGGGAGATGGTACTTTTAGGTCTTTACAAAATCGTGTGCATATCTTAATCACCCTTGATATAATCCCGTTTTAATTAGCATAATTATGTTCTTTAATACTCATGTTGTTAACATGATTAATCAACTCATCCTGATTGTTATTAATTTCACATTATGATTGATATTTTCACAAGATATTGAGGATAACGTATCAGATAATAATTATTATCATAATACAATGCATAAATGTTAATTCAAATGTTTAGTGATGCAAACAAGTTGTTAGCTCCAAAAGAATATTAGACAGGTTAAGCATCCATTTCCATGCATCAAGAGTATCAAGTGATCAAAATAAGTCATGTAATCCACTTGGTCTTGTTAAAAACAAATTCCTCAAAAAACAGCTATAGGTTGGATTAAAACGTCAATATTCAACACCAATTCTAATGAACAATTGACGTGCTAATCTCCCTACAGATCAACTACAGTGTGCTAAAAAATTGTGAAGTCATATTGTGGGCCCTATTCGTCCAAATGTATTACAGTGAAACATTCCATTCATTGGTTATAGTGTCAGTAGTATTATGAAACCATACTCATCTAAATATGGGCTTGGTAATAGTGTTAACTCAAAAAAAACATTGTACATAAACTCAGTGTTGTTTATATATGTTGAGCCAACGTCGACGGCGCTGGACCAGCATAGAAAATAACGCTGGGTCAACGTCTTTGTGTTTTCTAGGAATGTGTGTTATGACGTATTATGTAAGAGGTAGCAAACTGAGAATAATGTGAAGCGTTTTACATATATATTTTTAGGGTGTCTACGGCAGGCGGCATGCTGGCCTACTTGGCGACACGGGCAGATGGCTGACCTCGGAGTGGTCACACAACCCTTGTTATCCTCAAACCCCTCAGGAGGTGGCAGGCGGGGTAGAGTGTCCATCTGAAAGAGAGGTACATGTGGAATCAAAGATGGCGGTGATGACTCTCAAACTACAAGTCTTTGTGGTGGTACCAGATGAGCGTTTTATATCTGCAGGAATCAAAGATGGCGATTGATTAAACTCGCGGCGCACAATCAGTTTGGCCGGGCAGACTGGCAATGGTTTATGAATGGTGACGACGACTAACGATCCGTTATTTCAGGCGACGTCATAAAGTGTCATATTTTTAAGCGAAAACGGCGTAGAAACAAATGTGAAAGAATAGGACCTATGCTGGACAATTGCTGAATGTTTAAATATAATGTGATTAATCTGACAGGGTTTTGATAACATCGGCCTGCAATATAGTTAAGCTATAGGCATAGTGTTGGGTTCATCATGTTTATATTTGGGGTGTGCTACAAGTAGGCCCTACGCACCAAGTCTTTGTAATCTTGTTTTATAGCTCAAAATAAATAATAAAACAAATTCATCCTCCGAAAAATGTCAAATAATAATGTAATATATATTGGTGCGTGAGATATTTGAGAGTGCAGAAATAATAAATATATTAATCAATCAGTAGATAACTAATGTCTTGTTCTCAATGAAAAGCAAAACATTCTAAAATACATGTATGGAAAAATAAAGGATTTGGGTTGTAGGAAGGCACAGAACGATTCAGTAATCCTACAAGATAAAATAGAGAAAAGCTGAGATGTTGTGTGCTAGGTGTACCTGGGCGGCCTTTATTCTGTCGTGATGTAGGCCTATGTCATGCATGGAGAAGGACACAGGCACTGTGGCCTTTGAATTCGTGGAAGCAAAGCTCACGTTTTTCTCCTCTCTCTTGGCAAAGCCATTCTTTAAACACAACAAATTGAAGAACATGAAGCCACCAAGCTAGTTAGTGGTTCAGTGATAGTATCCGCTATCGGTAATCTCAAGTTCCAATTCCGGTGTTTTTCCTTTCATTTACCAACTTTAGAAGGGAATTTCAGTTGAGGTAAATCACCGAAGGGCATGGTGGTAAATAATATAGACATGGATCATGAATATCAAATTCCTATTCCTCACGGCAAAGACAATCATACTATATCTCCGGCTTTCACAACGAAAACATATCAAGAAGTAAACTTAAAATAGAATAGTTAAAGCATTATTTAAATCATCTTACTATGGCTATGAGTGTAGAGTACATTTGAAAAACAGGGCTGATACTTCAAGACTTACATAAACATAAGTTTGTCCCTACTTTCTTAACTAATGACATGCTTGAAAATATTTTATTAAAAAAATTATGAAACTAGAGAATGATTAGAAATACAATTATGATAACTAAGAATTAAACAAATTAGGATGGCTATTGATAAAAATATGAAGCACAATAAATTGCAAATCATCATGCTACGGGACTATATAAGATAAATAATAGTTAGAAAAACAAAGGCCATGGTCTCTAGGACAGGTACGAAGAACTTGCTAGATTTGCCGAAAAAGCAACCAATTCACAACATTCAATCATGTTTAAGATCTACACAAATGACGTGCTTTTTTACTTTTGAGTAGTAATTACGGTCTTTAATATGCTAGTTTCACATGGAGGATATGTGCGAGCGACAATACCTACTAACGTTACCTTCTACAACAGCATGGATAATAAATAATACCCTTTAAAGGGGATTAACGCATGTGCGACCTGTCACTACACAGCAAGCATGAGACGCCGGCGCAACGTTGGTTTACTGTTGTGCCAGCGTCGTAGACGCTGGCCCAACAGTAAACCAACGTTGGGCCGACGACTCATGTTTGCTGAGTATACGACTAATTTGACCTTTCTGTAATTATGATAAACCAGGAATATCTACCTTTGTTTGACCCACACAGCTGTAGTGGGTATGAGTACCGTACACGGACTTGGGTCTGTCCAAGGTCGCAGAGTTTGGGTTGGGTCTCGGCTGGTCGGGGACCATGGGTAGTGGAGCCTGCACGCTATCAGAGTCACTGTGGCCAGAGGAATGTATGTGTGAGTGATGATAGTGGTAGTCACCTCCGTTGCTAGACAGCTCTGCCAGGTTCCCGAGGCTCTTAACACGCTGATGTCCTAATCTGAATTCAAGGATTGGATGTATTATTTAGAGAAATTGTTATATAAATTTACGAATTTGCGTTATTGTAGTTTTCTTCATATGACAGTGCAAAGCGTAGCGTAGCCTACATAATCAGAGCAATATAATTTAATGTATAATTTAATGTTCTATTATAAAATAAATATCACAGATGTGATGAGAAAACAAAAAAATGAGAACCAAGGCAGAGTTCTATGAATTTGAATAGCGGGATAGTTTAAAAGGTAAAATATTCTACAAGATTTCCGTCCAATTAGATTATGCCTAGTAACATGACTATATCCCTACATATCAACAGCCTAACCTGCAACATGTATAACAAGTACCGCGTTGCATGCGATTCGCGATTACTTATTTTATTGTAAACATGCTAGCCCAAGTCTGCCATTAAAACCCTCCACTTACTCTGTGGACGTCTGCCTGTCTGTGTGACTTGTGACTAGAGGTTCAGTGAAGGAGAGAGGAAACCAGCCCATTCTGTCAAATAGAATCAAACAATCATTTGCCATGTTTAAATTTTAAGATTGTATTTCAATAGTTAATGATGTACGTACGACCCTTTCACAAAATTAGGGTCTGCGTAAGAAACACAATTGCTTTTTCCGCAATTCCGATAGATTATAAAAAATGTCTCAGCGTGTAATATTAGACTTCTTACATAACATCTTGTACGTTGTATGATAAGATGTTGTACGATCCTTTACTGCTTTAGTCATAATGGTAGAAAATTGATCAAAGAGCAATACACACTGCTCGCCACCGTCACGCGACACACTTCTTCGTTTCTTTTAATTTATTATTATTTTGAGTTGATGTTTTCGTCTCGCTTCTTAAATCAAATTCATTTAAACAAATAACAATGTGATGCCTACCTCTGAGTTCTGGTGTTTTCCCCGTACTGCCATCCGTCCCGGGGTTCCCCCATCATAGATATGACGTCACCCTCGGTGAAGGTGAGCTGGGTATCACTGCTGGCGTTGTGGGCGTACAGTGCCTTAGCCTGGGCTCGTGCTTGGCGTGGTGTGGCCGGGATTGTGATGGATTTGTGCATCCCCGCAACTGGTGGACAACAGAAAACATGATAAAAATGTCACGTTTATTTACTATTAGCCCCTTATTTGAAGTTGCAATTGCTCACGCAATTCAAACTTCAAATAAGTGGAAAAGGCAGTGAGTTTGAAAAATAGATAACTGCATACTGAATAGGTAACGTAGAACATGACTATCTTTCAAAATAATTATGTAGCATTGAACATGACCAGTGCTAGCAGCCTATAAGATAATATTCAGAGCGTTTTAGAGGTTAGCTTTCTTGGATGAATTCCTACTTGAAAAACGTGCCTCTTTTTTAAAGAACATTTTTTTCTGTTGATAGGCGTATTTTAGAGCTCGCTTTTATGACACTGACCTTGTCAAAACTAATGATGATATGTTGCATTAAAAATACCGTGGCCTTACGTGAAACGGAAACAGCAGTGGATCCAGGATCTGAAGGAAGGGGGCGCCGTTTAGGGGTTAGCCCCCGGATTTTTTTTGTATATTTAGGCCAATTTAGTGGACATTTGAAAACATTTGTGCAAAAAATAGAGGGGGGCTTTGCTTGCGTCACTCACAGGATCCGCCACTGGCTTTCCCAGTAAACACAAAAAATGGTATAACATATATACAACGTCTGCCCAACGTCATCGACGTTGGTTCAACATTGTAGGCTATAAATGTTATACAAATGTTTTGTGTTTACTGGGTTGAAGGCATGGATACCAGGCGCATAGCTTTCAAAGCAAGTGAAATATCAAGCGAAATCGGAAACTTTTCCTCAAATCTCACCTGCGTAGTCGTCCTGTGAGTTGTTAAGGATGCCGTTCTGTGCGGTGACGTAGGTGAGACTGGCGGTGTCATGACCCGAAGGCATGGAGGCCAGGCGATGTGCCGTGCCGTACGTCATACTACCGTTGTCCTGGCCCATGTCAGGATCCTGAGCAGCCTTCCTCATGGCCGATATCTCCTCCGCAGTGTGGTAAAGGTCGTCCTAGAAAGGGAAATAAACAGGTATTGGATAGACCGATATTTATTTAAATATTATTCCTTGGTAGTTGTTATCACTTGGAAGTATAGGCATATTACAATAATTGAAGCTGGAAGTACTTTTTCATACGCCGAAGACAATTATATTGATGAAAGCTTCCAAATTTATAACAGTTTTCAAATTGAATAATTCCCCCATACTACAATCCATCAAAAAAATATTTCATCAATATTTATTGTAATTTTATTTGGTTTGAAACTTGTTGAAGAGCTACCCAGCAGACACAAGACGTTGAATCAATGTTGGTTTAGCGTTGGTCCAACGTTGTAGACGGTGGACCAGCGTTAAACCAACAATGATTCAACGTCTGGTTTCTGCTGGGTAAAGCCTGAGGAACAAAAGGGTAATTACCTAAAAAAAAACATTTATAAATTGCGCAAGTGACAAAAAAAAATACGCCCAATGGAAAATGAATATTGAAAAATGACGTGTTTGTCTATTTTACTATAGCCTAATAGTATAGCATCACTGTCGAAAAAAATGTCAGGTATCCAATGTGTCACTTATAAATATATTTTACTAATTTATGAAAATAAACTATTTGCGGAAGTTAACTTGACAAACAGCTACCCTCATTGATTGTCTAATCCCTCTGCTAAATGCATATTTTTTTGTAGTTTAGAACAGTTAAAAAAAATAATTAGAGAGGTGGTTATTATAGTCTAGATTGTATATTAATGAACTGGTTCAAACACGTGGAACCATTTAGTAGGATTGAACGGCGATTAAGTAATTATAACAATTATAACGATGATTTGAGACGCCTACCTGGGAGTTTCCAACAACATGCCCCCACCCTCTGGATCATGATTAGTCAAATATCAGAGGTCGTCACGATAACAATTGCAAATCCCGCACTAGTGACACTAGTTGTTCAGGTGATATAAGAGAAATAATTTCCAATCAAAGTATGCGAGATGAGACGTTAAGGTGATTAGTGACGTAGGCAGTAGTATAACCAGCTAATCACGAGGCAGATATATAATAACGTGATTGCCTCATATACTGTTATTACAGTAATTGCCTTAGTCAGAACCTGTTATTTTCGTACGTATAATTACATATGTTGATTATCTTATTCATTAAAGCAAAACAACTCATCAAATATTGAGTTAGGCAGGTTCAATGTTGGATCAACATTAGAGATGTTAGACCAATAGGCCTATCACGCCAACGTTAAGTTGACAATAAGAGGTTTTCTTGCTAATCATGTGTTTGTCGTTATTATTTAGTTTCCTGGTAGTATTTTTCATTGTAAAAACTCTAATCATCAGAAGGATACGCTATTAAACTAAGTGGGACTAAATCAGCATACACACTGACCCGAATTTGGTGCAATATTGCAATGTTTGCAATGTCGTAGACGTTGAGCCAACAGTATATCATAAGAACCCCTCCCACCTGAGATTGCCCATGCATAGATTGTTTACACCACAGTTTGCTAGGTGGACACGGGATTGATTTACCTGGAACTATTATCATTACCGAGTTTTGTCGGCCATTATACTAAAGTGATTATCAGAAAGCTAAGTGACAGTTTTTTGTATTAATAACTGGTGCTCATCTATCTTCTAACTACATGTAGATGTTGAAAATAATGGTGTTTTTTAGCTGAAAATGGATTATTTCCATTTTGCCTAATTGGAGTGTAGTTTAAAACGTGAAAACATTACTAGAAATTTTAACTCTTAAAAACACAGAGGACGCCACAAATCAATGAGATATATATATATATTTTTTATTATTAATTATGTTTGACCAGCGCGGAAATGTCGAAGAACGCATGTATCGTATGTCTCTGTTAGTCTCCCATCCTCTCACCCTTAAATAAACACCACCCATTTAGCAAGTCAATGTTGGGCCAGTGCTGATTTCTCCCAGCAAACACAAAATATTTGCATAACATTTGTACAACGTCGGCCCAACGTCTTCGACGTTAGTCCAACATTGTACGAATGGTATAGGCTACAATTGTTTTGGGTTTTTTCTGGGCTGGGCGTGTAGCACACTTGGCACAGGTAAGCTGTGATCGATAGACAGTCAGCAGTGTGAATCCTCACAGAGTACACAGCACCGTGATCCAATGCTGGTGATATGCTGGACCAATGTCCCGACACAGTGGACCAGTGGGTCATTATAGGATGAAAACGTGCTTATAGCTGTCTGTGTTATTCCGGAATTACCCTTAACGTGTTGAATGTTCACTTTAAGATATAATTATAGCGCTGGACGCGAATATCAAACACTTTCGTCTCAACCAATCAGAACAATCAGCACAATCAGCACAATCAGCACAATCAGCACAATCAGCACAATCAGCACAATCAGCACAATCAGCACAATCAGCACAATCAATCAATCAATCAATCAATCAATCAATCAATCAATCAATCAATCAATCAATCAATCAAGTAATCAATCAATCAATCAATCAATCAATCAATCAATCAATCAATCAATCGATCGATCAATTGATCGATTGATCAATCAATCCATCGACCCATCGACCGATCAATCAATCAATCAATCAATCAATCAATCAATCAATCAATCAATCAATCAATCAATCAATCAATCAATCAATCAATCAATCAATCAATCAATCAATCAATCAATCAATCAATCAATCAATCAATCAATCAATCAATCAATCAATCAATCAATCAATCAATCAATCAATCAATCAATCAATCAATCAATCAATCAATCAATCAATCAATCAATCAATCAATCAATCAATCAATCAATCAATCAATCAATCAATCAATCAATCAATCAATCAATCAATCAATCAATCAATCGATCCATTAATCAATCAATCAATCAATCAATCAATCAATCAATCAATCAATCAATCAATCAATCAATCAATCAATCAATCAATCAATCAATCAATCAATCAATCAATCAATCAATCAATCAATCAATCAATCAATCAATCGATCAATCAATCCATTAATCGATCGATCGATTGATCGATTGATCAATCAATCCATCGACCCATCGACCGATCAATCAATCAATCAATCAATCAATCAATCAATCAATCAATCAATCAATCATTGTGGATCCAGGTGTCGAAACAATATATTTTATGGAGCAATAGACCTGCTATCGCATTTTTCTATATTAATTTGATAAGGGCGAATTGGTTTATAAGCAAGAAAGTGTTCGGCTCCAAATGAAACAAATACAATCGATTTTTATCCACTTGAAGTTGTGGGTCGTGTTAGTTATAAAGACAAATTCGATCTCGCACTGAACAAAAAAACCTTGCACCTGTACTTGGCGCAAATAATACGTCCTGACAGATAGACGGCTATTAGGCATACCAGATTAACACTACAGAAAGAAGATATGAATTATTTTAGTTTGCGCTCAAAGGATTTAACAGTTGTGATTCGTGACTCAATCTGAATGAAAATGATACGAAAAAGGCTCATGATAACAAGACTGACGAGATGCTGGAATAATAGGTGCAATTTTCGTCTAAACACACACCACAGAAAGGATTTACAACATAACATGAAGTGTCTGTTCATTTAGGCTTACCTGATTTCTGAAGGCGTGGACCACAGCTTCTGACGTCTCGGGCAACATGTTCGGGTTTTTGCTGTAGTCCGTCCATTCAGATAAGCGATGTGTAAACATCTCGTGAGCCTGAAACAGAATACAGTCATTTTTCTAGAAATAGCGAATATATCGTCGCCTCGGAATAATTTGCAGATGTCTGATCTGTAGATCACTCATACAATATCAGATACGACCGGTTAGGTCAAATAGAATGAAACTACCCAGTAAACACAAAACGTTTGTATAATATTTGTATCACGTTGGATCAACGTCGAAGACGTTAGGCCGACGTTGTTTTTATTTTACAGGTAAAATCATACGCTTTAATGCATGATATAACGACAAACTAAATATTAGGTTCCAAATTTACAACTATCAAATTGTTGGCAGTCAGAGAGCGTTTCAGCTTTAAACAAAATTCTTGATCAGTCTATATGAGAAATCGGATAGGGTCAGGTCGGTAGTTTATTCACGAATTGGATGATCTAGTTCTTAGATCTGTGATTGTTCGAGATTTGGATCTAGGTCAGTCTGAGGACAACTTAATACGATGGACTGATGGCCAGCTGTTTGCTTAATGTTGGGCCACCGTCTGTGACGCTGTCCCGACAATAAACCAACATTGGGCAAATGTATCTGCTGGTATTACCTTGCTGTGATGGGAGGCGTAGTTTCGCACCATGGCACACACTCTGTCCAACACGAAACAATACCGCTTTCTCTCTTCCAGTAACGCCTGAAATACAACAGATAGAAATCATTAAATGAAGTGGAGAGTCTCAGTGGCAAACATCACGAAAACACGTGAAACTCAATAAGCAATCAATTATGTACCAATCCTCTTGTCAAGTTGTCACTGATACGTGACTGTATATTACAAGTATCTAAAATAATGTTCTTTCAACCAAACTCTATTTCCTGAGCAAAGTCGGATTCCACATTTCAATACCACATATTTTTGTATTTACTTCTGTATTTAGACGATAAAACATACCAGAGAAATAATAGAGTAGTCCACTGTGTACCGAAAGCAGGCTAAGATTTTAACCAGAAAGCACCGCGCAGATTACAGAAATAGTAATGATAAGCGCCACCTGGTGAATAACTGTAGACAGTAAACATGCCCAAAGCGGACTAAGGTTCTAATGTTGAAACGCCTTAGTGATGGATATAATGTACTACATCTAAAACATGTTTTTTTCTATTCGATATTGAATCACGCTGTTGTGATTATAAATCAATCGGCATCAACTTTTAAAAAGTATAAAAACAAGGTACTACATAAATAAATGGGTAAATAAATACGTAGGAATGTACTCACATGTCTGAGACTCTGTATGTGATATTCTTCTAGCTTTGTCTGACAGTCTTTAACTTCTTTAGAATACTTCAAAATAGAGAACGAAAACATTATCCTAAATATAATCTTAGCTAGTTACCGTCTTACTCTTAAATGATGGACAAAAATGGAACATAATTAGAAAGTAATACCGGCTTGCAATGCATAAAGTCCGTAACTGCTTACTTTGCAAGTAAGCAGCTACTGCCTCTTGGCTTTGCATCGCAGAATACACGAAGGAGCGTTGTGTCATATGACGTACTTGAATTTCTTTGTGATCAAATCCGAATTTGTTTTTCGCCTTCTTCTTGTGCTTCTTCAGGTTTGTCTGCGCTTTCTCATAAGGCCCTCGGTGGAATTTGTGACCTGTCGTGTACTTCTTGTAAAGCAGCTGGAATAGAATCGACAATAATGTGAAACATCTGCATGATAGTACTGTCGCTCATAGCAAGAACTATATCTATATAAAGTTCTTGCTCATAGCAATATTAAGCCTAAAATAATCAATACATCAAATAATTATTTACTTTAGCAAAAACATATTTTTTTATCAACTTTAAAAATCCGATACCTATTATAATTTACGAATGGTGCTGAGCATTAATTCAGATCAATTTCAGTGGAAATGTTTGTTGTGAAAAATAATTGTTTTCTGTATAATTTGAAGATAAAAGCTGACATTGAAATAAATTCGAATAAGCAATATTTAAACCCGCCTCCATATTTGCTTTCATTTATTTTCATGCACTTGAATATGTGGCTCGCAGTAAAGATACAAACATTTCAGTTTAGCCAAAAAACAGGGGCCTACGTGTCGTCTGTGACGACTACCCACTGTTAATTTGAGTTGTATGTAAAAGATGTGTTGAAAAATATGGGATCTAAATAAAAATAAATAATAATAATACAGAACGCGCAGATAATAATAATCTATTAGTTTCAAGAGTGTATGCAAAATACACAAAATCAACCAATTCACATGGTGTACGTAAGTTTATACCAGATAGAACTGGAAACGTGTTACCGCAATGTAGCCAAAACTAATTCATTCCCATCCATAATATTGATTGAAGTAACACTATACTTAGACATACAGTCCATAGTCTTGTGAAAACGTATTATATTTAGTCACTCAAATGTAGCCAAAACGTATCGGTACCACGGCCAGGTAAGTAAATAATTAGCCAACCCAAAAATAAAATGGCCGCTATTTTTATGAAAATTCTGAAACATCAATATTTATGCAAATCATGAACAGCTTTCCGTGAGGACAAGTTTATCGAGACATTGCGTTCAAAGAAAAGAAAACCAGTCAGTCAATATTATGCCTGACTTCAATATACAGCGGTAATAAGCTGGAAAGGATCTTTGGTGGCAATATGCAGCGGCGGATGTGGCGACGGCGGAAACGACATTCATCCAATGAACACAGTTGCATAATAATTATAATTAAAAAACAGTAAAACAAATAAAAATAGGCCTGCACCAAATAAAAATAACTCTCCACTAGATTATCATGACCATAACTTGAATATTGACATCTCTCTCCACCTTTTTCTCATATATATAACATAAAATTATAAATATATTTGGGGTAGACACGATTGAATCAATTTATAAAGTTAATCACAGTGACAGAACAGTGTAATCATGATATTTGTGAGAATCGTGGATTTATTGACTTACGAGTCGAGTTTTCTAAATTTACATTTATTTTGAAACAATTTTTTTTGTACTAGTTACATGTTCGCGAAAATAAGGTTTTTGTTAACTGGTCAAATTTACATCATTTGGTCATATAGTGTGAAGTAGGGTGATAATTAGTTGGGGTTTCTAGGAATGACGGTCTATTACCAGTCCAGCGAAGAGATTAGCTGTAACAGATAACAGTTATATCACAACATACACGAGGCATTCAACCAACGGTGACACAATGTTGGCTTGTATTTGCTGTATACGTGACCTTTTTCCAGTACATGTTCGATAAGCTACATGTATATTTATCCATAATATCTGCAATCAATTTAATAAACATGACAGGTTATTTTTCTCTGTTAAATCGTTGGCACTTATTCACTGCAAGCCAAAAACAATGTCAAAACGATAAATTATATAAATACCTATTTTTGTAATGATATGCTTTAGGATTTTCAAACCAAACCACTGGCTACCACTTCAGTTGGAAAACGTGTCATACATTTACTGGGTTTCCGATTGAAGTAACGTAATTTAATTCTTATACGTAAAATTTACCAGAGTCCATGCATATAATGTACACATGCGGAGATGGTACATGTACGCCGACCCCCACGGATGTAGGGTCACACAATATCTCACCTAAGATGATGAAATTGGTAATAGCTATGTTAGTGGAAACATTATACCCAGGGGACACCAGGAGTTGGACGTATGTCACGAACTGATAAATATGGCAATTGGCAGAGTTTTATCTTTTCTGAGCGTGAGAAGCTGTTACTCTAAAACATGTTACACACATACCAGGATTATTAGGCCTATATATTCACCTTGGTATCAAAGGGTCGTATCTGCCATTTTGTAAAATTACAGTTAAAATCATTTAATACTAATGTGACGATACACATAGAATGACTACGCTACATACAGTGGTTCGGGGGTGCCAGAATGTGACATTGAAAAATATGGTGATTTTAGCTTGCAAATATAAGTCACATAGACAAGACATTTATAACTCATTCCCAAATTTTTTTTTAAAATAAGCCTACCATTTTTTCCAGCCATGAACAATAAATGGTACATGAGTAGATGACTGTAGATTTGATTCGACGGTGCTTTGTGAATAATTTAGCCAGAGTCGTGAAACATGACATGGTAGACACTTTATATACCCTAGGAAAAGATATGCACATTTTTTGAATTTATAAGCAACTGAATCATTCCTTCACCACATGCTAATCAAGTAATAAAACGAGTAATAATATAAAATTTGTACCCTAAAGATATGACTTACAATGTTATCCAGAAAACGTGGTTAAGTTCACTGCAAAGATTACCATAACAAGCATCATGAGTTATCATAGTTGAACTAGACTTATTGACACAGGATATATTTTGATAGAAAAAAATATATCTATCTAACCTTACCACTTGAATCTCAACTGTTGCAGTTAAAAGCTTTTTTTCTCCACATTTAACAGTGATCATCATAGTGAAATTGATCAAATATCCTTTCAGCAATTGATATAGCCTACATTGCATTGGTTTATTTATTATTATATGACGAAGTTTTCTTTACATTTCCGCGACCATTTTAAATATTATTTTGAATATTATAAAAAAAATCCACCACGCTTTTGTGAGGGGCGTTGAATTAATTCATTTTATGGCTTGGCTGCTGGCGGTGGAATTAATGTGTACAACCAGCGGATACCCAAACACGTTAATGCATGTAAGCTATATACTCTAGTAACTTTACTCATTGATCATCATGACATATTCTTTATAAACTGCCGGCAGTTGTGACATAGCCAGTGTCTAATTTCCCCGCATGACAGTTCCTGTTGTGTATATGGAGCAGACAATGATTAGATGTCGAATGCGAAAATGCCGTGAGCCAAGCATGTTACTCCCGCTTCTGAATGAAAGCGTTACTAATTAATGCCCTGAGATGGGATGAATACAGATATGCATGTATATCAATAATAGGACCGCCATTACTGATTTATGAGCAGCAAACGTCACATTGTCACACTAAAGTATCCAAACACTGCTGATTCACTGCTGGCCTTTTCTTGAGCAGATATTTTTTTTTATTCAATTTCAGTAGATTAGACTCCGGTATAAAGTATTTAACATCGGCTTTCAGCGCGGGGACTGTCGGTAGACGTCAAATTCTGACGTATAAAGACGGCACTGAAAGAATTAAAATATTTATAATGGTCTTAGACCCGGCCATAACATAGTTATTCAAATGAAGCGAAAAGAGCTAACTAAGACATTTATGATAATTTCAAATCTAGTGTAAAACTATTATGTAAATTCAGTGCCTTGATGAATTGCTCTTATAATAACCTGTAACATTTTGTACATATTTTCGATATTCCAAATCATGTTTGCTGATAGTGTAATGTGTTATATCAAAACCATTGATAAAATTTGATCTGAAGTTTAAAACAGCCAAGTAAATGTAACTCCTTCAAAGTTGTGGGATGGTCTCTTCTTTTTCTCTTTATAGCGAGATACAACGTGAAGTGTGTTAAAATTTAACTTCAATAATTTAGCCCGTTAAAAGTTACTAACCTCTATACATTGTGGATAAGAGGTAAGGAAAAGAAATAACTGGTAATTCCAAAACGTATCGACTATTGAGAAATAAAGTTAAGGCCTATGCGCCATAGGCCTAAATAGCACACTTATTTGAACTAGATAATATGTTTTGTGATAAGGATTTCTTAATGAAAAAAAAACCACTGGGTTATTTTATTAATTTCACCACTATTTGCGACCTAATTTGTATTGTCTGCAGAAACCCTATAAGTAGGGACTACCATAGTCTAATACCCGTTCAAGTGAATCGATCCGGCCTGCTTATCCATCTGTTCTCATACAAATACGAGCCGCTGCCAAAGAGAAATCCTTACTTCGGAACCTGTCAGGAATCGAACAAGCAACCTTGATGTTGTATGAAATGTGCCATGAAGGTAAACACGCGTATGCAGTATGTAGTGACATCGCGACAACTTGAGACGCTGGCTGAATGCCGGGGTAATGTCGTATAGTGTTGGCCCGGCATTGAGATTTCAGTTGTGTTGGCGCGGACGGATACTCAGCAAACTCAAAACATTTGTATAACATTTATACAACGTCGGCCCAACTTTATAAATGTAGTGTTTACTGGACAGGCACCGACCAGGAATATCGAGCGTGTCTTGGCAGGCGGTCCAGTCGGATGTTGCCACTTTGATTAAATGGTGGTATCTGCCACTCTGTAAAGTGGCAGATACCACCATTTAATACCAAGGTGAGGATTTGATCAGTTATGTGATGAAACCAGTAATGCCATTGTTTTCGCACCAGAAGTGAAGATGGTCACACATATCTACAGGTATCGATTGTTACAAACTAAATCACACCCTAATCAGGCTGCAGTGATTGAAGTCGTCAGCGACACAATCAGGCTAAAATCATCAAAAAATCACTATTTTTTATTTTGGCTCCCTGATATGTCCATAATATGTCAACATGTCCATAGTCTAGAATTGCATAATTTTTTTTTTAAATTTTGTGTTGCGCATTTGCCAGTTAAGCGAGAAATAAGGACGAAATATATTTTCGGACATGCATTTCCAAAAAAAAGAAATATGAGAATAACTGATAAATGGGGCTTTCGGCACACTAGCTACGTTACAAACAGAAGCCCAAAATATAAAAGACTTCCGCAATTTTAGTCTATGGACATGTTCACATCTTATGACCATATTAAGAAGCCTGATTGTGTCGCTTTAATTAGAACATAGCATTCAGTAATGGCTACAATTTAAAAAAAAAACAGCGTCTATGATGTTGTACGAACGCTCAGATTTTCTTGGATCAGCTCCAATTATGTGTGGTGGCTGCCATATTTGTCTCACTACAATTTCCTCATACTGGAGATAATGGGGTGACAAAAAATTAATTGTTCTAAAAATGCATGTTACGTGTCTATTACTATGTATTACATTTTGCCCATGTATCTTAAAGTAAGTGTGTCGGTGAAATGAACATATTTACGTTACTGTATACACCACTCCTGCATGCGTGCCGTTGTATTGGGCGCCCTAAATGTTAACTCAGCGAATCATAACGACCCACCTACTTTAGCTTACTTTAGTTTTAGTTACTTTAGCTTTAGCCCACCTACTTTAGCTTACATCTGGTAATCTTCGTCACGTGGGCCATACGTTTCATAGTGAGGCCTACATCTTAAAATAATGACCGTTCCTCGGATGCAATGCTAAATCAGTCTTTAAAATAATGACCGTTCCTCGGATGCAATGCTAAATCAGTCTTTAAAATAATGACCGTTACTCGGATACAATGCTAAATCAGTCTTTAAAATAATGACCGTTCCTCGGATGCAATGCTGAATCAGTCTTTAAAATAATGACCGTTCCTCGGATGCAATGCTAAATCAGTCTTTAAAATAATGACCGTTACTCGGATGCAATGCTAAATCAGTCTTTAAAATAATGACCGTTACTCGGATACAATGCTAGACCAGTCTTTAAAATAATGAACGTTACTTGCATACAATGCTGAATCAGTCTGGTACTATGTATTTATTCTGGTACTTTTAAGCAATCAGCACACACATCATACAGTGATTAGTATTTGATCTGGAGATACCACTACAATAGTTTCCATTAGTCAGCGGGATACATCGATCCACTCCGAGATCTACCTGCGGATTATGGAGGAGAGTTTTATCTGGTATCCCAGCAAATACCATACCATGATCCAATGCTGGTCGAATGACGGGCCGTCGTCTGCGACGCTGGCTAAACATTAAATCACAATTGATTCAAGGTATCGTGGTGCTGGGATTGGAAGTTCCAGTGAGGTATGTAATTGTAGTGGATTTGTGATTGCCTGCCAGATGTACTAACAATTACGCCCAAACTAAATGGGAAATTGATTTCGTTATGGTATATAATTAGAAAGCCATATAATTATGCCTCCCCAAGTATATTGTAGTTTTTGATGCTGTCCATGTATTTATGTGAGGTAAAGTTTACCACATGAAATCACTCCACCATCAGAAAACAATTAACAACAATTGTTCTGCATCAATTTTATTTTTATAGGTCGTTTACATAAAACTGCTTTGTATATTTTTTACGTGAGATTTATTATTAGATTTAATACAAAAATTCAAAATGAAATTGATACTTGATCGTAATTTACGTCTACGGGACGGTCATTAACGTGACTTTGTATTAGGCCTACGTTAAAAACAGTGCAATCTGAGCAAAAGGTGCTGTTTTTCATCATTCATTTCAGCACTGGGAATATGTGTAAAAAGACTAATACCACGCAATATGTATAAATACTGATCATGTTGTGACATGATAATCTAAATTTGCCCGTAAATAAGGAGTAGGCATAATTATACATCAACTTATTATTATTATTGTTTTTTCAATTACCACTGGCATCAGATGTGTCTGGACACCTCACACAAAATGATTATGAAACAGGTTCGCCACAGGGAACTGATCCAACCAGTATTCTATCATACGTGTGTGATGCTGTATGGACTCGAGGCTGGATCACACACATCAATGGGCTTTAGTGTCTGATCTCCAGATTTATGCAAGGACACCGGATAATATCACATTTGCTCAACGTTGGATGAATATTAGTGACAACGTTATTGTCGCTGGCAGCAGCATTTATCTAAAGTTGGACCAGAAAATGGACAATAGTTTGAAACCAATCCAAAGTTTATATTTATATTATTCCTGATCAGCGGTAGTTTTTTGACAAAGACTCTGTCGCAGGCGGATTTCACCAACCAACATACATTAGCTCAGATTATTTGTGAATATTCATGACCACACTGGTTCAATATCCCTTATGACAATGATCAGACAATCACGTGCCTAATACGGGAATACATTGAGACCTAAACTGACGGGTGTGGCCAATCACGCTAGTAGTATAGTAGTAGGCCTATAGGGCAAATGCACTTTTGATTACAAGACTACACTGAACAGCTTTGTACTGGCTGTAAGTGTTGGCTTATCATTTCACCATTGCTTCATCATAACCCAGCAAACACAAAACATTTGTATAACATCTGTACAACGTCGGCCCAACGTCTTTAACGTTGGACCAAAATTGTACAAATGTTATACAAATGTGTTGTGTTTCAGCATGTCAGCTGTATACATGTTGGGTCACCGTCTACAGCGGTGGTCCATCGTGTGCACGGCATTTGGGGGACGTTTGTGTCTGCTGGGCAGCAGGATGGGATCCCTCATGCTTACCTGGATCTGCTTGGCTTCATGATCCTGCTTCGTCTCCAGGGGGATCAATAGCTCTGCGTGGAATGTCTTAATCTGAAATAAATATATAGATAAATAAAATAATAAATAATTATCCCAAAATTGCACATATAGACAGTTTCGTCCAGTATACGTCATAGTCAGTGACCTATGGTCAAAATGCAAGATGTGTTCCACAGGCTCTCTAAGACTGATCATCTTATAACGTTAACATGTTATCCTCGACGAGTACAATTTTTCAGTTCTACTTCATATAATATTGTAATTTCACAATCCATTCTAATCATTTGTGTTCTGTGATCGCAATCTAGTAAACACAAAACATTTGCATAACATTTGTACAAAGGCGGCCTAACGTCTTCAATGTTGGTCCAACATTGTAGACATGTTTTGCGTTTACTGGGAGTGCGGGTCAGTTCATAAATCTTGCCTTTATAAACTGGTTGTAGGGTGCAATATTTCCAAGACTGGTTTTAATTTGCGAAAATCAAGACCCCGCGAGAAAACAGACCTTGCCGTATCTCATAAATGTTTGGACCCCTGCTAGATTAGAATAATTGATCACGTCTAAGGATTGCTGATCGATAGCTTGGCGTTTCCCAGAGAGGAAGCCCACCCATTCTTCTGGTTGAATTAATTATTGGGCAAAGAAGGTGAACATGCACGTGAGGTTTGAGGTTTGCGCCACATCTACAATACATCGACCATGAACTTATCTCAGAACAAAGCGTCATCGCCGCTTTTTTGAAAGAATAATAATGCCAATTTAATGATTCATTAGAAAAGACGTGCTTGGGAAACGGACTACATTTTACCTTTTCTCATACAAAAACATATTATTACCATTTTTCAGATTTGCATGCAGAAAAGCATACAATTTGGGGCTTCTCGATCCAAGGTTGGACTTTTGTACTGCTGAATTGTTTGTGAGTATTTTTCATTCATTTGAAGCTGGAATTGCTAACGCAATTTCCAGCTTCAAATGAATGAAAAATATACTAATTATGAAAAATAGCAATCTCCCAAATTGGTTAACTGAGCATCTATCACAAGATATGTTACAAATATCGGTGGTATTTTATTTGGTCTGAAATTGTCTTATATATACGGTCTTAGAGAAATGTACTCACATTGTCGATGACCTGTGTGTTGATTTCTTTGTGAACCTCGGCCAGTTGCAAGAGAGCGGCTCCTGCAAACAAATAATAGATTGTTTTATAAAACTAGTAAATATATCATGGGAGCTTCAATTATAAGCCAATAAGCCTAATACGCGTAAATATGTAGGCTGATTTCTTGTTGAGTAAGACTCAACTTGCCCAGTGAACACAAAACAATTTGTATAATGTTGGATCAACCTCGAAGACGTTGGTCCAACATTGTACAAAAGTTATACAAATGTTTTGTTTTTACTGGATGAGTACCGCTTGAATCTTATAAGTACGTTGATCCCAGGCAGATCGACAAAGTGTGGAATTATCCCGACTTCACAATATGTATGTCAGGATAACAATACAGAACCCTCAATTACAAAGTGTTAAGCTTTGTAAATGTCGTATCATACTGAACAGAGTTTCGATAAAAAGACATTCAAAATATTACGAACTAATTCAACAACATCATACTAAACATATACTAACGGATACTAGCGGATACGCAGCTATCAAAGCGACCCAATACTCTGAAAGCCGTGCTCAGAGACCGGTCATTAATGGGAACAATTATGTATACAAAGTTAGCAAACATGTTTTCAAGGAATTATAGAGGGTTCGACAGAAAAGAGGATCGGTATTCTCAGGCCTAAATCTTGGGAATGCGATTGGTCGAGATGATCATCTCGACCAATCACATTCCCAAGATTTGGGCAGTCGGTTTTGTTATGTCGATAGGTAGCCTACGTTTTTAACTGGCAAATAAAATATATCTAATCTATTTTATATGGATCACCCTTTAAACATAAGGACTGCTACCAAAAACAGACCCTGCTTCCTTAATTTCTGAGCATTCTCGAAATGAGGCATACGTCACTAGAAAACATATACCTGGAAAGGACCACAAAACAATAACGCAATTCTCTGTTTTAGATGAGCGCGCGCATTAAATTTAGGCAGCGCATTACAAATAAAAACATGGGTTTTTTTCTGCCCTGCGCGCGCATTGGATTGTTGCCGATTTCCGAAAAAAACAGTTAATTTCGATAGAAAAAAATTGTCCGAAAAAAAAAGTTTATTTGAGGAAATAAAAAAAAAATTCCAGCTAATTTTTTCTTTTTTTTTTTCGTCGCCCTCATTAAGTTTTTTTTAAATAAGACAAAAGTTGTTTTTATTTCGTCGCCCCATTAAGTTTTATAGAAATTTGTCCAATGTTGTTTTTATTTAATTAACTTTCCAAAAATAAGTTCAATGGTTTTTTTCTTATTTTTTTTCCGCCCTCTCTCGTTAGATTTTAAACATAGTGGCCTTACCCAATATTAGATTAACGTTGAACCCACGTCTGTGACGCTGGCCCTATAAACGAGCTTTGGGCGAATGCGCGTATTGTATTTGCTAGGTTATTTCCTTCTGGTTTTGCAGGACATAATAGGTGAAGTCAGGGCACGGGATTTGAATGATATTGTGTTGGGATCCCAATATCCCTCATTACCATAGCCGCTGATGTGCCACTACTTAACTGGTTATATGCTCACGGCCTTTCATGCTGTTGTTTCCATCATGCGTTTGAAAAGCCTACTTTGAAACACTTTGGAATTTTGTGGACACTAATTATTATGAAACATGCGATTTTCACGCATAATAAATTTTGGGTCAATGTAGATTTTTCTCAACCATTTTAATACAATTTTTAATAAGAACAATTTTATTTTTATATATTATTAGAACTATGCCTCTAATACACGTATTAAGCGGTTACATGACGGTTGTTCTGCCATCTGCGTTGTCGAGGGGGAAGCATGCGCATATAGTTGAGGCGGTGGTCTACATAGCAAAACTAGCTATGTAATTGCCAAGCAATTTACTGCATCCCAATATGTAGGGTTACCTTCTTTGTGTCATTGTGAGTTTTGTACACCTATGTAGGTTAAAGGAAAACGTCAAATTGTTTTCGCACAGATAAGATTACACAGTACATGCGCTGAATACCCGATAATCACATCCATGATTAACCCTTACAGCGTTGAAATAATTATTACAAACCATGGAGACCAAAGGGTTATTTTTAATTTGAGATCATCATAAATGTCTTAGTTAGCTCTTTCCGATTCATTTGAATACCTATGTTATGAGTCTACGGCCATAACAAATATTTTTACTGTTACAGTGTGGGGATCGACTTTAGTCGTTAGAATCTGACGTTTACAGACGTCAGATTTTGTCGACTAAAGTCGATCCCCGCACTCTAAGTTAATTGGTAATCGTTCTGATACGAAGAACATGTGGTACCGCCTGGCATTCAGTTGGTATACTTATAATTCTGGCCGTGGCATGGACAATATATTTCTAACTCATTGAGCTACGATTGACTACGAGTCGTTTTAAGTACGAGCAAGGATACTACTTGGCATGGGTAACGAGGTGGCAGACAGTGGTACTTCAGCTCAACACATAATACAACAGTGTCCCTGCCCAGCCAGTTAATGCTTCAAATTCACTGCAGTGCATTCAGTTTAAGCATTTGAAATCTAATTAAATGTGATCTTGATATTAAAAGATTGCAGTAGATATGCTGTGAGTTGAGATGTGCTTTATCTCGTCTTGACTCGCAGATGCAATATAGTATGATTAGGAAAGTTGAATGAACAAGAAGTAAGTATACATCAAGAGTTGATTAACGTTCGAATGGTTTTGAATTATGATGATTCTGTTGGTAATTGTTTTTCATTAGCTTGTTGTATTATTTGTGGAATCAGGGTGGGGTATGTGCCTATTACAGAAACACAACGCCGAAGTTAATTATTGTGAAGCTCAAACAAAGGACTAGGAACTCGCAACAACCGCAAAATAACTTGCGCTAAAAGTGAGCAAGTGATCTTGGATATTTCAAACGTCTTTCTGTTGAGAACTTTCAAAATCATTTACCTGATTAGCTGATTTACTACTACTACCGGCTCTTAAAATCTCAGTTTGGTGTGGTTTTCAACGCGTTAGCTTATTCCAAAAACTGTGGATGATTTCGCAGACTGTGCAGATGTTATGTTTTATCACTCAGATAGACGTAATCCAGATCAGATATAAATGCTAGCGCATTCATGTTACACATCAGAAACATGAACCCAGCACAGCCCCGGCCATGTATTATCGTTGTCTTTTGGCAACTATGAACAAAAAAATGATCCCAAGTGACACTGTGCTGTTTTAATGCTGGGTCGCCGTCTCCGACGGTGACCCAGCATTAAAACTGCACAGGGCGAGCCTCTCACGCTTGCTGGGGACATCCAATCCATGATCTGGATTTGTTTAGTCGGCTGGTCGGCCACACCTCATGTGGGGTCAGTCGGCCTGTTTGCAGCTGCCGTCGATAATCACATACATCACTGGCTGACGTAACGCATAATATAACAGCCTCAATTAACAAATTAGCTTCATTTGCCCGCCAATTTTAGCAATATTATGAGTCCGACTGTAGGTAAGATTACGAAATGCGCGCAGAAAACGTATCATCAGATGTGTACACGTTCTCCATCTTACACACTTGATCCTGTGTGCTGTGTCTGTATTTAGGTGTTGGATACACAGTTGGAATAAATAAATAAATAAATGAATATATACATAAATAAATACATAAATAAATACATAAATAAATACATAAATAAATACATAAATAAATACATAAATACATAAATACATACATGAACAAATACATGAACAAATACATAAACAAACAAACAAACAAAAAAAAAAAAAAAAAAAATAATAATAATAATAATAATAAATAAATAAATAAGCAAATAAATAAATAAATAATCGGACTTTAGTGGAGATTTAGGTCAAATTGCATTGGATGAACCACTGAGGAAGATTTAAAAGGTAGAGAACGTTCGTTTTTTTCTGGACCGAAGTGCTAATTATAAACCCGCGTGAAAAGTTTGGCGCCAAGTAAAAGGGCGTATAATTTTAATTATCCTTTGTTTGAGCTTAAATTTAAACTAAACTGAAATAAGCCGCATGAAACATCATAAGATGTCTAGCTTCCAATTATTATATTTTCATTTTAAAGCCGGCTATTGCGCACAATTCCAGCGTTAACTGAAGGGAGAGATAACAAATGAAATTCAAAATACAATGTATTTTATCTGCATGTATTGGGAAGATAGGTCGCTAGAACATAGAAGACGTTGCCCTTACATCCGAGTCTATTGCTATCTCTCTCACACACGTGTCTTGTTACTGTCTGCCAAACATCACATTGCTCAACTGATTAGTAGCTGTTGCCAAGTAATCAACCCTTTAAGTGCCGACTCAAATTAAACAGCATTATTAAAATTCACAATAAAAACTAAAACTAACCAGATTTCTTAAAATTCACAATAAAAATCCATTATTAGAATTCATTAAAATAATGATGTAAAATATCCGATGACCATTTAACTACTTTCTGTATCTGAAATTTTTTTTCACTGGGTGACGTTACGACATCAATTAAAATAATATTTGATCTGGATTAATAATAATTTTTCCGGATATATAAGTCTATAACAGATCTGACATATCGTAACGGAAATGGTCGTCACAACAACTGGGGCAAAGAATTAAAGATAAACAAGCAAAAAAAAACAATGATATTATGTCATAATCCTATATTTTACTGTAATATAATCGCATGTTTA
Source organism: Flabesymbios commensalis (assembly GCA_964017125.1). Classification (NCBI taxonomy): domain Eukaryota; kingdom Metazoa; phylum Annelida; class Polychaeta; order Terebellida; family Flabelligeridae; genus Flabesymbios; species Flabesymbios commensalis. The sequence goes on from OZ024904.1 coordinate 45,280,777, forward strand.
CGGTAATTATAGATGTACAAAATCGTCAGTATTATTGCATTTAACGTTATATATGTATATGTCAACTGTATATGTACAGTATGGAATTATTGTTATTGAGATTACCGTAAAATATACGGTGCTATCAGTAAATGTGTGGTGTAACATACAGGCACTTTGCTGTAATGGCCGTGTATTTTTATAGAGTCCAGGGGCTGCGTGTTGTACGTGGAATTCGTTTTGTCAGCCCACTTGTCACCCAGAGGACAACAATATGATAACTTAGTTTATAATGACCTGGCCCGGCAGATGTGACGGAGTGGAGAGGTGGGCAAATCACGTTATGGAGTGGAATACAAACACCCCGACCCTGTCTCAGCAACCGGCCCCCAGCAGACACGACACCTCCACCCAGTGCTGGGTGAATGTTGGGCCAGCGTCTGCGACGCTGGCCGAACATCAACTCAGCATTGGGTCAACGTGTCGTGTCAGTGTCCGATGGGGAACAGTAAAAGGGACAGGCGCGCGCCCACAGGCCCGTAAAATCAGACACATTATTTGAAGAGCACCCATTTTATGAAGTCAACATTTAGATGTATATTTGAGGCCATCCCAACAAATACGAGATGTTGACTCAATGTTGTTTAAATGATGGCACAGCGTCGTACAGGATGGGCCAACATATAAACAACATTAGGGCATTGTCTCGTGTTTGTTGGTACAAAGTGCATCATTTTGTATATTTGCAACTATAAATAAAAAAATGCAACGAATGTTTCAGACGCAGTACTATGCAATCTGCATCAACCGTTCACAATTTTTAATGTCTGAAAATATTAGATAATTTGTTTTGGCTGTTTTCGCGTATACGACACATTAAATCGAATTTATGAATAATACATTTTTAATTGGTGTCAAGATGTGGAGATTGAATTTAAGAATCATGTAAAAAATAATTTAAGAAGATAGTTGATAGTTGTTCATAGTTATGGCAACGAAAAAAGCCTGCCATTCATTAAACCCAATCCTAGCCGCAGCTGATTGTATCATATTCTATCACTCTGATAAAACACGATACTGATGTATCGACTCATTGCGGAATGATAGCATGCATGCATACAGTGGGATCTGGTTGAATAGACCCCATTCAACCAGCGACCAAAATAGTGCTTCTAAACTAAAGTATTCAAACTAACCAGTATGCCAACTTGAAACTACAGAATGACACATAATCGACATGGAACATCACCTAATGTGGTTTCTCGCTGTGAAATTAGAGACTTAGAGGCCACCCATTTTTACATCTTTACAGTTTACAGATATGCTCTCTTCTCTTTTATGTACTTGTATTCATTGCAATTAACGTAAAATTGTTGAGTATTTCCAATTGTAAATTTAATTTGCACTTCAACCCTCCCTTCAAAACATAATATTTTGAACAACAGTGATCTCGAATATACGAAATTTCGCATGTCGTAACCTCTGAATATTTAGTAAACGAAACAAACCTTAAAGCTGCGGTGAATTTCTGGTATAGAACATGAATCTGAAACACTATTAATTTTATACTTGTAAAATATACAGTCTACGTGTGACCAGGATGTTAACTGCAGATACTGGATATGTAGTGGTAATCCCTCGACACGCGTTTCTAGAATCAGGATTTGTGGCAGTGTACATCACCCTGGTCCACAACTGTTACTCACGTCAAACACACTGAAGCCCTGATAGAACAGTCTGCCTAACATGCCATCCCAGTAACTAGTATATGCTCGTATCCCTTTGCACGTCATCATTAATTAATGTACATTGAAGATATACTATAGAAGCACGGGCGATGACTAGCTATAATCAATTCATTAACGAAAAAAAAATGGTCAACATATAAACATGTAATTAGAGAAATATAAAACAAAATGCAACTATTCAATAAAAAAAAAATCAGCTTACATGGTATTGTCACTATTGTGCATGGGTGATAGAACTAGTCTGTCGTACAAAGGCGAATGGCGGTAAGTGCTTACTTTTCAAGTAAGCAGTTACTACTATTTGCATTTGCACGACAGAAGTGCGTCCGTGTGTGGGTAGAGTGACCAATCTCCATCAGATAAGTTATTTTCTGTCTCCGTACATTATTGTCTGTCCATATATGGACAGACAATACATGGACAGCCAATAATGTACGGAGACAGAAAATGAGAATAAAATGAGCATCGGATCAGAATGCATATACCCAAAAACGATACAGGTCGTTATGCGAGGACCCCACTGTGTGTTCAACGTGTTCTAATGGACTAAGTGCACCATCGAGCTGCTGCGCATTTCATGTACCATACAATATTGGCCATCACGACTTAATATAATAATTGCACATCTTTTAATGAGTAAACAAAAGTATCGTACACGCATCAATATGTGTTTCAGTGTACGATAATTCATTATTTGTTTGCCAGAGTAGTAGGCATAGATACATTGATTACTTGTGTCTATAAAATATCATTTTGTAATGAATGATATTAACTGTGTCGTTAGAGAGAGAGTCACCTAGTGAATGTAAAATTGAACAAAATATCTTAAAGAACCACCTTCTGACACCATAACAATTATTTTTAGTTCGAGTAGGCCTCAAATACGATGTATGACCATCCCTAAGTAATTTGTAAAAGCATCATGACACAAATGTCACAAAAATTAGAGTACATAGATGAATAAAACACCACACAGAAAGAAAACATCATATTCGTTGTAAAATATACTATTGTTGGTACATGTAATGTATGTACTGTTATATTGTTTTGTTTCCATATAATATCAACTCGTGGTACTGGTGTACTGGTTGTAAAATATACAAAATAAATTTAAACTATGTAATATGATATACTTATCCGGTAGTGGTAATCCGAATAAAGCGGGTTCCTAGATACGAGCAGAATTTTCGCTGTATCGTGATAAAATCAACCTAACTGAGCACGTCAAAGTACTAATTAAGAGCACGTTAAAGTACTAATTAACTCTCGGGGATTATGGTGATTTGTCGAATTTAATGTTATACCATGCTTGTACTGATAAAAATGGAATTTTCCTTAAATAAAACATATGATATATTTGCCTATTTGTTTGAATAATCACAATGCTCATTATAAATTAAGTACTTCGTATTCGCATAATTATGTTTTTTTTATTATCCTGCTATTGAAAAAATAGAATATTATTCGCTTAAAAATGGACATGGACAGAAAATGCGTATTTCTAAATTCCAAGACCTTTATTATTAGCACAGACTCAGAGAGTTCACAATGTTTTCTGAAGGCAAAACGATGTTTAAACCATTGTCTTGCCAAGTGAGGAAATTTAAGTTTGAAAAAAAATAAAAGTAATTAAATAAAAGTAATTACTTTTATTCAAATTGACTAAAATTATAAATGAATTATCAGACATATAGGCGGGCCTACTCCTCCTTGGAAGTTGAAGGTTGTAATAATGTATTTGCCAATTTGAAAAGTGGAAGATACAATCTTTCAACTAGAATGGGTCAAAATGTAAAAATAGAAGTCTAATTTTAAAAACATGTGAGTTTTTCATCCGTTTGATGCTGGAATTATGTCAGCGTCACATGAACGTATGAACGTATTAACGGTCGATATATTAATCAACCCTTTAATCGCTTAGCACGAATATTACCGTGTTTAATACCGTTTTGTCATAGCAAATATCAGTTTTTGATAAAGAGATAAATTATTGTTCATTCAGTATGAATAGTAAATGTTTGGTCTCAAATTAAACAAAGGAGTCATTTTCACCCACTTGAAGTTGTGGCTCGCGGTAGCGAGACACAACTTCAAGTGGATGAAAATTTAATTAAAAAGCGTAGCCGGCAAAGGGTTAACTAAGTACATGTTGCTCAAGCTGGGTGTGTCGCGGACACTTTAAAAGCGACTGAAAAAAATAATTTGCCACCTTGGGACTCGAAGGTTCTCCAAATGGTATAATTAGTATTTATACACTTCCCGCTGCGATTGGTTCTAATTACGTTGTCCGTGTGCTCTGCTGCCACTCATCCACTTCTACAACTAATAAGAGTGTTGATGCTGCTGCTGCTGCTGCTGTTGCTATATGTATACTAGTACTGCAGGAATTGCTGGTGTAGCTAAAATACTGTTGTTTTTTCAGTACTATGCTTGCATACAGCCAGAAATACACATTACTCGTGAGTAACACATATTTCTTATGCTGCTGATAATGATTCAGGTGCTACTGTTGCAGACCAGGCAATGTTTCAGATGACCGAGAGGGAAACATCTGGGCTGGAACTGCAATTGAAGCACTCTTTCTAAATTAAATTATGCTACTGCTTCTGCTACTAATGCTACTACTGCTGCTGATCCATACACAGCAAACACGAGCCGTTCACCCAATGTTGGTTTAATGTTGATCCATCGTCTACGACGCTGGACCAACATTAAAACAACATTGGGTGATTGGCTCGTGTTTGCTGGCTATGCTGATGTTTTTTGCAAATCTAGTAATAAGGTGGTATTGTAAGCGATGCTTGGCTTATACAGGTGGAGGACTGTAACACAGGCTCTCTGTGTGACATCCGCATCACACCTGTATGAAGGATCAAACTAGCCAATTAGTAGCTGGCAATAACGCTGGCTCAATGATGGGCCAATGTCGAAGACGTTGGCCAACGTTGGGCCACATCTGACAAGAGCTAATTTTCACTTTACAGCCACCTCCTCGTTTTTCGTGCATGCACTTGCTAATTTTACATTTACAACTCTGAATTCGATAATAACAGTTTGAACTCCGAGCATCAAATGTCACCTCGGTTTAGAACTATAGTACTTGAAGCCTCTGCTCCAGCCGTTTCCATGACAACAACTTTAGCGGTGTGACACGCATTGACTGATCGAAATCTGAGTTAATTACCAATCTATATATTGCTGACACATACAATGGCATGATAACAATCAGTGATGTCCACAAAGGCATGACTTGCTGTAGATGAAATCATCATGAATATCTTACGAGGCAGTCATAAAAACGTTACTAACAGTCAAACGTTTACACGCAGTAGCGAAGTAATCACAAATGAAATGTAAGACATGTATAAAGGTACTTTTGAACCTGAGATAACTGAAAACTTTTCTCGATCTTTTTCTGTGCGCGAGGAGAGATAATGAAATTATATGGTGAGCATCTAAGAAGTACTGATGACCGTATGCTGGCTTAATTGTGGGCCAGCGTCGCACAATAAAGCCAGCATACGGTGTATTTTATAAGGGGTCAGAGGTGCGCGCTGAGACTTGCATGTAAGATACTCTTTTGGTCGTGCCAGTAACAACATAATTATCTATGCATAATCATAACACGAATGCTGGGAGGATGGTTTCGAAATTTATTTGTCTTATTTTGATCGCGACTTTAAATTTTCAAGTTCTGATTCTCTGGGTTCTGTTCTCCATTACTGATTCTTCGTAATGACTTCTGAGTACTAATTTCCGTGTTCTTACTATCGAATTCTGATTTCCAGACTACGGACTACGGACTTTTTTTCAATTACTAGTTCCGATTTATGATCTCGGAACTAAGAATAGCTAAGAAATCGTATTCGTAACAGTAGTCGAAATTTGGAAGTCACAATCAAAGGTCAGTACTCAAATTTGAGGAGCTCAAAACTTATTGGAACCCGATTAGAACCTCGACAGTCAGAACCTGGAGGTCTGAAAATAAAAAATCCTAACACGATAATGCGAGCTGATAATCAGATCTCCAAAGTCAAAGTCCGAACACAAAAATCAGACACCGAAAATATGTATCTGAAAATCAGAACCCCGGGCCAGAGCTCGGGAGTCAAAAACTGGAACAAAGCTATAAAAACTCGAGATACGTCCTCAGGCTTTGGTAAAGAAAAAGCCTATGGAAAAAATGGGGGTAAAATGTCTGGCTGGACTTAACTCAATACATCAAGCTACGCCCATTGCTACGCCCACGTTTTTCTCAAATAGACCTATAATATATAAAGCACGACATAGACAAGATTGTGGATCTATTCTAGACGTTGGTCTAAAGATGTATCGGGTCTACCGGGATATATGGCAGCCATCTTCTAGGGCGGGGCACTATCAAGCATGGTATGCGAAATCAAAGCCTTGTATTGTCATGCTGAACACCGCATCAACGTTGGCCCAACGTCAAATGACGTTGGGCGAACGGTGACCAGGAGCTCTGTCATGTATCTTTTCAGGCAAATTTCAGGGAAAAGAGATCAATATATGTCACATGCAGCTCTATGACAGCAATAGACACCAACAGAGGCATATATAGCTGTGCCCTATAAATTCTGATGTCAATTCTTGTTCTTATTATTCGGCCTATTTAGAAAAAATAATGTATGGTGCCTTCATGAAAAAAATCTTATTTTCAACCTTATGAAAGCTAATTTATGCTCAAAAGAATAATATTATATCACGTACATCCGTACTTGGTATCATTTATGGCCTGTATATAACAGATTCGGTACCACAGATTCAGTAGGTACTTCCGTGTATAGATTTGCTTGAAGGTTGGCATGGCTAGGGCGACAGAATACTAGTAGGTTCTACATTGTTTCACCTGTACGCAATAATAAATTGCAATTAGGCATATCATTAAAAAATATAATTTGAGATAAGTAATGATCATTTTTGAAAATCTAGTTTATTTTCGAAAAAAAAATGCCAAACAAGCTCGGAAAAAAACACTAAAGGAAATTCAACGCTGCGTGTCTTTGTCGCAAAGTTTTGTTCTATCAATACAGATAGCGTGTTCGCCTTATTTTATTTCACAAATCTTGTTCAAAGAACTAGTGATGGAATGGCAGAATGACGCACGACTGAGTGTCACGACATTCATAGAGTGGTCAATGACGCATGCGCGCAATCAAGGACCTCTCCTTGATCCAGAACGAGGCAGCAGCACAACGCCGGTTCAATGTTGGGCCGCGGTGGCCCAACATTGAACCGGCATTGTGCTTCAGGCGAGCCGTTTTTCACTTGGACATACTAACTGCTAATCCAGTCCATTGTAACAGCGCAAATGATTCTTGTTGCTTAGTGTCGACCATAAAACAAAGTAATTGATGAAGGTCGGTGAAGGCTGTCCTCTCAGAAAGCACATTGTTGGATCAATGCTGGATCAATGTTGGCCCACAGTCCACGACACAATGGATCAATGTCTCGTGTTTTTTGGATTGTGTTTGGAACTGAAAAATTCTGAAACATTATCGAATGTAAACATCATTTTGGACTATTTTATATCCTTTTTGTTAATCCTGAGAAATCTCAATTTGCAATAACTATTAATAAAAAACATAATTACACAATAGAATAGCACACAAAATAATGCAATTCTATTAGATTATGCAGGATAAAACAGAACGGTAATATTATAATATATTAATATGGCCTATACTGTTAGTACAGGTGATTCCACATTGAAAACATGAAGTCTGTTTATATTACTTGAAAAACAGGAACGTAAGACGAACTATATATATATATATAATATAAATATATATTATATATTATATATAATATTATATATTATATATATAAGTATAAGCCATAAGGTAGCCTGGTTATCATGATGACACAGGACCCTGGTGGCTCACCCTGCTATTAAAGCTTGATCTTTTTTATATTTTTTGCAATAACAGAATTTGAAAATATTGTTAATGTATTTGAGATATGATCATAATAAAATGTATGGATGATCACATCTACTGTCCTAGAGACTAGTTGTGGGGAAATATTATAAATGTTAACTACGTCCTAATCGGAACTCGTCTTCTCTTTAAATTGTTTTTTGCCAGAGTGAGATTTGAACCCGACACCCTCTCGCACTGAACATTATCAATGCAACCAAGACGTTATATGTTGTTGCTACAACTGATCATATCAATTATCATACTATATCATATATAGCAGCCGTCTCTTTAAACATAACGGGGTTATGTATGAGGTTATCAATCAATGTTATAATATATGACATTATATTATATGGAGCAGGCTGCCTTTCTACCTGTCCGCCAGCATGTGAGTCAGGCTCTCATTACAGCAGATACGGAACGCTGATCCGTGTTGGTTCAATGTTGGGCCGCCGTCTGCGTCTCCGGGGGATGTGGCGACCTTGGTGGGAGCGGAGATACAGGTGAGAGTAGAGGGGACTATGTCATAATGGCGTGATCACCCGACAAGGCATGTCAGCAAAACTGTCAATAATCGATCATCCCAACAACAGATGAACACGGTATGTCTTATCGCAATCAAATGGCTGTATGTGTCACTTTATAGAGTGGCGGATACGGCTATTTGATCCTGAGGGTCATCCGGTCATCCTCACCGGATGGCGTACTAATGTTCTCCCGTGGATGAGCACCGGCAAAGTTACAGCCTTTCTAAAAACCCAGTGGTAGATTGTTTTTACATCGGTAAACAGAATAAATAATACTTTTTGGGTTTAATAATTGTGTCGATCAAAAGAAAATTGCGTCTTGAAGGACGGCGCAAAAAAGCCACAATTAGATGGATCACTGGATCACGTTGGGCCAACAATGAAACAATGTGACCTCACATCTCAGACTCATCCCAGTCAACACAAAACATTTGTATAACATTTGTACAATGTTGGGCCAGCGTCGAAGACGTTGGGCCGACGTTGTACAAATGTTATACAAATGTTTTGTGTTTACTGGGATGTTAGCTGGGTCGCATATTGTATGACAAGCCAAGATCACCTTTATTAACTAGAAGAAATCAGCTGTGGTCGGCCTTGACAAATATGTCATGCATGCTCCACAGTAAAAGACTAATTTCACAAGCAATAAGAGCACTGGAAATATGAGTTCTCAGGCTTACTCAAATTCCTGTGATTCACAACTGGACACAGCTTATTCAGGATGCCAGATGCATAGGCCTATACCATGTGAGATAGCAATGTCATGTTCTCTGTTCCTTGACTCAGCGGGCATGTGTTTAAATCCCGTGTCACCGTTTGCGAGCTTCAGAATCGGTTATGGAGACCTATACCGACACCACTATTAAGTGGCTCCTCATTAGTCATACTGGGAAATAGATCAAAACTCATTAATACTCACGCGTCAGTCGGTCAGTGGCTACATCACCTGATCTAAAAATCATGCACAGGGGAGGATGTACTGGACATATGGATGTAAACTTACTTATTAGTTAACTTGATCAATTAACTTAACTTACGTAATTACCGTACTTAATACCATCAGGCCTGATGACTTTAATTGTAGAATATTTACCAATTATTTGAATTAAACCATAAAAAAGTATCATTTGTTACTGGTGGTGGTATAGCATCATTTATTGAGATAAAAACGCCGTGGCAGATTTAATGTTCAATTTAATATGCAATAGTTCTGAACCGACGATTTTTAAATGCAAACTGTGACTAAATACTGCAAACTTCACCAATATGTTTCTGATCGGTCAAAATAAGATGACAGTTTCATGCCTGCAATATAAATATCGCTTACATAAGCAGGGTCTTACATCCTGAGTACATCGTCATTACCATAATGCATATAGATTTGCCTTTAGAACATCGCGATTGACCGAGGCAGAGGGACGAGTGTCAAGAACAATAGATATCGAGCAGCGCGGCCAAGACACGAGGTCGTGACTGAAATATGAACAATAGTAGACTACGTTAATATCGTCCCCTGAGATCCAAGGGTTCGTGGAAAACACTATATAGCTGACATTTTCGCTGCCACTTGTGAAAATGATATTATTCCAAACCCGAATACGATCACTCACTACACGACATTTGATCATTATTTCACCTATATTTTTGGAGTAGAATCTTTAAAAGCAACAGGGACTGATGGCGTATAAAATATAGTATTACACAGACTTGGCATGGTTTCTTATACTGAAGATTTGGCACCTGTCTCTACATCAGGATGCTGGAGCAATGCCACTGCTATCCTAGAAATAGACAGCTAACAGCCAGAGCTTACATTGCGGATGGGCCAACTTCTGTGATACTTGCCCAGAATTGAACGGAGGTTTGACTAACGTTCACATCTTTGTAAAGTAGCTGAGTTATCTCAACGAAATAGAAGCAGCATGCTAGATAGACCGCGATATAGCTGATTCGAATCCAAACAGCTTGAATATTATTCTATTATGATATTATATATAGATGTATTATTGCTACCTGATAAAAGGCTCAACCTACGGAAAATTGTAGATTTTATTCTTATGGCTTTCGAAACTTAATAAATACTTTCATCAACTTTGGACGCTTCATTGCAGCTATTAAGGAATGATTTTTAAATGTGAAAAAATGACTCTTTAGCTATCGTTCAAGTGCGTCAATATTAGTTTAATAACGTCAGAGTTGTCTAAATATAATGTACAGCAGTTCGAAAACATAAGTTTTTTTCAGCAGATGCATGGAAATATCAGAGTCTGGTGGTAGCTCGGACAGATACGATATATTATATCAAAGCCGTGAAATGCCAAAAGGTAATACAAGCTTACTTTCCAAGTAAGCAGCCACCGTCTTCTGACTTTGCAGAGCAGAATAGCTCTTCCGATCCAGAGAGAGATTGCGCATGGCCATCCACAGACTCGAGAACCCTCCATCCACAGGTGTTAAAATGGCGGCCATGCGCATATGGAAAGTTATTATGAGTGTTATTTCAGATTGGGAAGCTCAGCAGACGTGGTAATGGCATGTAGCTGGCTTTCCGGTACATTACCAGACATCTTCCGCCGGTTAACGCACGTCAGATATAATATCTGGATGAACACATGGAGGGAAACCAGGTGTGGATAATAGCTACAGCGGAAGTACACACTCACACTCCTATAGCGGGGCATGCGCACCCCCACTGGCACGTGGGATACTAATAACGTGTGGCCTCTTATATTTTCAGGTGTATTTGAGAATTTAATTTATCATCAACAGCTAAACTGTACGGTATTGTGATCAGACTGTCGACCATTAGACCCATACCAAATCAGGTCTGTGGAAAATAAGATGAACAAGATGGACATCTTGATTAATCAATCAACATAAGTGGGTTTAACAGCTAGCAGCTGCTGGATTAATCCATCAGAAAATAACAAGTCTTCAAAACACGAGATATCTAAATATATTGTAGGCATATTGTGCATATTGTAGGCCTAACGATAGTCGTAACATTTTCTAACAATTTATTAAAAAATAGGCGAAATGGGTGCTTAAAGACCAAAATAGATCAGGTTAAGTGAGCGCAGATATCTTGATAATACTGCCCTTCTAAGCCAAAAAACAGAATATGAATGCGAGGTTCTTCCAGCGCTGACATCTTGTTAAGAGCATTCCGACTCGATTATTCAGAGATTTGCACAAGCATCAAGTTGAAAACCAGCAGATCCGTCTGCCAATTAGACGGCCGACGTTTACACAAACCCAATACTACTCAGTCAATAGGCCGACAGGAAAAGGCCACCAGTGGTAACATGCAGCGCTTGTTTGCTAGAGAACAATATTAACTTAACCATTCTGCTTGACCATGTTGACGTCATTTTATTTTGTATCGATTAAATTGCTTTTGTAAACGTGTGGTTTTAAGAAAGTCTGAAAAAAATAACATCAAATGTATATGAATGTGCGTCATTTCATTTTTTGGTTCTGCGAAAATGTGACCCATTTTCTGGGTACGGCTGACCCCAATGATATTACAAATATAATTCGTAATATAATCGTATTGTACCTGATAACTTGCATGGAACAGTTATCACTGTATTTGAAAGCTGCTCTAAATGAAAAAATGACATTATACATGATCTACTAATACAAAGGCACAATTGGAAATCTGTTGGATCAATAAATCTATATAGATTCGTTGGTTGGGTAAAATAAATTGCATATTATGAAAAAATAAGACGTATAAATCTATTCAGCTGATATAAAAAAAATTACATACAGGCAAAACTTTCCTCCAATAAATACATAGAAAATCAAAAATGTGTATGATTTGTCTGCTTTGCAAAAGGCAGAGAGCGGTAACTGTTTATTGAAAAGCCAGCAGTTACTGGTGTTTGCCTCTGCACAGCAGTATTGCATTTTCCAACAGCATCAGGATCCTGCCCTGCCGTCCTAGTCAGCAGTAGGTTAATTCCTGTGCTCACTGTACCAGGTCCGGACAAACGACTAAACAAATAGATCCGTACACGACTCTATAAACATGGATGAGTTTTACCGGAAAAAATAGATCACAGTGGTTTGGCAATCATCCTAACACGAGGAGGGATATCACCAGGTTACGCGTTCACAGTGAGACACTCAGTCCACATCCTAAAATACGTATGCATTTCCGGTAAATCCAGTTGTCAGGCCCATTTTTAAGAAGTGGTTGTGTGGGTGTGGGCAGAAATAGATCTATTTCTGGTGTAGGTTATGGTAGGACTAAGGTATATGCATGGTCACCATGTTATCATGGTTATATATAATTATGCACATGTAATTATATTGACTATTTTTTTGGAATACCACCTTGTGGAAGAACACTTAATGTATGGTGATATCATATTTAGCATTGTAAAATCAACACGAATAATTATGATCGTGATTAATACAAAAATGATTGGTTTCATTCATGCCCAAGATGGGCCTATATATAAAACAATAAAGTTATGGCTGCAACCATTGTAAATGTACAACTATATATTACTGTATGTTCTTCTACATAGCGATTATACAATTTTGGGATAAAATACATCAGAATACTGTGGACAAGGGTTGATATCGTACATAACATGGCTCTGGATTCCAGCTGAATGTTTCTCTCTGGGAGCATGAATAATTCGTATGTGGTCCAGCTTGGGCCAATGTTATAGACGAGGAAACCTTGATATATGAAACCCAAGGCGTTTTGAAAAGCTCATATATAATTTGATCGGTTGAAGAATTAGCATGGTATTCTTAAAACAACTGGAAAAGGCTACAAATTATATTAGCTAACGCTGTGGGCAGTGTAGTAGTGTGTGTATTTTATCTCGTGTGAATATATAAGTTAATTTTACTATCACTCATTTTAAAACACTAACATTCCAACTTCACAAGGACTATATTATGTCTAGGAAAATATTGATTCCCCAAGACATGCATGTCACGATAATAGAAATATTATGGCGGATTCAACACTCCATGCCTGTAGAATGACCTCGAGTAGGGAGTAGATCAAGCACAAGATTTCAGCAAATGTTACCTCAATAATTTCCAAGCTAACAGACACTGGCCAAACAAACAGAGAAAGAACTGTTGGTGCAATGGTATGTTGTTTTTTGTATTTGATTTAACGTTCCGTTATTACATCCTTGTTATACCCCGACAATCGTATCTGTTTAGTTGTTGGAATTGATGGTATTCTATATTAAAATACTCAGACAAAATACCTCCCTGGGTCGGGCGTCGACAGTCTGAAAAAAAACAGCCAGAACGTCACTTCGTATAGAATCCGGCAACACAGCTGGGATCAAGTGGGTTACGTTGGTATTCGGGACAGATATTCGCCGTATAGTTCAGTACGTGGATCATAGGCCAGTGATTGGTCGAGATCGAGATCTCGACCAATCACTGGCCTATGATCTAGGTCAAATTCACGTTGATGCCAGCACGTGGATCTATACAGCAATATTGCCTACAAGGCAAACACCAGTAACTGCTTAATTTAACATAAAAGTTACTGCTGTTTGTCTTCAGCATTGCAGAACATCTGTCCAAATCGATATGCGAGGAATCAGGTGGGATATGTTTTATCAATATTTTACAGCAGAAATACACGGGATCTATTGAAAAACATAGTTGAATGGTAGAGTGACACGGCCATTGGTACGACCTCCAATAGTGGTGGAGAGAAAAAGATTTATTCATCTCATAGGAATACCTGAGAAATAAATTCTGCATGACGGGCGAGCCGAGCAGTCAGTCCACCAAGTCATCACCCCTCCCAGGACAAACAGATTTGTTGTGCTGTTATGCGCGTTTTTACGGATATTACATCAAGAGGGGCTTGAGGGCTGTTAAGTGCCTCTCAATGGGTGACTGGCAGAGACACTGATTGGTGTTATACCGTAATACCCAATCTATGTGCAGCCATAAAGAGCAGCATTATGGCCACGTACATAAAAAAACATGGGTCAGGAACCACATTCTTCAACTAAAATAGATGTTAACATTGAGAAATACCACGCGAAATATTAAATTGAGATCGTAATTAACCCTTTCAGCACGAGGACCGTCTTTATACGTAAGAATCGGACGTCTGTAGACGTCAGATTCTGACTTTATAGGAGAGGTCCCCGCGCTGAAAGAATTAAAATATTTCTAATGGTCGGATACCCATAACATAAGTTATATTTCCGCGATAGGCCTATCACAATATGAGTCACAACACATGCACTTGTAAGTAGAAGCACGGAGTGTGAGGCGGGCCTGACAATATGGTCAACTCTTCACTCTGCGCCAAAGTTTAAATCGGAGCCCCGAGCCTGTTCTAAAATACCAATTTTACTGTCGTTCCGGGATGTAATTACTGATTTTATAATCTACACCAAAAGATCGATGATTATTTATTCATTGGTATGCTTGCTGTTAAAATAAAATGATTCGGTTTGCATGGGCGTCAACTGGTCTAGCTATTCACGATGTAACATCTACATTGAAAATCTCAGCATATTAACACATAAATAAATTTTTCAGGCAAAATACTGATCAATTGAATATTGCATGACAATTTCAATCACATTATTACTCTGCGGGTTATTTTTCCTCTGTTGTTCTTAGTATTTGACCGTCATGTATATGCTGTTATTAGTATGAGAATGATTTGTTTAAATGACATAATAACAGTACCAAATGTTGACGTAACATGATAGCGCTCATCCAGAGGTTCGGCTCTGATAAACCGTTTCCGGACAGCGGTGTTTGCCAATATCTGACTGGCGAGCACAACACACCTCTAACCTAATATCCCAGCAAACATGGAGCATTTACCCAATGCTGTTTCAATGTTGGGCCAGCGTCAAAGACGGTGGGCCAATATTGAAACGGCATTGGGTGAATGACTCGTGTTTGCTTAGCCGAGTCGTCCTCTCCGAGGCCGTTGATTGATGTATTTGTTTTACCCGGAAAATCCAACATGGCGGAGACTGAGAGCTATCCCGACCCCAAGGTCCAAAAAATGTCCATAACTTTTTAATGACTGTGCGACCTCTGAGCTGAGCATGCGGGCATGGTACTGAAATATTACTGATTCTACAAAAACTATTTTTGACCTGATTATGCCCCGATATTTTCCGATATGACAGTCCAAAGAAATGTCCCACGAATTTGTACGCGGTCAATCTGTAGCTGAAACCTGTTTCAGCCACTGGGGCTAGTGTTTGCTGGGATAGTAATCAAGAGGTCAATACAGTGCTTATCACCCAGAAATCACCAGACTAATATCGCTTTAATGTTGGTCCAACGTCACGGAACGTTGGGCGAACATTAAACCAATATAATGTCGGCGTCTCGTGTTGACCGTTTCCTAATAAAAATTGTTGTAAAATAAATAAACTGAAAATAACCTCTCTTGAAAATAACGATTTTTTTTAAATTTTGTATTAAGTGAAATATCCACAGCACCAAACATCGTGTTCCTGAAAGTACTGGTGGATTGTGCGCACTCGCTGATAATAACCATAGCCGAACCAACGAATCAGACGTTCATCCATCATTGAGCCGATGTCCGGCATTGTTTTTGTTCAATACGGCGTGCTGCCATACAATCACTGCCTTCCAATAAGCATGGTAAGTAATTTCCTGTCATAGTTATTGCTAGTTGTGCGACTGGACAATTATTTCCGATTGACTTCCCAGTCCCAGTTCCACATACACCCTTGATCTGTCAGTATCACGACAAATGTGATCGTTTATTGTAGGCTGAGTATGACGTCTCATCCATTCAGCAAGCCTAGATGACATTTATGTAATCTTAAATATATGTGGGAAATGAGCACTGTAGCTGGTGTTAGCATAATAATAGGGTATAATAGTTCACACACAACATTTGCATAACATGTGTACAATGTTGGACCAACATCGAAGACGTTGGGCCGACGTTGTACAAATGCTATACAAATATATTGTGTTTGCTGGGTAGCCTATCCATTACGGCAGAAGTGGTCACTTATTACTTGGAACAATACAATAGAAAACCAATCAAACGCCATACTAACTCATACGGTATAGGGGGATAACAATCGGAACGAGGATGAGTGAGATATGCAACAGTTATTTTTTCGATCATGATCAGAATTTGAAGCTGGACACTGAGTAGTCCTACGCCATTTCTTATTACAGTATTTTCGTAGCTATTACAATCTTGCTTTTACGAATAGAAAAAAATACATGCAAGATTTTACTATCGCGTCTAGTGAATAATTCGATGTCGTGAATTAGCAGACGGAAATTTCTAGCCGCTCATGGTAATTGAGCACGAGACCGTGCATATTTTAGTTTGATTAAATGTTCAAGAAGATTTACTCACCGATATCACTGGTGCCGCCCTTACAGACCTGTGCGCTCTGAGCCAGACCATACACACAGTCTATGTAGGTCTTCGCCGCAGCGGTCATTGCTGGTAGAAACAGAAAAACGGGAATGTCATGTTAATATGTCACATTCAACAAATAATTGTTATACGACACTGATTATTCATCTTTATAATTTCAGAGATATAAAACTAAATTAAATTCTACATAATGTATTAAACGAATAATAAAATTGTTAATTTTTTTAACCGTCATTCATTCACAAGTTAGCTAATTGAAATTTCCATCCAATAGAAAGTTGTGTGTCGCTATCGCGACCCACAACTCTGAAGAGTAGTATAGAATTATTTGAAACACTTGCTGATCAAAGACACATTTCATTCAAAGACGATTATGCTGATACAAAGGATTAAAAACAATTATTGGCATTCAAAAGGGTTAACAGTAATATACTAACTGTGTAGAGACTTCTGGAAAGCTCGCCCCGTGCTGATCAACTGCTTGATCCCGGGATTAAAATTATCCAAAATGTTCTGAAAACAATCAACAAATCAATGTTATAATATATACATAAATGTCTAAAGATCTACATTAGTCCTACATATCTGAGAAATATTTTCATTTTGTTTCCAAAATTTAAATAATCTTGCATTGTGTTCGACAATTTTGTATATTCAGACAATCAGACTTCATTTTATTGGACAGCCCTACTAATTTTCTGCAATGTGTATTCTTTTCTGTAATAATATGTTAATTCTTAATATGCGTTTCCAAAGTAAAAATAACAACATAACGTGGGCACTAAAATATACTGTAAATATTTGATTAAGCAAGGCTATTTTTTCATGTTTTTCCCTATGTTAAGTTCGCATGCAGAACCAAATGGATGAGCGTACGTGAGAGTGCCGACATGTTTGACAGAATGACAAAATCAAGGTCGCACACCACCGGCCATGACGACACCAGACGTTGGCGATTTCTTTGTGACACAACGTTGGCCCTGCATCGATCCAGCGATGAGTTGAAAATAACTGTATAAGCCGAGAGAACAATACATCCCATGCAGCAGACAGGTATTATAGAGAAGGCCGTGTAAAGAGCACGTTGTTTTACGTAATCTCACAAAAGCTTCGTGCTCACTTGTCGTGATTTTCCGCTGACCACCCTTTCATGGCTGTGGTAGGCCTGTCAGAATTATCTGTAATTATGTAAATTAACCCTTCACCTACCAGGAAAGTTGACGTATTTTCATTCTATGTGAGGTGTGAATTGCTAGCGCAATTCCCACCTCGCAGAGAATGAAAATCATCCATTTTTATATAGCTTATAAGGCTGGCTAATGTCATTGTAAGGCTGGCTAATATCATTGTCTATGAAATTACTCTATTTGAAAATATGTCCCATCATCATGTATGTGCGCCACTATCAGGTACATGTAATGGGTCAATACTGTGCATTACCGGCCCCAGTGGGTCTAACTACGCTTCTCTTGCCAATAATAAACTCTGAAATAAACGTGAGAGAATAGGCAATAAATCTACACTCATTAATTGTGTAATAAGAATATAACGCCTGATATGATTGTCTAGTTACACAGTATATATTGACACTAATAAACAATTGCCAATTGCCTAATATCAATTGCCTCGTTAAGCAATGTAAAAAAGTAATAAGTCACATATTAAATGCTTCATTAATTAAAAACAGACCGTGAAGTATAAATGAATATAGTTTCATTAGAAGACCACTTGTCTCTCTAATATGATATTAAGATATAGGCCTAAAGATTTCTTTGGTTTTTCTGTAATTATGAGAAAATATTTAACTTTTTAATTATACACAAAACAGAACACCTCGTAATTTTACTCTTATGATTATTGGATATCTGTGATACGTACGAGTATTTTGTAATGCCAGGGACTGTTAAGTTCAATAAATATTATCAGTTGGCAATATTCAGGAGATTTTACAGTAAAATCAAGATCACCTTGTCATTTACAAGCCATTGTTTTTATGTCAGTTCACCGGGCAGTATTGTTCACACCCGCCGTGAACACTTTAGATGTT
Source organism: Flabesymbios commensalis (assembly GCA_964017125.1). NCBI lineage: Eukaryota > Metazoa > Annelida > Polychaeta > Terebellida > Flabelligeridae > Flabesymbios > Flabesymbios commensalis. Next base: position 45,299,427 of record OZ024904.1, read on the forward strand.
AGCAGGAAAGCTAACCTGCCAGAATGCCAGAACGCAAAAAAAACACAAGACAAACCAACAAAGGCGTCATGCCTCGTGCATAGGTGACGGCATGCAAGCACTGGGCGCAAACATTAATTAGTGTCACTAAAACAGGCATCAAAGCGACAATGACTTTTTAATTAAAACCTGCGTGACTACAAACATGTCTTGATGGTTTTTCTTCTGTTCCAATCATTAAAGAACCCTCTGGCGTTTGACCTTTACATTGCGTGACTTTGGTGCATTGATGACATGCGTTTCTGACACTGTGAGCTTTCAAGCGCCGTCTGGCATGTGTATGTTAGGCTTACGTGTACCTGTGCTATTTCTTTATTGATTTCAAAGTGAAAATGCTACGCAATTTTCGACTTCAAATCAGTGAATACCATTCCATTAGACTATGTAAACTAAAAAAAATTACTCTTTAGATAATTATATTACCATGATTACTGCGTGGCATTATCTCTACACAGACAGTAAATTAATTTAGAAAATAATTTGTGCACTAGTTTTGCAATAACCAGATCACAAAACGTAAATGTCGATAGGGGAAGCACGCAAACTTGTAGCACTGCACTCTTCATAGCTTCGACTTCACTAGTAATGATACAAATGTGAGGTATTACACCTATAGTTATCACGCACAAGTCAGTAATTAAGAGATATTTCGGTCTGATATCAAATACGGACTTTAGTGTGAATCGGCCGGTCCAGACATCAACAACATATAAGCTCCTAGAGTTCTGACCTATAAAAATAAAAAAAATACCCACTTGGAAGTTGTGGGTCGCGGTAGCGAGACACAACTTCCAAGTGATTAAAAATTAGTTGGAATTGTAAAAAATTACGACCAAACTATCTACCCCGGTTTTTCAAAAAAATAATAAAAAGAGTTTTAAGCTCCCAGTCAACATCAGCGCTCCAAGGGATAAGCTCCCAGTCACATAAATACACTTCTCGGATAAAATGGTAGTATCCAACAAAGAGAACCATCTCATTCTGAGCTTCCATTCAACCCTTACAAACGCGGGGATCGACTTTAGACGTCAGGATCTGACGTGACATCAGTCTAAGGTCGATCCCCGCGCTGTGAGAATTCGAATATTTGTAATTGCCTTAGACCCATAACACAGGTATTCAAATGAAGCAGAAAGAGCTAACTAAGACATTTATGGTGATTTCAAATTGAAATTTGGCTATAGCTTTGAATACATTTTGATTCAAATTGTTCACATGTAAGTATGTTTCACTCACTTAACCCTTTAACCGCCGGTGCCGCATATATTCGGGTTTTCATTTTTATTAGCACATTAAGTACCACATATTAAATAAGTTAAAGATAAAATGTGACGTCAACCAGCAAGATTTGAAAAGAGTTTGTCAAATCTGAATAATTTTCACTCACTTGAAGTTGTGGATCGCGTCAGCGAGACACAACTGCAAGTGGGTGAAAATTCAAATTGAATACATTGGCGGTTAAAGGGTTGATGTAATTAGTACGCCTGGGTGGTGTATAAAATCAGGTCCTCTTGAGATGTGAGTTGTGGCAGCAGAAGGTGGATGATAATGAGGAGAGATACATGGGTTCCTTCATTAGGTAATTTATTTAAGAACTCAATGTTAACCTCGCTCACACCAGTGATTTATGAACTGGAGGACGAGACGGCATTCAACTCAAAAGTAAAGCAGGATTATTGTACTCGATGAGACACCTTAGCCTGTTTGTTTCATTTCAGATTTTCAAAATCAGGTTCTCCATTTCTATGTAACAGGATAAAATATGACGGGAGATGTGATTTAACATCTCCCTACCTATATATATATATATTTAAAACATTCTGGTAAAACCAATGTACATTTCATTACATTGAATATTAGGCCTATCCAATTGAAATACTATATTATTGGCACGATCTAGCAGTTGATGGCCACGAAATACCATCTCTATATTGATAATATCAAGAGTAGGCTTACATTAACGTTAATGTATTCTTGATAATATGTAAGGTTTCATTATATATTATGTAATAAAAAAAACTAGTTGGGTACGAAATTAAAACTATAATACTGATAATAATATAACCAGGTTATATTAAACAGTTAAAGTGAAACAAAAAAACCCAATATAATAAACTGGTAATGAATTTAGTAAATCAAATACACATTAAGTGCGTTACAGCATAGCAAAGAGGTTATAGGCCATAGTCCGAACACTTCTAGGATTTATAAGGTAATGTTTAAATACATTTTTAATACACATGTATGCAGGCCTATGGGACTAACATTGCATTGAGCAGATGATAACTTGATAACTGGGTTTGAATTTAACACTATCGTGGAACCGTATTTAGTACTGCAATGTACAATTTGTTATACACTATAGACCTTATAGGCGTATCCCACACGATTTTGTACACTTTATTCAAAGTAACCGGCGTGTAGCTTAATTCATGGTTTCCTGCGGCTACGACCACCTCGTCTGACCGCGGATTAGTCACGATTTGCGGTAGCCTAACGTTCTGCAATCCACACACTGTACAAGCGTTTACTTATGATATCAATGATATAGGGCCTATTCAGCAAGGTAACAGGATAAGTTTATACAATTTTTCGTGGTTATTTCTCACTTCGAATATTTACAACGAAGTTTAACACCTGTATCAAGCTGCGCGTGGCTGCTGGAAGCAGCCACGCGCAGCTTGAAACAGGTGTTATTTATTTTTAAGCCGTGGATTTCAAAGGGTCTGTATGGAGGATAGATTACTCCCCGGGGAAAGCATAGCGCTCCGCTGGGGGTCTCGGCACCAAAGGGTCCCTGGGCGATTTGCACCATTTGAGTTCCAGATTTATTTTGCGATGTCTATGTAAAAGAGCTATCTACAACATGTAGGCTAAATCATTTTAATACTGTACATCACAGGGCCCAATAAGCATGATGTTTTATAGATTTTTTTTTTAATTCTCATGCAACTACAAGTAATAACGTTACATAATTGCGTAAAAATATACAACCAGTATATAAACTTAAACGTTAAATAAGATACTTCAACTTTTCATCCATTTGAAGTCGTGCCTCTATATATAGCGTGGAACGATTTAAAGCTGGTGATAATTTGCAACCACTAAATTATCAAACCCTATGATCAGACATAACGCCTAATCCTACATTTCGGTACTTAGGGGGTTAAGTGACATTGAATTTGTCACTGTATTCATCTTTCTCAGTTGACTGCGCACAATCTGGTGGAGGGCGCGGACAGTGGTCAATTATATGGGAATGAGCACGTTGTAATTCGGATGACTAAGCCATATTACGCAGACCTCCTATTTGTAATAACCAGAGTAATCCACTCGTGCTATATCAGAGGAGCGTGGAACCGCTGTTCGTTTATTGGTGGGCCGACGTCGGAGACGGCGGCCCACCAATAAACCAACAGCGGTTCAGCGCCTCGTGTTTGTTGGGCGGCGGGCGCACAGGTAGAATGATTAACCTGCGAGGTAGCAGGACAATAGCAGGATTTGTTATATACACGGACACGTGTGTGGGCCTACTACGCAAACTGAAATCAAACTAAATTACTTGTACATCTGTATAGATTTGTTTTTACTTTAGCGTGAAATAAAATATCTGCATATATGATATTAAATGCAGCAGCTATTATATATTTGTTATACAACACTGAATTAGAAAAACCTCCCACTTGAAATCGGATTGACTCGCGCTAGTTTTACTCTAAATTCGTTTTACTGTGAATTTGATTGTTATTATTGAAATTTAAAACCCGTAAATCTGATGAAACTGAGATAAAGTCACAAAGTAATCACTTATGCTCCACGTGGGGTTATTGTTAGTCATCAAATTCAAGATAAAAACTCCACATATTGCTAACTTCGGTAATATCCATACTTTAGAAAAACATTGTTCGATGTTTCAAGGACCTGGGATATGAACGGGAAAATACAAGATTGGTACTTTAACCCTTTAACCGCCGGTGCCGCATATATTCGGGCTTTCATTTTTTCTTAGCACAGTAAGTACCAGATTTTAAATATGTTAAAGATAAAATGTGACATCAACCAGCAAGATTTGAAAAGAGTTGACCTCCATTTTGTCAAATCTGAATAATTTTCACTCACTTGAAGTTGTGGATCGCGTCAGCGAGACACAACTTCAAGTGGGTGAAAATTCAAATTGAATAATTTGGCGGTTAAAGGGTTAGGAGTTAGAATAATCCTTTATATATCTAGGCCAGTGGACCCGTCGAGCCCTGGGAGGTTGCCGTTTCCTCCGACCTTTGTCCTCATGGGAAATGAGTCAGTCTGCATTTGTGCGTGGACACGATACGGCCTTGTGGCATGACACAATTTAAATTTTACAATCTACAATTTAGATTCGTTTCACATGTTTCAGGCAATCTCTTTTTATTGGGTGATATAATGCGTTGTTACATATTTCCTTGTTGCACCTGGATTAGGATCAAGACTGATGTATATTGCAGCACAATCGCCTACATTTCATGCATTATGACACATACATCGAGGTCATTTAATTTTATCAATATTCAACATTAGTCCGTTTTAAGATCATTGATTGGCTAAAACTTAAATCTCAACAAATCAGTGACTTGAAACTGGACTTGATTTAGAGAATTGTGTTCATAAGTATTATGGCCGGTTATGATCCCTCGGTTTTACGTGGATATCATGGCTTTGATTTGGGAATAAGATGTGCGTGTGATGAGAGCTGTTACATATACGCCTACCTAGAGCATGTAGAGGCGCCCTATGCTTACACACAACACAGGTGCATATAGCTACTGTTACCCAGAAACACGAGACAATCACCCATTGCTGTTCAATGTTGGGCCAGCGTCGCAGACGCTAGCCTAACATTGAACCAGCAATGGGTCAACATGTTGTGTTTTTTAATCAGGCGTGGGCCTATATAGTCATTGTTTTTTGTATTATTGACATGGGCGAGAAATTAAAATTTTAGGCTGACGGAAATTCTTCAAATATCTAAAATTTAAAAATCTCACTCTTTCCAATTATATGCTACAATTCTCACATGATGAGTGAATGAAAGTGGTGATTAAAAATCCGCAGAAAGATTTTGCTTAAGGACTAACGCTTGCTTACAGCAATGACTCAAGAGCACTTCCTTTAATAATGTTGCTGAACACGCAATTAGTATACGATAATTGAAGTGCAGTTCGTTGCATCACATTTGTTTCCTTAATAACACACCCATTAAAGACTGTGGTACCGTTACACAATGTTGTAGGGGCACAATACAATGGATGAGAGGTTTACGTGATAGGTAGGCTACTCATATTATGGAACAATGATTTCCCATATAATTTATTATCTATAGTCAATATGGGCTGGTGCGACACAAGTTTTGATGGGGGGGGGGGGGGGGTACTTTGAACGCAGCTGCATCAGTCAAAATGTTTTGAATAATAAGAACGTTTAATTGCAGAATAAGGCCTACACATGGTCATAAACACAATATAGATAGATTGAACATCATTTCAATCAAATGTTATTTTAGTTCCCAATTGCTTTTTTTTATTTCATTTACTTAAATGTTCAAATTCCCAACATAAGAATAGGCCTATACGAAAATGTAGCTAGGTAATAAGATCGTCGTGTTGAAAGCATATAGGCTGGATATATTATAATGATTTGCTGACATACTTTATGTCATTCATGCAAGCACTGTGTTTGTGGTCTAAAGTCTCGGCTGGAGAAGAAAGAATCGCTTAGTAGTTTTCTTGAGACAATGGGTATTTAGAGGTTTCTGGTATTACTCTTTAACCTCCCTGCATGTGTGTACTGCATTTAGCATGTTACTCCAGTACATGCATACAGCTGCTAAACGTGTTAAGACAAACTGTTAACCCACCGTGCATACGGCATTGTACCAGCGTTGAATAAACGTCAGTGACATTAACACAACGTATTGTGCCCAGTGGGTTTGTTGTATAAACAGATTTGTAAACGTCGATCAGTTGTAGCTGCTTCTACAGTTGGTCGGTGTTGGAACAGGATACGCACACGTGCGAGGAAAAGCTGTTTGAAACAGTTGCCATCCCAGCAAACACAAAACATTTGTATAACATTTATACAACGTCGGCCCAACGTCTTCGACGTTGGCCCAACGTTGTATAAATGTTATACAAATGTTAAGTGTTTACAGGGATAGTATCAGTGTCGGCGATAATACAAATCCTAATAGAAACGACTAAGACTTTTAAAGTAGTTTAGGTAGGCCACGGATAGTATCCTTGGTTTATGTATACTGTCCCTGTTTACAATTAGCTCAGAGCGTTGTCCGAGCCAAGGACAAATTAGTTTAAACATCAGAAAGCGTACACATAGCAATAACGAAGTTACAGCTGAACCATAAAGCACTGCGATTCCCAAAATATATACAATAAATTGAACATAAAAAACAAGAATATCCCACCTTGTAAATGGCGTCCGTCAGAAAGTGGATCTTCTCACATTCCGACATGATGTTGGCTGGCGTCGGTCAACCGCCTGTGTGCGTGTGCTAAAACTTAAATCCCGGTGTATAGCACTAGATCCTCTAGATGCCGGCACTGGTCCTGGGATATGTGGTGTGGGGGTCGGGATGCACTAAGTGGTGAAGATAAGAGTGGTGTGCCGCCGGGCCATGCCTGCCTGCTTGTTTGGCTTGTTGCTGAGGACTGGCCAACGCGCCTGGTGTTGATCACTGCCTTCTGGCAGGCGGGCTGCCTGGTCGAGGAAGGGCGGGGCCGGTGACGTCACCTACCGTAAAAACGACTCATTTCACCGGCAATAAAAACACGAGTACTCAAAGCACGCTCATCCATGAGACGTTGACACGATAATATCTTGAGGTTGGATCAGCGTTCCAGACGCTGGCCTGACATTAAAACATCATTGGGTCCATATATCGTGACCCACCCTTCAAATACAATGTCGATTATTGCGCTTAGTAGCAGTAAGCTACCATTGGTTTTTTCTTCACATTCAAGCAGTTTCATAAATACGCGAGAATAAATCCGCGCAGAAAATCGTACCGTACACCTTTACTGTATCTACTCTAGCTAATGAGGTGTAACGTTTAGTGGGCAAGCACCTGGTCGAACGCATGACACAATAAGCTACAATAGCTCACTGCCCACGGAACTGGAAACTGTCTATTGTATGCACTGAAGCGACAATTTGGCATAACAATGGTGTTAATTTGCGCTGACCAAATCTACAGGTAGGCTATAGGCATATATTAGAAACAGTTAGGCTTACATGTATATTGACCATAACAAACTCCTTCGTTTCCTAAAGTCGAATATGTCGATTTAGACAATACTTTGGAACAACATGTTGAATTATAAGCCTGTATAGCCTTTGGTATTCGCATGATATAAGCGCCAGAGATAGATATAAACGCCAGAGAAAATAATAAACAAACTGTTATTTTTATAAAAACAGTTCAAAAATAATGTATGATCAGAAAAAATTATTTTTGCAATTGAGAAAAATAATGTTATTCTCAGAAAATAAAACTGAATAGTTGTTTAGGCTACTTTTGTGAACATACCGGCTAAACTGGACCAGGACAACCTCCTGAGAATGATCCTGATTATGAGAATCAGATGACATTGGTCTACAGAGAAAATTCATGACAATGTGTGCACTCAAATAATCAATAAATTATTGCCCGGATTGAAGCACATTTTATGATATATGTTTATGTTATCTAGTTCCATTTGATTTACACAGAACGAATTATCTGGCAAATATATACATCTTAATAATTATATTAAACGTGTTGAATTACATAGAAAAGCGTGCGTATATAGGCCTGCAGACATGTCCTGTCAATATAAAATCGCATGGCTTATTGGTATTATACCATAAACTACCAGGGATTTTAAGTGACAAAAATATAATCTCCCTGAACACTTTCATTTTATGCAAATATAGATTTTTAACAAGATAACCATTTTGATTCATGCTTTAGATGTCATTTTACTATTTGCTAAAGTTATCCCTTGATTTCAAAGTGGGTGGATGGGGGCCCCAACTCAGGTCCCGTAGAATTTACGATATATATCGTAGGAAGCGGATTGGTTGAGATTGTCATTTCGACCAATCCGATGCATATGACATAATTATGGTAAGTACGATAATATGGGTGGTATGTTTGTACTTGGTGCCCAGCAAACACAAGAAATTAAAACCAGGTTTGGCCAGCATTAGGCCAAAATTGATTCAACGTCTTCTATTTCCTGTGGTATAGGCCGGACTGGAATGAATATTACTACTCTGGCTGTTGAGCAAGTTCTTTGGCCACTTTGCTAGCATTCAGACTATTCAATCTCAGGGTCGGTAATTCGATCCCTTGGCTGTTTCAACATTACTGCTACAATTATTAACGCGTGGCGCAACTGTAAAAACAAGGTAGGCATGAAAGGCGTCAGGTTACTCTATACAAACTGGAAAATTACCAAGTGAATTCGTCGGCATATATAGCCCTACATTTAGTCTTGCTAAGAAATGTCATACATAGTCTGAATGAAAAGAGCTATTTTGTTCTTGCGTCAGCGACCAAATTAGTATCGCTAATAATTTATACAAACTGTTGTTAATTGTACTTGTTTATGACGAGTAAATGATCATTCTTCTAGTTCAAGAAACATCCTTCTGACACCTTAAGTGACATCTTAGGTGACCATTCTAGTCATATGTGAAAGTGAAACACCACCCAGCAAATGCGGGATGTTAAATACAATTCTGTAAAACGCAGTGACGTCACCGGAAAACCTTTTGAATGGCAACTCAGTGAAAACAATGATATATAACACCCCCTCCCCAATACTTCATTGTATTAGCTATCTAGGTGAAAACATAGAGTTTCACATAATTGTTTAAATGCTAGACTGCCATTTTCGTCATTGCCCAACATCAAAATAACATTGTTCAACTTGACCGTGAATCATTAGACAGATTAAAGATAACATATCTGTGGAAATTATTGCTATGCTGCTATTACTATGCTGTGAAAAGTCCCTCATTTCAAATTTGGGTTTTTTATTGTCGAAAGACCTACATGGACTACATGGTCATTTCCGTCGGCCATTCTAATTTTGAGAAAGATTTTTTATTGCGATCGCGAGGAAAGAGTTAGCACAGAGGATGATAAAATACACTTGCTATAACCAACCTTTAAAACTGAAAAGGATAGCTTGAGGCAACATATCAAAGTTTCCTGGTGCTCCCATTACTGATCAGAGGGACACACATACTGACTGACAAACTACTAGATACAGAGACATTAGACGGGATGTCTGTCTGTCAGACACTGACAGGGAGATTGAAATTCCGCCATGTTCTGTGCCGTTTATACTGATTATAGCTACTCGATTAAAACTTTTGAATTGTTTCTATTTTCTCAACGTGACCATAACAAACTTATTGGAAGTGGCGCACAGGGTTTTTTCATCGTCACACGTTGATTGTACATCACTAATCAGTACGATGTCGGCACGCAAACATCGAATACTGTAATATACTTTAATTTTGCGGGTATGTATTTTGACGCAAAACCTATTTTTGATCATTTCGCGGTGTTTTAATCTCGCGCAAAAATAATTTTTGAGGTTGTTTTTGGCCTGCAGACATTAAATTGTTATCGCGCCGTAACGCTGTCACCACCCTTCCCGACTAGTTAATCACTATGACGCAACGTCGTAAGCACAGAACTCGGTAAGTAAACATAATGGTATGGTCACCATTTAACTGGAGGGGGAGAAAACGATGCCGTAGGTGCCATCTAGTGTTTTTTCTCAGCTGGTCAGCCGTGTCTGTGGACCATGGATCACGCCAGATATGAAGACAATAGGCATACGTCCTAATATTATTTGTACGTTTTCAGTGCAGTGTAGGCCTACTGTCCACTACACTGTCCATCACTACCACACTTAACCGCGTCACCCCCTCCTCCTCCAAGGAAACTCGAAACAAATGCATGCCGTTTGGTGTTTTTTTGGATTGTGTCTCTCCTCAATTTACAACACCAGACGATAACGTTACTACATATCAGCAAACATATGAGACCATGCCGTAAATTACCACACATGGAACATACTGGTGATTGTGCGGCACCACCCCAGCCATCGTGAGACAATGAACCAATGTTGTTTTAATGTTGGGCCAGCGTCGAAGACGGTGGCCCAACAATAAAACGACATCACTGCAATGTCCTATGTTTGCTAGACAGCACCACGGGGCTATGCTCTCAAATTTTCAGTCTAAACTTCAAACTCAATGTCCAAACTCATGCTTTTGTCATTGTGGTTCAAAACCATGATTCCGTGACCAACCTTCGGCAAAAAGTTTTGACGATTGTTTAAGTAGCTAAAACTATTTGTCAAAAAATAAGTTCCTACGCATCTCAAGAAAAGCTGTGCGGAATTTTGCAGAGCGTAGTATCCAAAATGGCCGCCATCGATAACAGTGAAAAGCAAGTATTCACTTATTTCACCCACTGGAAATCATTTTTAATGCATTCAGGTAGAAAATAGATTTATGAAGGTTAAACAGTTGATAAATATTTTAAAAGATGCATGTCGCGTTTCATCGGCCGAAAACGGCAAATATCCAAGATGGCCGCCAGCGGCTTTTTGAACAAAATAGATTTTTAACTATTAATCCCATAATCAACTGTAATATGCTATTTCTGACTAATTTTAGGGGTGGAACCTCTATCTGGACCTCAAATTACAGAATTTGTGATTGTCATATGATATTAGCCCAGAGGGGAAACAAGGGGTCTAATCCTATCAACACATCTTCCATAAAGACAATATTTGACAAGCATCCTGTGCAATCGATCACGTAGGCCTACTCAGTGGAATGGCGCAGTGCCAATATGTAAAAAAAGACAAGATACAAAGATATATATCTCTCTTTAATTGAATAATTCGACAAGCTATAACTATGCACATGTAATTTTCAATTATAATATTTTAAAATTGTTTTTTTTTGTGTTTTTAAATTATTTTTAAACAATCAAAAATACATAGTTAAAGCGACACAATCAAGTCAAAATCATCATTTTAATTTTAGTTCTTAGATTTTTCCATAATATGTGAACATGCTCATGCTAGACTAGAATTGCGTAAGGTTTTAAAATTTTGTGTTTGTTTTTTTACCAGTTGAACGAGAAATAAGGACGCGATTTAATTTCGGACATGCATGTCTAAAATAAGGAATACGAGAATAGCTGACACATGGGGCTTTCGGCACACTTACTATGTTGCCACAGCAACCCAAAATGTAAAAGACTTCCACAATTCTAGTCCATGGATATGTTCTCGTATTATAAACATCAACAAGCGAAAATAATTTTTTAACTTTTGGATGATTTTTGACTTGAATGTGTAACATAATTATGTTCTCATAAGTTACTCAAATTATCAAATCAATTCAATCGTGTCAATTTAACTAGAGCTTCAGAATGTAGCATTTGGCATTGAAATGTCAAAAAACACATAGCGGATACATCCCCAGCTGTGTGTGCTTGGTGGGGTTTTCTATGGGCAAGTTATGAAGATTATACAGACCTAGAGGCTGATTTTTACATGCATGCATGGAAGTGTGAGTGAATTTCGTTTGAACACCCAAGGTCACAAGTGAATTATATGCCTTAAGCCGGGTTTCCCATAATAGAGGAGTAATTGGGTAATGACAACTATACTTCTCTCAAAAAAAGCTAAAAGGCATAAACTCGCTTTTAAGGCGGCATTATATATCCCCATCTTACATCCCAATGGCTGGAAATGAAATGAATCGGGCTTTAGGCCACCTTTGTGCACATATAGGCTAAACTGGGCCAGGAGAACCTCCTGAGGATGGTGAGATGACACTGTCCTCCAGACACAGGATTCGAAATTCGAGCCCTGGCGGTCTGAGGCCGAGCACGCTACCTCTCGGTCACGGAGGCTCCCCACAATACTAGCTTTCATACGTGGATGGGGAAGAAACATTTTTTGTTTCTTTCAAACCGCCGAGACCGGGAACCCCGAACTCTGGCGTGAAAGGCAGCGGTGCTAGCCACTAGCCTAGGGCCCCCGCCCACCAATGGCTAGAGAGCGTTACTCCTTCCCATAACTGCTGCTGATCCTGTGGGTTGAATCCCCGCTTGGTGGAGGTATTCAGAGAAATAAGATGCCCCCTCTTAACGTTGCGACAATGTTGTTTAGATTATTGTGTCTTTGGGCAAAGCACACTCTCACTTGCTTCACTTCAATCAGGTGTGAATGTGTACCTGGTAAGACAGATATGCTAATGTGTACGATGAAATTCCTAGCATTGTGACAGTTGCAGGATCTGTATACTCCCCGGGGAGTTGAAATTGCACATCCATGAGCAGGTCCCGTGATCAGGGGGGTAAAGTGTAGTCGATACAGCCGATGCCTGAGATAGGCCTACCCCACAGGTTCATCATAATAACGGATGGAGTTTGCGTGTCCATGTATGTGTCGTCATACTGATAAATGACAGAATAATAGGCTAAAGTGAACAAGACTACATAAGTCCAGGAGCTCCCGCTCCGAATTAGAATTTGATTTAAGCAATTTTGTATAGGGTTATTAATGTAGTCCTAGTCTAGGTCAAAAATCAAGACGCAAGACAACTAGGTCTAAGAAGCCCAGTCTAAGAGTAAGATAAGAACTAGACAGTCTGTCAGAGATTGCAAACCTCCATTGAAATTAATGATCCTAATCAGTATCCCAGTAATGGTCTACCTATCTGGCACGGTTTACCCGATATCAGGCCAATCGAGGTAACTAATAGCTGATTTACGGTCATTTTGAATTTGATATAAATTAGTTAAAAACTTAGGGTGCATCCTCCCCCGAAACCTCAAATTTTGTTTTATAGTAATGGACTAACATCTAACACAGTTTGCAAAATATTGGGCATGTGAAAGTAAATAATGGCCGATAGGGGGCCATTTTGAATTTGATCGAGTCAGAATTTTTCAAGATGCATCCTCAGCTGAAATCTCACATTTCATTCTATAGTAATCGTCTAGCTATCTAGCACGGTTTACCAAATATCGGCCATGTGAAAGTGAATAATGGCCGATAGGAGGCCATTTTGAAGTTGATCAAGTCAAAATTTTTCAAGATGCATCCTCTCCTGAAATCTCACATTTTGTTTTATAGTAATGGTCTAGCCATCTAGTACGGTTACCAATAACCGGCTATGTGAAAGTGAATAATGGCCGATAGGCGGCCATTTTGAATTTGATCGAGTCAATTTTTTTCAAGATGATTCCTCTCTTGTAATCTCACATTTTGTTTTATAGTAATGGTCCAGCTATCTAACACGGTTTACCAAATATCAGCAATGTGAAAGTAAATAGTGGCCGATAGGCGGCCATTTTGAATTCGATTGAGTCGAAAGTTTTTAAAAGGCATCCTCTCTCGAAACGTCACATTTTGTTTTATAGTAATGGTCTAGCTATCTAGCACGCTTTACCTGATATCAGGCCTATCGAGGTAAATAATGCTGATTTTCTGCCATTTTGAATTTTTAAGTTTAAAAATTTCAGGGTGCTTCCTCCCCCGAAAACTCACATTTTGCTTTATAGTAATGGTCTATCCATCTAGCACGGTTTACCAAATATCGGCCATGTGAAAGTGAATAATAGCCGAAAGGCGGCCATTTTGAATTTGAATTAGTCAACATTTTTCAAGGTGCATCCTCATCTGAAATCTCATATTTCGTTTTATAGTAATGGTCTAGCCATCTAGCACGGTTTACCAAATAACAGCCATGTGAAAGTGAATAATGGCCGGAAGGCGGCTATTTTGAATTTGTTCAAGTCGATTTTTTTCAAGATGCATCCTTTCCTGAAATCTCACATTTTGTTTTATAGTAATGGCTTAGCTATCTAGCATTGTTTACCCAATATCAGGCCTGTCCAGGTGAATAATGGCCAATAGGCGGCCAATTTGAACTTTATCCAAGTTGAAATTTTTCAAAATGCATCCTCTCTTGAAACCTAACAATTTGTTTTATAGTAATGGTGTAGCTATCTTGAGCGGTTTTCATGATATTCCGCAATATGAGGCCTGTCGAGGTGAATAATGGCCGATAGGCGGCCATTCTGAATTTTATCGACTTGAAATTTTTTAAGATGCATCCTCTCCTGAAATCTCACATTTTGTTTTATAGTAATGGTCTAGCTATCTAACACGGTTTACCAAATATCAGCAATGTGAAAGTAAATAGTGGCCGATAGGCGGCCATTTTGAATTTGATTGAGTCGAAAGTTTTTAAAAGGCATCCTCTCCGGAAACATCACATTTTGTTTTATAGTAATGGTCTAGCTATCTAGCACGCTTTACCTGATATCAGGCCTATCGAGGTAAATAATGCTGATTTTCTGCCATTTTGAATTTTTAAGTTTAAAACTTTCAGGGTGCTTCCTCCCCCGAAAACTCACATTTTGCTTTATAGTAATGGTCTATCCATCTAGCACGGTTTACCAAATATCGGCCATGTGAAAGTGAATAATAGCCGAAAAGGCGGCCATTTTGAATTTGAATTAGTCAACATTTTTCAAGGTGCATCCTCATCTGAAATCTCATATTTCGTTTTATAGTAATGGTCTAGCCATCTAGCACGGTTTACCAAATAACAGCCATGTGAAAGTGAATAATGGCCGGAAGGCGGCTATTTTGAATTTGTTCAAGTCGATTTTTTTCAAGATGCATCCTTTCCTGAAATCTCACATTTTGTTTTATAGTAATGGCTTAGCTATCTAGCATGGTTTACCCAATATCAGGCCTGTCCAGGTGAATAATGGCCAATAGGCGGCCAATTTGAACTTTATCAAGTTGAAATTTTTCAAAATGCATCCTCTCTTGAAACCTAACAATTTGTTTTATAGTAATGGTGTAGCTATCTTGAGCGGTTTTCATGATATTCCGCAATATGAGGCCTGTCGAGGTGAATAATGGCCGATAGGCGGCCATTCTGAATTTTATCGACTTGAAATTTTTTAAGATGCATCCTCTCCTAAAAGCTTACAATTTGTTTTATAGTAATGGTGTAGCTATCTTGAGCGGTTTTCATGATATTCCGCAATATCAGGCCTGTCGAGGTTAATAATGACCGATGGGCGGCCATTTTGAATTTCATCGACTTGAAATTTTTCAAGATGCATCCTCTCCTGAAACCTCACAATTTGTTTTATAGTAATGGTGTAGCTATCTTGAGCGGTTTTCATGATATTCCGCAATATATTTCAGTCGGATTTACCGATGTTATAAATTAGGTCAAAGTGCTGGGTCAACTTTAAGATCAAGGTCTAAAAACCTGAAAAGGCACAACTAGGGACCTTAGAGAACATGTATGTGCAATATGACTGTAATCCGCCCAGTACTTTTCGCGATTTGCTCCGGAAACGAAGTGTGTGTCAAAACGTCTAAATAGGTCATAGTTCTGAACCAAAAGTAGGTCAAAGTTCATATACCCCGAAAGGCACAACTAGACCCCCTAGGGGTGTTGTGTGTAAAATTTGAAGACAATCGGACAAGTACTTTCAGAGATAAGCTCCGGAAACGAAATGTTCACGGACGGCCCAACGTCGTAACATCATCATTTCCTCCTCTGCGACCTTGCATATTGAATTTCGATTAAAAATATTTTAACCTGTCTATTATCCACCTGGAAGTAACCCTCATACCAAAAATTGTTATCCTAGCCTATTTTCTTGCAAAGTTATAGGCAAAAGAAGAGGTAAAAAACAGAACGGAGGTAGAATCCATAGCTCCCTCCGTCTCACCTACGGTGACGGCGGGAGCTAACAAAGCCCGCTGCAAATGATGCAATCTCAAACAGTTGACAATAAACCCTTGGACAAAAACAGCCACACGGAATACTTTGAAATAATAAATTTATTGACCATGTTCAGTATTAGCACATAAATGCCCATTCGGCAAAAACAGAAATGATTACATACATTGAATGGCTAAAAACAATCGATTTACAACCATAAAATTACAAGAGCTGTGCATGCGGTCAGTCAACAGGCAGACACGGTCAGTGTAGCTGCGGTTCGCCAGACGGGGTGCGCTATTATACAGGGAGGTTATGGCGATGGACGCGACGTTTTCCTGAACGCGGCTCAACGGTGGGCCGGCGTCTGTGGACGCTGGCCCACTGCTAGGCTGTGGTTCAGTTCACGACAGGGCACTGCCCAGCGGCTGACACTCACTGCCCAGTACGACAGACAGTCTGACTGGACTGTCTGAATGGCACATCGTTTTGTATTATCCTACATTTACATACAGGCTTCACAGCCGCACACATACATCAGCCGGCCATGTGTTCTATTCGCAAATACAACATTCATTTTGAGAGAAAATTGCAGGCGATTTACGACTGCCGAATCAGGTTTTGACTTGAATTATCATGGTATCCTGAACATGCCATTTGGAACACATTTGAAGCTGGGAAACACTGTGCCAATTCCCAGCTGGAAATACATGCAAATTAAATTGACTGTTCAAAGATTTGAATTATTAGACAATTGACAGTAGTTATTAGACACTATTTATGTCTGATATATTATTATTATTAAAATCGTACATTTTATGATTATGTTTATTACAGAACAAAAATCACAGCGAGACCATATCCTGTCATGCAAATTTTAGCCACAAGAAATACTTTCTCACACCACATCTTGTGTAGTATTTATCCTACTCCAGCATTTCATGACAGAATACGAACCCTACAGTTTGATAATACGATGAACTGCATGACACTGAGGAAAACACTTTTACTTTTTATTTACTTATATTAGTAGACGGCAGGTCAAAAGTTCCGGCAACCTATTGAATAAATGACAATAAGAATTATATCGTGCTTAACTAGTCACTTCATACTGTGTCACATCCTTAATAAAAGCTGCTCATTGAACAGAAATCTACAATCTGTTTCTGAGATACAAATGACTAATTATATGGTATATTATGTATCTATGAGTATGTGGAAATAATTGATTAGAATTGAACAAGGCAATATATGGAGGAGCACACCAACCCACATATCTGTTTAATGCTGGACCATCGTGTGCCACGTTGATCTCGCATAGAAACAAGTTATAAGGTTATCAGAATGCTTATGACAGTTAACTGAATATAATGTTCATGCAGCCAATGATCAATTATCTTGAGCTAACATAAAGTGCACATTATAATGTTATACTATTTTAAGACAAATACCTGCCCGGACACTTGACCACTGCTTTACTTTGTATACATCATTTAGAAGACCTAAAATTGTTAAATGAAAACTGCACTTCTCTGTATAATTATACCCAGACAAAGCAAGTCAAGTTTACAATTGACTGTTTTCAAAAATAAAAAATAATTTTTTTGCACTGTATCGGGTGCCTAGCGATAAAGGTGTCCTTGAGGTGGTCTCTGAACACGCCATTGTCATTTCTCGATACCAGTTAGTGCTGAAAGACTAGCGTTAATGTCTTACATTCATCTATAAAAAAACAAACTATATTTTACTGTATAAATTATAATATATATAATAAAATATTTCCCATTGTAGTATAATATCACCAGTTTGAAATTAAAGGGTGGTATTTGCTAACTGGCAGATATAACCCTT
Source organism: Flabesymbios commensalis (assembly GCA_964017125.1). Lineage (NCBI taxonomy): Eukaryota > Metazoa > Annelida > Polychaeta > Terebellida > Flabelligeridae > Flabesymbios > Flabesymbios commensalis. The sequence goes on from OZ024904.1 coordinate 45,317,151, forward strand.
TAATTACAAGCAGGTCGATTTCATATAATTACAGCATATACATGCATGATTCAAGACTATAGCAGACAACATTTTAACAAACTGCATCTCTTCAAACCTTTTCAAAATCTAAATTGCCGAAAAATCAAAAAAAAATTACAAAAACATCGGTATTTGATTTCAAAATTTAATGGGTGGTGTTATAAATTCCCGTTTATCAGCCGCGAAGACTGAAAATAATTGTTTGGAATTTAAATTAAAAATATTGACGGTAGGCCAAACAATTTTCCATTGGAACACTCCTTTTTCAAAATCTTGACTTGTGTCTCATCTCAAAGGGAGAGGGTATTATATGAAATGAAAGATTAGAACGTCTTTTTTGGATGGAATATACCTTCAATAAACCTTCACTTAAATGTACAACGGTATATATATATGCGACATGGGTGCTTACAATGTTCACATAAACAGGTAGCGCCCACTTAAAGCTTTATACGCGGAACTGCTCCCAGGTTTGATGATCTCAAAAAAGCGCAATTTTTTTTAAATCTGCTTTGATGTTGCACCCAACATGACAACAACAGTGAGTCTACTACCCATGTTTACTGTGACAGAGATATCAAATCTGCATGCGTCCATGGAAGCAGTGGTACGTATAATGCTGCATGTACACTGAAACGTGATTAACCCTTTAACCGCCGGTGCCGCATATATTCGGGTTTTCATTTTTTATTAGCACATTATGTACCACCTCTTGAACATGTTAAAGATAAAATGTGACATCAATCAGCAATATTTGAAAACAGTTGACCTCCATTTCGTCAAATCTGAATAATTTTCACTCACTTGAAGTTGTGGATCGCGTTAGCGAGACACAACTTCAAGTGGGTGAAAATTCAGGTTGAATAATTTGGCGGTTAAAGGGTTAAGAGAAGTTCCATTAATATTTATGTGTATTAAATATATGACGATTACTGGTAGTGCTGCAGTGTTAGGCAGTAAACATGTAACCACATTCCAGCAAACAGGAGACATTGACCCAATGGTGGGATGATGTTTGCACACTGTTGTAGTCGTTGGTACAACATTAAAAAAACATTATGTCAATGTCTGGTGTTTGGGGGATATCACCGGTTAGCTTAGCACCTGCATGACTTTGTAGACTCTTTAATTAGATTATATGCATTCATCATACCGAAATAGAAAGCTTGTTAAGACACCAATTTGACAATTTTTAACTGTTAAATTAATAAGCGACTTTCTTGTCACCGATACTCACAGCAGATTATAGGGGAACATGTACACCCAAGCCTTTGATATATCGGCATATTTGGGGAATAAACAGTATTAAAAGAGCTAAATATCACATTTGTTTTTAACACTTGATAAGAGACTAAAATAACTAGATATGACACTGACTCGGGTCCTAAATAAAGTTTACAAACTTTAAGAAGGTCAAAGTTGCCAAGTTGAGGTACATCATAAGTCTGAAACATCAAAAGTGCCAGTTTCTAATCAATTGTCATTCGTTGCACATGACTGTAATGCCCCAGTGACAGGAACGTCAAACTGGGTCACACACCCCCCGCCTCTTTCACAAATAATTACCCATGTACCTTTACGACCCAAGCTGCTGTTTTAGACATAATTGACCATGTCCTAGGCGAGTGCCACCTCAGGGGGGATATTGTCACTTAACCCTTACAAAGATAAAATATTTTTGTATAAGCCATCGAGACCAATTTTTTTCAACTTGAAATCGTCATAAATGGCTTAGTTAGCTCTTTCCGCTTTATTTTATTACCTATGTTATGGGTCCACAGCCATTGTAAATATTTTAATTCTTACAGTGTTGGGATCGACGATCTGACGTCTAAAGTCGATCCCCACGTTGTTAATTAGTTACTTTCAAAGGCTCTTTTAGTGTAATTTACCAGTGATTCACAGTCAAGTGTTTTAGCCTTTAGAACACTGACATCCACTATAAGTGTTTTTTTAACCCTGACTGATGTAACTAATTTTCAAACACAAAATATGTCTGAAGTCCGAGACACTGATACACGCTTTGATTTAATTTCCTGAATTCAGATAAGTTATAGTTCCTTGGATATTTTGGATCACACTTCCAATTAACTGAAATTTAAACTTGCTAGTTCAGAGGGTTAACAAACAGAGAACTCGACAATTTATTCTAATTTCAATTCACTTTTAATTTAATTGTATAGCTTGATGGACGAATATCTTGAATTACAAACATTAAAAAATACACAATCTTGAAATTGTCTCAGAAACATTTTAAGCAGTGGCGATAAGGCCGCCGGAGAAATTAATGCAAACAGACACAAAATTTCATGGGACTTTCATCAGATAGTATGTTCTTAAATTAGTCACCAATAAACTTTACAACAAGTCCAGAAATATCCCTGGGAAAAAGCAACATAGAATGTGCGAACTGAATCATCATTTTGATTTGTAATGCAAGGCTCTCAAGTAATCAACATAGACATAACCAATAAATAAACCTTGTACGACATGAACATTTTTTCGCCAATTAAGGCATCATAAACTATTGGAAAAAAAGTGTACACTAAAATAGGGGGTGTGTGACTTACTAAAGGCGCTTATGTAGTAGTCTGGGTAAGAAATGCAATTTTATTCATCACATATTTCTCTATAAGTTCTATATTCAATTTTCACGGCAGCATATTGTTGCATCTTGTTTGCAATGTTTTACTTGGGTACATGAAGACATTGCCTGCGCAATGATGCATAACATCAGATTAAAGGTGCTTAAGTATAAATATATTATGTCCTAAACAATAAAAATGTTATTCTACATCCTTGTGAACTTCCACATGGTACGTTATAAATAAATTAAATCAGAGAAAAGCTTGCACTATTTTACAAAGATAGAAATAATTCACTCATGACATTGTATTTTCACTTCATGAACTCTTCTAAGTGTTACATGCTATATCTTTAGTGTATAATAGAATGTATATGAATGAAACTTAACCGCTTCACAAGATAAAAAACATCAATGTACATAGTGTACTTATAAATGTGAGTGGGGAGCTTTAACAGAAGCCAGTGTTAACGTCATCCCTCATGGCAATGTGTGCCATCGGCACCGAAACAGTCTAGCCAAGAGGGTGAGAGACAATTATTCATTGACTATATCTGGCTGATAGCACTATTCAATTATTAAGGACGGTGCACAGAGTTATAAATGACTGTTAAATGGAGTGGCGTAACATATTTCACTGTGGCGGAAGATTCAATGATCAAAGGTGCTTTGATTTACACATATAATTTTAATCCCCATTGAGTCATCAATCAAGTGACAACACGATTCACAAATCAATGAGGATAAAAACTACTCTAATCACAAAAGTGTTAGGCTGAAGAAATGGATGAATTTCATAGAAAATGCAAAATTTATCTCAGATTTAATAAAAGTGAGTTCACCAATTACATTCAAATCACTAAGGAGATCAAAAATGTCATGTTACAGCAAAATCAAACAGGTACAGATACTAGCCTACTTTCCCTTTGTCTCATTGGGACAAAAAGTCTTTAAGTGACACTTCATAAAGTGTCACTTATAACTTTTGATCCCAAGCACTGAGACTCACATTTGGGCCAAAGTCATATTAATTAAGAAATCAATTATCTATAGAGAAAGCTGCTGCTCTAATTAAAAAAGGTTTATAACCTTGCTCATTGTAAGTTTTTACGTGTGGAAAAAAATTTCGGAAGAAAATTTGTTTCCACATTTAAAAATATAAAGATTGAACAAGAGTGTATAATTATATATTAATTTTTTGAAGGAAGGTGAAATCTATATCTGTGACTGGCCGTAGTGGGCCTAGTAAGGGCGCCATGACACATGGGTGGACAGAGAGTACCAGCATGGAGGCGTATCTACAGTTAGCCTGGCTTGTTACACATGTCTGACCATCTATCTGGCCTACAGACTCAGTTGTGGATTTTGATTGCTTTCTCCAGATAGTTGTGGTGTGATCGTTTTGGTGTTTTATTTACATGGTCCAGACCTAACCACGGCTTAGCTTGCATACCACTACCTGAAAAATACCAAACATCACATAATTTAACACCTCAATTTATCTCCATGTATTAAAGCAAAATAAAAAGAGAAGATAAAACGTTGTGTATCAATTTGCACTTACTCTGTACTTGATGAGGTGAAAAGTCAGAAAGACTGACAGTGTATTCCTTCTCTTTGTAGGTTGGACGACCCAAAATCACAATGGCGAACTTAAACTAAAATAAAAAAAATTCACTTGGAACAAAAAATTATGTACAATAGAAATAGGCCTTGGAGTCTAATCAAAGTTTAAACATTATCGTTTACAGTATGAACACCTGTTGGAAATTTGAGAATGTCAATGAAAGAAAATGGATACCAGTGAAATACATGTATGGTATAAATATCAAAGGTATACTTTTAAAACGTTGAGCACATTGTGCAAAAAAGTAAAATTGCTGATTAAAAAATTAAGATCATGAGGTGATAAAAAGGCCAAATGTGAACTCAATCAAGATTTAGTCATGGTTAACCTGTGTGTAAAGTTAGATGTACTTTCCAGTAACACAGAACAAGTTATGGCCCCAGAAGTGGCATAAAGACAGACACACAGTGTGGCGAAGCCTAGGCTCTCAGCAAAAAATATAGTTTAATTCAAAACTCTATTGTTAAAATCATACATCAGTTCATTCTGAGCTTCAACAGAAACCTAGATTTCAAATTTCAGAATTTTTTTATTAAATTGTATGAAGAATATCTTGCTGTGTTCCTCTTACCACAGTTTTAACTCACCTTTTCAAACTCCTTTGCTGGGACATCTGTCAACTCCTGTATTCTCTCTTGCACTTTTGTAAAAGGCTCTCCCTGTGTAAACCGATGACACAAAGGACAAAACCATGAGAAAAATGGCAAACAATTATATGTTTCACAGGTTGAAAAAAGACTGAAGTTTCAATAACTACACCTCACATTTATTGTTTTAGATTTTACACATAATTGTTTTCAAAATATCAATACTTACATGTTTTATTTTGAGCAGGAATGGCGTACCAAATGTGGAAAATATTTCCTGCAAAATACAAAATATAGCATAAAATCACAATATCGTTAAAGGGACAGTCCCAGGCTAAAATCTTAAAAAAATCTTTGATTTTATTTCGGTTTCTTAATATGACCATATGATGTAGCATGTCCATAGACTAGAACTGCAAAAGTTTCTAAATTTTTGTGCTGCGCATTTATCAGTTAGGCTAGATATAGAGACAAAATTCCTGATTTCTTATTTGGGACAATCATGTCAAAAATAAGAAATTCTGGAGTTTTGTCTCTATATCTAGTCTAACTGGTAAATGCGCAGTACAAAAATTAAAAAACTTTTGCAGTCCCATTAATGAATTTATAAAAAATAATTAATGTTTGCTATTGGCACACATGTATTTTCAGAGCTTCACCTTTTGAAAATGTGCTACAGGTACGAGTAGCTCATCTTTTTCCAATGTAGAATGCTGTGGTGGGATGATTTCTATTCTGTACAGTTTACTGCCTGGGATATTGAGTGTGTCTAAACTTGTGTCCTCTCGTACCAAGGAAAAGATTTTGTTGCTGATTATCTCCAGCAATCTAAAAATGTTTAAAATATCATACGATGCTTCATTTAATGCAAAACATAATACATGTATTCAGATCACATTTAAAAATTAATAGATTAGACAGGAAGTACCACACCAAATCCACTTAAGTGCATTATTTGAAATTTTTCATAGATATAATCATTGGTCATTTTATATTTTATCTATCGGTATGCCATTTTCAACTCATTTTAAAAGTTATTGCTGGCAAAGTTTTAGCGGTACAATGTTCTAAAATGTTCTGTAAGTTGCCAGTTGGGATAATTTAAAGGCAGTGGAACACAAAAAAATAGTTGCAGCTCATTTGTGACCCATCTCCACAAAATAAATGGCATTGCGCATCAAACTTAGAGGGTATTTACCTAAGCTTTTCCTTATCCGGCAGTTTGAGATGTAATCTTGCTTCTTGAAGTAGATCACCTACGCAGCCACCTTTCTTCACATACAACACCAACTCTTTCTGTAAAATGGATCCAACAGAGTCAGAAAGATTCTAGTATGGAAACTCACATGTACAGGGTGCCAAATAGGTTAAAAGGTGCTAAAATATAAACCTGCCAAAAAAAGGCTGAAATGAATAGCAAGCCATTTTTTAAATGATCTTAGTGTCCAACATTATTTTCATCTAGTATTTGCCTATGCTCGGTTGAACCAATTTCATGAAGTTGTAATCTGGATTTTGAATGTGTGACTTTTGTAAAACAATCGGAGGTATTTTTTTGGTCTGTGATTTTAGAAAAATGTCAGTAGGTCATACCTTACACCCTATATCTCAGCCTGCATGTATCACTTATTGACATTTATACCTTCTCCAATTTTTTCAATTAATTTAAATTGACAATATGAATTAGTGTTGGTATTTCTAGTCAAAATATCAGCTTCAAATGAAAATTAGACAATAAAAAAACCCCCCATTAATTTATGACAATTTACATGAACCTTTGAGCACCAATTATGAATGAAATTGTAAGAATTGCGATGTTCAGTCTCAAATTAAACAATAAGATTAATTTTTGCTTACAAATTTAGAAGGAAAAAATTTCAATTATTCAATGTGGTGCTCCAAGGGTTAAGAAAAAAATAAATGCGACTGTTTTCTACAACTTGCCCCAGTATTGTACCACAATTATATTTGATGAACCCTGGACCTCAAGGTCAGAGACAGTGAGTATTGTGGGGGAAACACATTATTAACACACACAGTTCTGTCTACATGACACCATACTAATTGAAAATCAAACTACCGGAAATCTCGTTTTTAAGTAATCACACTCGACAATAGTCCACCGCCATTATTGAACTTGTCCAAGAACTGATTATCAGCAACATGCACAACACATTTGAGCAGTAAACATGAAAAACTTTTGAAGTTATCACATCCACAAGGTAAAATTAATGACGTAGAAAGCGATAAAACATATATTTTTATTTTTTTCATCCATTCACAAACTTGTCCGAGAACGAGTTATTAAAATACTAAGTTATCGCACCCTCATGGTCAAAATTAATGACGTAAAACATGCAGAAAAAATTTGAGAAGGATTCATAAAAAATTTTGGTGCAAATACACCAGCACAGAGTAGCTCTGAAACAATACAGTACATATAAGCTTAACAATTAATTATACAGGCCTTTAATGTTAGTAAATGCAAGGTATGCTAGTTAATACTGTAAAATCATATTGGTATATTGTTATAAATAATTAAACACAAGCAGCCTGTGAAAAAATATACACATGAATAGTGAATTATGGATGAGATAGGTGGGTTAACTTCCAATTTTATCATTTTCACCCCACTTGGAATATAAAATCTACCACAATTATTCACATGCAGTACCCACCTCTTCCTTCAGGTCAAGGCTAACCCATAAACATTTAAACTGTTTCTTGTTTTCTAATTCACGAACTTCAATGCTCAACTGAAAACAATAACAAATTGAGTACCATTTATTATATTTTAAAATAGCTCATTTAACTTGAATAATCAGCTTATAAATCAGGAGATAAATACAAAAAAAAACAGAATATAGTTTCAGAGAATAGTGGCTGCACATGTACTAGCATTCAGAAATATGAATATGTGTATAATGAAAATAGCTCTAATATTAATAAAACAAAGATATGTACAGCACTAGATCAATAACTGTGCAACTGGAATGTATCATTGCAACCTGTTCTCATTGATATTGATTCTTTTTAAAATAATTTGCTAATAAAACAACTTAGATAACTGCATTTTAGCAAAGTACCTGCTGATAATAAATCTTCCTAGGCTGCTTCGGTTTGAAGTACGTAAACAAATCTTTCAACTTTCCGTCAAAAGTACATGCTATTGCATGACCAGGACCATCCCTATATCTGAAATATTAGAAGAAAAGGTGATTATAGAACATGCCAAGTGACATTGACATACATCATTATTACTGTAAGTTCTAATTGCAGCTGCGGCTTCTAACAGAATGAAAAAACAAACAAATGCCACTACCATTCTAACTCCACGTGGAGGTCTTGATTAAAAAAGATTTTGAGCTAAACGCGGGTACCGTAGATCCTGTTATCAACGACCTTGTCATGAATGACTTTTTGTCTCACACAACTTTTTTCTTGCACAGAACCCTGTCAGACGCGACTTGCAACCTCAAAAATGTGTGGCAGAAGTCATTATTTTACTTGTTTTGAACGACCTTCACTTTCTTGTCATGCTACTTTAGGAAACATTGATGAGCAAACTGCTACATGATTGATCTGAGAGTGTGGAAACTGTAGTTAGCAGAGAGCAATCACACCAGTTGGAAAACCAATGCTGTTGTCACAATATCTACTAAATTTATGCCTTATGAATCAATTTGAAGCTCACATTAGTCAAAAAGTACATAAAATTGTTTATTTTGCATAGCGCTCATCAAACATGTTTCACAATACAATAGTAATAATTGTTCAGAGGATGTAATAAAAAGATACGCCATGATTAAATATATAAATAATATTGTCTATAGCACATGTCAATGTCAGCAGGTATTCAGTGTGTTTTGCGCTGGTAGACACCACGGTGCCTTGTGAACACTGTCATAATTAAGTTATAACACAGCCGTGTCAGTTAGCAAAAACACCCCTCTCCAGACGTGAGCCTCTCAGTCATATGGAATGCCGTCGCCACTGACTCTACAGCTGGTACGAGACGTTGGCTAAATATTGACCAATGGTCGATTCCAGTGAACCAGCATTGAACAAGCACTGCCCAAATAAGCATTGAGCCACGCGCCCAACTCCTGCCCCTAATGGTGATAAACTGCCTGGGAAAAAACACACTGTTGGCATATGGCTGTTTCAGAGACTGCGACGCTGGCATAACTTTGGGACAACATGATCGTCCGTAAGTTGTACTTATATTGATGATGACAAATAATCATTGGAGTGTATATGTATTGTCATTTGTATTTTGCAACTAGCGGCCGTTTTGATAAACACCTGGTCATCGTCATTTCAAGATACCAGTAAGCTTAAATAGGTTTTGGGCTGAAAAAAGTGTTGGTTCTTGACAAATTTTAAAAATCACACTGCTTCTTCAATTGGAGGTTTCAAAATTAGGAAATTTTTGTCAAAAAAATTGAAAAATTAAGAAAGTTATTTAAAATCAAATTTAAAATAGTAGTTAATTAAGAAAACGAATTAACGAGATTCACTATCCTGACATATGCTCAAGGTACATGTCTTTTCAAGGGGCTAACTTGATTAGCGGGTTAATTTAAAAATACATCACTTAAGAAATGACCACTATTCATTCACTAACCCTTGAGCTTTGAAGAACTGTAGCAGGTAGGGTCCTGTATTGAGATGTCTGGCCACAGCCTGTGCCACCTGGTCATAGTTCATGCGCTGAGATAACTCCAGCGTGAAGCCAGGGTCATTTGGCAAGGCCTTATCACAGAAAATAACTTCTATCCTATAGTATAAATCTCTGCAAAACATATAATATTATGTAAGTGTCAATGTTGCTGTATACATGTAATATGGGACATGTATTGACTATCAGTTTTACTATAGGAAACTGTGCAAAATTAAGAAGCTCCAAGAAAATATTTAATGGAAAACAATAAAAACCTTGGGTTATGAAAGCATGTTAAATAATAAAGAGCCACAAGGGCACAACAATAAAAATAATCAAAGCCAATAAAGCCTACATGAATTTCAGGAGATTACGCTGATGATGACAGAGATAACTGACCTAAAGTAGTCCTTGGCAGTGGGCAGTGAGTATTGAGGATCTACTGGGCCTTGTTGGAAGACTAGTATATCTCCATCCATCAGTTCATCCATAGCCTTCTCTAGAGGCTGATCTAAGTCCTCCACTGGCTCCACAAGGTTTGGCTTAACCTCCTGAAAAATAGTCAATCACACACATTCTTTAAAGGCAGGACATTCTGTTTCTTCCCTCCCCAATCATTTATAAAGTGAAAGATAACCCTTATCCTGCCGGGACCGTATATATCCGTTTTCAAGCAAATTTCAAACAAAATGAATTCAACTCAAATTTCTGAAAAAAATTGTGGTAGATACTTAAAAGGTTTAATAATTATAATAATAATAATTTTGAAGACATATTTTTGCACAAATATAATTATTTTTCGTCATTTGGAGCTGGAAATTGCGCTAGCAATTCCAGCTTCAAATGAATGAGAAATAGTCCGAAACAATTCGGCCGCATAAGGGTTGACCCTTATCCTGCTGATCACAACTATTGTCGTTTTTAACTTGCTACATTAGTCAATCAAATCACTAATATTGGGATCGAAATTTGTGTTTAAACATCAAGATTTGCAAATGTCTAACCGAAAATATGCATAATTTTTACCCACACAACTTCAAGTGGGTGAAAATTTAAATAAATTAACTTAGCGGAATAAGAGTTAACGCCCTAAAAACAAGTAACATGTGAGATAAGTTTTAATAGCTCAAAAATTTGTCCTCACTCAGGAGTCGGATATGCTGTAGAATATTAAGTTCCCAAACTGGAAAGTCTACTTACAACTAGAATTACTTCTCTTTTTATTTAATCAATATAGAGTTTACAATAGTACTCTGCCGCATAAGCCCAAAAGGCAGTATCTGCTCACTTTCCAAGTAAACAGATACTGCCTTTTGGCTTTGCATAGCAGTACTGTACAGATGTATTGGAAAATATACCTCAAAAAGCAGAAGTGATGTGCCTTTGACAAAACCTCCTCTTTCACATAACGTGTTGAGCAGTGAGGCTGAAAAAAAGTTGAACAAATTATCCAATCAATTACATTTATTTGTTACTTAGAAAAATAAATCTGCAATAATATCTAATGGTTATACTCACACATTTTTTCACTGATGGGTATGTAGGCATGGCCACAGTACGATATAGTTTTCGTTTTAGGGTCATACCTCTTAAAGAAAAGCAGCACATCAGCTGTAAGATAAAAATATTCTTGTTAATATTGCAACATATTGTTTAGGTTAACAACAAAGTGCAAAATTTTCCATTAATGATTGTAATCGGGGGGGGGGGGGGGGGGGGAAGGATCAACCACAATTTAAATTCAGTGTAATTACAAACAATTAAAATTGATCTTTGCATGCTTAAGTAAAGATATTTTAGAATAGACTAATAAAACAGACATGCGTCATTAAATATCACAAATTCTTTTTTTTTATCTGATTGTGATTACAGACATTATGTACTCACCATCCTTGTCAAAACTAGGTAGTTTGGATAGACCAAGGCCAGGCTCTAATGTTTCCACATATATCGTCCATGGATTCTCATTCTCTGCTATTTCTTGTATCTGTAACGAATGTATCATTCGAAAAAATGTATACAAAATTGGTGGTTTGTTTCTAAATATATGTGCAACATGTATCAATGTTTTTGTTACAAATGGTAAAAAATCAAAGTGTGAAATTCCATGTTTGTTTTGCGATATTCTAAATTTTATGACACAAATATTGAAGTCATTGAAGGTATGGTCTCAACCTCATGCTGTCAAAATACACTCGGTCATCTTTACTTATATATCTCGCCTAGCCGTTTTATGATCATTTTCAAGCTGCTCCACACAGCAAGAAATTCTAAAATACTTAAAGAGTTTAAACTTGCATGTATTGCAATATGTGCCTTTTGACAATCCCATTTTATTATGACAGATTTATGACTTTCATATTATCTGTTCATATTACATATTTCCCAACACTGTGAGCACTGTATTCTAGCTAAGTTGAATACAATGTAGAATTATTTCTGGCAAGTTTTATCTCGCCATAAATCCCAGGACATGATCATGAATTCTGAGTTCGATTTTCGTGAAATTATCATTACCATTGATATGAGAGAGGTACAATGATTTTCTATTTAACATGAGTTTAGTTGATATATATGCGACAATCTTTCAGAGACTTTTCAACAAGAATGTACAGCTTTAAGAGTTTTAATTTTTGGATCAGAAGTGTAATTGATCTTGAGGAGAAAAACATCACATTGGCCTTTCCATCTACCTCAAATCTTAGAAACCTTGAACTTTTAGCTCAGATAGAAGGGCTGCTAAAGACAATCCTGCTATTGTTCAGAAATGGAAGCTAGCTTGTACTGCATCTTAGAATTTATTTTTTTTGAAAACTTGTTTTGAATCCAAATGCACTTTTTTTGATTCAGTTGTAAATAGTATTAGATTAATTTGAATAAAATTCATACCAAAATGATCAGGATGATGTTCTTTTCTGGGATGACCAAAAATTCAAAAACAAAATTTCTGCATTCTGCATGATTTTGGTATGTCATGTCACATATGTTCGCCAAAACTCTTAGAAACTTACAGCAATGTTGAGAACAGGATACACACTTGTACATATCTTGAAGAGAAGTGGGCTAAACTCATTGCATGTTGCGTAAAGATTGTGCTTATGCCGCATTAACTAGCAGCTAGATTGTGTAGCCAAATGCATGACTATTTAGATGCATATGAGCAGTCACAAGTCAAGTAAAAAATGTAAACAGACCCTAATAAAAGTCAATTGAAACAGCACCTTTTTAAAACAAACAAGACTACATAAGTCCAGGAGCTCCCGCTCTGAATTAGAATTTGATTGAAGAGATTTTGTGTAATGTTATTAATGTAATCTTAGGCTAGGTAAAAAATCAAGACGCAAGACAACTAGGTCTAAGAGGCTCAGTCTAAGAGTAAGATAAGAACTAGTAAGTCAGTCAGTGATTGCAAACCTCTGTTGAAATTAATGATCCTAATCAGTATCCCAGTAATGGTCTACCTATCTGGCACGGTTTACCCGATATCAGGCCAATTGAGGTAAATAATGGCTGATTACTGGTTGTTTTGTATTTGATCTAGTTAAAATATTTCAGGGTGCATCCTTCCCCTAAACCTCACATTTTGTTTTTTAGTAATGGTCTAGTCATCTAACAAAGTTTGCCAAATATTGGGAATGTGAAAGCAAATGATGGCCGATAGGCAGATATTTTGAATCTAGTTAAAAAATTTCAGGGTGCATCCTCCCTCGAAACATCACATTCTGTTTTATAGTGATGGTCTAGCCATCTAGTACGGCTTATCAAATATCGACCATGTGAAAATTAATAATGGCCGATAGGCGGCCATTTTGAATTTGATCAAGTTAAAACTTTTAAAGATGCATCCTCTCCTGAAATCTCACATTTTGTTTTATAGTAATGGTCTAGCTATCTAGCACGGTTTACCAAATAACGACCATGTGAAAGAGAATAATGGCAGAAAGGCGGCCATTTTAAATTTGATCAAGTTGGAAGTTTTCAAGATGCATCCTCTCCCGAAATCTTACATTTTGTTTTGTAGTAATGGTTTAGCTATCTAGCACGGTTTACCCAATATCAGGGCCGTCGAGGTAAATAATGGCCGATAGGCGGCTATTTTGAATTTGATCAAGTTGAAATTTTTCAAGATGCATCCTCTCCTTAAACCTTACAATTTGTTTTATAGCAATGGTGTAGGTATCTTGAGCGGTTTTCATGATATTACGCAAAATATTTCAGTCGGATTTATCGATGTTATAAATTAGGTCAAAGTTCTAGGTCAACTTCAAGGTCAAGGTCCAAAAACATGAAAAGGCACAACTAGGGACTTTAGAGATCATGTATGTGCAGTATCACTGTAATCGGCCTGATAGTTTTCGAGATCTGCTCTGACAATAAAATGTGTGTCAAATCGTCCAAATAGGTCATAGTACTGAACAAAAAGTAGATCAAAGTTCATATACCCCAAAAGGCACAACTAGACCCCCTAGAGGTGTTGTGTGTAAAATTTGAAAAAAATCGGACAAGTACATCCTGATGTATGCTCCGGAAACGAAATTTTCACGGACGGCCCAACGCCATAACATCATTTTCTCCTCTGCGACCTTGCGTATTGAATTCCGATTTAAAATATTTTAACCTGACCATTATTCACCTAGAAGTAACCCACATACAAAAAATTGTTATCTTAGCTCATTTTCTTACAAAGTTATAGGCAAAAGAAGAGGTAAAAACCCGGACCGAGGCGGAATCCATAGCTCTCTCCGTCTCACCTATGGTGACGGCAGGAGCTAATTAAAAACAGCTTTAAAATGATACATTGTATTCTCACTCTTTTGCCCATGTGTATTTCAGCCTCAATGTCCAGCATTGCAGGGCGGAATGTTTGGTTCGTTCTCTGCTGTATTGGCCATAAACGAACCTGTTCAATTGGGTATTTCTGAAAAAAAGAAAGAGGATAAGATATTTGAGATTTTTTAGAAAAGGATATGTGGAATTGTATACAAGTCAGGGTATAATCGTTAAGTTTTTGTCTAAAAATATTTAAATCTGTGCAAAAAAGGATATGTATTCTACTGAAATGGAGAAGTATAGCTTACCATGCCATCGGCAATAGTTTCCATCACTTCTGTAATAGACAGACTTTTCTTGACTCGAAAATTTCTGAAATATTCAAAAAATACCTAAATTGAAATGCTGTCAAAATAGCATAGAAAGTTTGATAAAAACACCTGCCCCACATAGATTTATCAACCAAAATACATTAATTATAGAGAAATACAGTACTGTAAACCACGTAAAAATGTGATGTCAGAATCACACCAAAATCCAATCTGTGACCAGAGCAATCTCTCCCTATCGCCTCGATCTAAGATCTCATGGGTGGGGCGCTGGTGACAGCATGACCAAAATCTAATCAACATATGTCCAGGGTAAGTTGCTTCCTTGGAAGAAATCGGTGAAGCAGTTCAAGCTCTTGAGAGTAACATGTGCTTTGTCGGTCATCTTGAATTTTGTTGAAAAAATGGAAAAAGAAAAAAAATTCTCAAGGCCAGTGACCCAAAACATAACATTCGAGCAGTATAACTATATTACCAAATTTTGATAATAGCCAAACTGGGCAAAACTATAATATCAGTTAAAATCCCGAAACGTAAAAAAATATAAGTTTTTATTATCATAATCACACCAAAAACTAATGAGCACACGACCAGGGTAGGGTTCTTCCTTTTAACCAAGCATGAAACAAATCCATGGTGGTCTCCACCACCACATAGTGGGTGGAGACTTAATGAAAAAATCTGTCAAATTTGGTAGAGCTTACAAGAAATTGTAATTGCGAGCATGAGATTAGTGGGAATAAAATCGATTAAAGTGTATCACTGGTTATTAACCAGAAACAAGACTGTTGAAATTTCACATTTATTCAAACTTTAAGCGGCCTATAGAGAGGAATTGGGACTATGCAAGATAATTACCAGTAAAATACATTAGCTGCATTTTACTGCATGCTAGCATCCCCAGTTATTATATCATTGTAATTATCGATCCGTCACTGATTGTAAATATGTATATAGGCCTATACTACTGAGACAATGAGAGAGAATTCATATAAATTCAATCATTATGTTACATACTAGGTGTAGGCTACAAGAGACAGTCTGGCAGTGGTTCAGTGGTTGATCAATGGAAATGCTGAAGATTAAATAAACTTCGGGTCTACAGCTTTTGTTTGCTGGTATAAACACTTCTTTGCATTGATAAACATGTTCTGTCCCTTCCCCAATCAGCTGGTCCCCCACAGAGTGTTTTATCTGTCACGCTTTCCCAAAATTGCGAACATATGTGCTTATACTGCAGTGTGCAATGAGCCTCAGTACAGCCAGCGATTGTTGATCAGCCAAGTTTGCTTAACAGTCTGCTGAAAGATAAATTAAGCCTGTTGGCAATACGATCGGGGGAAAACATGATAAAAGTGACACTGAGACTTTAAAATCATTAGCAGATACTGCGGGTGGCACTGTAACTCTAGAATTAACAATGGTGGAAATCTGTTCCCACACTCTACTTGGCGGGAGCGGGGTTGGCATTATAACCGGGGACGATACACCGGGGGAGCACTGCACAACGACCGATGATTTACTGACAATTTTTGAATGAAATGCAAAAAGCTGTTATTATAATCCTACATATTACTAACAATTAGTGATATATTTATCTGCTCAAACCATGATTACTACCTGTAAGGACACTTCTCAGGATCAAACAAGTCGTTGCCTTGATGGCCATCAAATAATTCGTCAAGCACCACCTGCAAATTCATGTATAGATGTGCTTCTGTTTTCTCCTTCCTTTTATGAGCTTCAAGTCGCCTGAAAAATAAATAATAATCTGTTCACATGCACATATCAACCCTTTAAGATCTACAATGTTTCTAATATAAACACGTTTGTAAGCATTCATATCGCGTCCATCTATGGTATACATGGTCATAATGGTTGTAATTATGGTTAAATACATAATCTATCAATAGATCATAAAGTCTCAAATGAGACAAAAAAAACCATACTTTTCTTCTTGAAGCCTGTTCTTTAAAGATTCTGGGATATCCTCCTCCAAACAAGAACATAACACTTTTTCTGTTGCAAAAAAAAATTATAATTAAGTGGAAATAACCTTACACACCCCAAGAGTATAAAGCATATATTATTGAATTAAGCAGTTGCAAGAATTATTGTATAACTTCCAAACACTTTTCCACTCAGATTCAATATATCAAACCCTGGAGTAAACCTTCAAGTGAAAAATTATGATAACAGTAACTGATATAGTCTTTAAATTGTAAATTAAACAAAAAATGTATGTCCCAACTTGAGATAATTTTATGAGTTACCTTTATTTTCATACATGAATGAATAAAGCCTGGAGAGAAATACCATGAAAGTTACTGTTATCCTGCTGATCACGACAACTGTCATTTTTAATCTGCTTTATAAGCCGATTGAACCACTGATATTGGGAATGAAATGACTGCTTAAACATCCAAGATTTGTAAATGTTTGGGCCCAAATTAAACAAATAGGAGTAATTTTTAAGCACTTGAGGATGTGGATCATGGTAGCAAAACACAACCTCAAGTGGTTGAAAACTTAAATAAATTAAGAAGTATATGGGTTAATATTGTGTAAATCATGATTAGGACTACATGAAAACAACTTACTCAGATGTGATTCTCGTATATACACCAACATATAAGCATTTGTACAATGTCTAACAGTTATATCATCATCATGTCCACCATAGGTGTGTTCTATCGCCTCTTTCTTACTGCACCGGGATACTACATCATCATCAAATTTACACCACTGTAAAATAAAAAGTAATTTTTACAGCAAAGATATTATGTTGATCCTGGGCCCAGAAAAATGAACTTTGCCTCGGTCTCAGTAAAACAACTAGAAAGAGTTGTTCGAAGCAGCCCTCCATTACAACCAGTGACCATTTTAAATTTGATATAAGTCAAGAAACTTTTTCAAGGGTTATCCTTATGTAACACAGGACAGTTTATCATGCAAGAATTCTGAGATAAGCAGAAAAAAATGAAATAAAATGGCTACTAGTCAGCTATTTTGGATTTTATATCTACAAAATTTGTCATGTGTTGTCATTGTGTAAGACCGGACACTTTATTTAATATTACGCTCTAGCTATCATGCAAGGTCTCTATTGTTGTTTTTGAGTAACATAAATATCACAAAATTACTCAAATTCAGCCATATTAAAATTGTTTATTGGATTGTTTGAACATGTTAACCCTTAAAGCGCTGGAGACCAAAAGGTTTTTTCAATTTCAAATCATCTTAGTTAGCTTTATTTGAATACCTATGTTATGGGTCTACAGCCATTTTAAATATTTAAATTCTTACAGTGCGGGGACTTTACACATGAGAATCCAATTGATTCTGATGTCTAAAGGCGATGCCCGCACTGTAAGGGTTAAAGGGGTTCTACTAGTTAACCTGAAAGTTCTTATTTTTATTTTTTATATATATTCTTGCATACTCTATAGTATTATAAACATGTATATTTTTTAGTTATTTTAGGTAATATTTGTACATATATAATAGTATTAGTAACAGGTATAGTTATTATAGTTCTGTTCTTTAATACTAGTTCGTATATTTATGTATGCATATGTCGATGTATATATGCTTGACCCTTAAAGCGCGGGGATCGACTTTAGTCATCAGAATCTGACGTCTGTAGACGTAAGATTCTGATGACTAAAGTCGATCCCCGCACTGGAAGAGTAAAAATATTTATTATGACCGTAACATAGGTATTCAAATGAATCGGAAATAGCTAACTAAGACATTTATGATGATCTCATATTGGCAAAAACCCTTTAGTCTCTATGATTTTAACACAAATAATTCAGTGTTGCAAAGGTTAAACATTTTACTGTTATGCATACAATATTTTTGGATATGTTGTACGTAATAAATTATTTAAACATGCTGAAAAAGGCTCTAAGTACTACACACAAATTAGGTCTTATTATTGTTATTATATATACCCTAGTTATATAGGTTTCTACCCTTTCCATGGTCTTTTTGCTGCTATTTATAATAAAAATTATAATAACACTTATTTTATCTCTGGTTTTGGTGCGGGATCATGTATATTTCTCATGATTCTTTTACTTAATAGTTTATGAATTGAATACATGTACATTGTTTTAATTGATGCTACAAGTTGTGTCCCAGTTTGTGAATTCACTTGAATTTTGTTATCAATTCCATTAAACCAGTAACTGTTATGTTCAATCTACAAACTCATTCTTGTGCAGTGTGTACAATATATAAAATGCATGACGATCAATGTTTAAAGATTTAGGGCCATTGTTTCATCCAAAAAGTTGCAAATTTTTTTAACCAAATTGTAAAAGAAAGCCTTTTAAGACTTGAAAGACTGCAAGGTATGTAAAAACCCTTGACTGTAAGAAACTTGCACTTGTTACTGACCCATCCATCTCCTCTGGGATTAATGTACACAACATAATGACCACCGTGGTTGTCTCCACTGTGAACTAGTACTGCATGAAGAATGTATTTGGCTGGATCACTTGGATTCTTCGTTTGTAGAAAGTCATCCAAAGATAGTAGTTCAGGGAATTCAAATCTAAAACGAAATATAGAAGGAAACATTGGTCAAATTATTCCCAATCTGAGCAGTTTCTTTGCATTTTATCTATAAGGCAGTATATTTTACAAGTGAAGTGTGGGTGTAACAATAGATTTATCACTGATCATATGCTCACGGGGTCACCAATGCACAATATAGTCTGGCAATTATGGTACTAAAATGTGTGCCTTTTTATTATGTGTATGACACAGTATCTTTCCTCTTTTATTCCTTACCTGTCATTTATCTTTATATTGGCGTCTGTAATGGGGTCATATTGAAATCTCATCAGTTGTAGATGCAACACAGGGGGGAAACTAAGGAATATAACACCCTTCTCAGCCTCCTGAAAAGTAAACGATATGCTTTAATGCTTCATACCCAAAAAATATAAAACAACAACTTCTGCAAAAAAAGCCTTGACGACAGGATTGTTTTTTTTACCACAAAAAAAATTTCATCATTATTCACATTTCGATTGCTTGAATTGTCCAGTATTTTTACTTCAGCAATATCCATTCAAATTTAACGAATGCATCACCATATTTTTCGGCCTATAAATAAGTCGCATTAGGCTCAACATTAGGCTCAAAACATACTGTATATTCTCGTGTACTATGCTACGCTATGTATAATGCGAGTCAAGATTTTGAGGTCTTCATAGCCTGGAAAATGCTTGCACCTGTGCATACTGCGGTACCAAATTCACAATTTTGACAGTAAGACTGGCCTGTACTGGCAAGTACGCTGACATCGCGACATCACATGACTTGTTCAATCTTGTGAAACAGACATCAGTCTTATTGTGATTGGTGGTCGATTAGTTAGCTCCCACTGATTGGCAGTCACCTACAGCACCCTGCCCCACATCTTCCTATTGTGACAGACAATTTCAGGATCACACTGATCACTAGACTGACGCCATCTCATTGCTGGGCCAACATGATCGATGTTGTCTCACAACTGGAACAATGGCGAGTGCCGATCAGTGCTGGGGAGGGCGAAGTGAACGCAATGTGTTGCTCTAACGTGGGCCCAGCACCTTAAATGTTTGTCCAACAATAAAATAACATTGGGTCATGGTATCGTGTTCACTTGACAGTGACAAGGCAGCCTGATGCTACTAAATGCATATCCCACTGATGATTGACAGGTATGATAATTCCCAGACAGATCGTAACAATTAACTAACATGCTGTGCTGATAAACCCTTTATTCTTTGCGTTCACTTGAACTTGAAATGTTTTTTTAAAACTGTGTAGATACATAGAACATACATGTGCAATATATAATTTTTAGAAATGCTAATGTCAGAGATAATAATACAATGTTGTATTATAATATAATTTCAATGTTTTCTTGCTTCTTGAGATGCTTTATGAACTTTAAAAAAACAAAATTATAGCACAACCTTGGCTGTGAAGGGTGCACAGTCAGGAAGCCATGACTTGAGTTGTACAAACTCCACACTTTCTACATTCTAGACACGATGTTGATAATCGTTTTTAACTTACAGATGTTAATTATGTATGCGATATGGTATGACATACAGTAACCTGATGTAACATATCGTTCTCTACATGTTACAAATTAAAAAAACGAACACAGTTAATATGCGATAATAAGCGCTCTCGTTGTACTTTTCCAGCTGAAAAAGCCGTTATAATCAATTATTTTGTGGTGGAAGCTCATTTTACTGACTGACTGCGACAGTGTAATTTTATAACACATGGCTTTCATGGAGATAAATTGTAATAATAATATGGCGTACAAGTAATGACAGGGAGCTGCCAGAAACGAGTACAAAATGAAGGCAACATGAGCAAACTAAATCATTTCGCTTTGTATTGCTGTTGAAACTATGAAATCAGAATTCTAAGAGAAAATCGTACACATCAAAGTTTAAACTGAGTGTTGTTAGATAAGCAAAAAAGCACAACAATTGTGAAGCTGCAAGCGAGCTCACAGTGAGTGAGAGCAATGTTCATTTGTGGAAAAAGTGATAAACTTGAGCAGATGCCACTCAATAAACGTGCATCGCATGGCAGTGATGCCCACTTTCCTGATGTGGAGCGTGGGCTTCTTGTGTGTGTAAAAGAGAAATGTTCTGCTGGCCTTGCTATTTCACCTCAGCAGTTACGCTTGAAAGCCAAAATGTTAGCTCGCAGAGTTCAGCATGATATAACTGCATACAAATCCTTCAAAGCATCTCCAAATTGGAGTTATCGCTTCATAAGCAGACATCATTTGTCAGTGAGAAAGCCTACAACCATCGCACAGAGGGATGATGATCATGAGGATAAATTGCGAAATTTCTAGAAATATGTGACCAAGCGGAGAAAAGAGCACAATGGCAACGCTGACCAAACCCCCCATGACATTAGCGCGAATGGCAGACAGTACTGAGCTACCTCCCTATATTGTGTTCAACTCTTTAAGAACTTCATTACTACTTAACATTTTCCTTTCATTTGAAGTTGGCATTGCTCACGCAAATGCCAACTTCAAATGAAAGGAAAATACCTCCTCACTTAAAAATTAAACCTGCTAAATTTCACAATGAGGGCTTTACTCTTTATACATGCATATTTGTTTAATTTCTGTCAAATTTTAGTTGTGGAAAAACAGTATGAATGCGCTTAAAAGCGTCGCCCGCACACAAAGGGTTAAACAAAAGACGCCGAGCAAGGGTAACGTGCCAGGTGTGAAAATTCGGCAGCAAGCCAAAGGGTGGATGGACGGCGCACAGGTGCGTGACTGGATAAACATTGTCTTGGGGGGCTATCTAGACAGAAGAGTCTCCTTACAGTGTTAGATGCATTACGCTGTTAGAGAGATGAAAACACAAAAAACAACTACCCAAGGCACAGCACAACACAGACATTGCCATCATCCCTGGTGGAATGACTTTAAACCTAAATCCTTCAACCATTGGACGTCAGCGTCAACAAGGCTTTCAAGGTGTTAATGAGAAAAGATGCAGCAGTGGATGGAAGATAGCGACAACACGTTTACAACCAGTGGCAAAATGCACAAGATGACTGAGCTCATGATCTGCCAGTGGATGTTTGGAAAAAGTTGGATTTTTTGCATCAATAACGGTTTCAAGAAAACCTGCATCAGCAACAAGTTGGATGGTTCAGAGGACGATCTTCACTAGAATGATGAAGCACAGCAGTCAGAGCCGGAACTGACAGAAAGCAACAATAATGATGACAATTTAGTCTACAACGATCTCAATATCGCACAGCTCAGAGAAAATGCAATTATACTCATTACTGAGAGAACTCTTTGACAAAGACGATTCTGACAATGAAAATTATTTCAAATGAGTTTAAGTTTATAATTTTTATATCTACAGAACATCTTACATCATTGTGCTTCGCTATAAACAGTCATTTATTTTGTTACGTTTTATGAATTTGTTGATATAACACCCTCTGGTCTTCAAAGGGAAGTGTGTGTGGTGTGACTATTAACGCTGTTGATGATGATCGCGGCAGTGTTACTTGACACTTTGACGTCTAGATCTGCTATAATGTGACTCAAACAATATGTAACTATTTTATTAAAATAATGGATAACTTACATTTGTCATACACATTTCTTTGTGTTTATTTATTTCATTTTATTCTTTTACTTATGAGTACACAATGCGAAACTAAAGTGAAATATCTATCATATATTTACTGCTAGGTATAAGACGTCTTAGCGGAAATAACAGATGGGTAATTTAACACAACGAGCCGTCTGTCAAACTTCTGAAAAAAAATAGAAACCTACCTCTATGTATAATACGATTCACTACTTTTTTGCCAAATATAAAGACAACTTTTGGAATTTTTAAAAATAAAATTATTTATGTTCATATTTCAATTTTTTTCATAATATTTGCAAATGTTTACTCAGGATTCACACAGTCAACAGCCATAGGGCATCGCGCAGGGGCCATTTCCACCAGCTCGCACGTGTTTTCAGGTTTATCAAGAAATTCTTTAAAAAAATCCTGACAGACAGCACATACTTATAGAGTTCTGCAAAACCGCAGTAGCTGACATGGCCTGTAGTGGATGTCAATAATTAACAAAATGGATGACAACGAACAACACACTCAACCACAATTTCTACTGTAACCATCTTTTTTACACAATCAATCATAAATTAAATGTAATACCGTATATTGCCGGTTAGTAACCGCGGTTTATAACTGGAAATATGTTCGGTAAAATATACAAATAAAATCAAAACTTAGGGTGCGATTTATAACCAGGTATTCTAAGTGAGCCATGACTAATTTCTGTCGGAATTAGAGTGTTTGCCGGGACTGAAAACCAGCTGACAGACGGGTATGTCACCTTCTGGTGTGAGCTTTGTTGCCTGAATGTGTAGTCAATTAACCAGCGTCCCAATGTGAAAAGAAAAATGAGCTGTTTTCAAAATAAACTCGATGTAAATTGCAACATACTTGTGTGCCAAGAATTATTCATGTTAAAGAAATATCATGATGGTAGCTGACTTTAACTTCACATGTAATATAAATATCACGGTATTGTGATTGTCTGTAGGGCTGAGATCTTCCGTCATAACCGACTAATTAGCGCTGTAGAAGTACAAAGCGAAGGGCGGTGGTAGTGCCGTGCAAATCTAAATACATGTAGGCATTAACTGTTAATGCCTTTTGGCTTTGTGAGATGTTATACTATAGTCGGGCCAGCGTCAGTTACGCAGCAGTGTAAGCTGATTTACTAGACAATCAACAAAGGAGTTATATAATAACAATATTTGTATTAATTAAGAGTGTTGGAACTAGAAAGAGTTGTTCGGAAACGAACACGAAAGCAGCCCTCCGTTATTGCCCGTCGGCCATTTCAAATTTAATATTAATCAGCAATTTTTCTCAAGGTTTATTTAGTACCGCTGTAGCTATGCAACATATCTGAGATAATGAGAAAAAACAATTAAAAATGACTGTCAGTCGGCCATTTTGGATTTTATTTTTGCAAAATTTATCATGGGTTATCCTTGTGTGAGTCCTTACCTCTTGTAAGTTGTTCTATATGCATGGTCCAGCTATTTCACTTTGATTTTTACAAAATTACTCAAATTCAAAATGGCTACTAGACAGCCATTTCAAAATTGTTTGCTCCCAAAAGTTAATCAGGTCATTGACATTCCTGTCCATATTTGCCAAAATAAAAGAAAATCTGCTTGAAACTTTTTCCTGAAATGTGCTAACAAGTATTTTCTTGTTAGTGGCCCTAGTAATAAAAGGGTTGATAATATGGGAATCAAAATGTCACCAAAAATCCCCCTGTGTTATCTGATGGCTATGTGAAGTATGAGGAAGCAGAAGTTCATAGATCAGCTATCACACAAAATTTCCAAAATAATGAAAAAAAAATTTAAATGGCCGACTGGCGGCCCTTCTGGATTTTTTAACTGCAAATTTGTCATGGGTTATCCTTGTGTGAGACATTACATATTGTTTTATATTCATGGTCCAGCTATTTTGCATTTTTTCCAGTTAAAAAAATATCACAAAAATATTAAAATTCAAAATGGCCACTAAACAGCCATTTTGAAATTGTTTGCTCTCAAAAGTTAATCAGGTGATTGGCTGACATAGTTGAACATATTTGCCAAATTAAAAAAGGATCTGATGGAAACTTTTTCCTAAAATGCGCTAACAAGCTTTTCTTGGTTAGTGGCCATAGTAACAAGACTACATAAGTCCAGGAGCTCCCGCTCCGAATTAGAATTTGATTTAAGCAATTTTGTATAGGGTTATTAATGTAGTCCTAGTCTAGGTCAAAAATCAAGACGCAAGACAACTAGGTCTAAGAAGCCCAGTCTAAGAGTAAGATAAGAACTAGACAGTCTGTCAGAGATTGCAAACCTCCATTGAAATTAATGATCCTAATCAGTATCCCAGTAATGGTCTACCTATCTGGCATGGTTTATCCGATATCAGGCCAATCGAGTTAACTAATAGCTGATTTACGGTCATTTTGAATTCGATATAAATTAGTTAAAAACTAAATTTTGTTTTATAGTAATGGACTAACATCTAACACAGTTTGCAAAATATTGGGCATGTGAAAGTAAATAATGGCCGATAGAGGGCCATTTTGAATTTGATCAAGTCAAAATTTTCCAAGATGCATCCTCAGCTGAAATCTCACATTTCATTCTATAGTAATGGTCTAGCCATCTAGCACGGTTTACCAAATATCGCCCATGTGAAAGTGAATAATGGCCGATAGGAGGCCATTTTGAATTTGATCAAGTCAAAATTTTTCAAGATGCATCCTCTCCTGAAATCTCACATTTTGTTTTATAGTAATGGTCTAGCCATCTAGTACGGTTTACCAAATATCAGCCATGTGAAAATGAATAATGGCCGAAAAGGCGGCCATTTTAAATTTGATCAAGTCAATTTTTTTCAAGATGCATCCTCATCTGAAATCTCACATTTCGTTTTACAGTAATGGTCTAGCCATCTAGCACGGTTGACCAAATAACGGCCATGTGAAATTGAATAATGGCCGATAAGCGGCCATTTTGAATTTTATCGAGTCTAATTTTTTCAAGATGCATCCTCTCCTGAAATCACACATTTTGTTTTATAGTAATGGTCCAGCCATCTAGCACGGTTTACAAAATAACGGCCATGTGAGAGTGAATAATGGCCGATAAGCGGCCATTTTAAATTTTATCGAGTCAAATTTTTTCAAGATGCATCCTCTCCTGAAATCACACATTTTGTTTTATAGTAATGGTCTAGCCATCTAGCACGGTTTACCAAATAACGGCCATGTGAAAGTGAATAATGGCCGATAAGCGGCCATTTTGAATTTTATCGAGTCGAATTTTTTCAAGATGCATCCTCTCCTGAAATCACACATTTTGTTTTATAGTAATGGTCTAGCCATCTAGCACGGTTTACCAAATAACGGCCATGTGAAAGTGAATAATGGCCGATTGGCGGCCATTTTGAACTTTGACAAAATGATTTTTTCAAAATACATCCTCTCCTGAAGCCTTACAATTTGTTTTATAGTAATGGTGTAGATATCTTGAGCGGTTTTCATGATATTCCACAATATCTGGCCTTTCGAGGTGAATAATGGCTGATAGGCGGCCATTTTGAATTTTATCAACTTCAAATTTTTCAGGATGCATCCTCTCCTGAAACCTTACAATTTATTTGATATTAATGGTGTAGCTATCTTGAGCGGTTTTCATGATATTCCGCAATATCAGGCCTGTCGAGGTGAATAATGGCCGACAGGCGGCCATTTTTAATTTTATCGACCTGAAATTTTTCAAGATGCATCCTCTCCTGAAACCTCACAATTTGTTTTATAGTAATGGTGTAGCTATCTTGAGCGGTTTTCATGATATTCCGCAAAATCTTTCAGTCGGATTTACCGATGTTATAAATTAGGTCAAAGTGCTGGGTCAACTTTAAGGTCAAGGTCCAAAAACCTGAAAAGGCACAACTAGGGACCTTAGAGAACATGTATGTGCAATATGACTGTCATCGGCCCAGTACTTTTCGAGATCTGCTCCGGAAACGAAGTGCGCGTCAAAACGTCTAAATAGGTCATAGTTCTGAACCAGAAGTAGGTCAAAGTTCAAATACCCCAAAAGGCACAACTAGACCCCCTAGGGGTGTTGTGTGTGAAATTTGAAGCCAATCGGACAAGTACTTTCAGAGATATGCTCCGGAAACGAATTGTTTACGGACGGCCCAACGGCCCAACGCCGTCACATCATCATTTTCCCTCTGCAACCTTGCGTATTGAATTCAGATTAAAAATATTTTAACCCGTCCATTAGCCACCTGGAAGTAACCCACATACCAAAAATTGTTATCCTAGCTTATTTTCTCACAAAGTTATAGGCAAAAGAAGAGGCCAAAAAAAAACGGAGGTAGAATCCATAGCTCCCTTCGCTCACCTACGGTGACGGCGGGAGCTAATTAAAGGGTTGATGATATGGGGATCAAAATGTCACCAAAACAATTACCCAGTGGTATTTTATGGCTATGTGAAGTATGAGGAAGCAGAAGTTGATAGATTAGTAGCTATCTTGAAAACAAATAACTGAGGTGGGGCAGACCGTGTGGAATACAGTAAGCAGCTGCATCGGCAAGGGCTGCTTAATTATAACAATTAAAACTGATTTTTGACGGCACGGGTATAATATATATGACAGTATTGTGACCCCCTGTAGGACTGAGAGTGTCAGCCTCAACAAACTAATCAGCGTCATAGGAAGAACAAAGGGACGGGCGGTGATAGTGTTATAACACATCAGACCAACAAACACTTGACATGTCACTTGATCCACCGTCTACGACGCTGGACCAACAGTAAAATAGACGTCTCGTTTATTTGCTTGGTGGTCTACTCTATAATTTCTCCTCTAAGAAATCAACAGACGCTATGCATGTTTCTCAATGCTGGCACATCCTCCTCAACATTGCCCCGGCATTGAATCTTCCGTGAGAAACACACTGCGATAATGATGAAATACCACTAGAGTACAACAACCCAGCAAACACTAGGCGTTGAGCCACCATTGTTTTTAATGTTAGCCGGGTTTCTTCGACGTCAGACCAACATTAAAACATTGGTTTACTGTCATGTATAATAACTACTGGAGTTACCGGGAAGAATTACCGCTGCCTGTTGCAGGCTAAAGTTGGGATGCGGTCTGTAACAAAGTTTTTTTGAAAATGTGGTATGCTAAATAATCAATAATAAACTAAACAACATTCGCAAATGGCATAACACTGACACATAATGGCCACAAAGAGCAAATGATAGGGTATCAATCTCGACAGAGGGTAGACGGTACACAGACTTTTCGCCCCATAGTCAGTTCGCATCATTTTTTAGTGAGACGTTTTGCCTCCAACTCATACTTAGGAAAGACGTTTCGCCCCCACCCCATAAATAAGTAAGACGTTTTGCCCCCGTCTTCATAGTTCAGGAAGACGTTTCGCACCCAAACAATATTTTGCCACCATTGTTTTTAATGTTAGCCGGGTTTCTTCGACGTCAGACAAACATTAAAACATTGGTTTACTGTCATGTATAATAACAACTGGAGTTACCGGGAAGAATTACCGCTGCCTGTTGCAGGCTAAAGCTGGGATGCGGTCTGTAACCAAGTTTTTTTAAAAATCAAAGCCATCGAAATATACGCTAGGTAAATTTTAAAAGTTTGGGGTGCAGTTTCTAACCAGGATGCGGTTACTAACCAGCAATATATGGTATGCTAAATAATCTATAAACTATACAACATTCGCAAATGGCATAACACTGACACATAATGGCCACAAAGAGCAAATGATAGGGCATCAATCTCGACAGAGGGTAGACGGTACACAGACTATTTGCCCCATAGTCAGTTCGCATCATTTTTTAGTGAGACGTTTCGCCCCCAACTCATACTTAGGAAAGACGTTTCGCCCACACCCCATAAATAAGTGAGACGTTTCGCCCCCGTCTTCATAGTTCAGGAAGAAGTTTCGCACCCAAACAATATTTTAGAAAGACGTTTCGCACCCAAACCATATTTCAGAAAGACGTTTCGCACCCAAACCATATTTCATAACAAGACTACATAAGTCCAGGAGCTCCCGCTCCGAATTAGAATTTGATTTAAGCAATTTTGTGTAGGGTTATTAATGTAGTCCTAGTCTAGGTCAAAAATCAAGACGCAAGACAACTAGGTCTAAGAAGCCCAGTCTAAGAGTAAGATAAGAACTAGACAGTCTGTCAGAGATTGCAAACCTCCATTGAAATTAATGATCCTAATCAGTATCCCAGTAATGGTCTACCTATCTGGCACGGTTTACCCGATATCAGGCCAATCGAGTTAACTAATAGCTGATTTACGGTCATTTTGAATTCGATATAAATTAGTTAAAAACTTAGGGGGCATCCTCCGCCGAAACCTCAAATTTTCTTTTATAGTAATGGACTAACATCTAACACAGTTTGCAAAATATTGGGCATGTGAAAGTAAATAATGGCCGATAGGGGGCCATTTTGAATTTGATCGAGTCAAAATTTTCCAAGATGCATCCTCAGCTGAAATCTCACATTTCGTTCGATAGTAATGGTCTAGCCATCTAGCACTGTTTACCAAATATCGCCCATGTGAAAGTGAATAATGGCCGATAGGAGGCCATTTTGAATTTGATCAAGGAAAATTATTCAAGATGCATCCTCTCCTGAAATCTCACATTTTGTTTTATAGTAATGGTCTAGCCATCTAGTACGGTTACCAAAAACCGGCTATGTGAAAGTGAATAATGGCCGATAGGCGGCCATTTTGAATTTGATCCGAGTCAATTTTTTTCAAAATGCATCCTCTCTTGTAATCTCACATTTTGTTTTATAGTAATGGTCCAGCTATCTAACACGGTTTACCAAATATCAGCAATGTGAAAGTAAATAGTGGCTGATAGGAAGCCATTTTGAATTCGATTGAGTCGAAAGTTTTTAAAAGGCATCCTCTCTCGAAACGTCACATTTTGTTTTATAGTAATGGTCTAGCTATCTAGCACGGTTTACCTGATATCAGGCCTATCGAGGTAAATAATGCTGATTGTCGGCCATTTTGAATTCGTAAGTTAAAAATTTTCAGGGTGCATCCTCCCCCGAAAACTCACACTTTGTTTTATAGTAATCAGGTAATGGTCTAGCCATCTAGCACGGTTTACCAAATATCAGCAATGTGAAAATGAATAATGGCCGAAAAGGCGGCCATTTTAAATTTGATCAAGTCAAATTTTTTCGAGTTGCATCCTCATCTGAAATCTCACATTTCGTTTTACAGTAATGTTCTAGCCATCTAGCACGGTTGACCAAATAACGGCCATGTGAAAGTGAATAATGGCCGATAAGCGGCCAATTTGAATTTTATCGAGTCGAATTTTTTCAAGATGCATCCTCTCCTGAAATCACACATTTTGTTTTATAGTAATGGTCTAGCCATCTAGCACGGTTCACCAAATAACGGCCATGTGAAAGTGAATAATGGCCGATTGGCGGCCATTTTGAACTTGGACGAGTTGAATTTTTTCAAAATGCATCCTCTCCTGAAGCCTTACAATTTGTTTTATAGTAATGGTGTAGATATCTTGAGCGGTATTCACGATATCCCACAATATCAGGCCTGCCGAGGTGAATAATGGCTGATAGGCGGCCATTTTGAATTTTATCAACTTGAAATTTTTCAAGATGCATCCTCTCCTGAAACCTTACAATTTATTTGATATTAATGGTGTAGCTATCTTGAGCAATTTTCATGATATTCCGCAATATCAGACCTGTCGAGGTGAATAATGGCCGATAGGCAGCCATTTTTAATTTTATCAACTTGAAATTTTTCAAGATGCATCCTCTCCTGAAACCTCACAATTTGTTTTATAGTAATGGTGTAGCTATCTTGAGCGGTTTTCATGATATTCCGCAAAATCTTTCAGTCGGATTTACCGATGTTATAAATTAGGTCAAAGTGCTGGGTCAACTTCAAGGTCAAGGTCCAAAAACCTGAGAAGGCACAACTAGGGACCTTAGAGAACATGTATGTGCAATATGACTGTCATCGGCCCAGTACTTTTCGAGATCTGCTCCGGAAACGAAGTGCGCGTCAAAACGTCTAAATAGGTCATAGTTCTGAACCAGAAGTAGGTCAAAGTTCAAATACCCCAAAAGGCACAACTAGACCCCCTAGGGGTGTTGTGTGTGAAATTTGAAGAAAATTGGACAAGTACTTTCAGAGATATGCTCCGGAAACGAATTGTTCACGGACGGCCCAACGCCGTAACATCATCATTTTCTCCTCTGCGACCTTGCGTATTGAATTCAGATTAAAAATATTTTAACCTGTCCATTATCCACCTGGAAGTAACCCACATACCAAAAATTGTTATCCTAGCTTATTTTCTTACAAAGTTATAGGCAAAAGAAGAGGCAAAAAAAAAACAGAGGTCCATAGCTCCCTCCGTCTCACCTACGGTGACGGCGGGAGCTAAAAAGACGTTTCGTCCCTAAGTCATATTTAGGAAAGACGTTTCGCACCCATTTCATTATTAGGAAAGACGTTTCGCCCCCTCTTCATATTTTGGTAAGACGTTTCGCCCCCTAATCAGAAAGACGTTTCGCCCCCAATAGTTATAATTTGGAAAGACGTTTCGCACCCTTTTCATAATTAGGAAAGATGTTTCGCCCGCTATTCATCAATCAGCATGATATTTATTTTTAAAAAAGACGTTTCGCACCCTAATTATAAAACAGCATACGATTGCCGTCCCATGCATTATTCAGAAAGAAGTTTCGCCCTCTCTTTATATTTACGGAAGACGTTCTGCACCCTACTTTTAAAATCTGTATAATATTCGTGAAGATTACATGCCCACATTGGTTCAACGTCTCGGTTAAAACTAACGAAAATATCTAGGCCTACTTGAATAGAGAAAAAATAATTATTCGTAATACTGCACAACAATATAGCGTCGTCACGCCTGATGTAGATCACGCCGTGTTGATTGCAATTGAGCAGGATCAGCCTAATAAACCCCCCCCCCCCTCCCGACCCTTTAGATTCGCTCTCCTGGTACATGTAGCCTAATGCAAGTATACAATTCTTACTCCATGAACGTATATATTTATATGAATCTGTATGTTAAACAATATCAATTTTACAAAACAGAATACGGTAGGCCTAAATATAAACGCAAGTTTTAATAGATAGATATACTACTATTTATTAGTTAAAACAATAATAGTCTGCAATTAATTGTGATGGTCTAAATAATATGTTTTGTGGTATGTCGAAATGTTTTCTTGGCCGTTATAAGAATGGGGGCGAAACGTCTCACATAAGGGTTCAAAATGTCTTAATTTAGAAAGGGGGCGAAACGTCTTTTCCAGGGGGCGAAATGTCTTCCCTAGGGGGGCGAAACGTCTCAATAGGGGGCGAAACGTCTCAATAGGGGGCAAAACGTCTCACATTGAGGGCGAAACGTCTTCCGTGGGTGCGAAACGTCTCACAGGGGGACGAAACGTCCTAAACTGGGACAAGTCGTCACGGCGACGGGGGCAAAACGTCTTGAAGGTGGGTACGAAACGTCTTGGGGGGCGAAACGTCTATGGTGCGAAATGTCCTGGAGCCGGGTAGACTACTCTCCGGATTTATTTTGCTCGGGTCAAAAACCATAAATAAGTCGCACTGTAGTATAAGTCTCTCCAGCCTCCAAAAGTGGGCTTTAAAAAAAGTTTGTCTTTATATGCCAGCAAATACGGTAACTTGCTATTGAGTAAAGCAAATTTAATTGCCTCTTTGATTGATAAAATATACTCTGTTAAATTTCTTTCATTGCTTTAAATGTATGAAAAAGAGTAGAGAATAATTAAAGGGTTACCGTAAACAGAATGACATTTCATATATTGAGATTATAGTTGTAATCAAAACCACACAGAGTATATACTTTCAGCAGGACAAGGTTTGAGAAAGCAAATATTATTTAGTCATAGGATTTCTAGTCTAAACATGAATATTATAAAGGTAAAAATTATTGATTTTATGGAGCACACACCTGTAATCCATGTTCTCCTGCATCATATTTATTGTCCCCATCAAGAGACTCAACTGTAATATACTCCTTGAAAGATTCCATGACTAAAAACAAATATCGGATAAGTATGATACTTGCAGAAATTGTTCTGATTCAGAGACAAAAATACATTTTTTTACAATCAATAAATCGATTTTCAATTTTTTGCTGGGCAGTAATTTATTTTCTTAATTCAAAATGTAATGGCTATGGAAACTAATGAAACTTTTGTAAACTAAATATATGACTGTTGTACATGCATTCATGCAAACTGAATCATTTCTACAACAGTTCTAGAATAGTAATTGATAATTAATTCCAGTATTTTCAACTTGAATCTATAGAAAGTATAAATTATCTGAGATTTAAAAAAAAATTCACTTACTGCTTTTTTTCCCTTTTATGTTAAGTTGAACATCATAAAAAGGTTCTGTTCGTGATGACATGTATTCCACATGCTTGCATTTTATGTATGACTAAAAAAAAAAATTGAAGTTTCAGTTTTCTAAAATTGAAAAAACTTCCCCTCAATTAAAAAAAAGATTTGAACCACCTCAATTATATTATAATCAAGTAAATCTACCACTTGAAAAGTAGAGCTAGGTATATTGATGCAGCTCTTACTAAATGACTTCAATTCCACCTTTTAATCATCACCTTTCGATTTACATCAATATCATATTCGACATACTGATAAATAAGTAGCAAAATGTGCTATGGACAAAATCATTTGGATCTATTTTGTATTAATACATCACACTCACCAGCATTTTGCCTTCAAACAGTTTAGGAATAGTCCCCTCCACACAAGTTCCTTTCATTTTACTTTCCATGTTATCCAAAAGCTTAAGTAATAAAATAAATTAAACAAATAAGTGATACCACTGATCATAATGCACAAATGCCAAGCTGCTTCACTGAAATATCAGGATATTTGAAAAGAAGGACAAGAGCATACTCTACATTATTGAACTTCTCCGAGAACTGGTTATTAGAACAAATTTGAGCAAGATACATGAAAAACTTGTCGAGTTATTGTGCACGCAAGTAAATGTTAACTGCGGTGCTGATGCCGACGCCAACAACGACAAATTTCAATTACAATAACCCACCTTTTCAATAAAAAGGCGGGCTAAAAAAGATAACAAAACTATTTGCATAAGCAAATTATAGAGGATTAATAGATCTTTCCGGTTTTTAAACTTGAATAAACTTAACTAGGTGACATTTCTTGTTGATTATCTTGGCCAGGCTATAAATATTACCTGTTAGGTAATTGTTAATATACTGATCATACAATGTTAAGCAAGTTATAATGCTGAAAATATTATAGTGTGTGTTCACTATCTCTTTGGTGGGAGGATATATTTATTTGGTGTAGACTAAAGGTGTTCATGCACACTGAAGTCTTAGCAAGGAAATATATTTTATTGAATTTTTTTAGCTCCACAGCCCCACCATGAAATACACGGAAAAACCTGATAAAAATAATATACTTCCATTGGCAAGTACAATTTTTTTTGTTATTTTACCTCAAAAATGTCAGCTAAAAATTAAATTGAAAAAAATGGGATACTTGTATTAATGATTTGGCAGTTATCATATCATTACAAAGAATAATTGTCCCCTTGCTATGATCCACAACAATGATATTCTTTCGATAATGAGACAGTTTGCTCAACCATATAATTATACATGTATCTTCTCCAATAAGGAAAAAGTTGGGCAACCAAAAAATAGCAAAAATAATAGCTAAGCTTAGTTTATGAACCTTTATGCTATTGAAATAAGTCAACAGAAAAAAAACACTTACAACTCTACATAGTTCTTGAACATCATGTTGCATAAAAGAATCTAGAGTTTCCCACCTGAAAACAATTGAAATAATAAACTCAATATACCTATTTATAAAACATATTGAAAAAATCCAGTAATATAATAAATCAACCATTTATTTTTTTTCACCCATAATTGAACTTGTCCGAGACTAGTTATTAGTAACATGCATAACAATTTGAGCAGGATACACAAAAAACTTTTTTAAAGTTATCGCACTAAAAAAATTGCTAAATCACAATAAATAGACCATTTAATTTTTTTTTCTGCCAATATTGAACTTGTTACTACTGGTCATTAGTAAAATGAACAACAAACTTGAACAGGATAGATGAAAAACTTTTGAAGTTATCGTGCCCACAATGTCAAATTATTAACACAAAATGTGAAGAATCGCAATAAATTGGCCATATTGATTTTTATTCAGCCATTATTGAACTTGTCCGAGGACTGGTTATTAGCAACATGCACTTACACATTTGAGAAGGATACATGAAAAACTTTTCAAGTTATCGTGCCCACAAGCAAATGTTAACGCCAACGCTGACAGACTTCAATTGCTATAGCCCACCTTTTTTAAAAGTGGGCAAATAAAAAGTACTCAATCTGAGGATTGTGCCTTGCTTAGCAAATTAAACTATTCTGTCAGATTGTATCATAGGACAACTGAATTTTCGCGCCACACTCCCCCCTCCTAAAAAAACTCGTATCCCTAACAAAAACCTAATCAATCAGGTAAATGGCCACTATACCCGCAGTCAGATTAACTTGCATCGTATGTTTTTCGCCTATTTCTCAGTCAATTCTCAACCGATTTTCATGAAATTTCGCAAGGACTATTTTCGAGTCACTACCGTGAAATTTTCATCGTCGGAAAATACTGTATCGCAAACAGTTACACCATCTGGCATGTAATACAATTCAGTGCTAAAAACAAATTTTAATTTAACCAGTTTAACGGGTTTATAGAGGGACGTCATAATTAGTACAAATTTACTACATGTCCAATGGTCTAACTTTTGAACAATATAATATATTTTTTGATGAAAATTTCATGGACCGGTAGTCGCCGCGTGACTCGAAAATAGTCCTTGCAAAATTTCATCGAAATTGGTTGAGAATTGTCTGAGAAATCGGCGAAAAACATGCGATACAAGTTAATCTGACAGCGAGTATATTTCAAAATCATAATGTGACAAATCCTCAATCAGTTCAGACTATCAAAGGACAAATGCATTAAGGCGATACATTTTTTTATTTAAATTTCGATATTTCTATTTCTGATACTCCCTGCTTAGCAAAAACCCAGGTCTACATCTGAATATTTTGATAACAATTTGCATGCTTAGGTTCAGTAGCCAAAATAAAACGTGACGGAGGATACGACAATGACATTCAATGCAAAACCAGTGAGCATTCATTGCTAAGATTGGTAATTAACAGCTATAAAACATATTATGGAGAAAGTTTGAGTACACTTTCTGTTCAGCTATGCATGGCATTTAGGTAAACTAGAAAAAATTGTTCGGAATGAATATAAAAAAATGAACAAGAAAGCAGCCATCTGTTACTGTTACCTATTTTAGATTTAGTAAACCCAAATTTCCAATGGATTAGCATGCTGTAACACTAGGTTAACTTTGTTAACCAGTGTGGTTTGGGCTACCG
Organism: Flabesymbios commensalis; assembly: GCA_964017125.1. Taxonomy (NCBI): domain Eukaryota; kingdom Metazoa; phylum Annelida; class Polychaeta; order Terebellida; family Flabelligeridae; genus Flabesymbios; species Flabesymbios commensalis. The sequence continues at coordinate 45,353,439 of OZ024904.1, forward strand.
CCATATCAAATAACACAGGTCATGCTGTGACAGCAGATATAATGTAAATCCTGCCTCTCATAATTAATTATTAACAATAACAGTTTGTCGTAGTTTACAAGAAGGAAAGTTAAATTTCTGGCAATTTTAGAAGCAGGGAAGCAAAGTAGAATTCCAATAAAATGAATTGTGTGAAAGGTTTTTGTTGGGGACAACTTTTTCTACCAGACAAATTTGGATAACAGTACCTTAAAAATAAATTAATAACTTTTGAAAATAGCTTCACTAAAAAATCTAAATGGACACTAAACAGTCATTGTGAAATTGTTTGCTCCCAAAAGTTAATGAGGTCATTGCCTGAAATTACTGATTAAATAATGATCTGTTCAAAACTTCCTTAAAAAAGCGTTTTTTTGTTACTGTTAGTCACCATAGTAACTAAAAGGTTCTTTACATGGGGACAAAATGCTGTCCACAAAAGTAATGACAAATAAACAAGAGTTGGGATCTAGGCTTGTTGCTATTTAAGAAACAAATAATTGCGGCGGCGGTGGCGGACAATGTGAAATACAGTGAGCAGCCCGTGTCTGGCGAAAGCTGCTTAATGATTGAAATCTTGGCTGTACATAACAATTTGAGGATACTTGCCCAAAAGATTTTGTGAGTTTCTTGGTCCCTACAGGCTTGTCACTAAACTGTAGCTCATAGAAGACTCTTTGCAATGCCAGAGGCACACTTTTTATTGTATCATCACTTTCTGTGGGCATCAGATAAACCGCCTAAATGGGTAAAACATATGTCTTATAATATTGATTAAATCATTATAGAAGATTTAGAAAGTAAATATATATATGAAAAATAACTAAAACACTGAATTAAAGTTATTACACAAATTTGGACAGACATATGACTAATTATATTAGCCATAAATCACAAAATATATAATTCAATATTTTAGCACATACCGTATATCCCCGCGTATAATGCGACGCCATGTATAATACGAGTTAAGATTTGAGGCCTAGGATGACCTGAAAAACGTCTACCCCTCTGTATAATACGACCCCAAATTTTTAGTGTCGGCAGCGTCCCGGTCGGCAGCGTTCCGGGCCATTTAAATGTGAGGCATGGATATTATCTTATACTAATATATAGCGCTGTGACACCTGCATAGACGATGCTCAATGACGGGAACAGCGGCAACAGTACAGCTCTACAAAACCAAAGGGCAGTATCTGCTTACTTGTAAAGTAAGCAGATACTGTATTTCCATTTTCCACGGCAGAGTGGATGTCATCGGGACTGTCTCGATGGGCAGACATTCTGAGGCCTGCATAGGCTACATATATATACACACAGATTTTAAAATACCCGTATTTATATTTCGCCGACAAATTTATATTATTTTAATTTATCTATTACAAAGACCATATTTTAACATCGTCGTGCTCAAATAAGAACATTCCAAGATGCAATGTGATTGTAAAACATTTGCAGACTAGCCCCATTGTCTAGACACAAGAGGTGTTTGGTTGTATAAGGTGTCCGGGTGCAATAACACAGCAGCGCTTCATGAACTACAGCTAACAGATACCACTATTTGCTCAATACCGTATCAGCCGCGGCAACAGCGGTAGGTGTTAATGTTATCCCAGCAATATGGACATTCTGAGGCCTATATGTATAGAATTTGCGATAGGAGATATAAACAGTGGTATCCTGTTATATTTCATCAACGCATTCTCTCATTCCAATAGGAAAATATCATGTTCAGATTTGTCGTACACAATAGAACACGCCCATATGAAAGGCAACTTAGATTAAATCATTATTAATATAAATGAACAGGTCAGGAGTGTGAATTGGTTGCAGACTAACGACGTCATATATCTGCCCGTGGTTGTCAAACTTGCCACGCGCGTCAGCGGGAATGTGAGACGGGGGCTCCCAGCAAACACGACACATTCATCCAATGCTGGTACAGTGTTGTGCCAGCATCGCTGACGGTGGCCCAACATTGTACCAGCACTGGGTGAACGTCTCTTGTTTGCTACTAGTTGGAAAGGAACAGTCTTGTTGTATCTGTGTATAGGCCTGCTTACCATACACGCCGACTAGCCTACGTTTCTACCGCTAGAAAACTTACCGCTGAACTACCGCTACAGAGCTAAAAAATTGTATTAAATTCTACATCTATGTATAATACGAGGTGCCTTTTTGTGACATGAATAGCTAAGAAAAAACATCGCATTATACACGGGGATATACGGTACATTTGAACCTGAAATGAACAAGACTACAGGAGCTCCCACTGATTGAGACAGCCGAGTATAGTAGCACTCAAGATTTTTTGTTCTCAGGATTTTCATCACTTGTATTTAATTAAGATTTAGTACACACAGCGGGAAGTGTCTTAGGTCATTGAAATGGAATCAAATTATTTTCAAACAAGAGGCCTAAAGTCCTATATCATTCCCCGCCATAAATTAGGTTACAGTTTTTGTGGTCACAAATATTTAAAAAGTTGACTTGTGGTGGCCATTTTAAATTTCAGTAAAATCACCTGCACATCTCCATGTCGTGGAGTTTTTGAATTTTAATAATTTCTGACTTTAAGTTTTAGAGTTTTTGCGCCCACAACAAATTTTGGAGTTGACCTCTGGCAGTCATCGTAAATTTTGGTAGCATCTTTAAAAAATCACTTGCACATCTCATGTTGCTAGGAATGTCATGTTAAAATTGAAAAAAAAGGGACCAAACTAAATTTTTGAGTTTTTGCACCCACAAAAAATTGAAAATGATCTGTGAAAAAGTCTTGAAAAAGTCACCTGCACATCTCCATATCATGGGGAATGTGATAGTAAAATTTGAATATTTCTGACTTAAGTTTTAGAGTTTCTGCGCCCACAAAATATTTTGACCTCTTGCGGACATTTTGAATTTTGGTAGCATTAAAAAATCACTTGCAAATCCCTATTTTGCTAGGAATGTCATTAAAATTTCCAAAAAAATTGACCAGTAGTTTTTGCGCCCTGAAGAAAACGTGAAGCCTGACTGAATCCTGAGGCGACTAAAATCCCCCCTCCCCTACGGGCAGGGGATAAAAATGCTTTTGAAATCATTTGCAATTTCTTACTTACTCCTCTCAGCATCCCTCGCTATGAGGGAGCTCGGCTCATGGAAAAAAATTAGAGCAATCATTTGTTCATTTCAGAAAAATTACCCCCCCCCCCCTTAAAAAAGCCAGAGCTTTTAGGTGAAAGTGATATGTTTAGATTTCTCTGACACAGTCCCTACACAGTCACTACATTGACCCAGCATTGGGCCAACTTATTGTGATGGCTGGGTACTGCATTATGTTGTCTCTGTGTCTGCTGGCGTGATCGCAATACATAGCAGTACAGGCTACAGGTACACTCACAGCAGGGTGGCCTTCATCCCTTGATGTTTACCAATTGTCATTTGATCATTGCACATATTTATGCACATATATAGCCAAACTCCACTAACACAGAAAACTGGCCCAACATTTTCTTAATATTGCCACAAGATTGATATAATTATATGTGAACATATATGACCAGCCACGCGAAAAGGGCCGAAACTTCCATATTTTCAAAATTGCTTTTTTTGGTTTATTCGATGGCCTGTTTCATCAACTGAATTTTTTTTTCTTAATCTTTATTACTTTTTTGTTTCATAAGATTTTTATTGTTTTAAAATTTAGTTACGGGTATGTAATCATTTAAATTACATTTTAAATGACGTCATAAATAATTTTAATAAAGCCGCGGGGAGGTACCTTATTGATATTATAACATTAACCAAGATCAAAGTAAAAAGGTACAAAGTAAAAGGTACAGGGTTTCTGTCATATAATTAGAAAAAATAAGCTGAAAAATACCTTTTTTAAAGTAAATAAATGTTAGAAATAAGATGAAGAACATTATTTAAAGTTATGATTTCTTCTTAAATGATAAAAAAATAGCAGTGTTCCCCCCAAAGCGTCTAAGCGTCACGGCACCATGACGCTTTAATTTTTTACCCTGACGCTTCAGTAAGTGCCGTGACGCTTTCAGAAATCCCGTGACGCTTTTAACAATGCCTTGATGCTTCCGTACAACATTGGCATCGAGTTGCGATGTCCAGCGATAAAGATAAGATTAGATCTTACAGCATTACATTGGCCTACTGCATTGCCGCATGGCAGTGCGTGGCTCGTCTGTGCGCATGCCCGGTGGTCATATAATGTCACGTGGTCAGGCACTGTTGGCGGGTCTATCAGCGTGTAGCTGGCTGCATGCGCCCAGCAAACACGATACAGTATAGTATGTGTAGTACGTTGATGTAATGTTGACCTCATGTTGGTCCATCGTCGGCAACGCTGGCTCAACATTAAAGCGCGTTGTTCCACCTGCCGTGTTTGACGCGATAACAGAGCATACGCCTGGTGTGTCACAATGCTCAACCGTGTCTACACGAACCCAACGTCAACACAGCGTTGGGTATTAATAGGCAATGAAGTGTGCTGGCTGAGATAAGTTGGGGTGTAACTTATGATATTCTCTGAAAGCAAAACAAGTGATGCCGACCTTGTTTGTGTTCATTAAAGGCTGGGCCGATGTCACCAGTTGCTCGTATTTAAACCAACTTGTTTTCTGGTATTAGCAAGTTCTGATGATAATCCAACCAGAGATATTATAATATCAACTGTCTCTGATCAAACGGCGTGGCACTGATCTATTAAGGCCTAATGAATTTATTTCACCCCCAAACAAACAGCATGCTATTGAACAGATCTCGTATTGACCAGTTTCTGAATCATTACGTTATGCCTAGTGTCTAATGGTCTAAAGATTTTTTTGAAATCATTTTTGTGAATAGAACGTGTAGGTTAGTCTATTGTTTGTAATTATTCACAATGCGATTTAATCCAATAGTTTTGTCAGACACGAATCATTTCATTCTCAGGCCCCCACCCATTACATGGTATTTCTCTATTATCATAGTTTGATACAGGCCTAGGGCATAATGGACCACTTAACAAAGTAGACACTACATATTTCATTCGTCACTGCATAGGCCCCTACACAAATTTAAAAATAATTTGCTGTGTACATATATGAGAAAATTTGTGGTCTATATCACAAGGGTTTTAAATGTCAAACTGGCACTTAGTTTTTATATATCAGGTCTACATGCAGAATCAGTGTTTATTTTTTTACAAGCACAAACAGTGGATACAAATTAATGCTGTAAGCCACCAAAATGCATATAAAGAGGTCTTCTGATTAAAATTTCAGGGGGGAGCATGCCCCCAGACCCCATAGACTGTGCGCGCCGCGAAATTGTGCACCGCGCGCGAAATGTACGCAGCTGAAACCGAACCGACAAGTACCATGATGCTTTCTCATTTTTCTGGGGGAAACCCTGAATAGTACTTAATAAAGCAATGTTATATCATGCACTAATATACCATTAAAAGATAATGTTCATGTAGCACTGTTTTATCATAATTAATTTTGCATTCCTCAGTTATGAATGCATGCTTTCAGAGCTGGCACAAGGGGTGCATGCATAAGAGGGGACTAGTGTACAAAAGTCTGTAAATTTTTTTTAAAAGACCAGCTCTAAACTACGGATAAAGTGAACTATACTTATTGTAGAACATAATCTAATTATATTTATATCTTACCTTTCTGAGTTGGTTGGTGAAGAAGAGTGTTTGAAGAAGAGAGTTCATGTAACAAGTTGCTCCCTGGTTTTTAAGCCCGACACATCCAGTGTGCTTCTTGGAATCCCAGCTAAACAATTGATTGAAATATTTATCCTAGCTACATCAGTCTTCTGCAGTGTAACTTGATTTGTAAATCATATCTTTGTATCTTTAAGACTAAGGGGATATATTTTCAAAAAAGTATGTACTTGTTTCCCCAGTTCTAACTAGCAGTTTATTAGTAATCCAGCACACCTACCTCACACCATGTGGAGCATCTGCAACTACATGAACTTCTAATGCAATACTATCAATTTTGCTGTCATAGTAGCCTTTTTCTGCATCCAGTAATTCCTTCAAATAAATAATTATGCAAAATTTTTCAAAATTCAACAAGACCAGCTGACTGACCACCAAGGTGCTAAATAGTCCAAAAATAAGGTATATAGATAAAAATGTTCAGAATCATGTCACCCTATTCAGCATTCGAAATAAGGGTTGAGATATAGGTTGTCCAGTTGACAACCAATCCCTACATTTCTGGTTGTCCGCCAAATTTTTTGGTTGTCTTGACAAAAAGACCCAGCTTGAAGAAATCAATGGTGCCATGACTGCCGCAGTGTGTCAAATCAGTTTTCACACTGTGACTGACCATCTGATCTTCTAATGTTTAATACTGCCCCGACAAATAATCATTGATGCAATGTAAAACGCAATTTATATGAATACAGTGACAAAACAACTAATAAAAATTAAAACCATATTATAATTCATACAGGGACATTAGACTTAACAACAGTGAGCATAATGATAAAAGAAGATATATCAAGTTGACAGATCACAGGAATACGCAGCGACAGCCCGCCATTTTGTTTTTTGTACATAATATAAACAGTGGTTAAGCAAACACAGTTTGTGTGAAATATGGGTGATAACATAGCCTAATATTGACATATTATTAATGTATGGATTGGCAGAATTGTAGTTGTTATCAAGATTGATTGAGAATAAAAAAATTAAACAAACTTGCATAGATATCACAAAAAAACGGCAAAAAAGCAGTCGTTATTCCCACCATTTTCACCGCAAAAAACGCTTGAATAAAACTTTAGAATGGCAAAATTGTATTGTAATATTGGATAAATAGGTTGTCCATGCAGATAACCACAACAATACTTTTGGTTGTCCTCCTAGCATTTGGTTGGCCCGGACAAACAGATGTATGCTTATTTTGAACGCTGCTATTAAATTATCTAAAAAAAAAGTAAATAACTTACATTCCATGGAAGAAAAGAGCTAAACCCCCAGTCATTTTCTTTACTGAAGAAGAGATGTTGAATTTCTGTAATAAAAATTACATAAAAAGATGTTAATGAAACACAATTACAACAGGATACAGGTATATGATAAAATCAGATAACATTATAGACATTAAAAGCATCAGCAAAATCAGCCACTCTGGTGGCAACAGGGTATGATATCATTTGCTGCCTTGCGAGTAAAAAGCTCAATAAACTAGGCCTAAATATCACATACTTACCCCCCCCCCCACCAAATATTTTTAGTTCTAAAAAGTTTTTATCAGGCAGTTTTCCAAAAAGGTTGAACTCATTCAGTAAGCAAGTCATAATTGAAGATAACAGTAAACATATTCATAGAAAAAAAAAAAAAAAAATAACAAGAGGACTGAATCCCTATATCATCCCCGTTATAAAATAGGGCTTTTGTGCCCACAGCAAATTATGACACTGATACTTGGCTGCCATTTTGATTTTTTGGTAAATCTTGAAAAATCACAACTTTATATTGAAATTTGAATTAGAAAATATTGAATTAGAAATAGTAATTTCTTCCACAACCAGTGGCAGCCACTTTGAATTTTTGCAGCATCTTTAGAAAGTCACTTACACATGATAATGGGAATGTGAAAGTTTAGATTTGAGTTTTAGGCCCGCATGATGGATGCTGGCGTGATCAGAATCTTTAAAATTGGCTTGAATAAAAATGCTATTAATTAGTTTCGTTTTCAAGAAAATACAACAAAATAAATAAAGACTATAACACTAACTTCTAACAAAATCTTTTGCATTCTGTTTCTTGCTTATAATTTTCAGCTCAGCAACAGCATTACATGACCAGGATCTAAACAAAAAAGATACTATTAAATGAGCAAATAAATAAGTCGCTGATCTTCAAGTCATTTCTATGCACATGCTAAAAAGCCTAAACCACACTGGTAAAATAATTCTTCAGAGAACCATGTCATAGAGCCGGACAGCACATGAGTAAAACTCTGCAAGCGTACTTCAATTCAATCATATGCGGAGCTTTGCAAAAAGCATTGATTTTTTTTATTATAATGTCCTATAATACAACAGTATTATACAGTGTCTCATCTAGCCATTTCTAACATGGCGCAGCCTTGTGTCAGCGCCATGTTGCCCTCCATGTGCGCCATGTTGCCCTTCATGTGCGCCATGTTGCCCTTCAGGTGCGCCATGTTGCCCTTCTAATATTCAGACAGTGAAGTGCCTCATTGAACTATTGTTATATCATATTTAATCCACGAAGGCCATTGTCACAGTGGAAAACACCCCGATCACTGATGTCTCGCATTCACACCTGTGACACAATACCTGATAATGGCTTGTGTACATAGTGGTAATAGCTGGCGATGCCTACGTACTTAACTGATTCTATTTGTACCCTCAATTGGGGAGGGTGGGTTTTTGAAATGCCCAACTGAGTCAACTGGGTGGCCGGCGGGCATGATAAGGTGCCCCCAATGATTGGTGGCGCCATGCCCCTTCTGATTTCTAGATGAAACACTGATAATAATTAAATTCATTGTATCATAGAACAGATCTCATAGTAGGGTCATTGGACAAAACGTTTTTAATGTCACATTGCAAAGTGACATAATTTTTAAAAATTGTGTACTACAGTAGTCCCGCCAGACCCCCCTCAGATACAACTTCCCCTCTGATGCACCTTTTATCTGAGAACAGACTTGCCCCAAACACTTAACTCATAGAAGTGTGGCTGTTTTGACATTGAACGTCTGTGTGGTCTGGCCATTTTTGTGATTTTCAGACATATTCTGATACTCCTAATAGACATTTAGAATGATGGCATATGTATTTCCCATACACCACAAGAACACACAACATTTAACCAAAATACACTTCATTTAATTGGCCAATGTTGCCATGGTAACCGGCAGCCATTTTGTAAATGCTAATAAGGTAGTCAACTTTTGTTTAAAAATTGTATTTTTGAGATCCACGGAGATGTCATCAACAACCCTGCCATCAACGATCTTTTGTCTCCAACGACTTTTTTTCTTGCACGGAACATTTTTCTATAGGTAAAGACTTGTAATCAACGAATTTCTGTCTAACGCGACTTGCGAGCTCAAATATCTGGCAGAAGGTCATTATATTACTTGTGTCGAACGACCTCAACATTTTTCGTCACTGGAAACATTGATGAGCAAACCACTGCATGTCAGATCTGACTGTGTGGATATCATGGTTTAATAGAGACGTATAAAACTGGGAGATCAGGCTGTTGTCGCAAGAGGCCTATCCACCTCAGACCATCGATGTTACTGCACAGCAATATCACCTCGCGCACCGGTAGAAAATCATCCAGCCCTTCATGTCCAATGATCAACTAAAGATATGCCCTATGAATCAATTTAATGCTCGCTTATTTTGTATAGCGCTAATTAAACATGTATTAAAATACAAGATCGTATTAAATTGTTCAGGGAATGTAATAAGAAGATACGACATGATTAATTATACAAATAATATTGTCCATAGCACACTAAATGTCAACTGTCATTCAGTTGTGTGTTGGCTGGTAGACAGAGCGGCATCGTCATAATTACAGTACACAGTACACCTCTCTCCAGACATGAGACACGCCGACACTGACCAGCAAACACAAGACGTTGACCCAATGTTGTCTTAATGTTGGCCCACTGTCTTCGACGTCGGTCCGCATTAAAACAACATTGGGACAATGCCTTATGTTTACTGGGTGACTATACAGCTGGCACGAGACGTTGATGTAGGGTTGGCCAACATTAGAACATCGTGTCGGGACATAACATGACATAGGCCTACCTAGCACACACAAAACATTTGTATAACATTGGTACAGCGTCGGCCCAACGTCTTCGACCTTGGTCCAACATTGCAAAAATGTTACACATGTTTCGTAAATAATCCCCCAATCACTTTAATACAATACACTGCCTTAATGAGCCGTCCACGCGTGTTTATTCACACGTAGCGAACGTCCTATATCAGCGTGGTCCGGCCACATATACATAGCAGACACAAGACATTGAATCAATGGTGGTTTAACGTTGGTTCAGCGACATGCAATGACCACTATGATAATTTTTTAATCGTTATATGATCGATTCTGTCATGTATAACACGATTCAATTATATCACGATCCTGTAAAAACGATTTACTGTCCTATAGTGACACATTTAATGTGAATATACAACGCCTCATGTCTGTAAAGGGTCAGAAGCTACCTAGGCTTATATAGCGTGTGCTCTGTTAGCGTAGCTAGTGGCCATTCTGAAAAGAACGTCATAATCAGTGATTGCCGTCATTAGCCCGACATTGAACGAGCTGCCGCACACGCAAATTTTACAGCAAAAAACGTTTCTTGCGATCAGCGACTTTCTGCCACAAACGACTTTTTTTGTCTGGCAGAAGCAAGGTCGTTGGTGACAGGATCTACTGTACCAGATTTCATATTTTGAGATAACATTTCCGACTCATCTGGGAAATATCAAAAATCTCGTATTCATCTTAGAATGGAGTTCCATTTTTAGTTCTGAAACGGTTGTTACGCAGATAAATCAACCCTTTATGTTTTAGGTTCCCCATGCTGTGTTCATAGTTGCGCAAGTGATGCCATAGATCTGTGAATGGCTAAGCATTATTGCCAGGTCCGAGCTAGGCTCGAAATTAGACTTCAGCGTCTTAAATTCCAGTTCCGATCTGGGCTCGGCCTTAGACTGCTATGAGTTGAGCAACCATCATTTTTTGAACTGACTATTTTTAGATAAACTTTTACATTTTCCACGCCTAACAGCATTCACTGACTGTCTCAAAGTACAACTTTTTGCATTTTTGTTCTAATTGATGGACCAGCATAGAACCAGCATAGCGTCAACTTGAGACAGGGTCACAGTTTATTGGTTTACTCTATTTTCTCCATTTTTTAAATAAAATTCTAAAATAATATAAAAAAGTTCACTTCTTCAGGCCTAAATGTTTACTTCCGCCATTGTGGGGAAGACTGGCCACTGGGTGACGGCTGATTTATCCCCCATAAAAATATATCCCACTCCTGAAAAAAACACTTGTGTATAAATATACTAAATTACCATGATTACGAAAAACGAGACAAAACAGTGCATGCATTCCCCTTTATAAGACTGCTCCTGAATGACCTTATCCAGATCGAATAACGTTACTAAAATACACCTATAGTATAGGAGAAGTCACATTAAATCTGTCATTTTTGCAATGCGTTTTTTTCGCAGATATCTCAGGCAATTATCATTCGATTTCTATTAAATTTTGCAAGCATTATTTTCTAGCCTGAAAATTTCATGAAAAAATATTACAAATTGCATTTGGTTGAAAGTAGCTGTTTATAAACAGTATCACGTTTCCCAGTAAACACCACACGTTGACCCCATATTGTTTTAATGTTGGGCCAGAGTCGCAGAAACAATGAAATAAAATTGGGTTAACGTTGGCTCAGTGTCTACTAATCAGATGTTGGTCACCCAGTGACCCAGCATTAGACCAGCATTGAAGGCAGCAAATTAGCAGTTCAGAAACAGTGTCAGGTCTGCCAGTGGGAGCCCATTCACTGACTGGGGACCAAAAAGTTAACACTATATATGGATCGACTGTTATCACACTGTTATGACACTATGCCACAATGCATATAATTAGGCCTATTGTATTATCGAGTGCCAGCAAAACACTGCATGAATGACAATCTATTTCTGCATGTGTATAACATTTATCAAAATACAACCCATTACTATGACTCACAAATCATACTAACAGTATCCAAATGGGCGATATTGTCCGGCAATTACAGTATTTATGACATCATTGACAACAAAATTAAAATAGGCACCGATGGCACTGGATTTAAAATAGTGTTTTGTTCTAGAAATCGTGACAGATAATTACCTGCTGTAGCCGTGAACAGCCGCATTTCGTAATGGTGTGGGCTGTGGATTGCGAAATTTGTTCCAGCAGCGGGAATCAAGGCTTTTTAACACAGCAGTAAGTGAGAGCCATCGCCACTCCAATGTCAGAAAACTTCCCGCCAAACATTAAGCTGGCTACATCTCTAAGATTTCAACCTTCTACTTTAAAAAAATTTGACCCCTCTGCCCTCTCAGATACGACAACCCCTCTGATTCGACTTCCTTTCTCTGGCAGAAGGAAATGATATCACAGTAGGACTTCTGTACTGGTATAATCAACGCCTCAATCATCCCCAGCCCTGTTATGAAATGGGGTCAATAAATGAAAACATGTGTAAAATTGTATTCACAGTGGGTCAGAAAGTAGGTCAAAGGTCATTCACAGCAGAAGGTACAACTAGCCTACACCCCTGGAATGCAATATGAAAGAAATCCCTTGAGGGGTTTCAGAGATGTGCTCTGAAAAATCCATTTTGGTTGGCTAAAAAGTAGTTCATAAGTCCGAACCCCAAAAAGCACATTTACACATGACATAACACCCCCTGGCCTGAGTGATGTGTTTGAGCAATAATATGGATTATATGGAAGAAATTATCCAAGGGGTTTCAGATATATGATATGCTTAAGTTTGGAAAAGAGAAAACAGACAGACAAATTAGTCTCTTTAGAAGCTATTTTACCAAGATGTGGGTCAAAAAGTGGGCAACAAGTCCTAACCCCCAAAGGGCACATTTACAACACTTCCTGAGTGATGTGTGTAATATGAAAGAAACCTTTTCAGAGATATGTCCCGGAAAAGCGAATAATGCAGATAGACATGCTAATTAGTCTCTAAGCTATTTTGGCAAAGACATGTAAATTGTAAGTCAAAAGTCACAACCCCCGAAAAAAGCACATCTAAACACCCTGGGGGATAATTACACTTCCTACAGTGCAAAGTGTGACGTCCGTCCATGCACAGCTATCACATCTGGTAATTTGTGCCCACAGTCTTTTTTAATTTTACAGAACACCCAACATTTCATAAAAGGGGGGGTGGAGTGGGTGCAGATAGACACCTGTGTGGTGAGTTGTCTGTAGTTTGAGACACACATGCTATCTGTGTCTACTTTGGGGACAACATACACCGTGGTCAGTTTAATCACAAACTGTCCTTTTGGGTCATTGATTTTATCCAAATAACATAGTTTACTTAAATATTTTGTCAATTCTAATACACATTATTTATAAGAGAACATTTATTCTCTATTGTGTAATAAAAATCTCTGAGATTCTAGAGATATTAAACAGTAATGTCTCTGTACACAAAAGTGTTAAATAATTGAATTTCATTATAAAATACATACGCTGATTCAGAATCAGCATTGCACTGCAGAAAGAAACCCAAAGTCTTCTGAGCATGGCGGTCTGAATGCTGCTGAGTTCGTGGCATCACCATTATTCTCCTTCAAACAAAATAAAGTGTAGTTGTCAAGATGTTGGTACCGTACATTAAATACATGTGTACATGCTGATATAGTACAGGTATCTGCTTTAGGACACTTAGAAAAAATATATAAGATGTATACATATGTTTAATGTCACAATATTGAAAAATAGATGCTTTAAATCTTCATGACAGCAGGGCACGAAATAAGGGCATTCCGAGACAACCCATTTTGCAGCCGGACAACCCAGTATCAATCTCGGGGTCCTGTCGGACAACCAGTCAAAAATTGATACAATTTACAAAATTATTCAAATTGTTACTGCGCACGGTGCCTTACCCTTTAACACCTGAAATAAGTGGGATCTTAACAGGGAATCACCAGCTTTTGTTTTAAAATAAATTTATTATGCAAAATAAATATTGTTTTTTTATGTCTCGGGAGCTAAAAAATCATGCAGACAACCTGAGAAGTTGACCTGGTGGACATTAAATTCTGAATGATGTGAGAGAAATTCTTACCATGGCAGGTTACGAACAAAACAAGGTGGTCCAAGTGCGGTTTCTTTCAGCTTGGACAAATTTTCCACAGTGTAGGAAAATACAGCCTCTGCTCGAGCCTCATCTATTAACAAATCCAAATTATCAGCTCAATGTTACTCTGATCAACATTTATTTCTTATCGTACAGTTAGTATCAACTATCATTCCCTTGATGCAAGAATCAAAGGTAAAAAAGTTGGTCCATGCCTTGAAATCAATGGCAGGAATAAATCAAACTTGTTCTTAGACTGCATGACTAGTAATTAATAGCAGCTTTTTTAATCAGTTCTGCATTTTGTTGGGAATTTTTACAGATTGGATAAGAGTTTGGTTTAAAACTGGCTGAATCAACTGATAGCCTTGAAATGTTTTGTGCAAGTAACTATATTAAGTCTAAAAGGTTGACAATAGCTTACTAGTAAAATTATTGTTGTACTAAATGTGACAGACAATTAGGATACTAAGAACATGACAGATGATCTACAAAATAATGTTGAGAAACAAACAGCAGGGGCGGATCAAGGCCGGGTCACTCGGGTCGCGTGACTCGGTCATCCTTTTCCATTCATAAAATTATATCAGGTCCTACTATTCACATGTGCAAAATTTTCTATTCCCATCATATTTGCCCCCCTGTAACTTGGACCTTTTTGTGATCTGAACACAGATCATAGCAACCATGCTGTGGGATGAATGACTATATTTAGCTACTTAGACCATGCGTGTGTTCCAATGATACATGGCCAGGTCTGGATTATGTTTCGTCATAAGACACAGGCTTAGCCAATAGTGTAGTAGGAGAAGGACGGGACTGTGGCAAGATTGGCCATTGACGTTATAACTTTTGAATGTGAACGATTTTGTGTCATAATACATAGGTGGGTATATTGGGTATCTTAAGGCTTATAAATGTGACATAAACTTAAAAGATCAATCCATAATGATCAATTTGTCGTCTCCTCTAGTCAAGGTTGCAAAGCATAACGAAATAAAAAAACAAAAACACGTTCGACTAATTTCTAGCATTTTTTTTGCCCTGTATCAATAATTCAAAAAAATACCATTTTGTCTATGTGACCCATCTGCACGGAATGAGTCGCATGTCGGCTCTGTTCAAGTTGAGAAAATGGCCAATATGCATGATATGAGCTAATAATAGCGAATTTAGTTTTTTGTCAAATTTGGATGCTTTAAAGCCTAGAAGTATCATTTTAAGGCCAGAAATGGGTTCAACGCCCCAATATTAGTCACAAATGACCAGGGTTGCACATTAAGCCAAAAAAGGCACTGGCCCACAGGGCTAGTAGCCTACAAAATTTACTAATCCTTACCCGATTTTAGTAGCCCTGACATTTTTCAATCAAACTGTCCATACGCTATAAAGCAAAGTTTTTAGCTCTATTATTATATGAACTTAATGATGGAGTAGACCCTAAATATATTTAAAAAAAACACACAAAATAGGTGATTTAGATTGGCCTATCACTCATAACATAAATATTTATATCCAAAGTCAAATTAAAAATGATCAACCAGGATCGCATGATTTTCGCAGATTTCTCCGTCAATTTTGAACCGATTTCCTTGAAATTTTGGAAAGGCTATTATCTTTTCAAATCCTAACAACGGTAACAAATTCGCAAAATTAGATTAAATATTTCAAAAGTTAGACCATTTGCCGTGCAATAAAATTCTATAATTAGTTTAATGGGGTTATAGAGTGACGTCGTAATTTCAATTTACTACATGTCAAATGGCCTAACTTGTCCTATGTACCCAGTAAACATGAGGCATTGGCCCGATGTTGGCCCGCCGTCTACGACATCGGGCCATGCCGCCAATGCCTCATGTTTGTGGGGTAGTCTGCTTGCTGTAGTCAATGACAATGACTGGTCTACTGGCTGAGTCACTGAACATGCGCTATAAGTTTTTTTTTGGTGCGAGCACGTTAAAAAACACCGAAACATTCGTTCGTTTTCGTTTAGACATGACAGACAAATGTACTTGTAGGCCTACTGTCATGTAAACAGATTGTAGTAAATCTGTTCACTCCACCGTAACGGTCAGTCCACTGGTGGAGGCTTAAAACGTCCCCCATCCATTCCATCATGTGCATATTTTTTAGGCTAGCAGCACAAAATTTAAGTTTCTTTAAATTATTGTTTTATCACGTACTTATCACACATCGAGCGTCATGAATTTTGGTTACATATTAACAATTTAGAATAATTTAAATCCGCAAACATAGCAAATAATATTCTACAGCATCGCAATTCAAAACATGAACAAGGGGGGAAGGATTTCACATGTGGGAAGAGCCAGCCTGCGGAACAGGGCGGCAATACACTTAATTCATGCTTCACATACATAATGATCAAGTGACCTCGCTGGATATAAACCAATGAGAAAGCACGTTGCTTTGCAAGGTCACTGCTTCGGCCAATCACTGCACATCTAACTAAATCACAACACTCGCGGCCATGACACCATTGCAGTCCAGAGATTCGAGTAAATATAATAAAAATTCGTTGTTTATTGTCAGAAAACATTGACGTCATGGTCGGATAACGTAGTAGACAGCCGGGCGAGCGGGTAGGGCAGATCGTGTAGCCCTTCTAAGAGAATCTAACTCGCCTTGGGCGAGCGTTAATGTGCAACCCTGATGACATATCACATGATTGTGAATAATGTATATTTCCTTAATTTGTTTTCACAACGGCCATCTTGGATTTTACTCATTTAAAAAAAAACACTTGAAATTAATCAAAATCCACCAGGCAGATTCAGAAAGTAGACATCCTGGGCTATAATGATCAATCGTTAAAAACTATATATATACAGAATTCCCAGGTTTGGCCGAAAAATCCTGTTTGGCCATAAGGAACTATTTTTTATACTATAAAAAACTAACGATCAAATTTTCGCCATGACTTTAAAGGCAATTTCCTCATTTTTACTTTTTAAAATTGTGACATATTCGCGTCTCTAAAATGATCATAACTCAGCTCCAGATCAACACTATTTACTGTTCTTGGTGCCATATTAAAGCTCCAGCTCTGTGTTATCCAATGGTACCATAAACCTCAGATTTTATTTTCCCGACATGAGACTCGTTATGTACAGATGGGTCACATATTACCCTCTATGTGGACATGTACCCTATGTTTGTCCAAATTGTATTATATTCAGCTAAAATGTATATAACTTCCGAATTTTTTTTTACAAAACCTTTGATTTAGCATTGAACCTATTTCTAATCTAAATCTTTTATTTGTATATGTCTTCATTTTAATGGATCCATCCGAAGACCACCACTCCCTTGAAACATAACTAGAAAAAATAAATACAAAGTACAATTATAATTTAGTAATTGGACACAAAAATGGGCAGGCCTATCTATATTAGACAAGTTGGGTGAATTGGTCATGCATCAATTTATCAAATTTAATGTTTGTTATCACTTAAGATTTTAACATGTATATATATTTTGAAAACTCATCAGTAGATTAAATAACACGAAAACGCATAATTGAGGCCAGAGTTACAAACGTTTTTACACCACATTTTTATTGAAAAATAATTAGGGGGCTTACAATGTGATTATGAATGTCTACATGACGGTTATAAGGAGGATTTAACAGCACTGGCCAATATACTCGCCTCAAGTCCCCTTATTATTTCAAAGGCATACTAGTACTAAGATTGCCTGATCAATTGAAATTCGAGAACAGCCATCGAGTGGAGCTGTTGGCTCTAAGCAATAATTTTCCTAAAATCATGGCCCATCCTGCCTGATGGGTTAGAGGCAAAATGGGTCACATCCTAGATTTATCTCAGAAGTTAAAATAGACTCCCTTATAACGATTGCACATGAGCCATATTGCACACAGTAATAATACATATATATCTATATATCTATAAAAGGTATAGAAATACCTGATTGGATAGATTTAAAAAGTGCTCAGCCTATAGAACTGTTGGCTCAAATTAACAAGTTGTCTTCCAGAATGACCCATCATCAAGGTCCCTGTCAAATGGATTGGTCGTTCTAAATGTTCAATACATCATGACCATTGATAAACAAGCAACTTTGGACAAATTTGCGAGAAAGAATCCCAGGAGGATGCAATTTTAAACAAGACTACATAAGTCCAGGAGCTCCCGCTCTGAATTAGAATTTGATTTAAGCAATTTTGTGTAGGGTTATTAATGTAGTCCTAGGCTAGGTTAAAAATCAAGACGCAAGACATCTAGGTCTAAGAAGCTCAGTCCAAGAGTAAGATAACAACTAGACAGTCTGTCAGAGATTGCAAACCTCCATTGAAATTAATGATCCTAATCAGTATCTCAGTAATGGTTTACCTATCTGGCACAGTTTACCCGATATCAGGCCAATCGAGGTAACTAATAGCTGATTTACGGTCACTTTGAATTCGATATAAACTAGTTAAAAAATTTAAGGGTGCATCCTCCCCTGAAACCTCAAATTTTGTTTTATAGTAATGGACTAGCATCTAACAGTTTGCAAAATATTGGGCATGTGAAAGTAGATAATGGCCGATAGGGGGCCATTTTGAATTTGATAGAGTCAGAATTTTTCAAGATGCATCCTGAGCTGAAATCTCACATTTCATTCTGTAGTAATCGTTCAGCCATCTAGCACGGTTTACCAAATATCGGCCATGTGAAAGTGAATAATGGCCAATAGGCGGCCATTTTGAATTTGATCCAAGTCTAAATTTTTCAAGATGCATTCTTATCTGGAATCTCACATTTTGTTTTATAGTAATGATCTAGCCATTTAGCACGGTCTACCAAATAACGGCCATGTGAAAGTGAATAATGGCCTAAAGGCGGCTATTTTGAATTTGATCAAGTCGAAATTTTCCAAGATGCATCCTCAGCTGAAATCTCACATTTCGTTCTATAGTAATGGTCTAGCCATCTAGCACGGTTTAACAAATATCGGCCATGTGAAAGTGAATAATGGCCGATAGAAGACCATTTTGAATTTGATCAAGTCAAAAATTTTCATGATGCATCCTCTCCTGAAATCTCACATTTTGTTTTATAGTAATGGTCTAGCCATCTAACTAGTACGGTTACAAAATAACGGCTATGTGAAAGTAAATAATGGCCGATAGGTGGCCATTTTGAATTTGATCGAGTCAATTTTTTTTAAGATGCATCCTCTCCTAAAATCTCACATTTTGTTTTACAGTGATGGTCCAGCTATCTAACACGGTTTACCAAATATCAGCAATGTGAAAGTAAATAGTGGCCGATATGCGGCCATTTTGAATTCGATTGAGTCGAAAGTTTTTAAAAGGCATCCTCTCCCGAAACGTCACATTTTGTTTTATAGTGATGGTCTAGCTATCTAGCACGGTTTACCTGATATCAGGCCTATCGAGGTAAATAATGCTGATTGTCTGCCATTTTGAATTTGTAAGTTAAAAATTTTCAGGGTGCATCTTCCCCCAAAAACTCACACTTTGTTTTATAGTAATGGTCTAGCAGTCTAGCACGGTTTACCAAATATCGGCAATGTGAAAATGAATAATGGCCGAAAAGGCGGCCTTTTTGAACTTGATCAAGTCTAATTTTTTCAAGATGCATCCTCATCTGAAATCTCACATTTCGTTTTAAAGTAATGGTCTAGCCATCTAGCATGGTTTACCAAATAAAGGCCATGTGAAAGTGAATAATGGCCTAAAGGCGGCCATTTTGAATTTGATCAAGTCAAAATTTTTCAAGATGCATCCTCTCCTGAAATCTCACATTTTGTTTTATAGTAATGGTCTAGCCATCTAGTAGTAGTACGGTTTATCAAATAATGGCCATCCGAAAGTGAATAATGGCCGATAGGTGGCTATTTTGAATTTGATCGAGTCAAATTTTTTCAAGATGCATCTTCTCCTGAAATCTCACATTTTGTCTAGCTATCTACCACGGTTTATCAAATATCAGCAATGTGAAAGTAAATAGTGGCCCATAGGCGGCCTGGGCATTTTGAATTCGATTGAGTCAAAAGTTTTTAAAAGGCATCCTCTCCGGAAACGTCACATTTTGTTTAAAGTAATGGTCTAGCTATCTAGCACAGTTTACCTGATATCAGGCCTATCGAGGTAAATAATGCCGTTTGTCGGCAATTTTAAATTTGATAAAAGTTAAAAAAATTCAGGGTGCATCCTCCCCCGAGAACTCATATTTTGTTTTATAGTAATGGTCTAGCCATCTAGCACAGTTTACCAAATACCGGCCATGTGGAAGTAAATAATGGCTGATAAGCGGCCATTTTGAATTTGATCAAGCTGTTTTTTTTCAAAATGCATCCTCTTCTGAAATCTAAAATTTTGTTTTATAGTAATGGTTCAGCTATCTAGCACGATTTACCGAATATATAAGGCCTGTCGAGGTGAATAATGGCCGATAGGCGGCCATTTTTAATTTTATCGACTTGAAATTTTTCAAAATGCATCCTCTCCTGAAACCTTACAATTTGTTTTATAGTAATAGTGTAGCTATCTTGAGTGGTTTTTATGATATTCCGCAAAATATTTTAGTCGGATTTACCAATGTCATAAATTAGGTCAAAGTGCTGGTTAACTTCAAGGTCAAGGTCCAAAAACCAGAAAAGGCACAACTAGGGACCTTTGAGAACATGTATGTGCAATATGTAATCGGCCCAGTACTTCTCGAGATCTGCTCCGAAAACGAGGTGTGCGTCAAAACGTCTAAATAGGCCATAGTTCTGAGCCAAAAGTAGGTCAAAGTGCATATACCCCAAAAGGCACAACTAGACCCCTTAGAGGTGTTGTGTGTAAAATTTGAAGACAATCGGACAAGTACTTTCAGAGATATGCTCCGAAACGAAATGTTCATGGACGGCCCGACGCCGTAAATTCATGTTTTCTCCTCTACAACCTTGCGTATTGAATTCAGAATAAAAATATTTTAACCTGTCCATTATCCACCTGCAAGTAACCCACCCAACGGTAGCCGAACATTAGGTCATACCACGCATGCTGTGATTCGAGAGTCCTCGGCCGATTTCGGCAAGCTTCAGCTCATTTACATAATGTTTGCGCTTGCGTCGTGTACCGGAACCGATCCCGTACTAGCTGGAATAATTGTCTAAAATAAAAATGGCTAAAAATAGTCAAGCTGAATGACGTCATTGCAATGGATTTCCGAGAACAGAAAAATGCCGCGATCACATGTGGACAAGGCATATGCCGCAATCAGCACTATCAAAGTCGCGAGCAACAGGATAAAGGGTAAAGTCAATGAAAAACAGAGTGAAATAAATGGATTTGTACGTTTGAACTTTGAAATATGCAATTCCGTTTCACAGGGTATATTCCGCAAATTCCGTCCGTTTCCCGCGATCGCGGAAAATCATTGGCCCTACTCTCTGACGACATACAATGACATGTGCACATGTATGTGTAATACAGTCCAACACGCTCACAGGGTGCGGTCAGTCTAGCCATAATCAGTGAGAGGAAGGCGGATCAACACCATATTAAAATTTAGATTTGCCTGAGGGGCAAAGCTTGCGTCTCCACCTGCCACACATAGTACATTAATTATGGAGAAATACAGTACTGTCACCAAATTTTTATGTAAACCACATGAAAATGTGATGTCAGAATCACACCTAAATATAATCAACATATGGCCAGGGTAAGTTGCTTTCTTAGAACAAATCGGTGAAGCAGTTCAAGCTCTTCAGAGTAACATGTGATTCGTCAGCCATCTTAAATTTTGTTGACTGAATGAAAAAAGAAAAACAATTCTCCTGACACTTTTGTCAAGGCCACTGAGCATACACAAAAGATAAAATTTGAGCTGTATAACCATATTACCAAATTTTGATAATAGCCAAAATGAGCAAAACTGACATATCAGCTAAAATCCTAAAAAGTAAAAATATTAGTTTTTATTATCATAATCACTCAAAAAAATAATCAGCACACATCCAGGGTAGGGTTATTCCTTTGAACCAAACATGAAACAAATCAAAGCAGTTCATAGGATTTTGTTGAAGAAGCTGAAAAACGCCAAAAAATTACCTGGCAAATTCCCTAGGGCCAATATGCATACTGCAAATATTTGGAAATAATCCGAGCAGGGGTGTATAGCTATATTACCAATTTTGATGATAGCCAAAATGAAAAATATCCGCTAAAATTCTGAAACGTAAAAAAATCCAAGTTTTTATCATCAGAATCACACCAAAAACTAACCAGCACATGTGCAGAGTAGGGTCTTTCCTTTAAACCAAACATGAAACAAATCCATTTAAGCGGTTCAAGCTCTAGAGAGCGACATATGATTTTGGCGGCCATCTTGGATTTTGTTGAAGAAGCTGAAAAACGCCAAAAAAATGTACAGGGCAAATTTCCTAGGGCCAATATATGCATACTGCAAGTATTTAGAAATAATCCGAGTAGGGGTGGATGGCTATATTACCAAATTTTGATGATGGCCAAAATGAGCAAAACAGAAATATACGCTAAAATAGTAAAACGTAAAAAAATCAAAGTTTTTATTATTAGTATCACAGCAAAAGCTTTTCAGCTCACGGCCAGGGTAAGGTCTTTCCTTTAAACCAAACATGAAACAAATCGATGAAGCGGTTCAAGCTCTAGCGTGCGCCATAGGATTTTGGCGGCCATCTTGGATTTTGTTGAAAAAAAACTGGAAAACGCAAAAAAAAAATTACCAGGCAAATTTCCCAGGGCCAGTATGCATACTGCAAATATTTGGAAATAATCCGAGTAGGGGTTTTCGAGTGAGAGCAGAAACAAGTGGCGGCGGGCGGACTCAGCAAAAACAATAAGTCTCCACCACCACAGAGTGCAGGGCTCCCGCTGGCGCTCGCAAAATGCGAATATTTTATGCTATTTGCTACACAAATAAGTGTTTAGCGAATGTTTTTGCGAATCTATATTCCCGTCGTCTTTGACAATAGCGATACAGTCTATCACAAACTACGAGGGCTGACTGATAGTCACCCGATGCCACGGCGCCACTACGGTGCCATCCAAAACCAAACAGTGGCAACTGCTTACTGAAGGTAGGCTATGCTTACTGCTGTTGCCGAAATTTGATGGCAGTTTGACCTGAGTTTCTGTTTGGGAGTCTGGATTAAAATGTAACGATTAGATCTAACTGCTTTTACAGTGACTGGAGTAGTTTAGCCAATCTTGTTTTTAAGCAGGATCAGCGTAACAGTGGCAACAGCCAACAGACACTTTTCTAAATGCAATGATCACGGGCCGTGATGCTTCCTTAAAATCACTGTTGTGCGGCGTTTCAAAAAGTCACAGCTCACTAATAGTTACTGCATTGTCGCAGCGGCTGTGTGTGGCATGTCTTGCGCATGCCTCGTCATCAGCCACACGTGGTCAGTATCTAGCGGGACGAATGTTTGTCAGCGTGTAGCTGTCTAACTCTGCAAGCATGAGACGTTGACGTAATGTTGAATTAATGCTGGCCCGTTGTCTGTAAAGCTGGCCCAAAATTAAAGCTCAACGTCCCGTGTTTGCCGGGATAAGTAGGCATATGATAGGCCTAGTGTGTCAGAAAATTCGTCGATGCTCACTGGTTAGGCAATGAACAAGATGAATGCCTATGATGCGTGCTTATTAGCTCTTATGGACAGATATTTATATTAGACAACCTGATGAAAGAGAGGCATTGAGAGTAACCGATGATAGGTTCCTGAATCATTATTTCTTTGTCACACGCTGCTTAACCCAAAAAGTCTATAGTTCTACAATATATCTTTATTCCCAAACACATAGGGCCTAAATTAATTATGTTTACTGCTTATATCACATATAATGTAGCTGACACTGGCAGTCCAGTGCTGCCTGGGAAGTATAAAAAAAAGGTGATAATATTAATTAAATGGTCTCTAATTTCTTATAACCCAATATTTAATTATGTATCATTTATTTTATTTCCCAAACAAATAGGCACCTAATTAGCCCCCTTATTTGTTACCATAGTTTGATATTACTTACAGTGACACATAGAATAGACTACTAGACAAAGTTAGTAAACCATCGTGTTTTATTTTTAAAGATTTTGTGGCATAAACGAAAGAAACATTAGTGGCCTATCTTGGGACTTATATGGTATCATATGGGTCGTCCCCAAACTGGCCTATTCAGTGATATTATCAAAGGCTTAGACACAACTACAAGTGGGTGGAAATTTATATTTATTAGGTCTCTTAGATTTTAGTTGGAAAAGTGTTAATACAGCAATAAATCAGAGTATGAAGTGTTTTTTTACTGTGACAATATTAAATTACGTTTCTAGTAACTTGCTACACAATAGAGCAAATTGCTAATCTTTTTTTGATTTTGCTAATGTTTTTGCTAAACATTTTTATGCTCCAGTGGGAGCCCTGTAGTGGGTGGAGACTTAATTAACCAAGCCCACTGATCTTGCATATGTGGCATATTATAACACGCTGTGATCTATAACGCGCATTCAAAAGGTGTGCAATATTTTCCGCATTCTCCAGTATTAAAGTTGATTATCGGCCATTTATGTAGATTAAATTCCATAAACCATTAAAAGGCACATCTACACCCCCTATGTGTCTGTGAAAAATGGAAGAAATTCCCCATGGGTTACTGAGATCTGCTCTGGAAACGAAATGCGTAGAGATGGATCCATGGAAGGATATCGGAGGCGGCGCCACAACCCTCTGCCCAAATTCGTACGGTGGGGGATAAAAATGTATTTTTATGACGTCACAAAACACCTGTTATCTCGGGCTCAGTGTTGTACCGTCGACCTAGCTTGCACGAGATATATTGAGCTAGGTCTGGAATGAGTTGAACTTTAAAATTAGTACCATAGTTTTAAATTTGACATGCATACCATCCTCAAATGGATCTTCAGGTTTAGAATCTGGTTCATCTACTTCACCATTCATGTTCACCACGTTCTCATCTTCACCACCTGCATCACCAACACCATCTACATTCATCACTGCGCCATCTGAAATAATTTTGTTAAAACAATGATGAATGAAAGTTCAATTCTAGGGATGTGCTGGTGTCTTAAAACTATCAGCACAGGCCTATCCATTAAAACTTAGATTCACATTTTTATCAAGTTAAAATGTACCGGTATGCAAAATAGTACTACTGTTCATATCTATAAGACCACAATACACTAGTTATCCGTTATAGCATGAATTGTTGTAAACATAATTCATAAGGCCTAAAAAAAATATTGTTTGTTCCCGATTTCAAAACATTGCGACCCAAATTTATTTTATAGATTTTCAAAAATTTTGGAAAACCATTAAGTTAAGTTATGAGTTACCTACCGACTGTAATCAAAGTAGGCCAAACTCTAAAAAACCTAACGTGAAGGAGAGGGGGGTCTAACATCATCCAAAAAACAAAAAAAAATCGTTACCCAATGTACAGATAACACATGCATGGAAGTAAATTTGGCGCCAAGTAAAAAAAAAAAAAAACTTACCTACTGATTAGTTGAAGTGACAAAAAATACAATAAAAAATAAAATAAATTTCCTACCTACCCACTGGTTAAAATGACAACAAATCGGAAACAAACATATATATTTTTTTGCCTAATGAGTGGAATAATTGCCTAACAACAAGAAGACACTTGTCGGAACACGAGCATGTCAATCAGAACAAGAACAGTAAGCGATACTAATCCAATCAGGTTACATTAAACCAAATACACAAGTCACACCACATCATTGAAGGTGTGACATTTTACTGCCACGGGCCGCGGTTAACCTACAAATAATTTACCAGTGCATATCATCTTCGAATGTTCAGAGGGCAAGTGGTCTCCACATGTGGCGACAGAAGCAAAATATCTGTATGAAAATATTGTCTCGGGATTCTGAGCGGGTCTTGTAAAATCTTTACTTATGGCTTGTGAGATATTATCTTTTAGTGCTACTTAATTCAACACAAAAAAGAATATGTCAGTATATATCTCACTTTCCTTAATTTATCAGTTTCTGACACCAGGTATCATGAGAGATCAAATGTGATGACACTCAACGGGCAGATTGAATTCTGACTGATGAGCTTAAAGCAAAAAAAAATAATTAAATAAATAATTAAAGATAGCTTCCTGTCAACCACTCCAGTATAATAATCACAGGATTTTCAAATAAAGAAAGATTCTATCTACTAATACAAGTTGTCCTGGAATTGAATGACCCAAAATGTTTAGAATGTGTATACATTGTGTACTACTTCCACCGTGCTGTAATACAGTTTTTACCCCCCGTTACAGTAGTTTATACAATACTCATTATACTGCTCTCAGTGTGCCAATACAGAATGAAAAAGAGGGGGCCCATACCGTGTTGAAAAAAACGGCCAACATATAAAATTATAGGCCGATACTAAAAAAGCCT
Organism: Flabesymbios commensalis; assembly: GCA_964017125.1. Lineage (NCBI taxonomy): Eukaryota > Metazoa > Annelida > Polychaeta > Terebellida > Flabelligeridae > Flabesymbios > Flabesymbios commensalis. Next base: position 45,379,809 of record OZ024904.1, read on the forward strand.
CTCCCCCCATTAAGGCTCGTCAAATGATTAAAATGAAAGTGACCGCCGGGGTACTTAGCCTAAATATGGACTTGGACGCAACTGGGGAAGCCGGTTGAGGGTGAAAGTAACCCCTCTCAATTTATTTCAATTTCCAAAGCTGTAAGAAGTTTTTTTGTGAAGAAGTGTTGGGAGTTTGATGCAGAAGTTATAGATAAAGGGTTGAGATGTGTCTTCAAATATTTCTAAGGGGAACCTAGACCGGCAGTTTTAATTTTTGATCAGTAAATAGATCTACCCTCTGCAACATTTGCCATTAAATCAAAGTTATAAGAACAGTCTACCAAAAATGTATGGCATGGCCAAGAATGGATAACTTCTGTTATAATCTGCATGGGCACCACAAAAAAACAGCAATTTATAGCCACATTGTAAAAATCTGAATGATTTTACCCAATAGATGTTCTTAATCTTGCTGATTAATAGATCAGTACGACTACAAGGGTTCTAATCAGGCCCTATTAGCGTGTGGGGCCGACACGCTGATTTTCGCTGCCGCTACGCTGATAATATCGCCGATACGCTGAATAAAGAGCGACATGCTGCCGATACCCCCTTTTTTAATCCATTTGAAAATTGCCGGACTGCCGTATCCCAGCAAACACACGGCGCTGCGCAATGCTTGCCTGATGATGCGCCGACTTGGCAGGGAGCCGGCCAGCATTGACTCATCATTCGAGCAGCGACTCTGGTGTTTTCTGGTTAAGCAGTACCGTGACGTGCCCAGTTAGGCCATGGATTGCTGTATTCGTCTTACCCAAAAAATCAACGTTTTTCAACATGGCGGTGACTGAGAGCGATCTCGACCCCAAGCCCCGAAAAATGTCCATAACTTTTTAATAACTGTGCGGAAAATAAGCTAAACATGCGATCTCATACCTGAAATGCTACTGATTCTAAAACTCACTATTTTCGCCCTGATTATTCAAGGCCAAGTCTTAGATATGACCATCCAAGAAATGTCCCACAATTTTGTATGAAGTCAATCTGTGGCTGAAACCTTCAACCACGCTGGGGCTGTTAAGCAGCGCTAAATGCCGCGACCGCCATTGGCTGATTGCCAAATTTCAGATGCGACATAGGCTTATAGACCTGGGTTGCCTGTTAGGGTTTATATATTGCGTGAACTATTTGCACCATATTGCAATGTATCTACCACCTCCTCTATATATGATACAACCTGGCCCATTTAAAATTTAGAATGTATCTCTAATACTGATGGAGATGTGTAAAAAATATACTATCCTGCATATTAGACTAGTTAGTTTTAAATGGCTGTTGCTATATAACCTATCTGTAGGTAGGAAAAACGAAAGGTGCATGCACACACAAGCCATTGCCGTGAATCTGGCAATTACGGATTTCTAATTGATATAGATCTGCTATGCCGTGCATGGTTTCCTGCAAAGTAAGTCTATAATAAAAACATTCAATCTATGGATGAGACAGAGGACGAGATTTTTTAAGTGTGGCCTCCACCTTCATTTAATCACTGTTGCCACTGAGGCATTGAGTGACGTTTGTCGCGATCAACAGCAAAAGATCACAGGTTGATGAAAATCTCAGATCTCAGCTAGTATCTACAAAATTTCTGGGGGCGGTTTTAAGGCTCGGCTGGCGCCTCGACCGATACGCTGATATTTCAGGCTGGTTAGAACCCTGAACTACATCTCTGTAATAAACAGTCAGTGAAGCAATATCAGCTCACAGTAGGCCTGCCTACCTCCAAAACACACAGGTCTGCCTGCCTGAAGTAGCCTTCCAAGCAGCAACATGCCTTCAGCCTGATACTCCACTGAATGACTTTTGACTATCATAACATAACAGAACATGTTCCAAAGGAATACAAGCTAGCAGATTTCTGATTGATTATCCACATACACTAACACAGTGCATGTGATTGGCTCCCAAAATGACCCAGAAGTAAGCAGGTTCCAGATTGGCCCACGCAAGTCACATGGTGTAGGCTAGCCATGTGCACACCACAACAAACCCCGGATTATTCAGAGGTCTGACACTATTGATGATTAAAAGGCCCGGGTGTCTGCTTCCAGGGTTGGCTATCACAAATAAAAAAACTTCCAAAAAGACTGTGTTTACCGCTACGCGCCACTGTGGCCCAATGGAATTTTCCACAGTGCGGCAATTGGGCAAATTGTGCGCTAATGGCGCAATACCGCGGCCTGTATTGAACACTGGCTCTTCTGATTACTCCCCGGCATGTTATACAATACTGCTCTGTCACCTGTTAAGGTGACCCGTTGGCGTTGCAGTGTTGGCGTTGGCTGGTTGGATTATCATTAGACCACATCTAACGTTAGAGACTAGACTCTAATCTAGACCTATAAATATAATCACCTTCTCTTGTATCCATTTCTTCAACTTCATTGTTGAAGTTCTTGTTAGTTTCCTTCGCTTCCTCTTCTTTGACATGGTTCTGCATCATATTGTTTTCCTGAGATTTTGGTGAACCACGCCGATCACGGCTAGGAGATGTCGAACCCTTGTGTGACACGGTCACTTTCACGTGTTTGCTTGCAATCCGCCCAATGTCTGCAAAATTCACCCCTGGAAACAGGGGCACGGGCCATAGACAATAAATGGGTTATTTTCCTAACTCAAAGCCAAAGCAGAGGATATACAACACAGACAATATCTTCCCCTGACAAACGTTAGATTGTTTCTAATAAATCCACAGCCAGGTGGCCACCACAACCTGATGACTGCATGGATCCCCGGTCCACTTCGCTGAGTTTACACTGACATCGATGGCAATGAAAATAAACAAAATGGCGGTCCACGAAAGACAGGATAAATTGACTATTTTCTAAGCATTTTCAAAAAGTGTATGCCACCAAAGGGTAGCGAAATGTGCAATACAAAAAAAACAGCGATTGCTTGCGTCATTAAACATCTTAAAACATATTAGGAACATCTAATTAAGCCAGTTATATATCAATCAACTTCTGTGGATTCTCCAAATGAGCCGCTAAGACGATTAGAGCAAGACGGATCTCGACATGGTAAACGTAATTTTAGATATTGTAAACGGGGCAAATTTAACTGTTTAAGTTGCCATTGTTGGCCTTCGCGTTGTTCATTGTGTCCTGTGCATGGGTCGGTGAGGCGTTGGGTGCTTGAATGCTGGGCTGTCGTCCCCAGAATATATTATGAAGAATTTGCTTTAGTTTGTTATTTGCCATGTCTGCCGTATTCAGAAGTTTCACATAAGGTGTGGTATATATTGGGAAAACTGTCGGCTGGCAAGGGCGTGCAGTCACCATGTTGGTCCTGGCTGCCACCGATCCCGCAAGTTAAACTCGAACTCCCCGCCTGGGCAGCGGTTATTAATAAAACATCTTGGAAATCTCTTTTTCTCTTTCTCTGGTTTCTTATCTCAATTGATATGTACTCGCTGCACACATCACCCTCAGTTAGGTTGATGGCCTCTACCACATGGCTAGCTCTGTTGGTCAAGGAGCGGCACGTCTGATCGCTTCACTGTCGGTGGAAAAAGTGGCAAAAACGCGTGGTGGCGAGGCCCGGCGGGAGAAAGCAGCTCGTCAGTTCCCACTCCCGTCCGGCCTCGCCGGCCGAAAGGAAACCGGTTGTTGGGCCCCACATTACCCCCGGGCTAAGTGACAACGTATGAACACAAACTTAAATTTATGGGTAATGTGTTAGGTTGATACGCGAGGGGCGGTAGTTCGACGAACCTATCCGAGTGGTGCAGAATCTGACAATAATCATACAAACAATTCAATAACATTTAAATGAGCTGGGTGAAAAATTATAGGGTGGGGCATGGGTAGCGAACATCACTATTGCAGCACTATCAAATTATTCAAGTCCAATCATTTCCCATCCTCTTAACCAATGTTCTGCTATATTATAAGTCGTGCTGCTACTCGTCGTGTGTCGTCCAACCCTATAACTAAAGTAATTATTACATCCAAAATCTTGTTTTACTGATCGATAAAAATCCTTTAATTAATTTAGATAGATATAATTTAATTATGCCAGGCCTGGCGAAACTATTAATTACAAATTATAAATTGCGATACGGGTAGCTGGTCCTGCCGTATATGTCATTCGGCGCCACTCCCGCGTGAACCAGCTGCACGAATCGGACTGGAGTATGGATTATATAACGCCCAACTCTTGTCTGTCTAATGGTATTATCTGCTTCCACATTACCGCTATGGTCAGTATTTGTACTAATGCAAACGTCGTTTCGTTTCGGTTCTGCCTAAGGCATTGCCTCGCAAATGTAAAGGAATACGTAAGTACGTTTGAAAACTCCCACTGTCCCTGTTAGTGCGAGAAACAGTGGTAGTTCTGGAATGCGGTGCTTTATAGACTGTTGGTGGTCTAGGCAAGTGTGCTCTTGTCATGGCTGACTGTAGAGCGATTGCCGGACTCATGCCAATTCCAAGCGCCAAAGACCGTGTTTGAGTACTCGTATTCGTATCATCTCCAGTCTTAAAAGACTTTAGAGTAGGCCTAGTAGTGCTACTGGATCGTGCTCGTACCTTTCGTGGTTTGTGAGAAATCGCAGCAGGCTTTGAAGTCGTATATTTAGGTTTAGGCTTCAATTGCCGTTGTGTAGTTGTACCTGCCTCAGGCTCGCGCTTAAAGTGCACAGGTTTAACGCGGTCAACACTGACCGTCTCCACTTTGCTTTCATGAGGAATTTTATAACTCGGCCACTCCTGGAGATGACCTTATAAGGTCCATCCTATATGGTTGGCCATCACCCTCATAAGTAAATAAACCTTCCGAGGATAAATAAAAACCTTTCGCGGATAATTGAAAACTTTCGCGGACAATTAAAAACCTTCTGCGGACAATTAAAAACCTTCCGTGTGGAATTATAACCTTCCACGGATAATTAAAAACCTTCCGCGGAGAATTATTATCTTGCGTGGATAATTTAAAATTCCCACGGATAATTAAAAACCTTCCGCGGAGAATTAAAAACCTTCCGCGAAGAATTAAACATTAATTCTCCGCGAAAGGTTTTAATTATCCGCGGAAGGTTTTTAATTCTCAGCGGAAGGTTTTTAATTATCTGCAGAAGGTTTTTAATTGTCCGCGGAAGATTTAAATTATCCGCGGAAGGTTTTAAATTATCCGCCGAAGGTTTTTATTTATTCGCGGAAGGTTATAATTCTCCTGGGAAGGTTTTTAATTATCCGCGGAAGGTTATAATTCTCCGCGGAAGGTTTTTAATTGTCCGTGGAAGGTTTTTAATTATCCCCGGAAGGTTTTTAATTGTCCGCAGAAGGTTTTTAATTATCCGCGGAAGGTTTTTAACTATCCTCGGAAGGTTTATTTACTTATGAGGGTGGGGCAGTCAGAGCTGGCGCCATTGCAATTCTTCGCAAAAATACATGCGAGCATGTTTCGAGTTCCTTATATTGGAAAATATCTTTTTGTGGGGGGGGCACAACCGGAGACGCAACATGGCTACCCGCAGTTTATCTGAGTAATTGTCTAAGTCTATATGTGCGTTTACGGTATACTGTTTTATACCTGGCAACCTGAGCGTCGTACAGTAAGGTAAGATAATAGTCCAAGGATTCGGTGATTTGTGTGCCATATTGGCGGGCTTAAGCTGATGATGAAAACGTTCGACCATGCCGTTCGACTGGGGGTGGTAGCTTGTAGTACGGTTTCTAATAATGACAAACTGATTACACAAATTATCCAACAATTTGGATTCGAAATGGGCCCCTCTAGAAGTGGTGATAGTGGCTGGCTGGGCGAGGCCGGGGTACCAAAACGAGCTATCAACCCGCTGAAAAAAGGATCGGTGACCGTTTTGGCTTTAATATCTATGGATGGTTGTGAAGTTGGTCAAATCTCTTGGTTGGTTCAGTAAACTTGCCAAAAGTCAGTTTATTATGACAAAAGATTTTAGCGGTCTGGCAACCTTTGCAAGATCGGCACTAATTCGCGACGTCGATTTTCATGCCATGCCAAACGAATCTGATATTGATAAGTGGCTTTGTAGCTCTATGCGATGGATGTCCTAGCCCATGAAGCCTCGTAAAAACCTTTTTTCGAAATTTGGCTGTTATATACGGCCTAGCATGTCTTGTCGACACGTCACACGATACCAAGACATTATCAAATGATTTCAGTAGCTGAAATTCTAACGTAAAAGACGTTGAAAGACATAACAGCATAAATTCAGCGTCGAGGGCTGATCTTCGCTCAATTTTTTAAAACTGAAGATTGAATCACTTCATATAGCTGATACAGATGGCCGCGATGAAGCTTCTGCTATGAAATCTGTCTCGCCTTTCACGTATCTAATGTCGGATGTAAACTCAGCAATATAAGCCATATACCTAGTTTAGCGGAGCGACGGGCACTCTGTTGTTGAAGTCATTATATCTGTTAAAGGCTTATGATCGGTGTTAACAAAAAATAAATTGTGTCTAAAGTGCCTGGTAGTGGCGTATACCGCTAATAGTTCTCTATCAAACGCACTATAACGTGTCTCTGCGGGTGATAACTTCTTGCTGAAAAATGATAACGGTTGCCACACGTTGTCCACGCATTGCTGTAATACACCTCCGACTGCGAAATCACTAGCGTCACACGTGATATTCAATGAAGCCGAGGGGTTTGGGTGTACAAGCGGAGTCGCATTAGCAAGCATTTGTTTTGATTCCACAAAAGCTAAATTTGCGCTCTCTGTCCAACGTAGGTCAAAATTCTATTTAAGTGATAACCTAGTCTGCCTTTCATTAGCTGCTGTTAGTAACGTATCAAGTGGCGTCGATTTCGCCGCATAATGAGGTATGAATCTGTGGTAGTAATTAACCATGCCTAAATATCTTCGTAACGCCCGTTGTTTCTCGGGTCTCACAAAATTCACGATCGCGTCAACGGCGGTTGGTAAAGTTGAAATGCCTTCCGAAGAAACATTGTAGCCTAGAAAACTTAATTTGGCCATTCCGAATTGACATTTCTCCGGTCCAGTTATAATATCATATTCGGCCAGACGAGTGAATAAAACCGGTAAGTGTTTTTTATGCGTAGCATGATCTGGGCTTGTCACGAGCAAGTCGTCCAAATACACAAAAACAAGGTCTAAACCGCGTGTCACGTGATCGATAGATCTTTGAAAAGTTTGCCCCGAATTACGTTGACCAAATGGGGTGCAAGTAAAATTGAATAATCCGAAAGGCTTCATCACTGCTGTTTTGTGTATATCCAATGGCTCGACCCGAATATGGTAATATGCCTGAACGAGGTCGATCTTTGAGAAAACCTTAGCGCCAGGAAGCCGCTGCGTAAAGTCCTGTATGTGTGGTATAGGGTATCTATCCGGCTCCGTTTGAGCGTTCGAACTTCTGTAATCTCTGCATGGTCTTCAGTCTCCGTTTTTTGGGAACCATATGCAGTGCTGATGACCATTCGCTGTCACTTGGCTCTATAACGCCTAGCTTTATCATTTTATCAAATTCGCTTTTTGCAGTAACTAACTTATCTTAAGCAAGCCTTCGCGGGCGCGCAAAAACGGGGTGACCTTTAGTCACTATTTTATGAGTGATGCCGTGCTTCACAGTAGGCGGGGGTCAGTTCCGGAAACTGATCCAGCAATTTGGTGTATTCGTTTCGAATACAATATATTCTGGTAAGTGATAATGGCTTTATTGACGATAAAGTAGCGTGTATAGCTATACCGGGTCTCATGTCTCTCAAACATCGACCTTTCAAATCGACATGCAGACTGTAATGTATAAGAAAATCGGCTCCTAAAATAGGTTGCTTGATATCTGCGACTATAAATGTCCGAGCCTAATCTCGTTTGAGACCAACGTCGACGACTCACTTACAAGGTGTTGATGGTGGTATTGTTAGCTGCGAAGAGGGTTAAACTACTAGTGTCCGCTGTCCCGTTAGTGCAAGACTTGGATAAAACACTGACTGCACCCCCCGTGTCAATCAAATAGTCACATTTATTTTGTTTGTCCGCGACGTACAATAGCTTAGACGGAGATGATGCAATAGTCGCTACTTTGCGCTGGCCTATTTTATAGTAAAAGCAAGGTTCACTGCACAAGTGCGCCTTTTCACCGAAAGTTTGGTGGTAGTAGCAAACCTGTGCATTGGCTGTATTGGTCAGTTGAGCATCATTATTTTGCTGTCTAGTCGGCGGGGGAGCGTTAGGACGATAAACTCAACTGTTGAGTCACAAGAAAAACACCCTGTCTATTATCTTGAGAAACAGTAGGTATAAAAGTTTTCTGTACATCAGGTAAAACCGATTATTTATTTTTACGATTTTCAGCGGGTAGTCTATGGCCATAATGTTTCTTCTTTGCTGTTAACGTCTCCAGCTTCTTTAGTCGACGGAAAAGATCTTCAAAAGTCCAACGAGTTTAGCACCTTCACTCACTTGAATCTCAACAACCCCCGAAATGACTTTCTTGACATCGTTTTTCGATGCCAAAGCACAGTCAGTCAAAACCGCTAAATCTTCTAGCGACGCACTATCCGGCTGAGTTGCAATTGGGCCCTGATTGAAACCGGCTTTTGCCGAATAAAGGCCTGGCGTATTACGGCCTTCCCGACAACTGCCGACGTTCCAAATCCAGCTGTCTTTTGAAGTCGTCTGAGGAACCGAGATTGAATGTCTGACCCTAACTTCTCGCCAGAAATCACCTTGTTGACTCTTTCAGGCGTAGTTAACCCTCTGCGCTCAATCAAAATTCTTTTGAGATGTGCGTACTTATGCGCTAGGAAAAATTGTAGCAAAACATCTTTTACATCAGACGCTACCTCGCCTGAAAGGGCAGCACAGATCAATCTGTAGCGTTCGTCGTCGTCTGTGATGTCGTGAAGATCAAATTGTGTTTCAATCTGGTTAAACCAAACCAAAGTTCGACATCAGTAGAATAGAGTGTTGCTATCCTAAATTTTGGAAGATTGCGAGAACGCCGGGATGACCGACGGTAAACTGGAGACGGGCTTCAAGGCGATTCGCTCCTGGAAAGTTCGCTCCTTCGTCGATTATTTCGAGCAATCCGTAAAAAATCTGATTTTACTCTGTTATATTCTGCCTCTTGATCTTTCAACTCAGACGTATGGTCGTCGCTGAGAGGAAAATATGAGTCCTTAGGACTGGAGGTGGTAAAAGAAAACCTTCACTACTGCCTTTGTCAGCCATTTTGAAAGCTTTGTGTTTGAAACTATTTAAAAAATGAAGCACTTGAGTCTGCAGGCCTACTGGCTACTGAGCAGTAACAAGCATGTTTGAAATGGTATGCATGTTAACCATACCAGTCTATTTCGGCCATCATGTCCTATCCGAGAGATATGTGCACAGCGAAAAATTGAAAAGTTTTGGAAATATGATGAGGTTGTGTAATATGAAGTACTTGAAGTGGGGTCGTAAAACGAGTTGTAGGCTGCTGGGGTTGCTGAGTAGAACATAAGTTCAGTTGAATATTCGCACTACTGATGATTAATTGATATATAGCACACTGAATATGTGAGGATTTCAGGTCATATTATATCATGTACAAATGCCAAAATAATTGCTAAGATACTATTCTAAGCTAGAGGGCAGTATATAGTTAGTAATTCGACCTGCGCGGAAATATTTTCCGCAGAAGTCAAAGAATCATAATGATAGATATAGTCTAAGTAACACCACTGTCAACTGTAAAGTCATATGTACTGAACGTGTAAATTATTCGAATTCTCTTTATTTTTTAGAAAAAAAATTGTGATGACAGTCTAAATTTGACTGCATCATTTGTTTACAGTTCGACCTAATTTTTGAAAATTAAATTTTCGAAATTGAATATCTGACTGACAGGAGTCTACAAAGACTGCATAGTATGCAATTCGACTACGAATATTTCCCAGTATAAATACACTTTTTTTTTATATTCACTTTGAGGAGTATTCGTTGTGACGTCAAAAATCGATCGCTTCGCATTGAGACGGGTTGCCTCACATTGCGTAAGCCACGGTCGTGTACAGTTGCGGATGTGTGGCATATTTCCGGCAGACGACCGCTTGCAGTGTCAGTAAACCACACGTGGTGGTATGCCTATTGACACAGCAGGGGGTGCAGTCAGCCTTACGACAGAAAAAATTAGATTGTCTAATTTTGAAAATTGCTAGAAAAAATCATGCTGTGTTAAAACACAACTCGCGATATAAATTTATGGATGCTTAAGAGCAATATTTTGAAATAAATGTAGTATTAGATTTCCGTGATTGACAATAATGTATCAGTGTGTGAATATGTTTAGACTACGATTCACAAACGTCTGCTCCAGTCGTGTGGCCTGTACGTTTGCTGGGGAAATTCCATAGCTGCTGTGGCAAAAAAATGGTGGCCTTTATTTATGTGAATATTAATGAGCTGTGCTGATGGGGTGATGTGCGCGATGCATGCCGGTAGGGGGGAAAACGCGTGCGGCCACGTCGACCAGATCAGCTGATCAAAAGGGGAACCGGTGTCGCCTCGAATGGCGACTGCTTACCAACACATATTATAACAAATCTGCTCCCTTGAAAAAAAAATGTGATTAGATTTGGATGTTTCTGACCTACGGTCCTGACATTAGGATATTTATAGACCAAATAAGACCGTTTATTCACATGTATATTAGACAAACAGTTTTAAATGGCTCTAATCCTATAAAAATCTCCATGAATCGATGCTATAATTTATCAATTCAAAAATTAGAACTGTAGTTATGAGAAATATGGTTTATTAAGAAATCTGGTGGAAAATTCTCATAAAAATCGAGACACCCAAATGAGGTGTTCAACAAATTTTCGCTAAAATTTTGAAAAATATTTTATTTCCAGTCGCCTAAAGTGGTGTAATTAGGAAAATAAAGCTTTTAAAATCGGAGATACTTTAAGGGATTAGATTATTTCGTCTAGGCTTATTGCGCGATCCGCGGTGTCCGCCATCTTGAAAAATATAGGGCCACGTGGATTTCAGTTAAAATCGAGGAAAAATTTCGCGATTTCAGCGAAAACGTGTGTACCTCTCATCATACAACTTTCTTAATTAACCTAGTAGCATAATCTGTACATTTGACCCTTATCCTCACATACCTTGAAAAAATAAGATTTCATTTTTTAGTCCCCTAGCAAATTATAAGCTTATGAGTGAGGGTAAAAGTGTGATTGACTGGTGATTGTCAGTTCGAATCTTGTAGATGGAATGTGCGTGTAGACACAGAACTTGCAGATCAGAAGGATGCGTGTACGAATCTAAACGTTGGTGGTCGCCAATGTCGGCTGGCAAGGGCGTGCATTCTCCATGTTGGTCCTGGCTGCGCACCCCAGCCACCGATCCCGCGAGTTAAACTTATACTCCCCGCCTGGGCAGCGGTTATTAATAAAACATCTTGGAAATCTCTTTCTCTTTTCTCTGGTTTATTATCTCAATTGACACATATATGTATTCGCTGCACACATTATCTCTCGAATAGGTTGATGGCCTCTGCCACGTGGCTAGCTCCACTAGTCACGGAGCGGCACATCTGGTCGCTTCGCTGGCGGTAGAAAAATTGGCAAAAACGCCTGGCGGCGAGGCCTGACGGGAGAAAGCAGCTCGTCAGTTCCCACTTTAGTCCGGTCAAAAGGAAATCGGTCGATGGGCCCCACAAAACCATTCAGCTTCTTACAACGCAGCTTTAAATCATTTAGTTGATGAGCCGATATTGGCCTACTAAAATCAGCTTAATTGGGCCAATACCGTCTTGCCATTGCCTCACTGCTTGGTATTTAATATGAAAATAAATTGTCGTTTTTTTTGTGCTCATATACCACAGTGCATAACAGGTTAAAAAATAATAAATATATTCTGACAGGCTTAATTGTTGTGGCATAGCATTAGATTTATGTGATCATAAGCATGCGCAGCTGATGGGTGAAGAGTGGAAAGAAAAATGTTAGAATCAAAATCGATTAAACTCAACTTTTTGAGTAGCCATCCACAACTTTTTTTGCTATTAAATCCTTTTGAAAACCTACTGTAGGCCCTAAGACGGTTACGGTTAGCTTAGTTCGTGTTTTTGAGTGACAGAAAGGAAAACAAAAAACAACTTTCTCAGTGCTCGTGCAAATATTACCTATCATCGCCCAAACCCGGCAAATGGCGTCGGTCACACACATGTGTTACAAATTATTTTATTAGAACTCATATTAAATCCTGATGTAGGCAGCCCATCGCAGCTTGAGTCAGGTAAAACTAATTAGGCTACGAGTCAAAAATTAGTCACTCGACTCTACTCTAATAGTTAATAGCCTCACAAACTGCGCTCATTGACTTGCCGGTTTTTGTCCTTGATGTATACAGCCCACCGCAGCTGGCATCAAGGATGACTACCAATCGGCAAATTAAAGAAAATTAACTTTATTTTTTTTATAAATCCCCCATGTCGCAAAAAAGTAACAAAGCAGATAGAAAATCAACCAGTAGCAGGTCACTGAAGAACCAAGATGAGGAGTCCCAAAACAGTAGAAATCCCAATCAGTTTTTTTAATCACACACTTCTTATAAATGCGAGACAACTTACCACGATGAAAATGACAAGCTCATAATGTGTGAGAGATGTGTGAGAGATGTGATAAATGGGTGTGTTTGACATGCACTGAATACAGCGATGAAGAATATGTCTTTCTATCCATCATAAGCTTACCATGGTTTTGTGAACGATGCAGAATACCAACAGTGGAAGCAGCTGAATCAGATAACCTGATAGAGAATTGCTGCAAGGAGTAGACCGGGGCACGTTGAACCACTTTTTCTATTTATACCTGTAAAATGTGAATATCATGGTACATGCATAAAAAAAGTGTGTCTCGTAATGCCCAGTCATATTGACCAAAATATCAAACATTCAAAGTCTGGTTGAATACATAACATTTATATGAATTTTGCCTATAAAGTTGTATTGGACAATCCAGTCTGTAAGAGAAATATCTTGAACTTGCTTTTGGAAGCCACGTTTCTATAGTAACTATAATTCCATTGACGTAATTCTAGCACTCTTAAAATTGTCAGAGCGAAATAGTGAGCGGCTCCCCAGAAGCACTTATTTAATCATCATTTTTGTCTATATCTATGTACGTATTATCCATACATAATATCTTGCCTAGCTGGAGAATAAACACGACAATATTATGATGTGACACAACTCTTTAAAACACAACTGTGTTACAATAACTGTGTTACGTTATATGGCGAGCATATACCAGCCAGTATATTTTACATTCATATATGGATATTTTACGTCGCATTGCAAAGGACAGTATTAGACCTACCATTTTAAAGACTATGTTTACACTCTACTACACATTTTATATTTTTCCGGTGAGTGAACATTAATATTTATTCAATATAGCTATGTCAAAGGCTTTAGTGGCTTTAGTGGCTTCCTCAAAAAGCACTAGCTACTCAACAGGCTGGCGCTGCAGCTATGTTAAATGTGGCAAATGTGCACAATTAGCAAAATTGTGACAAGGCTTAGATGAAACCACGCAGGCTTTCGACACTCGTTTTATCTCATACTCTAAATTAGTTTATCCAGCTTCTCCTGGGGAGGAAGAAGATAAACACGCCTTAGGCTACTATTTGAGTCGCGTAAAGGATTAGACAGTGTCACGAGCTGTGCAACTGCTGATCAGATCGCCGTTAAGGCGATTAAATTGGTGCATGAGCGCACCAAAGCTGACGACTGCTTAAATGCCTTAACAATGAACTCATTAAAAGGAAAAGCAGTATGTAGAACTAAATCTCCTGAGAAACCTGACAAACCAGTGGGGAAGGTGATTAAAGCATTAAAGGTGTGGTCAACTGTCAAAATTCGCGGGACAAGGGTCACCCAGAAGGCAATAGTGCCCGTGGGTAGGCCAAGGCCCTATTACATAAAAATACTAAATATGCGTTTCATACCCAAAGCCTCATTAAGAGCAAGTTCTCAAATCACAGGAAGTTCATATATACTTAAGCGACATCTATGAGTTAATATTTCAAAGCCCTTGGCTCTTGCTCCTACTTGGTCGCTGGCTTGCAAACAAACTGACTGTATCACTGCGGGGATGTGGAAACTGCTTGACCCCAAGCTTGTCTCTCAAACATTGTACATTTATTCAATGATGGGTCAATGTTGGGCCAGCGTCGCAGACGTTGGCCTAGTATTAAAACAGCATCGGATCAATGTCTCGTTTAAGTAGTATCTTGTAATCAGTTCAGTGGCTATATTAATGCCGTCAATCTGTACTCAATAGGCTACTGTTGGCCTACACTTGACCGTCCCAAGCATGCGCATTTTGCAGTTGAATGATTCTTTAACAATAGAGATGAAGTGCATGGGAACTAGATTGTGTAGAGGACAACCACACCAGGGTACACTAAAGAAAAAATCATTTCCTCAGATTAGCCATAGGCCTGGACCAACCACAAAATATCAAAAAAAAATTCCTATCCCTCCATGGAATGTTTCTGCTGCGGTCGCAGTGGACACGCCTTCGAAGACTGTCACGTACAGTATCATGTGGATGGGTCACCACTGTGTGCAAAATGCAATGGACACCACCGCACATATGATTGTAGAAAAAGTTATACTTGTCACCCCAAGAAAAGTGGAGCATAACTACTCTGGATCCAACAATCTTTCTTTAAACTGGATGGCCGGTGCTGACGGGCAGTAAGAATTCTTACTGCCCAATTGCTTGTCGACACCGGAGCATCAGTATCACTATTAGACAGAGATTTTTAAATAAATTTGTGCAAAGTGTCCAAGCAACCGTTATTACAGAAGAGCCATTTGTCTACTCGTGGCTTGGAAGATGTAAACATTGAAACAACAGGCCAGGCCGAGGTTGCAACAAATTTAGGTAAGCTAAAATTTACTGTTGATTAAATTTGAGGCACCAAGGCATTCTTGGTGCAGATATATTATCTCGTGGAAGATTTTGATTTTAATTTTATCTCATACTGTTCAGACGTGACATTGCATGTGTACCTGTCACTGATTTTTTTCAAATTCCTTGCCCTAAGTTTGTACTCTGACACTACAGGTCCCACAGATATTGACAAGTTACTACACACATACAAAGCCATTATAGACAAACCCAATAAGACATTACCTGCATGTGACGTTGTCAAGGCTGAAATTCCCATTGATGCATGTCAAAGACAAAATAGACAGCGGTCATAATAGACCTCTTTGGCAAAACACAAATTATTTTCCAACAGGTTGATAAAATGCTGGATCAAGGCATTATCCAACCTAATTCTAGTTCATGGTCCAGCCCTATAACAGTAGTACCAAAGCAAAATAGGGATATATGGTTTCGTGTGGATTATAGAACTAAATTTAGTTTCCTGCAAAGACTCGTACCCACTATGGCTGATTCAAGATATTTTTGATCAGCTGGAAGGCGCACAAATGTTTTTGACGTTAGATTTTAAAAATGGCTATTGGCAAGTCCCAATGGCGGAAAGGAATATCTCTAAAACAGTTTTTCTTTGCCATAGAGGTTTGTTTGATTTCCTCCGTATGCCATTTGGTTTAACAAATGCTCCTACAATATTTCAGAAAACCTTGGAAACTGTTTTACATAGATTAAATGGCTCTATATGTTATTCATATCTATAGATGACGTTGTCATCTTAGGTCTGATAAGGAGGAACAATCCCATTATAACAATTTGCAGAAGGTGTTCAACAGACTACATGAGAAAAAAATGAGTTTAAAGCCAAGTAAATGTCACTTTGTCAGAAGGTCTGTAAATCTGCTGGGTTATGCGGTATCTGAAAAAGGTATTTTTTCAAACCCAGATAACACAGATGCTATTCGTAGATTACCTACACCAGCTAAACTTACAGAGTCACGAACATTTCTTGGTATGGCTAGATATTACCAAAAAATATTTCCCCAGCTTACAGAAAAAGCCTATCCCCTGGTAAATTTGATCAGGAAAAATACAGCTTGGTTTTAAGATAAGGCATGTGAGAAATCTTTTAACATCATTAAAAGTCATTTAACATCTATTACTATCTTAGCTTTTCCTTAACCCTTTCACCGCGGGTGGCGCCACAAGGCGACCATCTGGCAGACCTTGGATGTCGCCTTTTGGCGACATCAATAATTACTGTTTTTAATTTTAAAAATAATTTATTTAGCGCTCGGGCATTTTATGACGTTATTATTCAGCGATGAAAGGGTTAAGCTGATCAACTATACAAGTATACACTGACGCACCCAACTATGCCATCGGAGCTATTTTGGTTCAAGATGATGTGCATTAGAGACCTGCGCGGGTAGCCCGCCCCGCGCGGGTTTGCGGTACCCGCGGCCCGGGGGGGCCCGCGGGCCGAATTTTCTCTGAGCCTTGCGGGGCAGGGCGGGTGCGGGTCGTATAACGCGGGTTAGTGCGGGTTGTGGGCAGCCTTAACGCGGGTACATGCGGCCGCGGGCAGCCCTAGAGCAGGCGCTTGCGGGCCGCTTATAGCCCTAGCGCTTGTGTGCGCGGGCCAAGAAGTGTTAGTCACACGTCAGACAACCCCCTTTCTCAGAGCATTGTACCAGCATTCGATGAATGTGTCTGTGTCGTGCTAGCATGGCTGAACCCTTTGAATCCTCACGGTTCGTGGATTTAGATGCGATATTATTTATTTATACATGTATTCGCAAGTGTATACAATGAGAAAACATTATACAACTATAGCTATTTCAGCGACTTGTGATTGAAACATGATCAAGCAATACCATTTAAAACAGAAAAGGAAAAGTTCCAATATGCTTATGTGAAAGTTGAAATATAATATAACAGGTGAAAGTTATGAAAAGTTATGAGATGATAGTACAATAGAGACAATTATTGTAAAAATAAGCTATGTGTTATTATGTGTATGTATATCAGAAAGCTATAATGACGGGCAGGTGGGTGATTTGAAATTTATACGATTAATCAAGTATAATTATCATGATTATACTTATCAATATGATGGTATAATCAATACCATGCAACAATAAATTGCACCTGGGCCCAAATGGTGTAGGAGGCCGAACCATTATTGTGTGAGTATAGCGATCTATATGACAAGTGCAGTATGCCCGTCATTGTAGTAAAAACAAAATAGAGCCCATAAATATATAGTCAAACACGTTACATACTTAATACTTTGTTATTTTGTTTACTATTCGCGCAAACAAACCGTAAAATAACATTAATTGAATGATATTTTGCAGAATTGATAGGGTTGAAAGACCACGCGTGTCAAGGGGATTAGCCGCAATATGGTCAATCAGCCGAAGATAATTAGTGACGATGACGTAGTGTTAACATACATGTATGTTATGTTATAGTGATTACTGGTCGGAAAGTGTGATGACAATAATTGGTACAGCGAGGTGACTATGTAATGTCTTCGGGATAAAAAATATATATTTTCCAGGAAATCAAGACACCGACAAATGCTGAAAACAATGTTTTTTCCTGAAAATCGATACCAACAAAATTGCAGTATCGGTCACAAAATAACTTAATATAGATTGATAAAAATTGTAATCATGCACTACTATTTTTCAAGTGACGCCATGAAATATAAATGTATCCTATTTTTACCACTAAATTATTCAGGGATTGTGTTACATTAGACTAATTATAATATAATTGATATCAAATAAATTATATAAAGTACATGATTATAATAAAATATTTTTATTACGCATCGCTTGGTCTAAATTATCAGTTAAACTCTCCGCATATATGGGTGGGGGGGGGGGTGGAGGAAGTGTAAACTATAGCACAATATAGTACTATCGACCCTGCGTGGTTACATAATCAAGACAATAGGCGCGTAATTATCACCAGGTGGAAAGATGACAAAACACCTGAGTTGGGCAAGTGTCGAGAACGTTGGGCCAATATTACACCAATATTGTGGCTACCAGGTAGACATTGTTCAAACAAACTTATTTCCTCATGGTCTTGTTTAATGTAATTATCCTGGTACAATGTTGGGCTAAGACTGTTTTAGATCTTTGAAAAAAGACAATATCAAACCTGCTTATATTATTCTATCATTTTTATGACAAATAAGTCAGTAATGACTTTTTCTTTATGTCAATAAATATCTATAAAATATCTATTATAGACATGCATCGATCATTAATGAAATAAACTAAACGAATTTGATTTTTTGTTAATTTGTTAATAAGTTTTACGGGTCGCTGCGGGCCTGAAAAACTTGTGCAGGTGCGGGGCGGTTGCGGGTACAACTTGTGCGGGGCGGGGCCGGTGCGGATACAGAATATAAATTCATGTGCGGGTTCAGTCAAGTGCGGGGGCCCGCGGGCGGGTGCGGGCATGATTTAGAGGCCCGCGCAGGCCTCTAATGTGCATGGTAATGAGAGAGTTATTCTTTACTTTACTCATACTTTGGATTCCACACAACAGAAGTGGGCCACCATTCACTAAGAGGCCTATGCCATAGTGCATGACATTGTATTACAAAAATTACGCTATACAAACTTCAGAATTTGCAGCACCAAGTGAATAATGCAGTGGCAGGCAAAAGGCCCGTGGCAATCTATTATCACGTTTGAGAATTTTAAACCCGTCACCTCTCTTGATAGTTGAGTGGGAATTTACAATAAAATTTGATAAAATCAATCGAGATAAGTTGATCAAATTATAACATAACACTTCCCTCATCTGATAAGCAACACATCGAAAGAAGACAGCTATGCTCTGATGAATAACATTCTCATAACTAATAAACACCCTAGTCAGTTACATGCCACTGCTCAGACACAGAGAATTATTTTACCTCCTGAATTTCAAGAAACAGTTATACTGGGTCTAGTCATGCTGGCCTAGAGAAAACCATGTTTCATGTCCAACAATCCTATGTGTGCCTCGTATGTGTAAGGAAATAAAGAATGTATTACGTTTTTGTGGTGAATTTCGATTTTTCTCCACAGAGAAACATGTCCACATGTCCACATTCGTGATGTTCCTCATAAGCTTATTATCATATCAACTTGTTTTAATAGACCTAGTTAGCCCCTTGCCACGATCAATAAGTGGTTATATTTATCTTCCAATTGCCATTGACCAGTTGACAGGATGGGTTGATGCTTATCCTTAAATTAAAAAAAACCATCATCATCAAATGTTTGTTTAGCTAAGCAATGCTACTTCCCGCAGTACGGCTATACAAAAGCCATTATTACTGACAACAGGACGGAATTTGTTGATGACCATTTAAAAAAATAAAAGCTGATGGCATTACACATAAGAAAACAACCCCTTATCACCCACAATCAAATAGAAGAATTGAGCGGTTTTACCAGACACTAAATAGTATGCTTCATAAGTTTTCTATTAATGATGGTTGTATGAATGTACGTGGATTGATAGCCTGAGCTATCCACTCACGGCTTATTGTACCACATACCATAGCTCTAATGGCATGTCACTTTATGAGGCTTTGTATGGTAGGACAAGTTGATTACCATCCCAAAACTCACAAGAAACTACTTCTAATAAAGCTGATCATATACAAACTTTATTTAACAAATGGGATAAGACTAGACAAAAGACAGCCTTTAAACATGACAGAAACGCAGCTGGTAGTAAAATCTACAGTGATTCAACTACATTAAATACAGGAGATTCTGTAATGTTACTGGAACCTCGTAAATTTTCTTTTTCCACACCCAAACAGGGACAGAGAAAGTTGTTCACCGTTCCCGACTACAAGCAGTCAGCGTAGATATACGCTGGCAGATGACGCTACGTCAGACAATAATTGTGATCACGAGGATGATGACCCCACTCCTCCAGACAATAATTCCCCCCTATCGCCTGGGCATATACATTGCAATCTGTACATACCGGACCCTGTACAAACTGGAATCATGTCTAAAGCATAATGATTATTCGGTCTCGAATTGATTACACTCAAAACAATACTAATTGAAACTTTCTAAACCAAAACCTGTCTACTCCGAAAAGTGGACTGATTATTTTTTTCCCGAATGCATTTTTTTTCAGAAATTTCAAAAAGTCGCATGTGGTGTACTAGAGGTTAAACAGGGGGCGCGACAAGGTGCCGTAACCTCCTGCTTATTGTGTAGTTGGAAGGGTGCGAAGTTGAAGTGTTGCTAGCACCGTTTGCTCATGAGAGAAATTGTCAAAATGTTTACTTTGAGATTGATAAGATATTTTAACAACATAATAGATTAAAAAATATTGTAACAAGAATTATTGATTATAAAATATCAAAAGTTCGTAACAATTCGTATACGTATCAGTACATTAAACACAAATAATTCTCAAGAAAATTAGACTGTGATTCGGGTTCAATTTATTATGTTTGTAATACTTAATGACCCAATAAATAAATAACTAGGTAAAATTTAACAAATGTTTGACTAATTCTTTCACCGCTGGATTATTTCTATATTATTTTTCAATCTTAGTCAGTGCATTAATTGTTTTAAAAAATATAATTATACAGTATTGGAGCGTTTAATCCAGCGTCATACATTTAAAAAAATATATAAACATTTACCAAACAAACGAGGGTTGTCATCATCAACAATGAAAAAGTTGAAATAATTTTTGGGATGCACTAAAAGACGCATATGCCAACACACACCACCGCACACCAACGCATAGCAGCACATACCAACGCATGCCACCCAATGCAACTATATTTCGGGTAGGGCCTATATATATGTTATCATTAGCTCAAATATTGTTCGATAAAGCTAACTGCACAATGTTACATCGATACAATCAACTAAACGACCAAAATCCCCAGTTATTATGTTCTTAACCGCATATAGCCATAGGTACAGTTAGCGCTGGTAGTAGGCCTATATAAGACTAATGAATTTCTGAGTGAACCCTAGAACCCGAAGGGTGCTGAAAGTGGGATTGAGGCGTTCGAAGCTTGTACAAAAGCTGCTCTTAGCCTATCCAATTACTTCATTAATATATAATACTCATTGGAAAATGTCTGGTTGGCAAGGGAGGCAAGGAACCTGGAAACACAAGTATTTTAGAATTTAACTAATTTTGATGCGCCCTCGGCGAACAGAGGGTCGCGGTGGTCTAAATGAGGTGTTGAATCTGCCGGTAGCTACCCTATATCTCTTGTCTTAACTCTTGAAATCTGGATGAAAAAGGCCGATAAAGTTACGATTTTGACAGATCCTTTAAATGAACATTTGAGACAGACTAATGAACGTTGGGCTGCACACTAAATATATCCCAGCAGACACAAAACGTTGAATCAATGTTGTTTTAACGTTGGTCAACCGTCTTAGGCGCTGTACTAACTTAAAGTCAACTTTAATTCACTTTCAAACGAAATCGACTATTGCACTTGTTAATTCAATTGTTAGCACTTACTGAAAGATAAGTAGCCGCCCGTGGATCAGTCAATTGCTTAATCACACCTACAATGTAATCCTGTTAACGCGTTTACCGGCGTATGTACCGGTTATGTACAGTAAAATACAGATATTTAATAAAAAATGAATGAAAATAGCATAAAAAGCATTAAAGTATTTATGTTTATTTTTGCATGTTAGGAAGTGGATAGGCAGTATATACGCCCAGTAATTCCACCCAAGGATATGTTGACATTATTTCGTGCTCATAAATATTTGTGATAATAAATGGTCTTGACAAGGGCAAAATGTAACCTAATAACTTTAATTTGTCTAATTATTAAAGTGATAGCAAAAATTAGCTACGGTGTCGGTTGTTAAATTTCTCATTCCGTAAAACTTTGCGAGTTAGGGTGCTATCACAATATAATTTATATCTTTGTTTTCAGTATTGAATAAGCTTTCTAGAAATATTTATTGCATGGCTGAATCACCGGAATTAATAAAAGTTAGGAATTTCTATTGAGATGGTTATCACACCTAGCTGTGGTGTAATACACCTTGTAAAGCCAAGGGTGCAGTAGGTGTAAACTGCACCGCATCTAAATAAATATTTGCATTGAAAACCCCATTGAAACATAGTTTTAAACTAATAACAGGAAAAGTATTTAGGACATAGTAAGAACAATTATATCATCGGAAAGCATTTTTCATCCACTATAATCTAAAATGCGTCCCTACGCTGTGCCTAAAATTTTGACGTTTTTATTCATTTAAAAACTTTTTTATATAAGTTATTTTTCAGCTATCACTTAATGACAATAATAGCAAATACTAGATGAATAAACGATTCCGAAATATACACAAATTTACCGTATTTCTTATTTTTGACATGACTGTCAATAATTGGAAATCAGGAATTTCGTCTCTATATCTAGCCTAACTGGTGAATGCGCAGCACAAAAATTAAAAAAACACTTTTGCAGTTCTAGTCTATGGACATGTTTACATCATATGGTCATATTAAGAAGCCAAAATAAAATCACCGATGTTCCCTTAAGGTACATTTCCAACATAGTCATACTGGCACATATATTTCAGGTGTGTATATTTCGTTGTAGTGTCGAAATACTTAACTGTCATCATCTATTTTTGGATGTATATATATAGGCCCCAAGACTGAAGGGTAAACTTGTCATGATGATACATCACGTCTACATTTGGCACGCTAACAACGATACTCAGACTGTGGAATACAAAGTTGAACCAAGTAAAAAATACATAAACGCATGCATATATTTCTATTTTATTTCGTTTGTAAATTTTTTAATAAATAAATATTCAGTTCTGCATGATCCGTTTTCTTTCTGTCACTTCTTTTTATTAACATTAGTCATCACACAAACATTTTCAGATCAAAATGCCTATAAATATATAGCTGCTAGCGTGACGATTATAAGAATTTGTCGTCTTCACATCAGGCTACGTTATATCAATATATTATTATCACTATGGCGCTCATTGACGGACTTTAAATTTCCGAATTCGGCTACTTATCTTTGATTTTTTTTTTCATATTTCGTATAATTATACACTGATGATCATGTAGTAATTATGCTACAATAAGAAATAATGCTATCCCGTATAATCATGCCATCTTTAAGCATCTTTTCGGGGACGCTGGACTGCCCAATGATAATAGCCTACACTGCTTTGTATATAGCGCCCATGCATTGACGCATTTTAAAATGCCGAATTAACAAGTTATAATTAATATTTTTTTTACAAAATTCGGTATGCATATAAATACCATAGACTATTCAATATATAGTTCCTATATCGTCTACCTCGTCTTTTCGTTGGTATGCGCTGGTTGGTATGCGCTGGTATGTGGTGGCATGCGCCGAATTCGGCTACTTATCTTTGATTTTTTTTTTCATATTTCGTATAATTATACACTGATGATCATGTAGTAATTATGCTACAATAAGAAATAATGCTATCCCGTATAATCATGCCATCTTTAAGCATCTTTTTAATAAATAAATATTCAGTTCTGCATGATCCGTTTTCTTTCTGTCACTTCTTTTTATTAACATTAGTCATCACACAAACATTTTCAGATCAAAATGCCTATAAATATATAGCTGCTAGCGTGACGATTATAAGAATTTGTCGTCTTCACATCAGGCTACGTTATATCAATATATTATTATCACTATGGCGCTCATTGACGGACTTTAAATTTCCGAATTCGGCTACTTATCTTTGATTTTTTTTTTCATATTTCGTATAATTATACACTGATGATCATGTAGTAATTATGCTACAATAAGAAATAATGCTATCCCGTATAATCATGCCATCTTTAAGCATCTTTTCGGGGACGCTGGACTGCCCAATGATAATAGCCTACACTGCTTTGTATATAGCGCCCATGCATTGACGCATTTTAAAATGCCGAATTAACAAGTTATAATTAATATTTTTCTTACAAAATTCGGTATGCATATAAATACCATAGACTATTCAATATATAGTTCCTATATCGTCTACCTCGTCTTTTCGTTGGTATGCGCTGGTTGGTATGCGCTGGTATGTGGTGGCATGCGCCGAATTCGGCTACTTATCTTTGATTTTTTTTTTCATATTTCGTATAATTATACACTGATGATCATGTAGTAATTATGCTACAATAAGAAATAATGCTATCCCGTATAATCATGCCATCTTTAAGCATCTTTTCGGGGACGCTGGACTGCCCAATGATAATAGCCTACACTGCTTTGTATATAGCGCCCATGCATTGACGCATTTTAAAATGCCGAATTAACAAGTTATAATTAATATTTTTTTTACAAAATTCGGTATGCATATAAATACCATAGACTATTCAATATATAGTTCCTATATCGTCTACCTCGTCTTTTCGTTGGTATGCGCTGGTTGGTATGCGCTGGTATGTGGTGGCATGCGCCTTTTAGTGTAACCGATAATGTTCATATAAAACATTCTTTCGGGTCGTGCTTTATATCGAAACCGACCGAAACCCGCCGAAACCGATTCACCATGTCGAAACCGAGTAACATATATAACTTAATGTACAGGTAGGACGTTCAAATGTAGTACACTAATACCTTGTATTATGTTCGTGAGTGTGTAATAATTTTGGCAGTGTAGCATTATCATTTTTCATGCAGTGGCCTTATATATTTTTAAATTAGCATGTAGCAGTTAGGCCTAATTATTACCGTCCCGAAACCGAGTAAAATATATAACTTAATGTACAATTAGGACGTCCAAATTTGGTACAATATTACCTTGTATTATATTCGTTAATGTGTGAAAAATTTGGAAGTGTAGCGTTATTATTTTTTATGCAGTGCCCTTATATATCTTTAATTTGGTATGTATCAGTCAGGCCTGATAATTACCGTCCAAATTATTTGCGGAGCGGTAATTGAACCTTTATTTTACTTTGGTCCATATAATTTGACCTTAGTCCCGGTTCCAGCATTAATCCAATGAATTATAGGATATATGAAAGCATATGTAGGCATATATAAAAAACATGAACTAAGTTTTATTAGGCATCTAATAGGTTATCACCACCATTAGCGCAATGTATACATATAATGATTTATCATGGGAAGTGGTACTGGTACGCATTTTGTGAATATGAAGGTTATAAATCTATCCATATTAAAATAGTATCATCAAATCAAATCAAATCAAAATAGTTTATTCAAACAAAAATACAAAAATATCAACTTATACAGTGATATTAAAACTAAACAAAGGTAAGACACCTTTTATTATATTGGCACAAATTATTGTTTGAAAATAAGTGAAATGAAGTCAATGACTTAAACTAAGTTCACTTCCTATTTACCGTGTTTACATTGAGTACTTATACGTCTATGATTGACTCGAAATCGGTAAATAAATGTATGATGAATCTATTAAATGTCTCATTTATCTTGTAAATGTAATCACCATAATATGTGATTGAATCAAGTATTATTTATATATTTACCTAAGAAATAAAATTTAAACATTTTCTTGAATACACAATTTTTTTTAATGGTTGTAATATTAGTTTTGAGGGAATTCCATAGTTTAACCCCAGCTACACTCACTGTCATAGATTTCATGGTAGTGCGAACATATTTTAGATTAAATTTACCATTTTTTCTTGTATTGTATGAATTGGAATTGATTGTAAATAATGATTGTATTCCTTCAGGCAATAAATTATTTTTCACCTTTAACATAACAATCAGCGTTTTATAAGCAATCAAATCAACAAACTTCAATATACCACACTTATAATATAATGGACTGGTATTAGTGCACATATCATTAAATCCACAAAGAGCTCTATTTACTTTTTTCTGGATTAAGATGATAGAATTTAACTTAGTTTTGTAGGTGTTTCTCCATATTTCTGAGCAATAATTTATATATGGAAGAAATAATGAACAGTATAATATATATAGACTATCATAATTTACCACACGTTTTGTTCTGAAAATGATACCTGAGACTTTGATAAGTTTTGAAGTTACTAATTTTATAATGTTCCTTCCAGTTACAACTCTCATCTATCTGAACACCCAGAAACTTTGTAGGCCTACTACGAACTCTTGTTAGAATGAACTCATCAATTGAAACATTAATGTGTTCATCCTTGTTAACTTTGCCAAAAACTATGTAATTTGTTTTTGAAATGTTAAGTGATAATTTATTTAAAGCAAACCAACTTTTTAATTTAATTATTTCCATACTCAAAACTTTACATATATATTTTATAAATTTGTATCATCTGCAAACAACGTTTCAACGTTATTTAGCTGTTTTTCAACGTCGTTGTGCCTGCTGGGTATAGCTAGCTAGCTAAATATATAGATATTTTCTTCCTCATTTTTTACCAAGTCTTTTTTTATTAATGATTGAAAATGTAATGGGTTTTTAGCAGTTTGAATAGGGATTGGTAGCTGGTTCCAGTACTTAGCAGTAATGTATGAAAACGAGTTGTCTCCCGAACTGTTGCCCCTGGGAAGAACCAAAGAGAGAACACTATTTCTGGTGTTATAGGATAATATCTTGCTTATTAATGAATGCACACTGAACTATCATAATTAAAAATATGAACTATCATAATTAAAAATATATATTTTTAATATAATTTTAATATTGTAGATATTCTATTTTTAATTGTATTATTATTGTATATTGTGTGATTTTAGAATGTTTTCATTGTCTTTAGCTAGCTATATAGTAAAATAAATATATTTTCACAGTCAATAAACAGTAGTAGACCTAACTTGTTTTGTAATGTATTCAAACATTGTGGCGAACCTTCCTATGAAAATTGTTGCGAACCTTTCAAAGCTGTTGCGAACCTTCCAATTTGTGGCGAACCTTCCCTGTGGCTAACCTTCTTTGAAACTTTGAAACTTTGAAATCATATCCAGCAGCACCTCCTATTTGGAGTATCAGGCTGGAGGGGGGAAAGGGCTGGTGGATTTAGTCAACCAGTTGACTCTTGAACGCTGCCACAGTTTTTGTGGCGAACCTTGCTGACATTCCTCACGCAGAAGAAGAATTATTTTGAGAAGTCAATTATGTTTACCGTATACCGATTTCATCGTCATATTGTAAAATGTCAACAAATGCGCATGCGCATGTATCCCATAATGCTTTGCATAACCCAAAATACACTTTCCACACAGAACTGCGAAGCTGGGTGGAACTGGAGGCTCACTATTTTCCAATTTTTAACAACATTATATTTGGCCCTCTTACACATGTTCACAGTTTTTTGTAAATTAGGACATGGCTGAAGGTTTTGAAAAAGATCAGGACCGCCTAGCAGACGGTTGGATGTCAAGCTGGGAAGATCAATGTGCTGATGATTGGGAGAGAGAAACAAATATGGACGATCGATCTCAGTCAGAGAATGAGGCTTTATCTCAATCGTTGTGGTTTTCTTTCCAAAATTCCGCAGAGGCCATATCTCAATTATACAAAGGTTGAACTCACAATAATGAAGTTATTTTTTTTTAATATTCAAACTTATAATGTCAGTGAATGGTAGCCCGTCATCCGTAGACTAGTCTATTCTAATTACTAAATTAAAGTCTGTCCGACGGTGGAGGACGGTCCAAAATGAAAGTTAGCTTTTACTTTTAGGTATCCAGTCAGTCAATTTCTCAATGGATTGTCACGAAATTTTGTAACGATTATTATCTAGTCATTTGGCAGCAACCCTAAAAATTTCGCAAAAATCCATTGAGTATTTCAAAAGTTAGACCATGTGACATGTAACGCAATTCTGAGAATAAACCGGAATGGAAGTTGGGTTTATACAAGTTATAAGAGGAGCGTCATAAATAGACATTTACTACATGTCAAATGGTCTAACTTTTGAACTATACAATTTTTTTTTACAAAATTTTCAGGATCAATGCCAAATAACTAGAAAATAGGGTTTACAAAATTTCATGAAAATCGCTTGAGAATTGACTGACTGGATACCGAAAAGCTAACTATCATTTTGGTCCATCCTCCACCGTCGGACAGACTTTAGTTAGGCCTAGCCGAGCAAACAACGTCAACGTCTTACTCTTAGTACTAGGCCCTAGGTACTTTCAATAAATTTTAAAATTGTCCAATAAAATTATGCTGAGCCTTTTTTCGTAACTGCCCACATGCTAGAATAAATAATTGACCACATTCCACAGTTTTCACTGAGCAAGAAAAATGCTGTGCCAGATCAAAAGCTGAGCTAATGATAAAAACATCCAAAAGCTGTGACCTTAATTTTGCAAATTCCGGCAGGGATACAGAAGCCAAAACATCACCCAGACACTTGAACAAGTCCACCAGGGGGTCATGGAAGAAGAAAAATTTTGATGGATTCTCATCCTTATAGCCATGAAACTTCTATTTTTACCCTCGGTACGCCCCATGAGGAAGTGCAGGGTAGGCAAACAAAACTTCACCCAGGTTTTACCATGGGCAAACTAGTGCAGCCTTCCCCAGGCATCTCAATTCTTCGAGATGCCCACATTGTTCTGTCCAACCGGTCTTAACCCTTACACTGCTATGGGCGACTATAGTCGCCTAAAATTAACCAAGCGCAGCCTGCTGTGGGCGACAAGAAATTCTTTAAAAAAAAATTTTTTTGCATTTTTTTTTTCACTTTTGTTTTGTGGTGCCTTTCTATTTGCGCTTTAAATATAGCTAACTGACTGATTTTGTAATATAATGGCTTTTAATATCAGTTGTTCATCAGATGTTTTTTTGAAGAAAAAACGTGCCAGATATTACTTAGGGGGAAACCACACATGCTGCAAATTTTAGGCAGCAGTGCAAGTGTTAATGAACTTCCTCATAGGGCAGTGGACAGTCTATTTTCATTTTTTGCATTTTTTTACAACAATTTTAAAATGGCACCTGCGTAAAAAAAATTATTAGAAGGGACCACAGCATGCCTGTTCCACTTACCTCTTCAAGCACTTGTTGCAACAATCATGGAATTAAAGGCGAGAGCTGGCACCATTTTTCATAATTGCGAGAAATCTAATGATGGGAACCCTCGGAAAAGGTGGTAAAAGTGTCATTCAAAGAAAATTACTTTTTTAATTCTGCAATAATGGCTTCATTTCTACCAGTAATAGTGAGCAAGAAGAACAAACAAACAGAGAAAAATATGTCTTTTATTGCAGTGTATCACAAATTCACATAAATCCTGAAAAAACACGAAAAACCCCATCATAATGACTGTTTGAATGTACCTACTCTTAGTCTTAATGTTAGACTTAGTCTTAGACTCTGGCAAGCATTGAATCACGGTCATGTCAATCTTAAATCTGTAATTGTAACTGGCTAAAGTGGGTCAATTCCATTGTAAACAACTTGTTTACACTTCTTTTGACAATTTTTTTGTCTCCTTAAAGATGAATTTTCTTTTACACAAATATGGAGTTAAACTTGTGCAAAATTGTAATTTAAGATCTTTTTACCACCAAAATATTAGACCAAAATCCCTGTAGGGATGTGACAAGTGCGCAAATGTGACGTCATATTTTTTGGCCATCCGAAAAAAATCCAAAAAATTGAAAGGTAATTTTACAAGGTTCAGCTTGGAACTGAATGGAACACTTTTCCGTTCGATATTTTCTTCGAAACAATTAGTAAGTGGTAGCGCAGCCATGTTGTTGTCGCCTCGTCTTCGAATTTTTCGCCTGTGGCCGTTTCCGGCCAAATATTCAAACTGTGAAGTTATGTCTCTCCTTTCTACCGTCTGAAAATGTAATAAGAGTTTTTCGCCGTCTATCTAATGTAAAATGCCATGTTCATTAAACTGTTTTCTTTCTAATGATATATTTATTTACTTGTGTTTTTGTGGCGAGCGCTTGTTATATCGCTCGGGTTGAAGGCACCTCGTTTTCCGAAATGGGAAAATCCCCAAATTGGCACGAAGGAATTCCCCGCTAAATATGACGTCGGCTTTTGTTTATTTTAGCACCGAGTGTCTCAGCGCAGTCTGCAGCTGTCATTCATCTGTTCGTCTGACAGATCGTTGACAGTTTAGATGTGACTAATTAGATGCTTTAATTATTAAAGCACAGAAGGCTTGGGCCTTGGAACTCCTTGAGAAATAATATTGACTCGCAGTGGAAGTCACATCTTTTTAGGCCTACTGGCTACTTGTAGACTAGTCCAGCGCATGTTATTCGCCAATCTCTCAGACTCAGTCAATTCTTAACTGATTTGCATGAAATTTTGCAATGACTATTTTTGAGTCCCCCGCCAAATACCGTGCATGAATAAATATTCTATAGTTTAAAAGTTATCTGACCATTTGACATTTAGTGAATTTCTAATTATGCCGTCTCTCTATAATCCTATTAAACAGGTCGGGGCTGACCGTAGATTGAAGTACGTACTTCCTTTGAAGTATGTACTTAGATTGAGGTATGTCTGTACTTCGATCTATTATAAGTAGACCTACACCCTGAGCTTTACTCACACAAATGGGTAGGGCCTTAAACCACTCCCATTTGTTATTTTGTTACAGGTACTCCTTTGCAACTTCTGATGTTATTGGTTGAATGGTTTCTTTCTGAACATTGATAATCAAGCTATTAAACTATTCATAAGAAGAACTTGGAATTATTTTCTCTTTACATGAATATAGCCAAAACTTTTGCATATGTTGAAAACAAATTCATTCTTTTGGCCTGGAACTGTTGATGATTTGCCAGCTACCAGATATAGTACACTTGCAGGAAGACATTTCAATGTAAAAATGTATTTTATAAAAACTGTTTTTTAGCTCATCCAGCCTTTAGGCCTAAGATGAGCTTATGCCATCGTCTGTCTTCTGTCCACAATTCACAAGAAATGCTTCTCCCCCCTCAATTCTTATTCGATTTCAATTTTGTTTAGTTTGTTTAGAAGAGCTCGAGCCTGTGCATTAAACATCCTCTCGGATTTCAGAAATTTTAATTATTAATTAACTTATGACCTAATTAAGATCTAATTAGGGCACTCTGTCCACAATTCACAAGAAATGCTTCTCCCCTCTCAATTCTTATCCGATTTTAATTGTGTTTGGTTTGTTTGAAAGAGCTCGGGCCTGTGCATTAAACCTCCTTATGGATTTCAGAAATTTCAATTAATAATTACCTTATGACCTAATTAAGATCTAATTAAGACACTCTGTCCACAATTCACAAGAAATGCTTCTCCTCTCTCAATTCTTATCCAATTTCAATTTGGTCCGGTTTGTTTAAAAGAGCTTGTGCCTGTGCAGGTAAAGTCCTCTCGGCTTTCAGAAATTGTAATTATTAATTAATTGATGACCTGATTAAGACCTAATAAGGGCACTCTGTCCACAATTCACAAGAAATGCTTCTCCTCCCTCAATTCTTATTTGATTTCAATTTTGTTTGCTTTGTTTGAAAGAGCTTGTGCCTGTGCATTGAACTGCCTCACGGATTTCATGAATTTTAATTATTAATTAACTTATGACCTAATTAAGATCCAATTAAGGCACTCTGTCCACAATTCACAAGAAATACTTCTCCTCCCTCAATTCTTATCCGATTTCCATTTTGTTTGGTTTATTTGAAAGAACTCGTGCCTGTGCATAGAACTGCCTCACAGATTTCAGAAATTTCAATTTGTAATCAACTTGCCCTAATTAATTATTTAAGGATGAGCTTCTGTGTCATTGATATTGAACTTTAAATATCTGTTACACTGAGGGTGTACTTTGATTGAAGTACAGGGTGTACTTTGAAAAAAGTACATATTCAATGGAAGTACAGACCATGAGGCATATGTGGCTCTATGGAAGAACTTGAATAATTTTAGCACATTCCTAATTTTCGAAACATAGGGCTGCTCTATAAATTGGTGTCCATTATTTCTTTTAGTTGGCAGTAGATATTATTTAATACCTGAAATTGATAACTCTCAGCTTCACAGTTGAAAGCATGGCCTCTAATAAAGTTGAAAATCTGGTAAGTTCAGTAGCGTGATTATCATTGGACAGACTCTGACTACTGGTCCAATTAAATAAGGTGTTGCAAATGAATGGGGACACAACAAATGAATGTCTATTAAGCCAGAATATTAAGCCAGCGTAATTTGCATTAATTTATAAAATAAATATGAAAAAACATGCTAATCGTTTACCAAAATTGGCACAATTCATGTTAATTAGCACTTTTTAGCCCGCCTTTTAATTTTAATTAAAAAAGGTTGCGATTTTTCACCTTTTACGTCAATAATTTGACCTTGTGGGCGCGATAACTTGAAAAGTTTTTCACATATCCTTTTCAAATTTGTTATGCATGTTACTAATGACCAGTTCTCGGACAAGTTCAATAATGGCCGAAAAAAAAAAAAAATGGCCGATTTATTGCGATTTTTCACATTTTACGTCAATAATTTGACCTTGTGGGCGCGATAAGTTGAAAAGTTTTTCACATATCCTCTTCAAATTGGTAATGCATGTTACTAATAAGTAGTTCTTGGACAAGTTCAATAATGGCCGAAAAAAAAAAAAAATGGTCGATTTATTGCGATTTTTCTCATTTTACGTCAATAATTTGACCTTGTGGGCGCGATAACTTGAAAAGTTTTTCACGTATCCTCTTCAAATTTTTTATGCATGCTACTAATAAGTAGTTCTTGGACAAGTTCAATAATGGCTGAAAGAAAATTCAAAATGGTCGATTTTTTGCTATTTTTCGCATTTTACGTCAATAATTAGACTTTGTGGCTGATAACTTGAAAAGTTTTTCATGTATCATCTTCAAATCTGTTATGCATGTTACTAATAACCACTTCTCGGACAAGTTCAATAATGGCTGGAAAAAAATTTAAAATGGCCGATTTATTGTCATTTTTCGCATTTTACGTCAATAATTTGACCTTGTGGCCACAATAACGACTTCAAGTTCGATAATGGCGGCGGGCTATTGTCGAGTGTGCTCTTGTTTTAGTATATTTTCAACAAAATTAATCACCAACAAAATAAATTAATATTGTATCCAATGCATGAAAAAAAAATAACGTATGCGAATTCATGCTAATTAGCGGCATCCCGTTTTATTAGTAGAGCGAAGCTCTACTGTTGCAGTTGTCTGAGCTTAATGTATTTTAGTGTCGATTAATTCCACGACAATGACGTTAAATTCGTTGAGCTGAGAACATATCTAACGTCATGTGTCTGTTAAAAAGAACTTTCTTCATTGCACCACGAGCTCCAATTTTGAGATTTCTATTTATATGCTCGGATAAACACAGTTAAATATCTGTTTTTCTGTTAAACCATGTCAGCCTTTAGAGATGACGCGTGGCCCAGTAAACAGCGTACATGTCCCCCCAGTGAATTACATGTATATATATACAGTTCACTGGGTCAACAAGTCCACTCCTCCTCTGTCCCCTGCCTCTGTCCAGTTAATAAATTAGGTCAGTTCGGTGACGTCACGCGCCGTGACCCGGCTGCGTGACATTAGCTGTATGCACGTGCATTAGGCCTCAACGCAGTGACACCAGGACTGCATCATGTTTCTACAGATCTGTAGAAATACGATGCAGTCTTCCCACCTGCCCAGAAAACACAAGGTAGTACATCATCATGTATCTGTATCCCGGGATCTGTATCTATGCAGATACAGTCATGGTATAATTATGTCTTTACATATTCTGCCTCCATTCTCTGTCTACGGGAAAAGCGCGACAAGCAGTTCATGGGGATATCCTTTTTTTGCAAGGGCCAAGCAAACACTTACACAAGACATTCAACCAATGCTGTTTCAATTTTAGACCAGCGTCGCCGTCGTTGGCCCATCATTGAGAAACTAACAGCTCCAACAATTTTCATAGTGTTTGTTGGATACATAGCCACCGGCTCCGGTTATCCTGGAGGTGTCGGTGACGAAATTTTGCTACATTAGGGGAGGGGCTGTCCAATTAAATTCTGATCAATATAATTATAAATAGTAAAAATTGTTTTAGGGGTAGGCCTAATCGTTTGTATATTAAATACATGTAGGCCTACACGTGTGTTGCCATCATGCAGACCACTTCGGACAGTTCTCAGACTTATGACAGACTTCAGAAAAACTTCGGCCAGACGTCAGACTCCTACTTCAGACTTTCGACTTCGGCCAGACTTCGAACATCAGACTTCGGATTTTAGACTTCTGACTTTGAATTTCACACTTCAGATTTAAGACTTAGGACCGACTTCGAGCTTCAGACATCAGAATTCGAACTTCAAATTTAAACTTTAGACTTAGAGTTCGGATTTCAGACTTTTGTTATAGGGCCTACTTCGGACAGACCTCGTCCTTCGGATTTTGAACTTCGGTCTTTGAATTTCGGACTTTGAACAATATAGGCTACTTCAGATTTCTTCGGACTTAGAGATCAGACTTTGGACTTCAAACTTCAGACATTTTCTATGACTTGTTCTTGTGAGACAGCTCCATTTTAGCTGTCCGCAGAACAATAACCCTGAAGGTCGACGCAAGCTCTACTTCAGTGCCGTCAGGCTCTAGTTAAATCATATCATTATTTTTTGTGTTGATATTGTTCACTTGGTTGAGGCTGTAAATATTGCATTACACAAGAATGCATTTCTGCATCTCTGATTACACGTATTGCATCAAAAAAAATAATAAATTTGCATAAATGGCATAATAATGCATGAAAAATCAATAAATTATGGCAATTCATGCTAATTAGCATAATCCAGCTTTATTAAATTCATTCATTAATTTTCTGTTCAATATTTTTCACTTAATCGAAGCTGTATTTGCCATCTGATTTACATATATAGAAATGAGTAAATTTGCATAAATGGCATCAAAATTGCATTAAAAATCAATAATTTATGCAAATTTATGCAAATTAGCATCATCAACTCTATTAAATCCATCATCAATTTTTCTGTTCAATCTTTTTCACTTACAGTACAGTATTACATCTGAAAAATGAGTAAATTTGCCCAAATTGCATCAATAATACAATGAAAATCAATAATTTATGCAAATTTATGCTAATTAGCAGCATTCAATTTCATCAAATTCATTATTAATTTTTCTGCCCAATATTTCTCACTTAGTTAAAGCTGTATCTGCATTATTGCATCTAAAAAATGAGTAAATTTGCATAAATAGCATCAACAATGCATTAAAAATCAATAATTTATGCTAATTTATGCAAATTTATGCTAATTAGCATCATCCAGTTCTAATAAATTTATCATAAATTTTTCTATTTAATATTTTTCACTTAGTTGAAGCAGTATTTTTATAATTACATCTGAAAAAATGAGAGTAATTTGAATAAATTTTTCAGATGACTTTGATTACCGACTAATTAGTAATTACCGATATTCGCATAAATTATGCTAATTAGGTAATTATTTTCCCAAAAAATTCTAAAATAATAATTTCATCACAAAGATAAATATGGTGTCCAATTTTCATGAAAATTTTATAGCAATATCTCCAAAATCAAAAAGTTATGTTGAAAAATATGTTTAAATATGCAATAATTTATGTATTTGGGTCACAAAGCCTTAGTTAAACTATTATGTAACAATTGTTACATAAAAAAGCTATATTTTTTCATCTTAAAATCCATATGTGAGTATACCACCGAGGAACATAATTCTTTCACCATTGCAAAGGTAATGATGAGCTTTCCAGTAAAATGCAAAATAATCAAATCCGATGTGTTTCATTTTTTTTGTAACATACCTAACCTAAGCTATTATTTAACACAATATGTTACATTACATCTTTTTGAGTGTGCTCTTTTTTCAACCCTTTATTTCCAAGGTTTGCAATAATGATAATCATCGGTAGCCTCCAAAGTTCACAATAATATGAATCTCATACATTAAAAAATCACCTTATTTAACCTTGAAATGACCTTGGTGTCATCTGGCAACTATGCCACATTGAAGCCCTAGAAAGGTTACATGGCTATATGCTATGTTCTATTATAATGCCTCTTAATTGTTGCTTATGAGGTTCTGTTTGAAATATTACATCACTTTATATATAAAGTTGGGTTTGAGGAGTACGTTTTTGTGGGAATTTTGGGCAAAGAAGAGTTTAGGATGTGTTTGTAAAACCTATGATTACTTTCTGTTTCATTTCAGATGGTTGTAACCAAAATTGTGTATCATTGTGGGTCCCATTCCAGAATGCTGCTAGTAGCGTTACTAACATGTACAGAGGTACGTCTTATGTAATTCTTATCTGATTTCTTTGATACATGTATGTGTCGTAAAGATATATTTTAGCATGTTTAGTTTACAACACTACCAGTAATTTATTCAACATTGCTTTATGATTGGCGTAAACAAGTACAATATGCATATACAGGCTAACTACCAGAAATGTTTCGCTTAAAATATCTCGGTTGAGTTCGAAATTGGGCAAGATTCGGACAGAAACTGGGT
Source organism: Flabesymbios commensalis (assembly GCA_964017125.1). Classification (NCBI taxonomy): domain Eukaryota; kingdom Metazoa; phylum Annelida; class Polychaeta; order Terebellida; family Flabelligeridae; genus Flabesymbios; species Flabesymbios commensalis. The sequence continues at coordinate 45,416,268 of OZ024904.1, forward strand.
CATGGCGACCAAAAGCCATTATTATTATTAGTTCATCCGGCCTCGAGGCCTAAGATGAGCTTATGCCATCGTGTTGCGTCTGTCGTCTGTCCACAATTCTCAAGAAATGTTTCTCCTCCCTCAATTCTTATCCGATTTGAATTGTGTTTGGTTTGTTTGAAAAAGCTTGGGCCTGTGCATTAAACTTTCTCATGGATTTCAGAAATTTTATTTATTAATTAACTTATGACCTAATTAACCCTTTCAAGCCTGAATTTACCATTGTCATCATCATCCACTGCAAGCCGCGAATTGCTGTCGCAATTCTTGACTTGTAGTGGATGAAGATGACTTGGTGTGGTTTAAAAATAAAAGAAAATTGCCATCTATTGTTCAACCAGCTTCATGGGAATTTTCGTTTTAAAACCCTTAGTTGTAGGAAAACTTAGTATTTTTTCAGGGATGTAAAATGATGCTTTAATGCATCGTGAGGGCTTAAAGGGTTAGGATCCAATTAGGGCACTATGTCCACAATTCACAAGAAATGCTTTTCCTCCCTCAATTTTTACCCGATTTCAATTTTGTTTATTTTGAAAATTTGTTTATTTGAAAGAGCTCGTGCATGTGCATAGAACTGCCTCATGGATTTCAGAAAAATTAATTCGTTATCAACTTGCCCCAATTGAGGATGAGCTTTTGTGTCATTTTATCACGGGATGCTTTTGTGTCATTTTATCCCGGGATGGGGCGATTTTAGTCGCACTAGGATTCTGTCCGGCATCACGTTTTCTTGTGGGCGCAAAAATTACTGGTCAATTTTTTTTGAAATTTTAACATGACATTCCTAGCAACATGGGGATATGCAATTGATTTTTTAAAGATGCTACCAAAATTCAAAATGGCCGCCAGAGGTCAACTCCAAAATTTTTTGTGGGCGCAAAAACTTAAAACTTAACGTCTGAAATTATTCAAATTTCACAATCACATTCCCCACAATATGGAGATGTGCAGGTGATTTTTGGGGGATTTTGCTGAAATTCAAAATAGCCACCACGGAACATTTTGCTTTTTTTTGCTATTGCAAAAACTTCAGGCCTCTTGTTTAATATGCGTAAGATCCAGAAAACCGGACCAGATAGCTAGATCATTACTATCGAACAAAATGTGCAGTTTCAAGTAGGAATATACCATGAAAAATTTCATCTTGACCAAATTCAAAATGGCCGACCTGCGGCCACTACCGATCGACAAATTTTCCCATTAACGCGATGCACTCAACATTTTTCTATGTATCGCTCCAAAATTCATACCATATATCCATTTCACTAATAACTCAGATGAGTTGAAATTGAGCAAGATTCGGACAGAAACTAGGTCACTGAAAAACTTTTGAGGCCTGATCTTGACTTTTATTGCTTGATTATTTTACAGACAGTGTAGATGTTATGAAGAAGAATTTTGATTCTGGTTGTCAGTATGGTCAGGCAAGGAGAACTAAAGACATAATCAGCTGGGCTAAAAAACGCCGACGTAATATTCGTAAGGAAGACCTTATAGCTTTTCTTTGTGGAAAAAATCCTCCTCTCAGGCATAAATCTGGTGCTGTGCTAACTAAGTCAACTAGCCGTAACAGTATAGAAAAATCCTCACCGAGATTGCATATGCCAGCAGCTTCTCCTTCTTGTCAGCTAGAGAGACGGGATGAGCCAGATCTTCAGCCTTTTAGAGACGCTCTGGCTTTACAAGGTAAGCTCTGTATAGACTTAGCCAGCACAATCCATGAGCTGTGAACGATACTTATCCATAGTAGCATGTCTGTTACTGTACATTTATCAAAAGTTAACTTGAGCAATTGAAATGAATTTTACACTGGAATTTTGTGATCAAAATTAATTTCATTTCTCTTACCTGAGCAGCCAATAATCCAGTCAAACATTAGTAAAATATTATTTATCATTCGATCAGTATGCCTGATAATAATTCAAAGTAAATAACATTGTGGAAAAAATTAAATTCCTAATAAATAATCACGATCTCTCCCTACACTGTAATTCCTATTTTTCCGCCATTTGTGTGCATAGCCTTTAACTGTCTGAAATGATCTGGTGTAATGGGAAAAGTAATAAATGTTTTTGTTTCCATAATGATCTCCTTGATTTTAGAATGAATAAAACACTAACAAAAAAATTAAAAGTAAAGAAACAAGTTATGGTAGGTAATAAACCCAATTAAAGTCAGATTGAGATGATATTAGAAATGTAACTCAGGTGTGATTGAATGCAGTGTTTAATTTGTTGTGTATCATGTAGTGAAAAACTACACAATTTCGGCCACTTGCTAATCAAACTTGAAATTGATTCACGAAATATTTCATCCTGAATGATATGAAAAACTCAATGAATGTCGAGCTTGATTGCAAATTGCTATAATACATATTATTTTCAAAACGGCTTTGCTGTGACACTATGAAATCATTTTGTGCTAATTACGTAATAGGTATTGATATTGCTTTCGCTGTTTGAATTGGTCCTTGAAAAATGTTATTGTTGTCCTTGAAGGTCCTTAAAAAGTCTCTGAATTGGTGAAATGTATGGGCTTTTTCTACATAGGGTATATGTTTTAGGCTATCACAAAGATTACTTAAAATAATATTATGAATTTGTTTTTGAATGTTTTTTTTTTGACTACTCTTCTAAAAATCAAAGGCATTTTTGGTTACAATTCATACTGTTAATACTATGCCAAGAGGTTTGTTTGTATTAGAGCCTTTAAAGCGACAAACAATCAGGCCAAAGTCATAATTTTTATTTTGGTTTCTTGACATGTCAATAATATGTCAACATGTCCATAGAGTAGAATTTTTGTAAGTTTTTTAGGCCTCAGCCAAAATTTTGGCGGATGCCTATTGTCGTCATCAGGCGCGTCCGTCCGTCGGTCTGTCCGCCACTTTTTAGAACTATAACTTGTTTCACATAACTGGAATGCACATTAAACTTCACATACAGGTTAATCATGACTAAAGCTTGACTAATTGCACATTTGACCTTTTTGAAACCCCTTTGACCTTGACTTTTTTCCAATCGACAATTATTCTCGTTAACGCGATTCAATCAACATTTTTTTATGTATCGCTCCAAAATTTATACCATATATCAATTTCACTAATAGCTCGGATGAGTTCGAAATTTGGCAAGACTCTGACAGAAACTTGGAAAACCTAACCAGATCGCTAGACCGTTACTATAAAACAAAATGTGCAGTTCCAGGTAGGGATATACCATGAAAAATTTCAACATGAGAAAATTAAAAATGGCTGACTTGCGGCCACTTTTGATCGACAATTTTTCTCGTTAACGCCACTTACTCAACATTTTTTTATGTTTCGCTCCAAAATTTCTACCATATATCCAGTTCACTAATAGCTCGTATGAGTTCTAAAATTTGGCAAGATTCGGACAGAAACTAGGTCATGGCGGCCAAAATGGCCGATTATCGGCCATTAATTTTTTAATATGCGTAATATCTGGAAGACCAGACCAGATAGCTAGACCATTTCTATAAAACAAAATGTGCAGTTCCAGGTAGGGATATACCATGAAAAATTTCAACATGATAAAATTAAAAATGACCGACTTGCAGCCTCTTTTGATCGACAAATTTTCTCGTTAACGCGATTCACTCAACATTTTTTTATGTTTCGCTCCAAAATTTATACCATATATCCAGTTCACTAATAGCTCGTATGAGTTCCAAAATTTGGCAAGATTCGGACAGAAACTAGTTCATGGCGGCCAAAATGGCCGATTATTGGCCATTAATTTTTTAATATGCGTAATATCTGGAAGACCAGACCAGATAGCTAGACCATTTCTATAAAACAAAATGTGCAGTTCCAGGTAGGGATATACCATGAAAAATTTCAACATGATAAAATTAAAAATGACCGACTTGCGGCCTCTTTTGATCGACAAATTTTCTCGTTAACGCGATTCACTCAACATTTTTTTATGTTTCGCTCGAAAATTTATACCATATATCCAGCTCACTAATAGCTCGGATGAGTTTAAAATTTGGCAAGATTTGGACAGAAACTAGGTCATGGCGGCCAAAGTGGCCGATTATCTGCCATTAATTTTTATATATGCATAATATCTGGAAAACCAGACCAGATAGCTAGACCATTACTATAAAACAAAATGTGCAGTTCCAGGTAGGGATATACCATGAAAAATTTCAACATGATGAAATTAAAAATGTTGTCTGTCCAAAAAGATTGATTTACTGCGATGAGCACAAAAAAATTTGCTATTTTTTTTTTTTTTTTAAATATGATATCTTTTAATTGATGATTCGAGGCTGAGGCTTATTTCCTCCGCTGGCGGGCCTTGTTAAATTATGTGTTGCGCATTTACCAGTTTGAAGAGAAATAAGGACGAGATTTAATTTCAGACATGCATGTCCAAAATGAGAAATACTGAAATAACTGATAAACGGGGTGTTCGGGTACACTTGCTACATTGCCACAGCAACCCTTATGTGAAAGACTTCCGCAATTCTAGTCCATGGACATGTTCATATATATATTATGGACATATCAAGTAGCTAAAATGACATTTTGTTTTTTTGGATGATTTTTGGCCTGATTGTGTCACTTTAAATGCAGAATTTGCAATATTATTTTAATATCCATCAAGATTTTTTTTTCATTTTTCACTGCTTTTTGTTTTAGGTCTGAATGGTGCTATGTCAAACATTGGTATCAGACCCACTAATGGTGCTGAAGTTGATGCATCTTCTGCCGATGGCATGGACACTTTTCATACATTCATACTAGATGAGATGTCTCGACGCATAGACTCTCGTAAACGAACCAATAACACGGAAGTAATAACAGACTCTCCAACGCGGAAAAGAAGTAGACTAATATGATTTTTATTGTTCATCTCTGAAAACAGTGTAGTGCATACATTGTACCATTTATCTAATTATAAACATCTAATTGTATTAAAATCAGATCAGAAGATTTGATGTTGGTCTGTGGTGTGTTTTGTCCCTTTAAGGTCAAAAGGACAGATGTGCCACTTCAAAAGTCATATATGCTTAGATATATCCCTTTTGACCCCCAAAGGGATGAAAATGTACAGATTTGTATGCATATAAATAAGGTCATATGAGATCAAATCTTTGTTACTATTTATCCCTACAATGTTAAAAAAATAACACATCCATCACAGATAAGTCTTTTGTGACATTCAAAGCCTTGTACAAATTAATTCAATAATTTCCAATGTCTCCAACTGCAGGTTATTTTAATCATTACACATCATGCAAAAATTGAGAAATTATTTTTCTCTATAAAAAGCCGTACATTTGCATGAAACTTTGACTTAAATCAAACTGATTATAATTGCAATTGTTAGCATTTGCTCTGCATTGACAGACATAGCTTATTATGATGATGCAAAATGTATGACACTAATCTAGCCTCAATTTTTTGCACGAAAGTATCTTAGCTAATATTTAGTTTAATTATATTTTATTACCCAATTGAAGCAATACAACAAATTTGCAATACAAGGCTTCGTTCGTTAACTAATATTACATTCTTTGAAAGCTAGATGTTATACTTAGCAGCATAAACTTTTTTTCGAAGCCTAACGTAAAATTTAACTTTTGCAGGATATGACTAGCTATGAGTAAAGACTGTTATGCTTAAAATAAAATAAAAAAAATATTTGTTATGGTAAAATTGATACATAAAATGTATATTTGAGTGATGGTGTTTTTTATCGACATGATAAAAATATATTTTTAGTGAATAATGACATGCTGTCTGTGGTGTATTCAATCATTCAAAAGATGTATTCTGCATTCCTCAGAAAATGCATAATTTCAGCATCCACTTAATCGATAATCCTAATCCACAATGATCTGATCTATCAGAACTCACCTGTTACTGTGCATAGTTAGGGTGTACCAATGTCCAGTATGTGAAATTGTTTTTGGAAATATAAATCTTAATTACTATTTTTTATCAGACTGCTCTTCTGAAAATCAAAGGCATAGGTTGGTTGATTTTCTAATGTTATGCCCAAGATCTTTGTATTTGGAGCCTTTAAATGCTGAATTTGCAATATTATTATACTTCAATTTTTTCAATTAATTCAAAAAAATTATTTTAGATGGAAATTTAGTACCGTATTCCACATGTTTTTTTAAGAGATGTGAAATAAATGCATTAAAAAGATGATTATTTTTCTATGGATACTAGCCAAAAGAATAACTTCTTTAAATATATGTCGGCAAAAAGGGTCAGAAGGCATCACTACAGTATTTAGAGTTAGGTAAATAACACATGATAGGATAACCACAAAGAACATGTATACTATACATGTATGTTTAAAAAGACAAAAAAAATGCTATATAGATGATTAGAAATAAAGATTACCCATGAGATTTTGCTACTGCCACAGTCATACAGCTACTCCGGTAAACAATTAACAATAAACATTTTATTCATTAAATACATAGGTGATTAAAAAAAAAATTCTTTGAGAGGTTTGACAAACTTTGTTTCAGTTTTTTTGGTTTGCATCCCTAGAGTATCCCGAAGTATGGAAAGCTGTATGGGGAAGATAAAAAACGTTTCACTTTATTTTAACACCCTTAATTGCTGTTTTCGACATCAACAGTATTAATTAAGTTACCTAGTACATTGATCAGCAGATTTGGAAGTTCAAATGAATTAGTATTACTTCCCACATAAGTAGGCCTACTATATATTTTTTTTACTGCAGTTTCACAACCATTTGACTGATAGGCAGTCACAAGTGTGAAATGCAGTTTTTAATTTAGAGCTTAACTAATACTTTTATCTCTTACTAGCATATACCCCCATATAATGCACCCTTTATATCAGTTATAGTTGTTATGAATGTGTGAAATAAGTGACTGTGTACAGGGCTACTGTTTCACAGAAGGTACAACTCAAAATTATTATTTTTTACAATTTTAGTTTTGCTTTTACAAATAGGGGATAACATTTATATTTTTAAATTCAAAAGCCTGCAGATCAAATTAGATTTGCTTTATTTATATAATAGATACAGTAACTACAGATCTTGAATTGAGTATACATGTACTACATTCTCCTGATGAGCTGAACAGTTATGATTCATAGTCATACATTACCAGTAGAAAAGAGGATAATATCATCCATTAGTCCTTACATTTTCCTTTAGAATTCTTATTTTGAATCTAATATGAACTAAGGGACTTGTATGCAATTATTTTAAGCACATGGTCAGATATTCCTTGGTAATATGGGACTATTGGTTATCAAAGTACAAAATCGAATTATTATATGTATAAATAAAGTTCCCTTGGAATTTGAAAGGTGTAATATCGACATTAAGTGGTACTTTTCAACTCCCAAGGTAAGCATGTGTTACAATAAGCAGATTACTGTAAATCTGAAAATATTGGTGTCAGTTTTATACTGGTGTTTTTGGCGGTTTGATAATAAACACTTATTTCTCTCAGCCAAAAAATCAGTGTTCCCGTCGGCCCCCGGGGGCGGGGATTAGATCCACTAATATCAATTTATGCTACTTTTTTTTAATCCCCCAAACTGCCAGTTTAAAGCCCGTCAATATTTTCCGCTTTACAGTTAGTTTATTAATGTCACAGTTTATGTTAAATATTGGACAATATTAATCGATGTCTGCTTTTGTCACTGGGACATTACTATTAACTCTTAGGACACTGATGTCGACTACAGTAGACATTCTGTGTTTTTGTTAGCACCTGTATTTATAACCAGTTGTTAAAAATTCAATATGCTCTCAATCTTGTAACACTGATGCGTTTTGACTTAAATTTCACAATTAACACAAATTTTAAGTCACTTGAAATTGTGGATATACAGCGATCCACAACTTCAAGTGAGTGAAAATTTACATTTCTTAGCTCAGTGCTCTAAGGGGTAACCCTTACAGTGCGTGGATCGTCTTTATACGTCAGAATCTGACGATCCCTGCACTGTAAGAGTAAACATATTTAATGACCGTAGACCCATATCTTAGGTACCGGTATTCGAATAAAGTGTAAAGGGCTACCTAATACATTAATGATGATTTCAAATGAAAAAAAAATCTTTGGTCTCCATGGTTTGAAAAAAAATAATTCAGTGTTGTAAGGGTTAAATAACTTATGTTTCATTGTTTACCTGTATTACTGATCTACCTGCAGATGGTACTTCTGTATCCATAGTGTTCTTAGATTATGTGCAGCACCTCTCAATTCTTTGGCTACTAAACATTAGCGAACATCTGATCAATATAAAAGCTTACAGGATAGCTTTCAATACACACTTCTTTCAAATAATTTCACACTGCTCCACAATGGGTACAGTATATATTAGCTTACATTCTGATTCTGAATGGCTCAACTATGCCTTTGTGCCAACATTGTACTCACATTCAGCCAATATTTTGCTATTTATATGATTATGTTACCAATTATGTACCCTCTGCACTGCTGTGTATAGGTGGAAGGCAGTAACTGCTGCTTACATGTACTTTTCAAGTAAGCAGTTACTTTTACCTTTGTAGAGCACCTTACTACTTCATTCTTTGCTGTTTTGTCTCTGACCATCTGAAAGTTTAATTTATGATGGTTCAAACAGAAAGGTAACTAATCATTGCTGATCCTATCCTCTCAAACTGAATAATAATTTTGCACAGGTCACAATTATATTCCAATATTCAAAATTGCAATGGTGCAAATATTGTCTTTAAAAGGTCTTATATTCCTTGCCGCGGTTGCAAGATATTATGTGAAATATAAAACGATGTATAGTGTACACATAAGTCTTCTTATTATTAGAAGGTGCATGTCCCACCTATAGATGTCAAATACACCCTTCATTTCAATTGAGGGGGAGCATAGTAAACAGGATAAGGTATATTTTTTTTTTGCTTCAGAGCAAATGCATTGTAATGTTCTTTTTATCATCTCTCCATTGTTGTAAGGCGCTGAGTATCTATGCTGTGTATCTATTCATCGAGGAGTATGGCTGTGATATAATATCTTCAACTTCTCAGTTGTCACCTTGTCTTGAAAGGTGCCGAGTAGCTGCATGGTGCCAGGTTCACCAACATTTCTAAAAACACAATATGCTGACACATCGTTTATTACTTTCTGACACTGGACCACCATTTAATCGTTCACAGGATTTCAAGTCTCGTGTTTGCGAGCGTAAGACATTCATTAATTTTGACTCCTGTATTGATGAAACCAGACGAAAGCAGTGGTAAATATCTAATTTACACTGTCAGATTTATTCGTTTTAATATGTTGTCCATGCTGTCAGAAATATGTACATCTGTTGTACACCTCATCTGTTTTGAAAATTGCCTCCATTGCATTGATAACAGTGAGTACAACCTCTGAGAATAAAATCTATTGAAATAGTATTAGATTTAAACTGTGTGTGCAATTATATCCATATATATATATATATATATATTCAAACAATTACCACAATAGTTATAGTTATTATTATCATTCTGCACATTGGGTAGAATGGAACCTGAAATGATAACTACAAGATTTTAGTGGGAAAGTATTTTTTTAAATCAATGGTGGTAAAACTAGTTTAGCTTTTGCTGAAGTCTATGGAATGTATTAAAGCCTTGCTATCTGATAATAATAGACTTACAAAAGAATGTATTATTATGCTGAGCATATTATTATGATAATCAGAATCAAAATGGCTGCACATGGTACATCTGATTGTATAACTATATTTTGTCATTATTTTTCTTTTAACAGCACTCTTATTTAAGACTACACCAATTTGATCTTGATAGTTCTCGAGAATCTGCACATTCTGATAATATCTTCTTAAAAATAAACTTTTTTCGTCTTTTTATTTATTTCAGGACCACTGTCCAATGAACTAAAGAGTAAATTGGTGTTATCTATAAAAAACGAAATAATTGTATTAACGTAATTAATTGTAGACAGGAAATCATTGAATCAATGCTGAGCTAATGTATTGTCAATATATATTGTCTGCTGATATTGTGTCGCTTAGTCTTCTGTGTGCTTGGATATTCCAATAATGAATCAGAATCACCGCTGCTGTAAAAAAATGGATGCTTAAGCCTACATATCAGGAGATAAAAAAATTCAAAAGTGATAACAAGTTGTCTATTATAATTTAAGCGTAAGTATGTATTTTTTAATGAAAAGTTTGACTTTTTTTTTAAGCGTGACTGAAGTGCACCCAAAGCACATGGAAGGATTTAAGCTTTTGTTTAATATCCCAGTACTCATTCAATGTGTTTCCTACTTAATATCCTACCTAATTATTATGTAACACTCACTAATTTTATTATAATATTGTCTTGATTTTATTTAATACTATTTCAGATTATAGAACCTTAATTTATATTTGTTATTCATGTTTTGTTCTATTGTTTTCTATTTACTAATCATTCACCACAACAACCATTGGGCCACTGTTGTGTTAATACTGTGTCAACATTTTGGATGTTGGTACGCTATCATATCAACCTGGTCTTGAGCGCATCTTTGTTTGGTGTGATGCAAATAGGCTGATCTTCTGCTCTAGTAGTTTTAATTGACATTTTTCACCCATTTTAGGTTGTTTCAATGTAGCTATCTTAAAGTGTGCGAACTATGTCTGTTAATTTTGAAAATTTCATTTTAGCGGCAAACTTTTAGAACATTCTGAAAGCTGGACGCTGATATAACATTGTGCTATCCCTCTTAATAATACACATATATCAGATGGAATATAATTTGTCATCTTGTTAGAATATTTTATTTCTCAAGAAAAAATACTTGTTATATTTGAATGGTTTCCTGCAACCATGTTGTTTGAATGCAAAGCCAATAAAAAAATGTTAAAAACTTGAGTTATCAACTTCATTTAATATCCTCATCTTGTCATTGATTTATTGTTAAATTCATAATATTTTTTATCCTCCACACTTCGGCCTGCCGTCTGTCTGTCCGCATTTTGTTTCCAGAGAAAATCTCGGAAATCTATGGATGGATTTCTTTAATTTTGCACACACACACATCCCTTGCGGGGTGTAATGTGCCTTTTGCGGTTTTGAAATTTAACCTACTCAAATGGCCGGCCATAATTACCTCTGATTTCTGGCCACACTTCTTTTTCGGAACAGATCTCGTTTTACCAAAATCACAAATCTGCTTTCTTTATGTTGACAATTATATTAATTTTTGGTTTTCACAAATTGTGGCCATTTTGGATTTTACGCATAATGCAATAGCTAAGGTATTTTCCAACCGCACCACTATGTCGGGCATACCTGAAACCCCTATGGTAGAGACCAAAATTATGTTTTTGCATCCATTCTGTCGAAAATGATGTCAATTTATAGCTAAACCTTGCAGAAATGGAGGCCATATTGTTTTTACCCACAAATTCAATGTCTAAAATAATTTCTGGCAACACCATTATGTCGGGCATATCTTAAAAATCAATGGTAGATACCAAAATCATGAATCTGCTTCAAGAGGGCTCCTGGGCTAATGAATAATGGGTCTTATGGGAGTGTCATGCAAAATTGGGTGTTTTTATCCGCCAAATTAATATCTTTTTTTTTTGTTAAGCTACAGGTCTGACTAATAGCGTACATCTTCAAATTAGTATTGGATTCCGCCACTTCTCAAAATGGACAACATAGTTGCATTTCTATGGTCATATTGTATGGTGATAATACAGCTCTCCTCCATCTCTATAATTTACAAACGATTTAGTGGGTAAAGAATCTTTGAAATCTTGATGACATCACCACAGGTTGTTCCTTCATGGCCATACATACACAATGCAAGTATGAAGCTCCATAGACTTGCTATATATTTGCTGTTTCACCAGTATTGAAAATATTCACAAGTTGGACCGACCCTATAAATTACATAACCATGGAGGGTTTATACACCCAAAAAATGAACACATCAATTAAAATAATGTTTCACCTTCCACTTCTTACTGGCCCTGGTGCTAATTGAGAAAATGTCATTAGTCACACCTTTAATGCTCACCCATACCTGATCAATTCAATTGCTCACCCTCACTAATTGCAGTTTCGTTTCAGTACCTTGAATAATTCTCAAATATCTCCCTATCTTAACCTTCGTAATAAGTATAACACGGAGTCATACAATTTTCCTTAACCCTAGCATTATAAGCCTACTATGTTTTCCATACTTGCGACAATTTATTTGAATGTGACACATAATAAATTTGATAAAAAAATCCATTTGCAATTCTAGTCATATTCTTTCCCATACTTGCGACAATTTATTTGAATGTGACGCATAATAAATTTGATAAAAAAATCCATTTGCAATTCTAGTCATATTCTTACAATTTCTATCACCTTTTTGTCATTCAGATTTACAAATTGAACTAAATTCCAATTACATTCCGGAATTGTCTCAACTATGGTCAGGACACCACGTTCAATCATGAAAATGGGATGGTAAAAGTGCTAATAAAAAAATTATATTCCATCTTCTACGACACTGGCCCAACAGTTAACACTGGGACAACGTTTCTTGTTCACCGGGGTAGTTACCACTTTTAACGTTTTCTTATAACTTTTTTCAAAGATTTTCCCCAGACTATCTGAAAATGTCATATTTCTTGGCATTTTGAATACTGTAGATCTTGTAATTTTCGCGTGTTTAGATTTTCGTGAATTTGGGACTCCTAATAATAATTTTCGAAAGATTCTTAAATTCACGAATTTTTACTCCTTGCGAAATTCGCTAAAATTAAAACCTCGCGAATATTACCAGATCTACAGTAATAATATTACTGCGATTATTGTTGTACTTCGAATTATTGTGTATTTAACCCGTTGGGGACCAGCCTGGATATATCCGGCATTTAGGGTAGAGGTTAGCACCGCTGCCTTTCACGTAAAACTCAGTATTGTGGGGAGCCTCCGTGAGTGAGAGGTTGCGTGCTCCGCCTCAGACCTCCAGGGTTTGAATTTCGAATCCTGTGTCTGGAGGGCAGTGTCATCTCACCATCCTCAGGAGGTTCTCCTGGCCCAATTTAGCCTGTATGTGCACAAAATTGGCCTAAAGCCCGATTCATTTCATTTTATTTATGACATGTCTCTAGTGACCAATCCCAGATATATTCGGGACTGATTACACGAGAGAAATTAATTTGGTCTCAAATACGGTGCAGCAGCAATTTACCCTGGTAATAAGGAAAAAATATCATTATTATTACTATTATTATATCAACGGTATAAGCTACATGTTAATGGGCCTAAATGCTCTTGTTTTTACATTATTAGAACTCATTCCAATAATGTTTTTATATGGTTTTACGAATTCTGGGAACTGTTTTTTTTTTGCCATTTTCTTTGTGTCCCAAATGACTATCACTGACATCTTCGCGAAAATGCGAACATGCATAGATTCAGTTTTCTGTCATTCCATAGCCTATAGGCCCTAGTAAGCCCACCAAATGTTGTTTAGTAAGCCCACCAAACGTTGTTTCTGAATAAGCATAAATGTCTGTATTAGTTATTAGGATTTATTTTGCCAATTTTACGACAGTTAGTGTCTCCCACGAAGTCTGGTGTGCGGGTGTGCGGCCGTGTTTTGTTTCCGGATGATATCTCTGACACCGTTAGCCGGACTGCTTTTATACTGCATACACACACCCTTAGGGGGTGGAGATGTACCTTTTGGAGTTTATGACCTTTGACCTAATTTTTGTATTTGATTTTGAGGTGATTATTGACTTTAACCCTTTCAACGCTGAACTCCTGGGCACACTTGCACCCCACCGCTAAATTCCTGGGGGGGGGGGGGGGGGTGAAAAAAATGAGAATATTTTGTAATCAGGTAATGTCAGATTTGTGTGAAGATACCAGCAGGATCTTAGCTTATGAACAAATAATAACATGAGAACGAGTTGTGCTTTACTGGTAGTTAACACCAAGGTCATGTCAAGGTCACATCAAGGTCATTTCAAGGTCAAACTCGCAAAAATATTGAAAATACACACTTTTTAGCAATTTCAAGCTGTTCAGTGGTGCAGTCATCCATTAGAAAGGACTGATGGTGACACATACTAGGTCGGGTATCATTTCAGCACACTTTTTTAGGAAATCTAGGGCAGTGCTGATATTGGGAGGGGTAATGCCCCCATGTTTTCCCTCATTACACCCCCATTCTTCAAGGCTCAATTGAACAAGCAAAATTATAATTATGCAGCAGCATGTAGCATCAGCTTGGGCTTCCATCGCAAAAGATTGATATATAATTGGGTATGGAGGTTGACATGGGTTGAGGGTGTGCTTTTTTGCATGGATGCCGCCCAAAATAAACGTGAAGGTTATGTCAAAGTCATGTAAAATGTCACGTTTATCAGTTTATGGGTGATGTGTACTAAATGCGTAATGATTATATAGGTAATGCGTAATGATTAGGTGTACAACCATGCAATCCGCACTGCTGCGATATCTGTTATATAAGTATTATTATAGCATTTTAAGCATGATGATGATGCCAAAGGAAGGTATGGTTTGTTTTATTGTATTCTTTGATAACAGAAATATAGGTTTGGTGGAAAAATCAAGTCTCTATCTCAATTATCGAGAAAGTTATGATAATTTTATTGATTTCACGGCGGCCATTTTGAATTTTTCGTTCCAAAAGAATCCTTTAAAAGACTGACAGTTCTACATCGGCCCAGATATTCTTATGAGATGCTATCCATGCACAATCAAAAGAGAAACAAACTTTTATCAGCAAAAACAAGGCTACCCTCATGATTGTCAGACCACATTGATTTTACAGACAAAAATACGAAAAAAAACACTCTGCACCCGAGTATACTCGGGGTCCGCGACAGGGAGACATCTTTTGCCCCCGAGTATACTCGGGGTCCGCGTTTAAAGGGTTAATAGATTGCGGATGATAAGTTCAGTTTCCAGACCATATCTCGCAAAAGCATTTGCTCGGTTGTTTTCATATTGCACGCACACATCCCTCAGTGGGTGTATATGTGCCTTTCGGGGGTTATGACCTTTGACCTAATTTTTAGGCCATTATTGACTTGATGGTGGATGATAAGTTCAGTTTCCGGACAATATCTCAGAAAGCGTTTGCTGGATTGTTTTCATACTGCACACACAAATCCCTCAACGGGGGGGGGGAAAGCCTTTTGGGAGTTATGATCTTTGCCCAATTATTTACCTTAGATTTTGTAGCGATTATTGACTTTAATTTATTGTGGATGATAAGTTCAGTTTCCGAACGATATCTCGCAAAGCGTTTGCTGGATTGTTTTCATACTGCACACACACATTCCTCTGGGGGTGTAGATGTGCCTTTTGGAGGTGATGACCTTTGACCTAATTTTTTACCTTCAATTTTTAGGCCATTATTGACTTTAATTGATGGCGGATGATAAGGTCAGTTTCCGGACGATATCTCAGAAAGCGTTTGCCGGATTGTTTTCATATTGCTTGCACAAATCCCTCAGGGGGTGTAGATGTGCCTTTTGGGGGTTGTGACCTTTGCCCTAATTTTTTACCGTCAATTTTGAGGCCAGTATTGACTTTAATTGGTGTCAGACGATAAGTTCATTTCCCGGACGATAGCTCGGAAAAGCGTTTGCTGGATTGTTTTCATATTGCCACACACATCCCTTAGGGGTGTAGATGTGCATTTTGGGGGGTTGTGACCTATGACCTTCGACTTTGAGGCCATTATTGACTTTAATTAATGGCGGGGGATATCGTTAGCATCAGCACTCTTGTTGAGCTGTGTGTTGAGCTATTGGTTCATATATACCCTGTAGATAGCCCATAGATTTTACTGAGAACAATGCCTACCTTGGGATACAACTACGCCAATATAATCTTTAGAAATTGCCACAATGAGAGTTTGCAACTGGGGGAAGCTAGCAGATGTTCTACTCTTGAAAGCAAATATATTATGATATCGATACAATATTTTGCAATCGTTTACATTGCCTTTAAAAATCTAACCATTATTCCTAATAGCTTCTGACGTCATAGCCACAATTGTAGTCGGAAACATTCTTAAAGCGGCTGATCTAGATCTCAGGCACATGATTGGACGAGATGGTCTTCCCTGACCAATCACACACACAATATCTAGGTCACTCACATCCTTGGATATTTCAACATGTACGACAAAAAAGTGACATAGATACAGTGCAGTGTCAATGTGGCTCATTTAGACCTGAGGCACATCATTGGTCGAGAAAGTCATCTCGACCAATTTCATGCACGATATCTGGGTCAGTTCTATACTGGAGGGCAGTCCCACTTTCCGGCGACTCTTGAAAGTGAGCTGATACTGCTATAAACTCGAAAGGCAGTATCTGCTCACTTGTAATGTAAGCAGCTACTGTGTTTGTTAATTGTGGCTGTGTATGTCAGTGTATACACACCCGGCTCCAGGCTAACTGTGATTATGTAATACAGGAGGCCTCATCACCTACTCACTTCTGACTGTAAACTAAATTTATTTGAATTGTAAATATATCAGGATTCAAGAAACATATTGTTTTTTTCAGCTCAAACTTTATATTACATACTTCCATAGCACCAATATTGACGAAATGACAATCAATTATGTAAGTCAGGATCAACTGTACAGAGACGAAAAGCTAACTGTGGTATGCTTGTGATCAGCTATATCCCGGCAAGCACGACACATTGGCCCAATGCTGGGCTATTGTTGGCCCAGTGGTTATTGTGAATCAAGGCACACGTTACGGAAACATAGCAATGCCCGTTTATATAGAAGTTAACCTTTTCATTGCGACGATCTGACATGAAAGAAACAATGACAAAGTATGGTGAAATATTAAATGTCTTGTCATTATTTTAACGTTCATGGATATATGATCAAGATCAGTGGTTTTGAAAAATTGTCAGCTGAGTTGTTCTTTGATTTAACCTGATTGATCTGATGGGGTACTGGGATGATTGCTAGTAGTAGTACTTTTTGCCCCCATCCGGGGAGGGTTATTAGGGATCTGTTCCGTCAGTTGCATGCTGTGTGGCATGGTACGTAAGCACTAGTCTACAGCAATCATCCAAGGGAAGCTGCAGCCTCCTCGTATCTGGCCATAATCTTTGGGCGGATTGCCAGTGGCGTACCCTGGTTCCTCCGCTCCACTGCGGTGCTAATGCATCTCTCGCATCAGTGCTGGCGCTGGTGTAGGCTGTGGTAGCCTTAAATAACCGGCAATAGCGTGTTTGACATTAGGTCTCTCACGTGGGAGGAAGGAGTTACCCAGAAGGAGTTATCCTTCCTATTGTTACCCTGGGGACTATCCGACCTGAGGATAGCGGAGCTGCGCGAAATGCCACGGAGTTTAAGCATTAAATTGCACAGCGAAACCCAAGTCTCCGGCCGTCTGGGGGTAGATCCCCTAGACATACTCAGAACCCCTTATCGGGCGAGCGAAGGAAAACACTCTTAATAGCCCACCATGCCCTATCACCCCCACCCTCACATCATCATCTGTACATCGATCACTCATCTCATCATTTGACTACAACGTTTTTATCGTATTACAATGTCACTTAAAAGACCATTTGTGCCGAAAAGTGACGTAAAGCTTTGATTTACTACTATACTACTGATTGATCTGATATAATTTATCATTCATTGCCGGTCTCGCCAAATCGCGCATTGCCCTTGACATCCAACACTCATAAAATCACTTTATTGAATAAGAGTGGACCAAATAAAACACATACTTATTTCGGCGACCGTCACTATGACGGTCCGCGATGAGCAGTGAAGACATAGAGCCATGACAGTGAATCAGATCACTTAGGGACCAACCGCATATCTCAGACATGGGACGACGATTTTCATAATTAGTTGTAATAATAGTATTGGTCTTGTAAATTGAGTTGAGTTTACGAGCACAGTGAAAAGCTTTCTTACAAAAGATTTGTTGTTTGTATTGTTCAGCTTATTTTGGCGTCCATTACCCCCCCCCCCTCCCCAGTAAAAATCAAGCCATGAATGAAGGTCGGAATAGTTTATTAGTTGAGCGTGTTCAACCATTTCAGGCCTATAGGCTTGGTAGTTATCCTACGGATAATATAATATCAGTGATAATTATAACATCTGATCACACGATTTATGTAAAAAAAACATCATATTTGTGTTATAATATTTATTTCACGATTTTTAAAACTCGCAAAAAAATCATATTCCGACACAAATCATTGTCATATATGGATAGTTCAACGACAGGGCTGATTGACAGGCGTGCTCAAACTCTGATTGGTCAACATCTCCCTCCCATCTCATTCGCCTTATAGGATCTCATGCTGACAGTGTTATTTCACGAGATGTAGACAAGGACACCTGTACCCCCTCTAAATATTGACGTAATTAAACGCTTCGCATAACAGGGCTTCGTTTACACATCCTCTCTTAGGTCATGAGTCTGGAATTCCGCGATTTCACTAATTTAGCTCCTACTTACTGCATCATCCTGTACCGTTTGTTTATGTCAGCCAAATTCAACCAATTCACATTTTTATTATTTGAAAATAATTGATATAACGTTTAAATTCCGACATTTGTCCGGTAAATACCGTTATGCTATAAACTGTTACCGTATCCCTTCAAGCTATTACCGTATCCCGTGTACATCTCCTGTCATATGGACCTAGTGGTAGGATCAAATCAGGCAATTTCGTATGGCACATCGTCTTATAACTTGAATCGCTATTATATTATCCAATATAATAATGAATAACAACTGTGTGCTTTCTTGTGGACTGTGAGTATTGCCAGCAGTTGTGTTAAATCTGTTGCCATTTTGAGTCACTACCATCGAGGAATATAAAAGTCTGTTTCTTGCTACCATCGGCCACGGGGCGTTGGGAGTGCTTGCACGGTATTTCAATATACTGTTATCATGTGAACTAACAAAGAGAACATCTCGCACTTGTGCATCTAATTATTTCTTAGCAAGTTTTTTTTAAATCTAAAATACTTATTGGCGGAAAATATATATTTGTTTTGATTGCAATTTTGCATGGCCCATTGCTTCATATAAATATCAACTTCAGTCTGATGCAAAAAAAATACTCTAAAAAATGTTCAGAACCGCAGGGTTCTTGTTTTATTTATTCACTAGTGCCCTCGATATGCTCTGGATAAGGGAAGAATGTGTGTGTTCTGATTGACTGCTATTAGGTTTACTGGGCTACTATGCGGGCTGACACCTGGCTAAAGACGAGTGAGCTATGATGTTTAGCAAGACAGTTTTTGTGTAGCCATGTAGGCCTATGCTGTAGCCTAATTGTAGACAAATAATAAATATGTTTTCAAGATTCGTTGGACAAGTGATAATAATAGTAATAACATGATTTTTTAGAGCGATAGACATTTTTATTGTCCCCCCGCATCTGCGTCGGGCCAACAAAAAGTGTTTATCGCCCTAAAAAATCATGTCATTTTTTATTAATATTTAACATTTCAGGGGGGGGGGCTTATTATCGTTGCTTGCCGCAAATTCTTCATGATGCAACTGTAATGAACTCCCAGCAGAGATAATGCCAGAAAAACAGTAATAAATGCGATATTTACACTTATTCATTGCTTATATTAATTAGAATATTCGTAGAGAAAACAGTAGCCGTTCTTCTATTTATTTTATTAACATATATTAAAGACGTACAATTCTATTCACCGTCAGTTTGTACAATGATTACTTCATCTTTGTGTGTAGATGGATCAAACATATACAATTAAATATACAATAAGACACCTGAAACACTGATGTGAGCATCACAGAGATGTTTGTATTACTAACTATGGTAGGATGGTAGGAGTGCGGTAACTTGTTGAAATTTTACATCGACTGTTATTTCATTATCATTTATATGAATTGTTGATGATTCATCCCATGTCACATGTACAGTAAATTATTAATATACATATATAATACCGGTATGCTGATATAAACCATGGTAGGACTACCAGGAACACTTTCATTAAAATGATTAACAGCACACAGTTGCCTACTCAGAAATTAACTATAACTCTATTTATAACAGAAGAATGTTGATTGCTATTATATTTGCTGTATGATAAGCTATACGTTGATGGTATGTTTTTACATCTGAAATCATCTACTAATTATCACGCAGCAAATAACTTAGTTATAGCCTAATATCTGAGAGATTAGGCAATGGTTGCATCTCACTATCTTTTCAACAATTTATAGAACAACGTTGAGAAATGAATTTACCATCTCTGTTAGGAAAATATTTCTGTAGACGTAAATAATACATTATTTTATGTATTTAATCACTGGTGGGATGTTCACGGGTTTGTACGATTTATTGATAGTTCAAAGGAATAGTTAGTAGTCATGGAAATAGTGTACATTGCTTTTCCCTGCATCTTTTTTATTTTGGCTCCTTGATATGTCCATAATATGTTTAAGTGTCCATAGATTAGAATTGCGTAAGTTTGCGCATTCACCAGTGTTGCGCATTCACCAGTTTTAATGTTTTAGTTCACGTTTTGGGTTGTAAAACGTTTAGATTGCTGTTAGATTTGTTAAAATGTCTACCAGTATATCTGAATTAGCACCAAATAAAACATTACTGACATATACAATTAGCTAAGCATGACATTTCTTCTATAGTACGCATATATATATATATATATATATATATATATATATATATATATATATTTATGTCAAGTTTAGTAGGTGTGGCTAGGGTGCCTAAATCTAGCATTTGGGAAGGCGAATGCAAAATGCAGTTCTGAGTATAATTATTTATCTCATAAGTCAGACAATTATAGTTATTTTCTCAATCTCAATTCCACTTGATTAGGGCAACACATGTCTGTACCTTGTAATGCTGCTATAAGTGGAAGGCAGTGAAGAAATTGAGTGGAATACAGGGTGAAGTAGAACAATAATTCAGATAAAAATGTAAGTATATTACAAATAAGCTGCGCTATATGTATCAAGCAGAGATAAGCTCACAGCAGTTTCGCTGTAACCATGGTAACCCACATAGGCCATAAAGCCGTAGCCGTTTAATGACATTTAAATAATTTCTTATCAAAATACCAGGTGCATACAATGTTATTAGAGTGGAATTTTTTTTTAAGAGCTGTCCACACAAATGGAGATGGAAATAAGATTGAACATAGTGTCAAATATGCATAACAATACATTTTAAAATTGTTTCAAACAATTTATAAATTAACCTTTGTCCAAAAAAGAGAATATGTTTCTCGTCGTTGCGCGAGTCATTTAAAACCTGCGCACCACTCGTTGTTTCGAGTAATTTTCATTTTTGCGTCGAGAAAACAATAAATTTAAAAATTAAAATAATTTTAGTTGCTTTTCCACATATTTTTTTAATTCTGGAGCCGAAATAAAATAAAATGGAGAACGAAACCGCACCACTTTTGAAACTTTCTTGGACGTGAACAGTTCCTTTTTGCAGTGTCCGCACAACTAGGCCGTCATGGTACAAACACGAGCATACCTGGTGCCTATTTGCGACAGTCATAAGGGAGGAGAAATTGAGCTTAGTCAGGGAAAAGAATGAGTGATGTATGATCAAGATAGACCCGATTATAGCTACCCCCAATTCCCTACCCTCAACAGAATGAGTATAGATACGTGCATGACGTAGGCCTACACCCAGCAAACACAAGACAACGATCCAATGCCGGCCCAATGTAGACGGTGGGTCATCTCTGAAGCAGCATTGGGCCGATGTCCAGTTTTTGCTGGTGTTTCTCTTGTATCATGACATTCTGACCTCAGAGAGAGCGGGGTTGACCTGAGCGACATCTATGTGTGGAGAATGGTATCATGATCGTGGGCGGCAGTGGCGGATCCAGGATCTGAAGAAAGGGGGGTGCCCGGGGTCTTGGGGCTTGCCCCCAAGATTTTTAGGTAAATTTCAGCCAATTTAGGGGACTTTTTGAAGTATTTTCCGTCAAATAGGGGGGGGGGGGCGCCTCCTGGATCCGCCACTGGGCGGGGCGGTGCCCTGGTGCAGTGGTTAAAGCCGCCTGATTGGAAAGTCGGAGATCGCGGGCTCGAGCCCCACTATGGCCTTCAAGTTTCAAAGAAACAAAATGTTACTTCCCGGCTCACTCGTAAAGATTCAATATTGTGGGAAGCCTCCGCGACCAAGAGGTAGCGTGCTCGGCATCAGACTGTCAGTGCTCGAATCCTATCTTACCCTATATGTGCACAAGGGTAGCCTAAAATCCCATTCATTTCATCTTGTTCTATCATTAATCGTGCTCCCAAGAAGCTACCAGTGAAACATAGGTATTAACCATCAGTTATCCAATTGCGTCAAGCTATTTTATTGAATATACATTCTTGATTTTTTAATTTGCTGAGGTCTACATCTAGATGACAGTGATGCAACATTGACTTATAATGCTGTATCATCGTTTTATAAAAGGACAATGAGCTAGCCAATGTTGCGAGTGACTTGAATATCTACTGTTTTAACAAGAGCCTAATGCAGGCCTTCTTAATTGACAATGTTGTCGTGGATTAAATCCATTTTCCTTGTTTTTCACGCATTCCTTATCATAATAATAATATTATAGTAGTAGTGTCGGGTATAGCTGAACAAATATAACTAGTGCACACAATTATATTGTATAGGGGATTCATTCAATAAGGAAGGTTATCTATAAACATATGCTGCCATTGCTGGGAAATATTGTGTTTTCTTGAATATAGACATTGATTAACTGCTTCCTCATTCTATGATGACTCTCGGAATTACAGTTTATTTCGGGTATCTATTGCAATTGTGTGCGGATAATGGTATCTACTTTATCAACATCACCTACACGTAAGTCAAATGGGCATATCATAAAAATATTTAATTAGGCTATTTCACATCAGGGATAGTAACGTATTAGGCCCATAACTTATCAGAAAGATCCAGTTGTTTTAAGGGTGTAGACTATAAGATGGCAATGTTTTTTTTTATCATAAAGGCGTGTCAATGATGGCACCCGGTTTTTCCAGGGTGATGTTTCTTTTAGCTATAGCAGCTATCAGTTTCTTCCTTGGTCCTAACGGTATGTCAAGCTCCTTTAGATCATCATTTGTCAACAACATCAATGTGTCCAAGTCTACGCTCTCACTGGTGAAGAATGGAAGAAAGCTAACCAAATCGCTGGCCACCAAGAACATTTCCAGGGGCGAGCTTTCTTCTTCATCGTCATCAAGCTTATTTACATCATCGTCATCCCACGGTATGTGATGCATCCGCGCTGCTAAACTGCCCACTGTACCTATGCTGTCGGTGTAGCTGTTCTTTCTTGCTATTCGTCCCGCAACTCCCCGGCTCGGTCGTACATCTGACCTACCTCCAGCCATAGTAGAGGTGGAAGGCACTGGTTGCACTTCAGAATGCCTGTCTACTTCATTGGCGTCATCAGCGTTCGCAGGGAGGTCCCTTAGCAGATCAGAAGTCTCAAACTTTCTGATGAAACATAAAGTCCCCATCCCTTTCCTCTCAAACATACTGCTAGCTTCCGGTGGTGGCGTGGAATCATCACTACCCACTCCTGAATCCACATAAGTGAAATCTGGCTCACTGATGGCCCTTGATAATGTATCTGCTCGCATGGTACCTGTACCTGTATCAACACTAGTTGACACTGTATCATCCACCATACTCTCACCTCTTCTGTACATGATGTGATTGTCTCTTTTTAGACCAGTGATAGATCTTATGGTTCTCTGTCCGTTCATCTCTATGTGTCCCACTTTGAAATCATCACCTACTTCATGTTGACTTTTCTTCAGCTGCGTCTTCTTAAAAACACCTATACCCAGTCTTCGGCTACTTGTCGTCGACGTCATGGTAGCATTATAATGAGATGAGAATGGCTGAGGATCCGTCGAGACAGTGGACTTTCTGGAAGTCACCGTCCCAAAAAAGTTCTTCACTGTAGGACGAACTTTGCTGCTGTTGTAAACACCCTCTGTGCTGACACCGCTCCTGGTACTCTTCACATTGAGTGTGGAACCACCAGTCTTGCCAGTCGCTTCAGCAAGTCTACGGTCCTGACGCTCAGCCTTCTTGTTGGCCTTCTCTTGCATCTTATTGTACTTTCGCACTCGCTGATTGGCTTCCGTCAGAGCGTTGGTCTTCATCCTGCGCACCAGTTTGGAGCTAAGCGCTGCCTGCTGTGCGGCCATCTGATCCAGAAATCGTACCACCTCCTCGTGGTTACGCAGTCCAGCCAGGTCCAGGGCTGTCCTCATTTCATTGTCCAATGTCCATAGGTTGACTCCAAAATTCACGAGGTAAGCCACACAAGCAATATGGCCTTGTAGAGCAGCATGATGCAGTGCGGTGTTACCAAAATAATCACATTTGTTCGGGTTTCCACTGCAACATACAAAGAAATGTGATGTATTAACTAAAATGTATTTAGTGTAAAACAGTCAATAGAAAGAACAATAATATTTCACGACATACTGATTTGGAATGATTAACTATGTATCAACATTGTGCCCAGTATATTCCAGCCTTGCTTGAGGTTCCCAAGTTTCTACAGGGACAACACCAGCAGGGACATACATCAGTCCCCTTCCAAATATTTAACCGAGAGGTCATAAATTATTGGTGTCGTAATAAAGGTGTTTTAATCTAATTTCCCTCTGGCTAATAAAAAGACACTCAAAATGTTGTATTTTTGACAATGTGAACAAGACGTTCAGACATCTCAAAACTTGAATACTTCAATTTTCCTTCTAACATAAATCTTTGGCATGGCCCCTCATAAACAATACTATTTAAATTTTGACCAGCGTATGCCTGATGATTTTTATACTAACCTCTAAATACTGGATATAAAAATAATTTAAAAAAAAGTTTTGTTTTTAATGCATTCAACCCGAAAGTTAATGAGATTATGAGAAATACCTAGGAAAGAACACTACCAAATTTGAACACTACCAAATTTGAATGCAATCCAACCAACGGTTCATGCGTTAACGTGCCCACAAGCTTTTTGGATGGCAATCTTGGAAAATGACAGTCTGTTTTTGGCTCGGTGCCCCAAAAAATATATAGAAAGGTTTGTCCTGTGACATAGGTCATATGTTTGAAAAATAAACAAAATTTATCAGTTAACTTTTTAGTGAGAGCTAAATTGAGAATATGCCAGCAGCGGCGGAGACCGCGGTTGAGACAGAAAAATGCTAAACACTATAAGCATCCCGATATTCATCGGGGTTGCTTTACATATATATATATATATTTAACATAATATACACATAAATATATATATGCATAATATATGCATTTCTGATAATACATACATAAATAAATATATAGATTATATACATAAATCCCAATTATGCCCGTGGTCCACCGCTGATACGGCACGCGCTGACAGACGATAATCTGAGTAATTTTCCGAGGTATGATCATATATACTTGTATGTTTAAAAACAGTTTCTATAGAACGATTTTCAGCTTGAGAGCTTTAAAATATATGAGGCGATGCCCCATTGTTTTCAATGAGTCATCGAGGTATCACATCATACATTTAATAGCACTCACAATGGTTCTGTAGAAACCTATTACACATACAAATGTACGTGGTGATACCTCGGAAAATTACTCAGATTGCCAACTGTAGTTTATTATGTCTATGGCGCGATGCTTTGTGGGACCCGCTTATCCCGCAATTTGAACAGTGGACTATCCCTTTAAATTAAAACTGGTAGTGCTAAAAAAATGCAGCTTGATAACGATGAAGTTGAGGCAAGAAGGTCACATGAGCTGAGGTAACTATGAGACAACATGGTGACAGTCTGTGCTGTCTTCGGTTGTGTAAGTACATAACAGTAACACAGTGCATGCCCTGTGCACGCGTCCTATCTCAGCCACATCTTATCCCTGAGTGGCATGAAGCATTTTACAACCGGGGCGCGTGGTCAGCCAGAATTGTCCTGCTTCAAGGTGTATCTTGCTCAACGATACTGAACCCATACTATCCCAGCAAACACAAAACATTTGTATTACATTTGTGCAATGTCGGACCAACGTCGAAGACGTTGGGCCGACGCTGTACAAATGTTATACAAATGTTCTGTGTTTGCTGGGATCGTAATCTGCCGTGCAAAGCCAAAAGGCAGTATATGCTCACTTCACTAGTAAGATACTGCCTTTTAGCTTTGCAGGGCAGTACTGTGTGGTACAGTCGTCAAGTACTGTCCCAGAAAACATGACACATTTACCAATGTTGTTTTAATGATGGTCTAGCGTCGCTAAAACAACATTGGTTAAATGGCTGATCTTTGCTGAGATACCCCATTCATTTCCCTTTTCTGTCGTAATACTTGTTGTGCCCGTACCCACCTGATACTGGACTTAAATTGGCCCAGCGCTGTCGTAACCCATCTAACACACAGTTATTACTCTTTTTTTCATACACTTTGAGATGTGACATACGATTCCCACCTCAACGTGACGAAAAATGTCCTGATTTTATGAAATAACAAAGTTTATAATTATCCCGAACTAAAGCTCAGAATGTGATGAGATTTACCAATTTTTGTTCAATGAATTTTATTCAAAATATGCCATGTGGCGCATAAATGTGTGTCAATTATAGTTGAAACAAATCAGTAGACTGCTTCTGAGTATAGTTATTCTCCAGTTCGCTTTATCTCCACCCGGTGGTTTCTGGATGCAGATCTGACCCGCTGTTGGTACACAGTGGACTACTCCTTGAATTAGAAACCTGAACGTAGTAGTCATCAAAATGATAAAAAAAAATTATATTAATTAGCTAAAGATAAAGATATTGTATGGTCATGGAGAATTAATGACATAAAATATAATTTTTCCCAATAAAATAAGTAGCTGAAAGTGATATTTTATAGTGGAAACGTGATTATGCGCTGCATTCTATGTTGACAAGTGCCTCGCGTGACAAAACAACATTGACGGAAATGTATACTACATGGATTCATGTCGCCCACTTCAGATACAAGCCATACGCCTATATGTTTTTCTTCGGGAAATATCTCTGCATACTTCATGTACTATAAAACGTGCCAATAACGTATATATATTTCGTCCCATTTGAATTTAAGTCAACCCATTGGCCCAGTACCGGTTATGTCACATAGAAGCTAATTAAGACCAAGAATAAGTGAAAAATATATAATAGGCCCTATATAATTCTCGTCAATTTTAATGTGTTTTTATCAATTGCTAAAAAGTATGCGCTTTTCGTTGATTCGTGTACATTTCTAGCCCTTGCTTTTTAATTTCAGACATCATTGAAAACATAAATGTTTACACAATTTCAGCTTCAAATGAGTGAAGGAACTGTATTTGGTGACATGTTCAAGTCGCAATCACGCAGCTAGCATACTAAATATTGCTAGCCATCTTCACCCACATCGCACCAATCACAGTTATAAAAAACAGGCTATATATGCATGATTATTCACCAAATTGCGCATCTCCTCGTTTGTGGTCTTGAATGGACGGTGTTCGAAATACATCCGCCATGTATGTGCGCCTTGATCATTTATTAATTTATTTCAAAATCTGATATTTAAAGAGCTGATAAAGGATTGTAAACGATAGGATCGACTCACTGATTGGCTCTAGACTGACTTTCCAGTGACAGTAAGTTATAGGGTGTAATAAACACAGGTATTGCAAATATATTTAGTTTCGGATTACAACAATAAATTTCGGTCAAAACGAACAAATGGACAAAATACTTAATGTTGTACTTATGGAGGACCCCCGAGGTAGCCCCTGGGCACAATTAATGAGCGCACAATACATATTATGAATGGAATGAATGTGGTTTTAGGTCACTTGTGTGCACACGTAGGCTAAACTGGGCCAGGAGAACCTCCTGAGGATGGTGAGATGAATGAGATGACACTGTCCTCCAGTCACAGGATTCTAAATTTGAGCCCTGGCGGTCTGGGGTCGAACACGCTACCTCTCGGTCACGGAGGCTCCCCATAATATTGTATCTTTACGAGTGAGCGGGGAAGAGACATTTTGTTTCTTTGAAGGCCAGAGTGGGGTTCGAACGCGCGATCTCCGGCTTTTCAAGCTGGCAGCTATAACCACTGCACCAGAGCCCCTCACATTTTATAGCTATGGCACAATTTAAAAATAACAAGACTACATAAGTCCAGGAGCTCCCGCTCCGAATTAGAATTTGATTTAAGCAATTTTGTGTAGGGTTATTAATGTAGTCCTAGGCTAGGTCGAAAATCAACACGCAAGACAACTAGGTCTAAGAAGCTCAGTCTAAGAATAAGATAAGAACTAGACAGTCTGTCAGAGATTGCAAACCTCCATTGAAATTAATGATCCTAATCAGTATCCCAGTAATGGTCTACCTATCTGGCACGGTTTACCCGATATCGGGCCAATCGAGGTAACTTATAGCTGATTTACGATCATTTTGAATTCGATATAAACTAGTTAAAATTTTGCAAGATGCATCCTCAGCTGAAATCTCACATTTCATTCTATAGTAATCTTCTAGCTATCTAGCACGGTTTACCAAATATCGGCCATGTGAAAGTGAATATGGTCTAAAGGCGGCCATTTTGAATTTGATCAAGTCGAAATTTTCCAAGATGCATCCTCAGCTGAAATATCACATTTCATTCTATGGTAATGGTCTAGCCATCTAGCACGGTTTACCAAATATCGCCCATGTGAAAGTGAATAATGGTCGATAGGAGGCCATTTTGAATTTGATCAAGTCGAAATGTTTCAAGATGCATCCTCTCGTGAAATGTCACATTTTGTTTTATAGTAATGGTCTAGCCATCTAGTACGGTTACCAAATAACGGCTATGTGAAAGTGAATAATGGCCGATAGGCGGCCATTTTTAATTTAATCGAGTCAATTTTTTTCAAGATGCATCCTCTCCTGTAATCTCACATTTTGTTTTATAGGAATGGTCCAGCTATCTAACACGGTTTACCAAATATCAGCAATGTGAAAGTAAATAGTGGCCGATAGGCGGCCATTTTGAATTCGATTGAGTCGAAAGTTTTTAAAAGGCATTCTCTCCCGAAACGTCACATTTTGTTTTATAGTAATGGTCTAGCTATTTAGCACGGTTTACCTGATATCAGGCCTATCGAGGTAAATATTGCTGATTGTCGGCCATTTTGAATTCGTTAGTTACAAATTTTCAGGGTGCATTCTCCCCCGAAAACTCACACTTTGTTTTATAGTAATCAGGTAATGGTCTAGCCATCTAGCACGGTTTACCAAATATCAGCCATGTGAAAATGAATAATGGCCGAAAAGGCGGCCATTTTGAATTTGATCAAGTCAAATTTTTTCAAGATGCATCCTCATCTGACATCTCACATTTCATTTTATAGTAATGGTCTAGCCATCTAGCACAGTTGATCAAATATCGGCCATGTGAAAGTGAATAATAGACGATTTGCGGCCATTTTTAACTAGGACGAGTTGAATTTTTTCAAAATGCATCCTCTCCTGAAACCTTACAATTTGTTTTATAGTAATGGTGTAGATATCTTGAGCGGTTTTCATGATATTCCACAATATCAGGCCTGTCGAGGTGAATAATGGCCGATAGGCGGCCATTTTTGAATTTTATCAACTTGAAATTTTTCAAGATGCATCCTCTCCTGAAACCTTACAATTCATTTGATATTAATGGTGTAGCTATCTTGAGCGGTTTTCATGATATTCCGCAATATCAGGCCTGTCGAGGTGAATAATGGCCGATAGGCGGCCATGTTTAATTTTATCGACTTGAAATTTTTCAAGATGCATCCTCTCCTGAAACCTCACAATTTGTTTTATAGTAATGGTGTAGCTATCTTGAGCGGTTGTCATGATATTCCGCAAAATCTTTCAGTCGGATTCACCGATGTTATAAATTAGGTCAAAGTGCTGGGTCAACTTCAAGGTCAAGGTCCAAAAACCTGAAAAGGCACAACTAGGCACCTATGACCGTCATCGGCCCAGTACTTTTCGAGATCTTCTCCGGAAACGAAGTGCGCGTCAAAACGTCTAAATAGGTCATAGTTCTGAACCAAAAGAAGGTCAAAGTTCAAATACCCCAAAAGGCACAACTAGACCCCCTAGGGGTGTTGTGTGTAAAATTTGAAGGCAATCGGACAAGTACTTTCAGAGATATGCTCCGGAAACGAATTGTTTACGGACGGCCCAACGCCGCAACATCATCATTTTCTCCTCTGCGACCTTGCGTATTGAATTCAGATTAAAATATTTTAACCTGTCCATTATCCACCTGGAAGTAACCCACATACCAAAAATTGTTATCCTAGCTTATTTTCTTACAAAGTTATAGGCGAAAGAAGAGGCAAAAAAAACGGAGGCGGAATCCATAGCTCTCTCCGTCTCACCTACGGTGACGGCGGGAGCTAAATTTCGTCCATGTCACTGACCATTCCTGGTCGGCGATATTCAACTCCGCATGTGATGAAATATCCCGCATAAATGCTAAATTGTTAAAGGAAGGGTTAAACTACTTAGGCTAAACTGTGTCAGTACAATCTCCTAAATGAGGATGGTGAGATAAATTAAATGGCACTGCCCTCCAGACACCACGCTCGATAACAATATCTGACGCTCCAACACTTATAACTATTATAATGTGCATAAAACTTTAAAGTGTGGCAGTCTATATACATAAATATTTCCAAACCCCTGAGACTTCCCGGGAGGATGGATGTGATGACACAGTGTACGCCCACCTGCCCTGTAAAGATGGTTTATCACAAACACCCTGCTGACTAGAAACCTAGTGTTGCTTAAATGTTGGGTCAGCGGCAGAGACGCTGGCCCATCATTTAAGCAACACTAGGTCAACAACTCCTCGTGATCGCTATGCACAGTCACAGTATATATATTACCTGTTCTCCCGTTACCACAAACAAACACCCTTTATTATCACGCGAACACAATCATATCACATGCAGAATACAATTACAACAAACCTTATGAACAATAGGCCTACCATGGCTTACTTTCCTTTTTTTCTGAAGGGATGTTAGTCCCATTAAAAATGTTTAAGCATGTTCATGTTCCAGTTATTGATTTACATTAAACATATTGGAGCTTATCCATTTTTTCGAGTTATTGATTTACATTAAAAATATTTGAGCTTATCCATGTTCGAGTTATTGATTTACAGTCAAAATATTTGAGCTTGTCCATGTTCGGATTATTGATTTACAGTCGAAATATTTGAGTTTGTCTAGTAAAAACCCTTGGAAAAATCACTGTTACAGCACAGAAATAATTTGTATTTAACTTTGACTCCGTTATGTTTTTATATAGGGGGCACTAAAACAAAAACTAAAATGACCGTCATCGTCCATCTTGAGTTTTATACGCTTGGCATAGAATCTTATGGCATGTTTTCAAATGTATTAAAGGCGATCAAGTATATTTCGATCAAGTATATTTGATACGTTCACATCTGATGAAATAAAAAAAGAGTAATATTAATGAAAAAAACGAGTGATATTGGTAATCGGTTGACGAAGTTACGTAATGAAATACACATACATTTTTACCAATTGTTTTCTATGAGAGAATAATTTTCAAAATTATGTTCCACAATGCAGTTAGTATGGTTAGATCATCTTTGATATAAAGCTCCAAGTAAAGGGTTAATCAAAGCTCAGAAGAAATACAAAAATATTTTAGATATCACAGGATTTGACAGCCGTGAACAATTTAATAACACTGTCACATTTATGAACCATATGGGATACATTAATTTATTAAAAAGTTGTATAATCCACCAAAATAAGGGCGTTCCAAGCTTTCTTACGATATATTGTACTTGCGTGTTTTATTACACCATTTTGCATTCACATTACGAATAAGAATTTATTTTGTGGGGAAAATTGTGTTTTTTTATGATAAAACATTGCAAATATTTGGTCTCAAATTAAACGAATAAAATTGTTTAAAATAACATGAAATTGTAGGTCGCAGTAGCAAGACAGATACAATTTTAAAGGGACTGGCCCAGGCCAAATTCATCAAAAAATCGGTGATTTCATTTTGGCTTCTTAATATGACCATATGATGTAAACATGTCCATAGACTAGAACTGCAAAAGTTTTTAATTTTTCTGCTGCGCATTTACCAGTTAGGCTAGATATAGAAATGAAATTTCTGATTTCGAATTATGGACAACCATGTCAACAATATGAAATACGGAAATTTTGTAAGTGGGTGAAATATTTAATAGTTTAAATTCGCGCCCAAAGGGTTAAACGCTATATTTCCAGCATCATGAGATCATAAGGGTGCACATCAGTCTGCGACAGTGATGTTAAATTGACAAATTGTCACTGATAAAACATGACGGCCATAACCCCGCGAAGTAAACACGATAATTTGTCCCAGCAATGTCTCAATCTTTGGCCAATTACAGATATCTTGCCCAACTTAGAGCCACCGTTGGTCCAGTGAGTCGCTTCTGCTAGGATATGACCAGCGCAGCAGCAGCTGTGATAACCAAAAAAATCCGTGACCATACGTGATGTCACTGTAATTGGAAAATGACAAAAAAATGAGAAAGAATCATTACAAGGTAACGATTTTAGTTTTATATATTGTTATATCACATGCGCATAAATAATCAGAATACTCCCATCTAGGGTTTTATGACATTAAGATGGCCACTTTAGCCGCCTAGAAATAATAAGAATAATGCGTTTGATATAAGCTGAGAACATATTGAACCACTCAAAAATCACCATCCATGTAGGTGACATAATGTACTTAATCGACAAGAATGCCAAACATTTCATCACAGATGTAATTAATATAACTAGACATACTGTAAGGTCACTCAACGAAAACGAAGGTAGCTGCAGGTTTAATCCTCCAGCTGCAGCTATTTACTCCATTTCCTTTTCATTCACCTTGAGATATAAACTGTTACACAATACAAGGCAAATAAAAATGAGGTGATTTTATGACATACCCAATAATGTAGCCTACATCTGAAAATGACCGATCAGAACGTCTTCTTTGTGATGTATTATACCGTGTTAATTATCATGAATTTAATTCCGAATATGCAATGTATGTGGTACATAAATGCGAATTATGGTACATGCATTCTACATCATGTATGTGGAACATTCTCTAGTTCATCGTATAGAATACAACCGTCAATCTCTCAAGATATAATACTCAATATTAATAAAGGCGAAGTAATGATTTTCTAACGTTACGACGCGAGGGTTTTTTACATAACTTGTGTACTTTATTGCACTGTGCTTTACGCGAACAGAACACACTCAGTCTGGTACACGTAATCGGCTTGCTTGAAAATCGCCGGTAACAGCTTGATGTTAGAGATTTGTTATGGGCTGGACATCCACATCGGTAATGATAAATAAACACTTTACATAGGAAGTTTTGTATACGTTGTGTCACTGTTGATCATTAAAAATTGCACCTATACTCCGTACTTTTATTATAATGCACGCAGCACCACGACATTTGGAAAAAATTGTTAGGCAGTAAATAAATAGACATACATTTCTATTTCTATGGACCACTACATGTTTCCCCCGTGAAACTGATAATGTGCTATTTCATTCTGATTTGAATAAAAAATACAATACTAGTGTTTGACATCACAAGCAGCAACATTACTATCTGATAGGATATATAATATGCGTCTTTAACAATAATGTGGTAAACTAACGCGTGAATATTATTTGCACAGACAATAATTTTTAGAAATATCAAAATTACAACCTATAATTTACGACCATGCAAAGGCAAACAACAGTAACTAATTGCTTGAAAAGCAAACAACAACTGTTGTTTGTCTTTGCAGGGCAATGTATACTGTATCGCATACATTGTGGAATTCCAGGCTTGTTGTATATACCCTCGAAATCTAACGACACCGGGCGTGTCTTATCGTACTCAGGTCGTCTACAAATATTACAGATGAGCGCCGAACAATATGGCTATATTTCGTTGAAGTACAGTACCAGTATTAAAGTATATATATCCCGGAGTTTTGTAAAGTTACCAATAGGAAAATGCAGACTCCACATAAAGACAGTAAATGCCATTGGCAGCGCGATTATTTTACCAAGAACATCATCGTAATAATGTATCCAAGATAAGTTAGAATAATAATAAGGTTATACACGTATTATGTAGGCCCCTACTCGATAACATATTTATTGCTCAAGGTTAAGATTGCCCATATTCCTTTTAAATCTAGATACTCCGCCAATATGATTTTTGTAATGTTAGATAGAATATCTAACATTACAAAAATCATATTGGCGGGTAGATTTACATAAGAAAATATCTATCACAGCTTACTGCAATCAATATTTCGTTAACGTATTTTTTAATGTTTATTACATCTATGATTACATTTTATTCACTTTATAATTGACAATTTTGTCATATTCGTATGGAAGATCTTATTTTAAATGACTGTGTAAAAATAGTAATATAAAATACCATATTCATATATTTAGCTGAAACTATACTCTATTAACTTGTATTTGATTTTTGATGTCTTTACGTATACAAAATACTAAAATGTACATGTACACATGTGACTAGATCATGTAGATAGCAAAACGCTTACTAGATGATTGAAGAAAATGTTTAAAATTCGCCCATGCAATAATAATAACAATTCCAATTCATTTGTTCTGCTTCAGAAGCTACACATAGATCTGCATGTACAGTGATGTATGGTTTTAAAAATACACTTACTTTGCACGCAATGGAATTTAAAGGATTAGTGAAGTCCCCATAATATAACTTTTCTGCACAAAGTAATTTTCCATTCTATTATAGGCCTAAATACAGCTTTAATGGTCAGAGTGCTTGATATGTAAATTTTAGCACACATTTTCCTGGATAAAAAGAATAGTGGGCATATCTTGACCCCAGTTCACACGTCGAGCAAACGCCGAGACAACACTACAAATTCTGGCCCGTCACAGCAAGGAAAATAGCCGAGGTCACACATTGTGGAAATTTGAACTAGGTCATGTACAGTAGTGCAAACGAGAAGACTGCTTAAAAGTTGGGCCAACGCAGCAGACCTCTGCATGAAAACTTCTGCCATATTTGGCCAGATTCAATAATGGGCGGAAGTTTTGTGTGTACATTTCCATACATTTCCCAATACAATTAATAACTGGTAGTTAGTAAAATGAAATTTTATGCAAATTCACAGAACAGGTAATGATTATTTCGCTAGACACGTCACTCTGCCTTGAAATTATATTAAAGGTGAGCATGTCTTTGTTTGCCATGTAAACTTTTTAGGACAACACTATATCAAACTTTCAGCACAACACTATTTGAGCCGATGGATATGTTACTATTCATTCCACTAAACATTCTTAACCCGATGTGACTTTCTGCATCAGCAATCGTGAACAATCTGTCTTACAACAAATCAGATTGCTCATGATTGCTGTTGCAGAAAGTCAGATTACGAATATTTTACACCAAGGTATATCAACATAACACAAAGAAATAAAGTACTGGCTTTGAGTATTTCTCGTACCAGGAAACGTTATCGATCCTCGCAAGCCAATAAAGCTCAGGTCATCAATTTTTAATCTGTAGATATATCATCCAATGACAGAACACGTAATCAGTTGTCTATAATCAATAGTTTTACCACTACACATCACCGCAACCTGCATAGTATATTGATTTAACATCTGCTTTATTTTATGACAATTTCAGAGTCGCCATAGGAATATAGATATTTACATAAATAAGGGCGTTCTAATTTTTCTGCTGCATTTTTGCACAAATAATTATATACATGGAATATCATACAGCTATACATGTCTTTTGTATTTGGGAATTCATACCATTGGTGTGCAACTAAACAAATTGACATCTTCCTGCCATACTACGGATGTCGTGTAGGTTCTACTATCAATGTTACACGCTTTTACTAATTACATGCTGTAAAATTGAAGGGCATGTCTAATTTTATCGTAATGTTAATTTATTTTGCTTTGCATACCGGATAACTGATAATTTGTTATTTTGTTATTATACTTGGCCTCTGCGGGACACGGGTGGTTTATGGGAAACCTTTAACACCATAAGTTCATAATGAACCATGTGTACAATATGATTATATATTAATATATACCATATGGCCAGAGAAAAAGACCTATTATTATTGACGTATTGAATACATAATTAGAGATATGTGTGAATGACTACAGGGGTCAGCAGATGGGATATAATAAACGAACCGGAGAAATTTCGTAAGAGAGATCGAGTAATACATTTTGAAAGTAATATAACTGACATTTTTAGGCAGTGTTATTCACATCTCACATAATACCAAGCACTCACATCCTAACTCACAGGGTGTGTCACCCTGGGGGTCAGGAAAGATGCATGCTTGTTCTCCATAATTTTATCACAGCAAATACGAGACGTTGACCTGATGTTGGACTATGACGTAGGCTACTGGTCCTATATAAATCGATTAGATTAAAAAGCATATAATTTTCACTGATTTTATTATTAGTAACTAATAGCACCAATATTCTATTGCTCTGGGAAATGCTGTTTTGAAAAGTATCTTTGTTGGAATGATGAAGTTACGTAGCGGTAAGCGTCTGGTTGATGGTCGACAGGTTCAGTTGTCGATATACCCCACTCTGGTCAATTTAGAGACGCATTGGCACACTATGTCACATGACGGCTGCAGCTAATTAGCGCCAGTCGTTTCGTTGTTCAATAATATGTACGATAGTAATTATGTTACTATGATGCAATCCACCGAACCCGTTTTATTTTTTTGTTCCAAGATGACGATATCGATTATTCATCGAATGCGATTATGTGAAAGACCAGTAGGGCCTATCTGTATTTTGCTTTGATTTCAGTAAAGACTGTCAAGATTTGTGATGTTCATATATCATGGAAATACATGCGAGACATTTCCATGCATCTATATTTAGCATAATATGCGTTATGTACATACTTGTCCTGTGCCGTAAGTAATATAATTATAATATAGCTTAGTAAGAATAAAAACATTTTTATTTAAATATGTGTTTGGGACTGAAAACATAAACATAACAGCAGTAGATTCAGAAATGCATAATACAGATTATGCATTTCTTGTCTAATGCATGTATTATACAACACAGTAGATTGGTATTGAGAATAGAATATTTCATAACAGATTACTCAAAGCGACAAAATCAGGCTAAAATCATAAAAAAAATCAGTATTTTTATTTTGGCTTCTTGATATGACCATATGATGTAGGCTAAACATGTCCATAGATTAGAACTGCGTAAGTTTGTTTTGATGATTTTAGCCTGATTATGTCGCTTTAATTTGGGTATCTCGAAAACCCACTCGACCCCCTCGACACACGACCCTCGACCCACGACCCACGACCCTCGACTTAATTTTAGAAACAGTTTTTGTTTGTATATATAATTATACCTTTTGTATAATAATAACATTCGGGAAATTTATATAGGCCTACTGTGATGCTAACCTGGCTGTCAAGTGATGTTGTCTGACCGTCTGCTACGCTGGTCCAGCATTCACCCGACGTTGCTTTAATGTCTCTTGTTTGATGGGTGGCCATCGAATATAGTTTTATGAATACACGTAGGCCTACAGCTGGCCAAACACATTTTAATGTTGGGTCACTGTTTAGGACGCTTGCCTAACTCTAACTGTTATGTATATTAACCCAAGCATGCGTAAAAACACTTGCCAGTCATATCACCCGGCATGCCAGTCATATCACCCGGCATATCACTCCCCAGCTTCATTCAGTCACACGCTTTGGCACCGGCATCGCAAGCGGTGGCCCAGCGTTACAGAAGTTGGGCCAGCAATAATCCAACATTGGTTCAATGCTTAGTGTTTTATGTGCTTAGCTATCATTGGACTGGAACATTGTTGGGCCAGCTTTAATGTAAGACAGTGGTGGGACTCAGATGGCAGTCTATACATGTATACGCCTAATCAAGTGCCCGCATATATTGCGTATTGTGCCTCTATACAAAATAATATACATGAGGCTTTCAGCCAATGTTAGGCCAGCGTCGCAGACGGTGAGCCAACATTGACCTGATATTGTTTCCCGAATTTTATAAATAGACTATAAAAAAAAACAATAAAAAAATTGAAGTCGAGGGTCGTGGGACGAGGGGGTCGAGGGGGTCGAGGATTTTTCCGAGATATCCCTATAATTTAGGCTACAGTTAGATATTTCGCTGTCACCCGCATCAGGGTATGTGTGTGTGCCGTAGGCATACATGAAGCACCATTAATTCCATTCAACCTACCTTTAATAATTTCTTATTAGATATTTTTAAGTAGACTACCAATAATTTGATTTCCGGAGTATTTGATAAAAAAATAATTCAAAATATTTTTTTTTAGGACATTCGCGCAGCTAAATATTATACATGTTATAGCCTACAGTGCATGACAAACAATTATTTTAATTTTATATAGGCCCTAGGGTAGGCCCCCTATAGATTCTATTATACGCCAATCGAAGACATGCAGCAAAATACCTACAATCTAGCCTACATATTAATGTGGAGGTGATAAAGCAAGGAATAGAGGATCTAAATGTGTTCACAGAAACTGTTCCACTAAAATTACATGTTAATATAACCCTGGGCACCATGAAACTTCCATAGTGTGACGTCACAAGAATAATAGGTATATTCACAGTAACTATTAAAATTGTGACGTCATCAAAGTATCACTGTGGCCTAACTTCAGGCCTAAATTCAAGAACACTCATTATCAATAAAGTTGGTGTCATGGCTGTTTATCTTGGCTATTGATCTTAGCCTACAAATTACAATTCATTGTGCTACCAAGTCTAAGGTAGGCCACATAAATCATAAATATTCACTCTCAACGTCAGCCTGCCTGATGACTGTGTGCGAATTCGGTTGGCAACCTTTCAGTTTCAGGGTGACATTAGTATTACATGTAGGCCTAGGCCCAAGGGCCTAGGGCTAGGCTATGTAAAGATCTAGCCTAGTATATAGGCCTACCCTATGCTCTAAAGTATATAGATCTATAGACCCTAAAACTAAACTAAACTACTGAATGGGGCCTATAGCACAGCTATTAGTATTATAACCTATGCTATCTATAGGTCTATATTTAAAAGCAAGTCTATAGACTAGACCTATAACGTTAGGCCTTTATAAGGACTGGCCCAGGCTAAAATCATCAAAAAATCGGTGATTTTATTTTGGCTTCTTAATCAGCTGTTAATATGACCATCTGATGTAAACATGTCCATGGACTAGAACTGCAAAAGTTTTTTTAATTTTTGTGCTGCGCATTTACCAGTTAGGCTAGATATAGTCTAGAGACGAAATTCCCGTATTTCTTATTTTTGACATGGTTGTCAATAATTAGAAATCAGGAATTTCGTCTCTATATCAAGCCTAACTGGTGAATGCGCAGCACAAAAATTAAAAACCTTTTGCAGTTCCAATCTATATATGTGTGTATGAGTCTTGGTGGAAGAAGGCCGGTTTTCAGTGGCAGGTTTAAAATAATCAAAATATGTGATAAAACATTTGTTTTGACGCAATATAAATGCACTATAAATATGTATTAACACATCAGCTAAGTCATCTGATATGGTCATATTATTAAGCTAAAATAAAATCACCGATTTTTTTATGATTATAGACCTGGGCATGTCCCTTTAAACATAACCCGATACTAGCCTAATCTAGAGAAAAGGGGGCGGATTAAAGGGTCTCTATATCTAGCGTGAGAGAGTTACGATCTTTTTTTATAAAATGTGGTGATTTATAGCAGGCTTGAGGTTAAATATTACATCTGTATCATTTTGATACCAATTCATCTAGATTGGGTGACCATTATTTTCTTCCTTCAAAAACATTGAAATCGGGAAATGTAGGTATAAAATGTAGTCCATAGGCTACGCTGTTAGTAACAAGGCATATGCTGCATTTAGTGGACAGGTTAACGACATGCCCACTGCATTTTGTAGTAGAATTATGCCACTTGGCACGAATGCTACTTGGACCAAGTGGGAAATTTTGAGCAGCGGACGTTTTTGATATCTGCTTTTATTTTGCCATAATTCAAGGTCAAAGGTCAATTTCAAGGTCAAATATGATTTTTTAGCAAATGAAGTTACGAACAAGTGTAATACCTCTATTTCATTTAATTTTGACTGAAAAACTCATTTCTGGTACTATTTTATTAATTCAAGGTCATCTTCAAGGTCAAAAGGTCAATTTGAAGGTCAAATTGTTGAAAATGGCATTTTTACCATATTAAACTACAAACAAGTGTAATACCTCTATTTCATGGGATTTTGACTGGAAAATTCATTTCTGGTATTATTTTAATGATTCAAGGTCATCCTCAAGGTCAAAAGGTCAATTTCAAGGTTAAATAGTTGAAAATGTCATATTTAACAATCACAACTAGGAACAAATGTAATAACTATGATTGGTGTGATTTTGACTAAAGAATCTATTTATGATATTATTATGGTGACTCAAGGTCATCTTCAAGGTCAAAAGGTCAATTCCAAGGACAAAACTGCGAAAATATGTTTTTTAACAATTACAAATAGCAGCAAGCGTAATACCTCTTTTTGATGTGTTTTTGACACAAGAATCAACTTGTAGTACTATTTTGATGATTAGAGGACATTTCAAGGTCAAAACTTGAATTGCAAGGTCAAATAAACAAATGTCTCGTTTTCAAGGTCAAATATGCTTTTTTGTAACTAATACAGCTAGGATAAAGTGTAATTCCTCTTTTTCCTATATTTTTAACTGAAAAATTCATTTCTGATACTATTTTCATGATTCAAGCCATCTTGAAGGTCAAAACGTCAATTTCAAGGTCAAGATATAATTTGAAAACAAACAGATAACATCAGGTGCAATACCTCTTTTTTCACTGTATAATCCATTACTGATACTATTTTTTGTGATTCAGGGTCACCCGCAATAGCAAAATGTCAATGTCAATTCCACAAATACGAAAATTATATGACTTTGACATCTACCATAGGTCTACTATAAGAACGAATCATGTATGTGTGCATGTCATAATTATGCAGACTACCTTGTCATTGATCAGCTTCATATTTTACACTAGCATGTAGGCCTTGTGGCCCAGTCGTCCAGTAGGCCTAAATCTATTATTTTGATCGGAAAAATAGGGGACAGATGATATTTGGGGGATTGTATCTTGAACCCTACCTAAGCATTTTTGCAACACACTAAAAGTTTCCTGATTTTATCCTTGTGGATTTGCCGCTGGAGGGCAAAATCCAAAGTGGCCGCCACTGCAACGTAATGTACTATAACTTTGCTGCCAAATAACGTAGAAATGTGTTAGCATACTGTTGACGCTTGAGAATTTTACCGTTTCTAGCTTCAAAATAGCATTGTGATTGAGCTTTCTGTCCTGTCAAGATATAAGATCGATTTAGTTTGCGGCTGCGCAATTGTCGATGCGGTACATTATGTCCTGTATTATGTATAATATTTTTTTCCTCGCAAAATATAGCTAATATTTATTAGATCAACAATAACAAATACATCAAAAAAGTATTAAGAATCACATCAAAAAGGTATCACGTATTATCTGTATTCACAATCATGTTGTTTGTCCTAATTTGACCTTGGAATTGACTTTGTGGTGTGAATCCAAAAATATACCAGACATGGTTAGTCAAATGACATTAAAAAATGCATTATTACACTTCAACAAAAGTAAGCTAATTTTGACCTTATAACCACGAAGATGACATTGAACCATCAATCTACTCCTAAGAAATGCTGTCAAAGCCATATCTTATTCATGTATATTATACGTGTTTCTATGTTTATTTGTGGACAATGTTTTCGGAAATGAGACATTGAATTTTACATTTATTCTTTAAACATGTTAAAGAGGACTTCAATGATAAAACTACCACTACCAGGAATTTTTAGTAAAGAAAGGTCATGAGCACTGCATTTTTTCAGGGAAAGCATGATACATTGGACACGTTTTATTCACAGAGACAATTTCTATTTGTTTCTAATTACAAGCCCTCCCCCCCCCCCCCCCTGAATGCGCCATTTTCTAAGATGGCGAAAGTCAAACATTAAATTGACAAAATGTTCGACAGAATAGATGAAGGTTCATGATGTTGGTGTTTACAATTTGGATTTTAGATATGGCCGACATCGTAGTGCGGCAATAAACTGCAGTAGACATTGTTTTGTGGTAAAGTCCAGAATAATCGTCATTTGTGCAAGGTCAAATAATAAGTGGATAGCATTTTCGACAAAATAGAAGTACATTCATGATTTATGTGTCTGCTATAGGGTTGTCAGGTATGCCCGACAAAAAGGGTGTGGCCAGAAAGTACCTTGGACATTGCAGTGTGGGTAAAATCCAAGATGGCCGCCATTTGTCTAAGGTCAAACACAAAATCCATATCACTTTTAAAACAGATTCGTGATTTTGATATCTACCATAGCTCTAAGTTATGCAGTTGCATTATCAAAAAACATTTTAGACACCGTCTACATGCCTAAAACCACGATGGTGGTCACCAAGCTAACAAAATAGCCATAATAGAGGAAGATATGTGTAGAACTTCTACTGGAATCGGGATACATCGATGATTTTGGTGCATAGGGCTACCGTGTGGTTATCAGGTACGCCCGACATGGTGGTATCGCCAAAAATAATACTAGAGATGGTAGAAGCCAAGAGGGTAGCCAAAAGACCAACATAATTGCCGTCACAGGGCCACAAACAAGCAATAAATTTGTAAAACATCAACTGGAATCGAGTTAGATCTGTGATTTTGGTATCCACCAAAGATATATACCGAAGACACGGACATTGTGGCATTTTCGGAAATCATATTAGGCATTGTTGAGATAATGAAACCCAAATTGGTGGTTAGTCAGAGACTGCCCGCAAATAGGCCATGACCAAACACGAAAATCTGCATCGCCTTTAACACCATTGTGGTAGACGAGAGATTTTGACAAATGAATATTTATTTGGCGTAGGCCCACGGTATCTGTAAATCATTATGGCAGGCTGGCGGGGGCATACCATACTATGCCTATGTATTCCTATTCAGCCTACTTGTAGGTCAAGTGCATAGGCTTGCAAATTAGGGCCTATAAATATGAAATGAATTCATGGTAAGGGGCTCCAGGCCTTAAATTAAAAAAAAAGTTATGCCTACAGCCAACACAGTTCTTGTTGTTCAGATAGTACTTAATATTATTGTTGTTAATATTAATAGACTTTGTTTTTCAGGCCTTGCGGTTTTTCAGTGTCCCCTTGTAAGAATTGAAAGCAGCTACTCGTCTTTTCCCCGGAACTTTAATTTATTTTCACTGGTTAGGTCAGTGCACTGAGGCTGTACTTTTGTTTGCCTTATAGTCGCCATCTTGGATTTAGCAATCTCTATCATCCCTAATGTTATTTTCTGGTGGCGTACCTGAAAGCCATATGATGGAAACCAACATCATGCGTCTGCTGGGGTACTGGGATGATTGCTAGTAGTAGTACTTTTTGCCCCCATCCGGGGAGGGTCATTAGGGATATGATCCGTCAGTTGCATTCTGTACGGCATGGTACGGAAGCACTAGTCTACAGCAATCATCCAAGGGAAGCTGCAG
Organism: Flabesymbios commensalis; assembly: GCA_964017125.1. NCBI lineage: Eukaryota > Metazoa > Annelida > Polychaeta > Terebellida > Flabelligeridae > Flabesymbios > Flabesymbios commensalis. Next base: position 45,460,121 of record OZ024904.1, read on the forward strand.
CCTCCTCGTATCTGGCCATAATCTTCGGGCGGATTGCCAGTCGCGTACCCTGGTTTCTCCGCTCAACTGCGGTGCCAATGCAGCTCTCGCATCAGTGCTGGCGCTGGTGTAGGCTGTGGTAGCCTTAAAATAACCGGCAATAGCGTGTTTGACATTAGGTCTCTGAAGTGGGATGAATGGAGTTACCCAGAGGCAGTCATCCTTCCTATTGTTACTCTGGGGACTATCCGACCCGATAATAGCAGAGCTGCGCGAAATGCCACGGAGTTTCAGCATTAAATTGCACAGCGAAACCCAAGTCTCCGGCCGTCTGGGCATGTCTGGGGGTAGATCCCCTAGACATACCCAGAACCCCTTATCGGGCGAGCGAAGGAAAACGCTCTCAACAACCCACCATGCCCTATCAACCCCACCCTCACATCATCATCTGTTGACTACAACGTTTGCATCGTATTACAATGTCACTTAAAATACCTTTTGTGCCGAAAAGTGACGTAAAGCAATGATTTACTATTACTACTACTACATGAGTCTGCTTCAATTCTGTCACAAAATGATACCAATTTATTGTTTGACCTTGCATAACTTGCGGCCATCTTTAAGTTTACCGGCCACACCAATAAGTTGGGCATACCTTAAACCCCTATTATAAAGACATGTTTCTTTTCTGTTGAACAGTATAACAATTTAATGTTTGACCTTGGCCATCTTGGAAGCTGGCGATTTTTCGGGTCTTCATGAATAGATATGAATTGTTTATTTCGATAAAACTAATGGATCTATAGACCATCCGTGCCTATGTGTCATGCGTGCCCTAAAAGTGCGGCGTTTGCCAATTTTCGAGCTCTTAGCATGTCTACAGTAGCCAAAATTACAGTAAAAAATGGATCTTATTCTTATTCATTGGAATCATATTTTTGCTCATTTGACGTTTTGACCTTGAAGATCACCTAGAATCATGAAAATAATACCAGAAATGGATTTCCCAGTCAAAAGTACACAAAAAGAGGCAATACACTTATTCCTAGATATATTAGTTAGAAATATCATATTTGACCTTGAAAATCATATTTTCGCTTACTTGACCTTGACATTTACGCTTTGACCTTAACGATGACCTTTAATCATCAAAATAGTACCACAAATTGACTCTTCAGTCAAAAAAACATCAAAAAGAGGTATTACACTTTGCTGATATTTGTATTTGTTAAAAAATTATATTTTCACAGTTTTTACCTTAGATTTGACCTTTTGACCTTTAAGATGACCTTGAGTCAGCAAAACATTATTAGATTTAAATTCTGTAATCAAAATCACACTAAAATGAGTTATTACATTTGTTCCTAATTAATTTTGTTAAAAATGACATTTTCAACTATTTGACCTTCAAATGGACTTTTTGACCTTGATGATGACCTTGAATTATTAAAATAGTACCAGAAATGAGTTTTTCAGTCAAAATTAAATGAAATAGAGGTATTACACTTGTTCGTAGCTTTATTTGCTAAAAAATCATATTTGACCTTGAAATTTGAAATTTGACCTTGAATTAGGGCAAAATAAACGCAGAAATCAAAAACGTCCGCTGCTCAAAATTTTCCATTTGGTCCAAGTATCATTCGTGCCAAGTGACATAATTCTACTACAAAATGCAGTGGGGGGTCCATTTTGTGCAGTTAACCTGTCCACTAATTCGGAAGCTCCCATGTTTTGGCAACGCTCAGGGAAGGTATTAAAAAAAAATAGATCTTTATGTTTCTGTGAACACATTTAGATCCCACACTGTTATTTTTTATAATTGCATTATAGGACCTTACATTTGCATGTGAAAATAGAAAAAAAGACGCATGTTTAAGCACCCTTTTTTATATTTTATATTGAGTATGTCATGATGATTAAAAAAATATACAGGTTTATATAGATATTTTCATTTAAAGAATGCTGGGAGGCTCAAGCGTATGGGCCATAATACATGTAAGTCTATGGGAGCGGTATTATGTGTGGTGAAACGTTCTAGTCTATGGACATGTTTACATCGGTTACATCATGGTCATATTAAGCCAAAATAAAATCACCGATTTTTTTATGATTTTAGTTAGTCCCTTTAACAGCGGTACAGTAAATAACAGACAGTCAGAACCTTATCTGCTTATAGGGATGGAATATATGCATACATGTACGGCATCGTTGGGAAGACTGAGGCGAGATGGGCTCATCTCAGCATAAGTTCACATCAAGCCCTCGCCGTTAATTTGGTGACGTGTGCTGAGACCTGAACCAATCTAGCCACACCCAACGATGCAGTACACATGTATTTTCTCGTACGAATATTTATTTGAAGCGGCAAAATCAAACTGAGCAGTAAAGCGTTTTGGAGAGAGTGCGAGATGAGCTGATTTGATTTGATTTAAACTCAACCAGCTTTTCAGCTTATTGACGGGTATGACTGTGTTAATACAGAAGCTCAACTCTCTCCCCAAAAAGAGGAGCACACCCTCGTATTATAATTCCCATTTATATAATCTTGTCATTCTCCATATTTCTTTTTACCATTTTTTTCAAATACTCTATACTTTTCAATATTGATCTCACCATACGTCTCGTAGTGAAGGCCAACAGCACGAGTGCGACAACATACCATGCTGACTGTTCATCGCTATGGCAACGAATTTTTTCCTGGAAATGCTGGCAGGTGTTAATCAAAACAATAAGGCCTACAACTCGCAAGTCACGCCCTAATAAGCATAGGCCTTATACTAAGTCAGCTTATTGTTAAAACAGTAGATTCGGATCTACGAATCTACTGTTTTTTTCACATGTAGCTAAGCTGTGTTTTTTAAGTCGAAGAAATAATTTAATTACGATAGATTCGTAGATATGCGCCTCGTACATTCGGATCTACGAATCTATCGCATTTCGTTCTTTCTCCTTGACATAAAACATGATCACATGTTAAAAGTGAAACAGAATTCACTGAAATGAACACAGTAACGTTAGCCTTGCTAATTTACTGCTGTTTTTCTTTGCAAAGCCTCATGCCTTGGCCCATATTCGATACATGTCGAAATAAACTCAATAGATCCAATCAATGAATTAAAGCGACACAATCAGGCCAAAATCATCATTTTTATATTGGCTCCTTCATAAGTCCATAATAAGACTAGAATTGCGTAAGTTTTTTAAATTTTGTCTCCCGCATTTACCAGTTTAACCCTTACAGCGCGGGGATAGACTTTAGTTGTCAGAATCTGACGTCTGAGACGTCAGATTCTGACAACTAAAGTCTATCCTCGCACTGTAAGAGTAAAAATATTTCTTATCGTCGTAGACCCGTAACATAGGTGTTCAAATGAATCAGAAAGAGGTAACAAAGACAATTATGATGATTTCAAATGGAAAAAAACCCTTTGATCTCCGTGGTTTATGAAAAAAATGTCCGCGCTTTAAGGGTTAAAGAGAAAAAGGACGATATTTAATTTTAGTGATTTAATTTCAGATATGATATGCATGTCCAAAATAAGAAATACAGGAATAACTGATAAACGGGGTGTTCAGTACACTTGCTGCGTTGCCACAGCAACCCTAAATGTAAAAGACTTCCGCAATTCTAGTTCACATATTATGGACATCAATGAGCTAAAATAAAAAATGTTTTTTTTGCTTGTGTCGCTTTAAATATATTTAGGCCTATGTATATTAGTCTGCAACTGTAAGCCTCCAATTATTGGTGATGGATTCCTGAAATTTTGATTTTTGTAAGTTTTGTCCTTTTTAGTCTTTTTCGGAAAATTTTATAAAAGATACTTTGTCTAATTTTGATCTAGAGATGATAATCTTTAATTTGGTACCATTTGATCTAGAGATGATAATCTTTAATTTGGTACCATTTGATCTAGAGATGATAATCTTTAATTTGGTACCATTTGATCTAGAGATGATAATCTTTAATACTAAATTTGGTACCAAATTTTGGTATATTGTATATCCTTGATCATAAAGCATGGACTTGGACACTGAGCGTACCGTGCATTATTTCTAATTTATAGAAGTATATAGGCCTATTGTAATGCAGTAGAACGCACAAATTTATAGGGGAATGTTTAACACAAAAATGGATTTAAAAGCAGTGTTCTTGGTTTGATTAAAGGTTGAAACAGCGTTTTTTAACAGTCGATACTAGCTCCAACTGAAGCCGTCTCTCGCGGGCTATCTCCCGACTCAGTGGCCCTACCTTAGAAACTACTAGGGCTACTTAGAAGCGTGAAATTTGTTGCTGAAGCGGCACCACTTCTACATTAATTTCTTACAGTTCTCCACGTCTACAATAAGATTGCTTGTTCGTTCACCCAATTTGTATTTCATAGCTATATTTAAATTCAAACACTGTTAAAAACAATACCTAAGTGGTGGATTTTTGTACGAAATAATAAGATTACAAATCTGCTCACAAATAGTTATTTGTGAGTATTTTATGATTCTGTAGGCCTATATATAGGAATGACAAGCCAACACGGCTAATCTATCTGCAGCTAAAAGCTTGATTGCTAATATCCCAGCAAAAACGGTTCATTCACCCAAAGCTGTTTCAATGTTGGGCCAGCACCGTAGACGGTGGGCCAACATTGAAACAGCATTGTGTGAATACCCCGTGTTTGCTGAATAGCTCTTAGTGGTCCCGTATCAGCGGCCAACTGGTCCACAACACAATGCCCAGCAAACACGACACGTCAACCCAATGATGGTTTAACGCTGGTCCACCATCGCCGACTTTGGGCATCAACCATTCAACACTGGCCAGTGCTTTCTGTTGGAGGTGACAAGCTGACTGGCCCGCCGTCTGTGTCCCCCCCCCCACCCCGTTGACTCAAATACTGGGCTAATGTTGGGTTAGCGTCATAGACGGTGGACCAACATAAGACCAGCATTGTGTCAACGTTGCGTGTTTGACCGCCTGCACTATAGCTGGACCGAATGAATGGGACACTCACAGACACACAGACAGGCTGAGCGGTCACAGGTGAACCAATATGTCTCCACCTCTGTAGAGGGGAGACATAATAAATTATTATTCAACTCACTAATTAACAGCTGGCTGATTCAGTTCCTTGTACATCCTTGATATCTATATTTCTATTCAGGGGTGGATCCAAGATCTGAAGAAATGGGGGGGGAGGGTAGCCTGCCCTCAAATGTTTTGGTCATAATGCAGGGTTTCCGCTAGGAATGTTTGAGAGGGGGGTCCAAAAGGGGTTGGGGGTCTGGGGTTCCCCCCCCCAGGAGAAAAAAATTCAGTGGTGCTGAGTGGGGGGAGGGGGTCCGACCCCCCCCCCCCCTAGCGGAAACCATGTAATGCCCACTTTTGGTGACTATAGGAGGCACTGCGCCTCCTACTATTAATTCATGTGGTCAAAACATGCGTGATTATAGTGAAATAAAAACTATTTATATTGGCATCAGGCAAAATATCCATATTATCGATATTAAATAGAAAATTATTTAACTACTTGATAACTAGCTGATTCAGTTCTTTGTGGCCTACATCATTAATACCTATATTTCTATTCAGGAGCAGATCCAAGATCTGAAGAAAGGGGGGATTGTTAGCCTGCCCTAAAAAGTTTTGGGTATATATTGGCCACATCGGGGACTTTTTTAAACAATTGTCAAATATAGGGGGCCATGTGCCTCCTGGATCCGCCAATGCTAATGATCGCGTTAAAAAAAGTGTACTTATATACTCAAGTAATGTATATTGATATTTACCATAATTATTTTTAATAATAATTTATTATGCTAAAACGACTAATTAAGCTGCATAATATGCACTGTATTTACAATTCTTTGCTACTATTATTATGCTGTGTATACTCATGTTATCTTGTATACATGCTTCAATATTTATTCCGCAGTTGTCTAATTATAAGAGATATATAATCACCTAGCTTTGGCCGTACGGAGCACGGGTCAAATCTAGTAATAATTGAACGCAATAAATGCATAAATTCTTACGTACGGCTGATTTCTGTTTCAGCGAGGGTATGTTTAGAGACATGTGAAAGACAACATGTGTTATCGCGGTGAGATCAGAGAGTATCAATACAAGGCTAGGAAATCACAAGGGGATTTGGCTGCGTTCTGCTTACATTACCGTATTATAAGCACTAGGTGCGGATTTAAGCCGCCATGCAGTTAATTTTGAATGTTAACGAATGTATTCAAATTGAGTCCTGATGTCATACAATTTTCAACGTTATAATCTTTAAATCAATGGGGAAAATTCATGTTTGTAAGGATAAACGTAGGCCTACATGTATGGTTCTCGTTGTTTGCATAATTTGACACGGGTCAGCAATAAACGCATAAAGTCTACAAGTGTAATCGAAAAGCCGCCATCCAGTGAAACACCCGATTTCCACCCAATGTTGTACTTATGTTGGTTCAGCGTCTGTGACCAACATTGAGTGAATGTTTCATGTTGGCTGCGATATATATGCACGCGTGTAAGTACCTGTGTACATCTGGGACTTATTGGCTAAATGAATCATTGATTGCTACATAAAATATGAGCACATTTTGATTGTTTGACATATCTGTGTCGTACCAAGTGATTTCCAAATGCTTTGGATCAACGTTATTTGGTAGTGCAGGAGCATTAGATTTTCACTTGGAATTTTTTTTAGAAAGCTGAATTTTTCAGGAAAGTTGCCCAGATACCCACTCAACACTATAAAGAAAAGTCCTCAAAAACATAGGTTGAGCTAAAAAAATTATTCGAAATTTTTAAAATGGCCGCCATCCTGAGTCGTGAGGGCGAGGGCCCTAGGGTAGTGGTTAGCACCGCTGCCTTTCACGCCAGAGTTCGGGGTTCGGTTCCCGGTCTCGGCGGTTTGAAAGAAACAAAAAAGTTTCTTCCCCATCCACGTGTGAAAGTCAGTATTGTGGGGAGCCTCCGTGACCGAGAGGTAGCGTGCTCGGCCTCAGACCGCCAGGGCTCGAATTTCGAATCCTGTGTCTGGAGGACAGTGTCATCTCAATCATCTCACCATCCTCAGGAGGTTCTCCTGGCCCAGTTTAGCCTGTATGTGCACAAAAGTGGCCTAAAGCCCGATTCATTTCATTTCATTTCCTGAGTCGTGAAAATCCGAAAAATTGTATAATTTTTTAATAGTCAACATAGAACAACCCACAACTTTTTAAATATAACAGAAATGATAGTTTAATGATCATTCAATGTACATAAAATGTATCTTTTATTTTGTAAGCACATTATTTGTAGGTTTTCGTACGGAATTTTTGCGATAAAGGAACATGGTCATGATGAAGTGACATTCATTTTAATTCTGTGATAGCTATATACCAAAATTCAAATGCTGCCAAGTAGGTGCCAGAAAATATAGCGTTTGTTTTACTGAGCTGAATGCAAAAAAACATTTATATGTCTCGAAAATACACAAATATTTATTACACATGATCATTATGATACCCCGTCGGTAATGGTATGTTTTTTTCTGGTACAGCGCGCGAGCATGTTACTCCTGCGCTTGCCTAGTTCAAGCCTAGCTATCTGCACTTTACTAAAAAATGATACATTCGTATTACCTCCCTCCTTTTCATCAATAATCACAATGTAATGTCGATGTTTCTTGATACTTTGTGAAATTCTAGTCAAGCATTTTAAAGATTCTTACTCCAAATATCTCCAGATCGTCTCGGATAATTAAATTGATGTATTTTCCTGTAATTTTCCTTGAAAAGAAAACCCTTGACATAACTACATGAGAAGTGATGATTAATAATGTCAATAAAACATCATGTCTGTATTCCCTGTATACCTAGTTAGAAGGACCCACTATGTTCCGGCGTTGTGGAGGGTGGCGTTCGCTAAATATGTATACCCGTAATACAGAGAAGCAATAATGTTAGGTGACCTATGTAGGGGGCCTATGTTTGAGCTTAAATTATGAACCAATTACTATTCTCTCAGCAGTTCGAAGACGATATAAGGCATGGCTACTGTTTATTTAATGTGGCACAGTACGTTACCACTGGTTACAGGACAGGAGTTTAAAAAATGTATTGCAACTAACAACTAAAGTGTTTGGAGAGCTAGTTGAGCAATCGTCCGGATAATGATAAAATGAATTGATAGAGGTTTTTTCTATTCAAGAATTTTTGTTATCATTGTACGGACGATTACTTAGATTGTTTGGACTGTCGCGGCATCTCTCATATTGCCAAAGTTGGGGCATGTAATTTGTAAGATGAGACTTGACTACTAGTAAGGCGAGAAATTCTAAGGTGTGCACGCCACTGTGAGACACATTAATAACAAATTGCTTCGAGTATCATGTGATCCAGCACGCCTGCTGTCTTTTTCCATTTGGTATGTTATAGTACCTGACTGGATGCATTTTGTTACTTGTATCATTGGGTGTGCAAATAGTGGTTCCTAAATGACTTGATTAAATAAAAAGCAAATCCAATACGAGACTACACGGCTATAGCATTTCATTGGACTTGATAAACATGGAAGGACTTTAGGTTTTCTTAACTTACGCAGTGAACACAGCCCAATACATCGTCTGATTCTTTGTCAAATGACTGATTTATGCGACATCTACCCTGCTGTGAAATTTGTGATGTTGTCTTTGTTGCAGGAACTGCCCAATAATTGAATCGGCATGGCATCAAGTTGTCACACCGAGCAATATAATAAACCCTTCAAAACAGCATATTATATGAATGTAAACTACTTTGTACTTGATTCTCCGTGAGACGACTCCAAATATTAGTCTGTTTGAAACTTGTTAAGGTGAGGTCCCTGTGGATTTTACAAATGTCGCCGTTTTCATTATATACATCCCGTGATGACTAGCAAACAATATAACTGCTATATCTGTCAGAAAGTCCACAATCCTCATTCTGTTTACTTAAAACTCAGTCATATCTTTTTTCAGTGAATCCTGCAAATATACAGCGTTGATACACATTATTTAAGTACTGTGAGTAATCGGCTAAAATCCTTGTCGAGAGGTACATTTATATATATTAAACCTTGCAAAGAGTCAGATACCTTCCTAAAGATTATGTACTACCATCATCGAAATTTTGTTTCACATTTGATGGTAAAAGAATGTATGCATGTTGAATATATTACCACATTAATTTATCGTAATTTTCATTTTCTTTTATATTCTTATTAATTGCGGCTCGGGGTTCGTCCCCTGCTGCAGTGCTGGTGATATGAGGCGTGTGATCACACGCACACGCCATCACACGCCTAAAACAAAGTTGAGGTGTAGGAGAAGCAGCACGCCTCGTACAATGTACAGATACAAAGGCAACACTCAGTGGAGTGCAAATCACACCACTATTTTTCAAACGACCAGCTCTGCTGCTGGTAACGTGTTTGGCATGGAAATGAAAGCCTCATTCATTCATTCATTCATTCATTCATTCATTCATTCATTCATTCATTCATTCATTCATTCATTCATCCCAATAACTCTTATAATACAAGACATATTGTTTGTCTCCAATGATTAATCATACGCACGTACGCGGCTTTGTAGTGAAGAGTACTGCGAGACAACTGTATAATTAATCCCCGTGTGCAATAACCATCCATATAAATTCATGGATGAGAAATAGTTATCTTCCACCTTATTTTGCATGACGGAATGCAATCGATGCGAAGTGTCCAAAATGGTGGTGCTAATTAAATCCGTGTCGCAAATCTAATATTTAGTATCCACTATCCTCTAAATTTAATACTTCAGTATAAGCATTAGGTTTGTGAAACCCAGCCATTTTGCAGTTTCACATCTCTCCGGCTTGACTAATTCTGGTTAAGATCAACTGTAACCACATTTCAGCTGTAACCTGTTTTGGTAGCAATCTCGATCTGCTGTTAAAGACGCAATATATTATTTTTATTTGGTTTAACAATGGGTGCTGACGTTTATTCACTGCATACATGGTACGGCATGTATATGATAAAGTGGATACCAGTCTGGAAGAAATGTTGATGGGAATATTTTATTAAAACTGATTTTATAAGCTACATGTATACTTCGCCCCGCCCTTCATGTGCTGAAAACCAGCTGATAACGCTATTTCTTTATATGTTGCCCATGTAGGCTATTATAAGGATACTTATTTCAATTGAGATAACTTATTTGCAATTATGGCCAGCACTTTTAGCGATTAATATATAGTTAACATTTAAATCCGACGAACTGGGATGTTTATTAGCGGAGGTACTTTTCAATCCAGTCAACAACAACTATTCAAGATAATTTTCAGGCTCAAAGAGTCTGGTCATAACCCGCCATGGTGGTCAGTTCAGCAACGTCGCCAATGGAGATCTTGCATGTGTGATGTGGCATAAGCATAGTCCGACAATAGTTAGACATAATAGGTCAAACCTTGGGACGATTGGACTTGGAGTGAGAATGACATTCCCTACACACTAATGTTATCCGGGTATAAGACTCAAGTTCAGATGTGTGTGCTTGCAATGCAACAGTTTCAGTTTTCAATAACTTATTGGAACAGCAAAATAACTCTTCATACTTAGACCTAGAGGCCTAAGTCGTAAATTTACGACTCAGGCCTCCAGGTCTACTTCATACTGTGCACAGAAATAGGTTTTTACACGGGCTTATTAATGAAATATAGGGTAATTTTGACCGATCCCCCCCAAAAAAAGATATATATATAATAGTAATGTCAATTGTCAGTATTCATCTCAGAGACATTATATCTATGGTGGTTTAATGTTAGGCCGTCGTCGTAGACTCGTAGTATTAAACTAGCATTGGACCAACTTTTCGAATTTACTGGGACACCACCATTGAAACAAAACAAGTGGCTTGTAATTACCAGCTGTTACAATAGGTGGTTTTGTCGACGCCCTGTGGCGATGACAGACTATGCTTATAACCATACCATGCATGTACATACATATAGCCTACAATCGTAGCACTGTCAGCTCTGACATAGACATGAACCCTTTCATACACCACAGGGGTTACGTTTTTTTTTTGGGGGGGGGGGGGGGTGACAGTGGCGTAATCAAAAAGTGAATTGAGGGGGTGTTCAGTGCTAATATTGGGGAAGGATTCCAAGGGCATGCCATCTCAGGAAAAATGCAATTAACGGGGGTGCACCGCGTCGATATAAACCCTCCAATGCTTTCCATCAGCTTGTTTTGAAAGCCCTCTTGTCGCCTAAATGTACCACATGCCATAGGTCCCTAATTGGAAGTCATGTAAGATTTAATGGTAAATCCATGAAAATCAGTTCGTTCTGAGCTTTTATAGGCTACTCAAATCATGTATTGTCATGTTGTGATGAGAATTTAGAGAGCGATATAATTTAAGCACATACAAATAATGTATTTTTTAAATTATTATTTCCAGGTCTACGCACCCTCTGCTGATGACAACCCGCAGACAGTCAGGGTTTCCAGAGTAGGCCGCCCAATGTGTTGGAGTCATGCCATCCTCACCCGGGCAGTTGCTGTCCTTCTTGGTCGCCTCGCGTAGTAGCTCCAGATAGGCGTCACGTGCCGCGTGGTGAAACATCTCATCTTTAGCCATTGTTAATTGCGTGTCTCAAGAACCATTTATTTTACAATGTACACAGGTACAGATCTGTAAGCAATAAAACATGGCTTAATGATGTAGTGTGTCACAAAATATGCGGGGTAGGCCTATATATTATATAATAAGGTGAATACATTTCATCACAATCAGTAAAAATAGTATTATTTCGCCTCCATGAAATGAAAGATTCATATTTATCTTCAATTTGTTAAAGTAGCAAAAACAGTTTGGCTTTAATAAGACTATTTACCAGATTATATTATAGGCCTAGATTAGGGTTGTGAATTAACCAATCCTATTTTTTTACTAATTGACAGTGGTATCCAAGGGCCCGGTTTCACCAACGGACTAATTAAAACTAAAAGTTCTTCTTCAGCTCCCCGATGGTTGAGACTTGATCACGTGTTGATATTTAACCCTTATAGCGCTGAAATATTTTTGTATGAACCATGGAGACCAAGGGGGTTTCTCAATTTCAAATCATCATATATGTCTTAATTAGCTCTTTCTGATTCATTTGAATACCCATGTTATGGATCTACAGTCTACATATATAAATATGTTCACTCTTACAGTGCGAGGATCGACTTTAGACGGCAGAATCTGACGACTAAAGTCCATCCCCGCGCTGTAATGGTTAAGACCAAATTGCTGCCGCAATTCTCATCCCAGAACGATATTTTTTTATTTAATTACTTAATAATTAAATAATATTTTCTCCGGAATGCATGCGATCTTAATACACTTCACCCGCTAAGTTACTCAATTAAATTTCTCACCTACTTGAAGTTGTGCCTCGCTACAGTGATCAACAACTTCAAGTAGGTGAAAATTACTGTATTTGTCTAATTTGGGACCAAACATTTACGATTCCCATCATCAGTTTATCTCGCAACAAGGGGTGGGCATATTGTATTTGATGAAAAGTATTATATATGTAGAGTCGTGATCAGGTGATTAGAACTTTAAGAGTTAAAACTCAACTCACCACATGCGGCTATAGCAATCCTTATATTTCGGATAATAAACATGAGACCTACCTAGATTTGTAAAAATTAGTTACGCCATGCTTGTTGAAATAGGGGGAAAAAAGTCCATTATAAAATATTGTAAACACTACTTAAAACTGCACATTTGCAATAGTTACTGTGCGGTGCTTGTTAAAAGATCGAAAAATAAATTGTAGGGTTTAAAATTACCACCTTTTTTAACTTAGAGGCAAATAGATGTCACTATTGTTTAAATTTATGACACATTAATGACCTAATCTACTTGTTGTGCAAGTGATAGGTCTATGTTAGCCCCAGTGGGTTTCAGCCACAGATTGACCGCGTACAAAATCGTGGGACATTTCTTTGGACTGTCATATCGGAAAACGTCGGGGAGTAATCAGGTCAAAAATAGTTTTTATCGTACAAAAAACAGACACATAAAATGGGGACAATTTGTTTATTAAAAATAAACATCAAATTAAACGACTACAAATAAAAAGGGCTTCACTTCAAATGTTGTTAATGTAAACGTGGTTGTAACAGAGTGAAGCCCTAAGACCAAAATAGGTATAAATTTACTTGACAGTCAGTTAACAGGATTAACCAGTGAATATTTATACATGTCTCTAATTGATCTAATCTACTATGAATATTTATACATGTCTCAAAATGATCAAATCTACTAGGACTATTTATACATGTCTCTGATTGATCTAATCTACTATGAATATTTATACATGTCTCTGATTGATCTAATCTACTATTTAAATGTGAACTTTGACTCTTGTATCATTACAAACAAATTAGATAATATCAACCAAACTATCAATAACAATCTAGTAATTGTTCACACAAAACCAAACCTATCAATAACAATCTACTAATTGTTCACATTAATATATTAATGAACAATGACTCTTGTATCATTACATACAAATTACATAATATTGACAAAATCTATCAATAACATTATTAAACAAGATTATCTGTTGTTGAGGAGGGTATGAAAACGGTCAGAAGAAAAATGAACAAAAAACTTGCAGCGGATGGAAGCGGGAGGAGGTGGGATTTTCTTGATAGACATAGAATCTGCTATATAAATTTATATTTCTTTCGGATTAATTTTTGGTTTGAACCATTCTCAAGATTTCATTGCTAAAAGAGACTGTTACAAACAAATCGAGATCCGAACAAACCACGAATTACATAGCTTGGGATTCGCCTAAGATTAATAATCTATTTTGTGTCCGATAAAAAGAGCTTTCATTTTACGAAAACTCTGTATTTATCGTACAAAAAACAGACACATAAAATGGGGACAATTTGTTTATTAAAAATAAACATCAAATTAAACGACTACAAATAAAAAGGGCTTCACTTCAAATGTTGTTAATGTAAACGTGGTTGTAACAGAGTGAAGCCCTAAGACCAAAATAGGTATAAATTTACTTGACAGTCAGTTAACAGGATTAACCAGTGAATATTTATACATGTCTCTAATTGATCTAATCTACTATGAATATTTATACATGTCTCAAATTGATCAAATCTACTAGGACTATTTATACATGTCTCTGATTGATCTAATCTACTATGAATATTTATACATGTCTCTGATTGATCTAATCTACTATTTAAATGTGAACTTTGACTCTTGTATCATTACAAACAAATTAGATAATATCAACCAAACTATCAATAACAATCTAGTAATTGTTCACACAAAACCAAACCTATCAATAACAATCTACTAATTGTTCACATTAATATATTAATGAACATTGACTCTTGTATCATTACATACAAATTACATAATATTGACAAAATCTATCAATAACATTATTAAACTAGATTATCTGTTGTTGAGGAGGGTATGAAAACGGCACACAGACACAAAGTGTCTGACCCCCACAACACAAACTTACGAATGCATCGTAAGAGCACATATGAATTCCAACCTCTCATCTGTCTAATCCACCATTACTTGCGGCATCAGAAACAACACTAATTCTAAATAGTGAAGTGCTATATAGTCTGAAATTTAGTTTTTAAATTGAAATTAGGATGTCTACAGAAGTGAAACTTGAAATTTACATGTAATGAATAGATAACCAAATAATTAAAATTTCCAAATGTAGATAATAAGGGACACATTATCATAACATCTATTGTATTTATAATTCCTGAAGCAAGTCTGAGTAGTGTTTTGACTGGCTGGATTTATATGTCAGTGGAATTTTATTTTCTGTAAGTGTAAAATCTGACAACAGAAGTATACAGACCTCATTTTGAGCTGACCTAGGTATTGCAGACAGACTTTGAAAACATAAGAAGACCACAAAACATAGATTTAGAAGGATTTGAAGCAAATTAGGAACATGAAGAAATGGTCCACATCTTGAGTATTGCTGTATTCACTAAAAATGGTGTTTACATATACATTCAAAAGCAAGATCTAAAGAATTCTAAAAAAAAATAATAATAATAATAATAATAATTTCTTACTCACGCAGTTATTGACGAAAAAGTAAAATTTTAGCTTTTTCTTCTCTTCTACGGGAGAAGAAAAAGGACATAAATCATTCACATTTAAAGTAATTCCACCTGTAAGAATGAGCTTGTGGATATTGTATCAAAAACCGACTGGCCGAAATCGGGTTGGCAAATCACTCCCCATCATGTTTTCCATTGTTAGAACAGCTGGCGCAAGTCCTGCCGAACTAACAAATGGAAAATCATATGTTTGGTTCTTCACAAAGTTTATTGCATCTGGCGCAAGTCCGGATGCATCCTGCCCATACTTGCTAGCACTGATTTCAGCAGCTGGTGCAAATCCTGATGCTAGAATAAAC
This sequence comes from Flabesymbios commensalis, assembly GCA_964017125.1. NCBI lineage: Eukaryota > Metazoa > Annelida > Polychaeta > Terebellida > Flabelligeridae > Flabesymbios > Flabesymbios commensalis. Next base: position 45,475,574 of record OZ024904.1, read on the forward strand.
TAATTCCACCTGTAAGAATGAGCTTGTGGATATTGTATCAAAAACCGACTGGCCGAAATCGGGTTGGCAAATCACTCCCCATCATGTTTGCTATAGTTAGAACAGCTGGCGCAAGTCCTGCCGAACTAACAAATGAATAATCATATGTTTGGTTCTTCATGAAGTTCATTGCATCTGGCGCAAATCCGGATGCATCCTGTCTATCATTACTAGCACTGATTTCAGCAGCTGGCGCAAGTCCTGATGCTAGATTAATCAAGCTAGACAGAGAGCATCATGTAGTTGGCGTATAAGGTATGCAATAATTACTGCGGCCTGTAACAACTGGCCAAGTCTTGTTGTAACTGACCTTGTATTTATTGACTAATAATATGTTCTTGCAGTAGTTTAATTGAATAATTATATTGCTTTTACCTTACACTCCTACACTTGGATACTCTTCCGAATTATTTTAATTTACAAATTATTTATTATATATATATATATCTAAGTAAGAATGATGAAAGATTTAATTCTTGTGGCCATTTTTTTTTTTTTTTTTTTTTTTTTTAAATTATTATGTAATTTCAAAGCAGCTGGATCACTAAGCTTTACAAAACAAACAACAAAGAAGAAAACTTAGAAAGAAAAAGGTGACCCAAAACATAATTTCGTAGGATCCACTTGAAACCTAAGGTCACTTTGGCAAAGCCAGAGAATGGCCTACAGGAAAACCAGCCCCTGGGATTATTCCAGAGTCATCACAAATTGGCATAATTGCATTAATTATATAAAATGAAATCAAGAGATTATCAACTATATCTCTTCTCATTAATTTAAATTATTACTAATGAGAACGTTAAATCTTAACTTCCTAACATGAATTATTTTTAAATATCCTTATGAGCACTAATATTGTATATTTTAATTTGAGATTAAGAGTGGCTTGTATGTATGCTTCATTGACCAAAAGTAACAAAAAAAAGAAAACTCCAATCAAAGAGGAAAGGTGCCGAAAACATAGTTTTGACAAAGACCTATCTGAAACCGAAAGCTGTACTGGCGAGGCCAGAAAATAGCCCACAGGAAACAAATCCAGACAGGAATCAGTGGGTCCACCACAAATTGGCATCCGCCAATGTGATTATCGCCTCCAGAGTTTATCAATTCTTGCTAAATCAAATCCTAGAAACAACAATTGCTCCTCTTATTTATTTATATTATTTGTAAATTTTTGCCCTACAAATCACACGATAAAATGTACCCAAAAAATTTAAGTAACAAAGATGAAACTCCAAAAAATGAGGAAAAAGGCTAAAAACATATGTTCCTGACAACAAGACCTATCTGAAACCCCATAAGGCCGCAGTGGCAATGCCAAAGAATGGCCCACAGGAAAAACAGTTCCTGAAAGGAATCAGTGAGTCAACCACAAATTGGCATAAATGCATAAAAGCAGCCAAAGTGGTTATCGCCTCCAGAGTTAATCAATCTTTGTTAAACAAATTCTCTGAGACAATTATCATTGATTTTTAAAATTAATATTGTCTATTGCACTAAAGTGAGCACCATCTCAAATGTTTACTCAGCGAATCACAACAAGAATCAATCTTCTTATCAAGATAATTTATAAAGTTGACCCTGCAAATCACACAATAAAATGTACCCAAAAAATTTAAGTAACAAAGATGAAACTCCCAACGAGGAAAAAGGCCAAAAACATATGTTCCTGACAACAAGACCTATCTGAAACCCCATAAGGCCGCAGTGGCAATGCCAAAGAATGGCCCACAGGAAAAACAGTTCCTGAAAGGAATCAGTGAGTCAACCACAAACTAGCATAAAAGCATAAAAGCAGCTAAAGTGGTTATCGCCTCAAGAGTTAATCAATCTTTGTTAAACAAATTCTCTGACACAATTATCGTTGATTTATAAAATTAATATTGTCTAAAGTGAACGCCATCTCAAATTTTTACTCAGCGAATCACAACAAGTTAACATAGTACTTTTTCACCTGAATGAAACCAAAATTTTTATATAACAAAGATGAAACTATTTTCCATCCCCCTTGACATATTAAAAGTTATGGAAGCATCATCCAAACCCAAATTTGGATGCAAAAATGCAAATGATTTTTTCATTATGTCATTCCGCAAATGTTTGATAAATAATAAACCGATCAGTGTTACTCTGCATTATGAGAATTCTTGTTTTATGCTCAATTTGTTAAATTTGATAATTTAATAACAACGGAAATTCACGATTGAAACAAAGAATGAGTGAACGATAATGTAAGGTTTAGAGACTGACTAGACCACATGGAAAGCCAACAATGTCAATGAGACAAAGATAAGGGTCATAATCCAAATAATTGGTCAGACAGATTCAATAACAACAACGCAAAGCTGTTATCAAATATATACACAAACTATTAAAAATATTTGTAACATAAATTTTATTTATAGATCTTTATAGTCATATAAAAATAAAGTATAGACAGCTACAAATTTTTAATGTGCAATTGGTTATCGCCTCCAAAAGTTCATCAAATCTTGCTATTTTAAATCAAATTTAAAACTGGTGAACTATCACCACTCTCATTGATTTAAATTAAATCAAAATTATATGGTCATTGTGCTTTTAACTTAATTTAAAGTTAACACTAGCGCTTAAATTTCTAAGATTGTATATTTTTTAGACTACATTTTATTAAAATCATGAAAGAACAGTCCAAACCAAATTTAATCCAGATGAATTTTGTATTATGAATTTGTCACTCCAAAAATATGTCACTAGTGACTGGAAGTGCTGCCGACTATTACACTAATAATGACGATTCAACCAGTCTTATGGTAGACTAGTCTACATCATATGTTTTAATTTTTATTCCATGAAAATGAGGTGAAGCAGCGCAAATTTTTTGATTTCATGAAATGAAACGAAAAGCGATTAGACTAGGCCTATATACGTTTTTGTAGACAGCTACAATTTTGTAATGTGCAATGTCTAGAATTAGACTATTAGATTTAAAATGAATTAGACCAAAGTCTAGTCCTAGCCCTGGCCTAGGGCGGCTAGGCCAGGAGCCTATGGCCATAGTCTATAGACTATATACTATGTATATAGTATAGTCTGAGTCTACTAACAGTTAGAGTAACAATTAGAGACGAGTATAGACTATATCTAGACTCAAGTAACTTTGACATTTGATTAACAGCGCGTACGGATAATACTATTAATAATAGTTAATAAAAACATGAATTCAGCGTGAGCGATAATATAAGAATTTGAAGTGGACTTAACCACGTGACTGCGACCGGATCGATGTCGGCAATGTCAATCGAAGTCATAATCTAAAAAACCACTGACACATGGTTGAACATATTCAAAAACAATGCAAAACTATATCTATCATATAAAAGAACTATTGAAACGTATTTAAAATACAAGATTTTCTTGATAGACATAGAATCTGCTATATAAATTTATATTTCTTTCGGATTAATTTTTGGTTTGAACCATTCTCAAGATTTCATTGCTAAAAGAGACTGTTACAAACAAATCGAGATCCGAACAAACCACGAATTACATAGCTTGGGATTCGCCTAAGATTAATAATCTATTTTGTGTCCGATAAAAAGAGCTTTCATTTTACGAAAACTCTGTATTTTTTAGAATCAGTAACATTTCAGTTCCATGCCCGTATGCTCAGCTCAGAGGTCGCACAACCATTAAAAAGTTATGGACATTTTTCGGACCTTGGGGTCGGGATCGCTCTCAGTCACCGCCATGTTGAATTTTTCGGGTAAAGCAAATACATCCATCCACGGCCTCGGAGAGGACGACACGGCAAGGTCTATGTGACATCACCTATCACTTGCAGACCAAATAGTGTTTGACCCTTGATAAGGACAACAATTACCAGATCATTAATGTATTTTGTGGTAAAACATCACCATGCAGTTATAATTTATCCTTTCATATTTCAGATAAGAAATAGTATATGATGGAAAATTGTATTGCAAAACAAGTGGGTAGCGTTCCAACTATATTGTAAGCGTGTACATGTTTCTTGTGACAGCGAGCAGCATCGATTACACTGCACCTGTGGATCACTACACCTCCACTGTCATCTACGTCGTAGGCCTACAAATGGTGCGCATCAATAACACATCTGTTCAGTGTTGTATGAGGGTCGATTTCTTATTACAACCACATATTAATTACATTACTGTGACATTTTATTATAAGGAATACTACAAGTAAGGAAGGACACGCTAATGCCATCCTCTGTATAATAGGCCTACATAATTATACACAGGTCTATCCGGAATCGGTGACTAAACTTCATTGAAATCAAAAATGTCTTATTCAACAGGATATGAAAAAAATTAATTATATAAAACACTTTCACAATAATGTTTTTCTCTTGCTTACCAGCTATATAAACCATTTCTTTCATACACGTGGTTTATTTCCATACAATATACTATGCAGAAGGCTTTTAAAAAGTGTTTTGCAAGATTTTAGTATCCACTTTATGTATCCTGAGACTTTATGTATCCTGCAACTTGCGAAAACCCAATGTTATGAGAGATTGTTTTATAGCAAATTAGACCTTTATCGTAGCAGATTTTACTGTAATACGCAGTTTTGACATGATACACAGCCTGGTCAGTCATTGATTATAAGCCATGCACGACATGAACATTATGATGAATAACTTACCGTAATTATCGCTCAGTCAATCACTCCATCAGTGTCCTTGCTATCCACAGCAGTATTTGGTTTGAGAATAACCACATTATAACACACAACACTGCTATTCATCCAGATTATTTCTAGCATGAACATAAAAATATGACATAACACAACAGTGTCAGCAGTCAAAAAATATTGTCTCGTTTTCTGATTGAAGTGGTGAATAATAATTTTTACTTGCGATGTACGAATATATATTATTTTAGGAGCAGTTAAACAAAAGTAATTAGTTATCTTTTAACTAGATAATGTTGTTGAAAGTCATCTGTGCTGGAGAAAATGAAAGCTTGCTGTCAACAGTTTTGTGTCTCCTTGCCACGCTAATTGTTCCCAGAAGTTAGCTGCGATTATAATGATTTGCCTGTGTAAGCGTCACGCCTAATAACACAACCTATTCAAAATAATGCCTGCACATCGCGTGCGTGCGTCCAGAAGTAACAGATGTAGGCTAACTATGGCGTATCGTTGCCACCAATTTATGTTTACATGTACACGTGCCAATCGCTTACGCTAGACACCATATGTGCACCTGCCCTGTCGCCGACGGCATCACGACTGCTTGGCCAACAGGCCGTCCCGTCAACCCAGAGCCGCCGCCCCCCCCCCCCCCCTCCCCCGGCCGGGCTCGTCACCAGCCTAGCGTCAAGTGTGTCACGTGCCTCTATAATGCGATGCATGACAGACCCTTTGAGTGCAAAACCCATGTTTAATTATACAAACAACAATTACCGGTAGCCTTACTTATTACGCTGCATAGGGGCCTATTGAAAAAAAACCTTACCCTGAAAAGAATCCAATTATTTACCCATTAATCACCCGAAATGATCATACATAGTCACTTGTTTTGGGGGTCTAATGTGGTAGGGACCTTGTAGAACCGTATAATGTAACCAGACGCAAAATGTAACCGGTTACATTATACGGCGCCGTATTATGTAACCGGTTACATAATACGGCGACTGGTTACATATTACGGTCGCAGCGTCAACGTATAATGTAACAAGGGAAAAAAGGTACCATAAGACCGTATAATGTAACCAGTGCCGTATAATGTAACAAGGGATAATATTTTTTTTCAAAAATGTACATGTTTCAGGGGGATCCTACTATGAGAAGTTGTTAATGCTTATAAAATGCTTAAATTAAACTGAAAGACTGCTTATGTCGTCAAGCGGCGCGTTCGTCCGCACTGTCGTCCGTCCGTTCGCCTGTTCGCTCATACGTCTGTGCTTTCACTCACTCGTTCCTTCGGCCATCCCCCGTCCGCTGGTCCGTCTGTCCTTTACAAATCGACGAGACATATGGAGGTTTAGATTATTTTCAGTATTTTCATGGATAAAACATCAACATCATATGTACATGAATGTGCTTATATATTAACGACACAACATTAGATCAACGATGTTGGGTTAATGTAGCGTAGCAGATAGTTGTTCAACATTACGCCAACATTGGTTAAATGTTTCGTGTTTACTGAGAGGGTCCACCGTTGGAGCTTAGATTTCTATGGATGTTCAACGAAAATCAAAAATCGGACTTAAAAGGAACGCATGAATGAATGACTGAATGACTGAATGACTGAATGAATGACTGACTGAATGAATGAATGAATGAATGAATGAATGAATGAATGAATGAATGAATGAATGGTAAACCAACGTTAAAAACAAAAAAATGTTGCAGTTTTTTTTAGGTTGGTTCTGTACCATTAATAACATGTTAAATATACCGATCACACTGGCAACATGCATGGCAGCAGAGCCGCTACGGTCTCGCACAACTAATGAATATTGTAATTGATAAAATCTACAAGTATTTTCTTCTTTTTTTCGAAGGCTTTAAAAATGTAACGTGGTCAATAAATACCTAACTTACATATAATTTTAAAGGTTTAAATTTCCTTTTTTTGAATCAATGATTCAGAATGACCTCATTCGTTTGATCTAGCGAAAGTCGGCCTGAAGCGCCATAGCACGTGGAGAATCCCCATAAATACCATTCAATAGTTGTTTTTTGCATGTGAAAAAAATGTGATCTTTCAAACAAATAGAGAAAGAAAATTCCTCTTAACCGTTTCAGTGCGTGCAGATGCGTTCAGCTATCACCAATTGTGAATTATTTGGCCTAGCAGGTCTAGTTTTGATCGTTAGGATAATAATTTTAATTCATTTGAAGCTACCATTAGCGTCTCCAATGCCAGTTTCAAATGAATGAAACATGTCAAAAATGCATTTAACACTTAAAGTTAAACAACCTAAGTTACTTAGGTAGATAGACCTATCTCGTCTCCATCGCTATTCATCACGACAGTAATAATAATATTGTTAATCCTCTATTTCGCTATTTAAAAATATCGACCTCCTTGTCGGACTATTTACCTGTCGGACTAACGGCCTGTCGGATTATCGACCTGTCAGACTAACGACCCGGACCCATCTGCGCAACGTTACTGAAATGTTACGCCAATAAATGACGAAAAACAAACAAGGAATGATAAAAATGAACAAATGATGGAAAAATGAACGGACCAACGAGCGAGCGAATTAATGAGCAAACTGATGGATCAATTGACAGATGGACAAGCGAAAGAAAGAGTGGGCAAAATAATGCACGAATGAATAAATGAATGAATGAATGAATGAATAAATACAAAATGGATGGATGAATTAATGAATGCGCCGCCGGACAGGAGGACGAGCGAACGAACACGCGAATGGGCGTGCGGACGGACAGACATACGGACATGCGAAAAAACGAACGAGCGAACGAACGAACGAACGAACGACAGAGCGTGCGAGCAAACTGACGGACGAAAGTACAAACAAACGAGCTAGCCAAGGGATGAATGGGCGAGCCAGCGTGTGTGCGGACTGACAAAAGTACGAACGAGCGAGCGAACTACTCGACATTTCCTGCGCTTTATATTACGATACAAAATTACAAATTGAACCAAAAATTTCAGTAACAGAAATCATTTTTTTTAAACGAGTAAGATATATTACTTTTGGGCTTCTTCTTGCCCCTATATAACCACGAAGTGCAAAATTAAATAATGCTACGTATATACGTTCATGCATGCGTTCCTTACTTTCTTCATTTTTTAAATATTTATTTATGAATTTGATCTTTTATTCCTTCCTTTCTTTGTTCTTCCATTTCTTCATTATTATCTGTATATATTTCTTTATTCTTGCCACTTTTCCTGTCATAATAGCTTATTTGTTGCATGACTTTTTGTCTTCATTTCTTTATTAACTTTTTTCCTTTCTTTCTTAATTATTTATCTTCTTCGCTTATACCTTCTTTCCTTCATTTCTATATATTGACTTGGATAAATGAATGAATAAATACATGAATGAATGAATGAATGAATGAATGAATGAATGAATGAATGAATGAATAAATGAATGAATGAATGAATGAAGAAATGAAGGAATAAATGAATGAATGTTGCTTTATAATAAATGCGGTCTGCGTTGAAATGTTAAACTGGTCCAGAACACCCTCCGGAGGATGACTCTACAAACACAAGACTCTAAATTCGAGCCCTGACCATCTGAGGTCGAGCACGCTACCTTTCGGTCACGGGGGCTCCTCTCAATAATGAATCGTTTATAGAGCGGGGGACGAACGTGACAGGCGCAGATTTTAATTATCACACGACGGCGTTGTCCTGGTTTAATATTTTACTACCATATAAAAAAATGCGCCCTTTTATATCAAGACTGTTTTTCTCTCATGAAAATTACGGACAATAAAAGGAACGGTTACGTTATACGTTAATGCTGGCTACAAATTAGTTTTTCCCTCTTCAAATTATAAAAATTTGCAGTTCTAGTCTACGTACATGTTTACATCATATGGTCATATTAGGAACCCGAAATAAAATCACCGATTTTTTTATGATTTTAGCCTGGGCCAGTCCCTTTAATTATGCCGTTTTCTTTTATATATTGCGGCTTCTTTAATGCAAAAAATGAAGATCACTGCCAGGAGAAAACATAACTCTCCAACTTTCATATTTTCAAAAAGCAGGAAATAATAACAATGTAGGCTTGTAGGTCTACATATAGGAGCTACTACATACTTTTTATCGACAGATAGTTGTCAGTAGGTTTGTTATAATAACATAATAATATCAGAGCACGTCTCTTATGACAAAATGTAGGATGACACACTCAAATCCCAAGTAATATGACGCTCTCAAGCAGCTGGTAATAAAATATAGCCTGCCTGGTTGTAGGCCTATTAGTTTTCTTGACTTCCTAACCAATACCACAGCGTATGACATACTATCAGTTCTATTGGTTTTATTGGACTACAGGCCTATTGTTTTTTTTGTTGACTTTCTAACTAACACCACAACGTAAGACATACTATCAGTTCAATACACCAACAGCATACTACAAGATATGTTGTATAATAAGATGGACGCGACATCCAAAGATAAATATATGCTATTTGCAGTAGGGCCTACTAGCTGCTAATAAATATGCCTCTTTACATAGGTGTTGTACATCTCAAAAGTTTAAAATTGACAAGGCTGTCACCTTTCTAGAATCATCCCTTGTGAAAACTAAAAGGCTATCACAAAGATAATATTGAGGTCCCTAGATATCCTTATATAGAGATCCCTAGATATCCTTAGAGGTCCAGTTTAATGCTGAAAATCACATAGTGCCCACAATATAATGAGAAGAAGGCACTCATATAGGAAACCATTTTGTGTGGTGATGTTCAGTGCAGTGGGTAAAATGGTTATTCAGAAGGGTTGCCACTAAACCTGAAAAATCATGACTTTTCATGACTAGGCCTACATTTTCCATTTATCATAACTCAAATGACGAAATAAGAGCAAATGGTGATTTTTGTTGACTTATTCAACCATTATATGAACTACTAACAATGTATTGAAATCGAAAAAATCATGAAATATTACCGTAGATATGAACATGTGTGTTGAAAAACAATTTGACCTCAAAGGAAAACAAAGCATTACGTTTTTATGACTTTCAGTAAAATTAGTTAAAATCATGACTTTTTCATGGCAATTCATATTGGTCCGACTTTTATATCTTTCATGTCCAGTGGCATCCCTGGGCAGACGAATGATGCGGAGCTGGCTTTCATTATAATCGATGAACATTCATTGACAACTGGTTGTGTCCTTTCATCGATGCACAGATGCTCCTACCTAGTAAGCACGAAACATTTGTATAACATTTATACAATGTTGTACAAATGTTATATACAAATGTTTTGTGTTTGCTGGTATGGCCGGTGACAATGCGAATGACAGACACTAATATGAGAATTAGCTCTATTAGAGCAACATAAAGTGCAGTGACATTGATGTTGTTCAGCGTCATGTTCAACATAATGAATGTAATTATATTGAAACATGCGCAATAACTCGCATGGAAATCGAATGAGAAGGCTGTCCAAGCTGTTTTGTCTTGGATCTTTGGTCAATTTCCCGCACATTCCACTTTGAACAGCTAAAGTATAACCATGTGACTGCATTGCATGATGGGAAATCCAAATGGATATTTATGACATATTTTACAATTATCTTGTTTATTCCTGGTAACAAGACCCACCCCAGGACCATTTCACACAGAGTCAGATATTGTTTAAATGTCCTTACGGTGATGTTATTGTCATTAACATACATGTACCCATACTTATATTGAGGGACCTGTGTTGTTGTTCAAGTTGAATATGTTGTTCATGGAGGTTTTTTGTGATCCAGTATCAATATGTCATCACTAAAGAAGACACGTGCAAATAAATGGTTCATTCAGATCCAAACTTCCTCCACCCATCCCCCTAAACGAGGACAATTAATACACTGAATGTAAACAATGACAATCATATCAATTACATGCAATGACATTAAATGATCTTTCCGATATCTTCAACATTAACTGTTTATATTTATTATTATAGATTAAATCCTCATGAGTTGAATATATAATTGATAGCCTGAAACTGACATTTTGTATTTTTACATCACGGAAACTCTGTCTGTAAAATAACATTTAAATCAGTCTTACAGCCAGAAAGTATCTGGGAAAAAATACTAATGAAGTGGCTCAACAATTACATTTAGGTAGTATATATTTTAGGGTTTCAAATCTACTGTCAAATATAGATGATCACTAGACCTCATGTTTGGCCAAGCTTAGTGATCGTCAAACATAATAGGTTAAGAATTATCTGGAAATGTTCTGGATGGACTCGCTTGCCATCACACTAGTTGAGGTGATGTACTAGAAAAGAAAATTGAGCTGAAATTACCCAACTAAGACAAGTTCTTAGATCTGACTATACGCCAGCGGTCATCTTGAATAACTATAAACAACACAAATTAAACTCCCAATAATAGTAATATTACCATACTTATTGTACGGATACAGATACTATTAAATTAATACAGATATTATTAATTAAATAAATAAATGATAATTTTGTTCCAATTGACGTTAGAAAGAGTGACCGTCGTGACCGCTAATATAGACCTTCGATCTAAAATGGTTAATAATCGTTAAGATTGTTTGGGAGTGGCTTAGATGAATTCACTGACCACCAAACTATTTGAAATAATGTATTACAAATACAAATTCAGCTAATATTGGCCACCTTACAAAAAAATCCCAAATATCATTAGATGCCATCTTGAATAACTACAAATGCTCAATGATACCAGCTGTGCATCATGCAAATTCTTGTTCTGCACATCTTCCACTACCATAAATTGATCACCAATAACCTGGGTTAGGGATATTTTGCAAGGTTGGCACCATAGCTGCTGGTGCAGATGATTCCGGCTGTTTTGGCAATAATTTGAAGGGGTCGGGAGATGAACAAATTCATTGAGAATAACGGCGGCCTGAACTTGTTTTATTTGACTTTATGCTTTACTCAGTGTTGTAGTATATATTTTATTCAAAACTAATAAGTCTAAGAGTTTACTTTTCTGATTTGCACTCACTGGACAATAAAATATTGTTTTTAAAAACGTTTTGTTACATGTGATCTTCAAATGATCTTGCTGTGACCTTGAGGTGCATTTCTGTGGTTGTAGATTCACATGTTGAGTTCAGCATGCGTTTCGTTTAGATTTTTATATGTTTTCACAAACTAATGATTTTTTGCGGTCTCTTGAAAAAGCGTTGAAGGCATATTTCTGTGCAAAAAGGGTTCCTTAACGAAATAGCTTATAATTCAGTTGTTCACGCCGTAAAAACTTTACAACCGGCATTTACTCACTCCCAGATAACCCCTCTCCAATCTCAATTACACGATATTTCTAAAGCTCCCAGGAAGGTATGTAAATATTCAGCGAGAGTGTAGGCCTACTAAACGTGGCGAAAGCATTGAAATATGCAATATTATTGTATATGTCTATAGTTGTATAACTTTGAAGATTATTGTATCAACTTCTGTGCAAATGCAAACGAACACTTCACGATATATGCTGCTGATCGAATCGTTATCAGGTGGAGGAAAGTACCTTTTTTCAGGGGGGTGATTAAAATTACACGGATGAAAAAATACATACAAAACATGACCTTGGCGTACGATTTTATTCACTCCCGTGAAAATTCATGTATGGTCTTAAAGCAATAATTTTCACAATAAAACATTAATTTTATCATGTATATATTTCGATTGCTACAAGACGTTCAGTCCATTGCAGGGTCCATGCACAATTACATAATATATATAGAGGAGCAACACCAGTCCAAGAATAAATGTTAAGGATGAAAAATTGAAAAAAAAAAAAAATTGTATATCCCACCTTCCCCCCTCCCCCTGTGTTTATCAAGCTTTGTGCTTGTGAGTATTCCATTGTGCTAGATGAAACAGACACCAAACGATAGTGCGCATGCGTGCCGACATTTTCCATGTGGCATTATTGAATTTTTTGTGGCAGCACATTATGTAAATATTTCGGCTCTCACATCTTCAAAATCATGTAAATAAACTTAAAACATATATTATCTCGTATACAAATATATATTTCATACATGTAAAATCAGCATATTTACATTGAAAGGAGGCTTCAGTTTTGGTTTAAGTCACTTATATTAAACCACCGGACCAAGTCTGGTATTCTACCCCTGACCAATCGAAGAGCGGCACAGTCTGTCACATGACGAAATCAACCAATCAACGCCGTCATTCAGTTGTCATTTCAATTGAAATTCATACTTGGGCCAAACCACTGATGCTGTTCTGCAAAACAAAAGGAAATATCTGCTTACTTGCAAAGTACGCAGATACTGCCTTTTGGCTTTGTTTTTCTCTTTAGACCATGCGTAAATATTCAAGGGAGGGGGTGAATAAATTCGTACGCCAGCCTGACAGTTTGTGTATATATTTTTACCCGTGTGATTTTTTTCACCCCTCCCACCCCCCTGAAAATAATGTACTTTCCTTCACCTGGTTTTGGCTCTGTCACACTTGGACGGACTGAACAAAGAACATCACTGGTCACCATTTTGTTTTATGTTCGGTGATGTTGGTTACTTCCGTCAGAAATTCGTTTTGTCGTGTAGGCCTATATGTCCTGTTATGCATATGGGCGGGGACCCTGGGGTGGTGGTTAGCACCGCTGCCTTTCACGCTAGAGTTCGAAGTTCGTCTCACGTCACTTGGCAGTTTGAAAGAAACCCAAATGTTTCTTCCCCATCCACTCGTAAAACTCAGTGTTGTGGGGGGCTTCCGTGACCGAGAGGTAGCGTGCTCAGCCTCAGACCTCCAGGGTTTGAATTTCGAATCCTGCGTCTGGAGGGAAGTGTCATCTCATTCAACTCACCATCCGCAGGAGGTTCTCCTGGCCCAATTTAGCCCGTATTAGAAGCTATATTATCAGATCTTGTAGATGTTCGGTGGCGTTGTCCGGTGATGTACGTTGTTCAGTCCGGCCAAGTGTGACAGGGCCATAATAAAGACTTTGTTACTATAATGTATTTGCCACCGCTGTTGTTAGAATGACATGTATTGAAATACACTGGCAGTGTGCGGTAAACAAAATGTCAGTGGTGACAGTGCAATAATATGGCATGGAGCGATTTGGGCCAAAATTGCACGTTGGAAATTGTAATATGTTCAATTGAAAGATGACACATCGGCCTGACTGAAAGATGTACGTTATCAGTACAGATCGAATAATGGGATTATCCAAAATGTTAATTTAAAAACCTTTCAGCACGGGTTCCGTGATAGCTCGGGATGCTGAGAAACATTTGAAAAAGATGGTAAGAGAGTACTATGGACGTCTGGGGGAGGAGGGGGCGGGGGGATGAGGGGCTGGATATTCTATAATTTGTTTGGTAGGCCTAATTGGTTGTTGTCTCTTGAATTAAAAAATATATATCCAGGGGCCCCCAAATCTGGATCAGCCCTTCGCGTCATAAAATGACCTGCCTCATGGGGATTGCATTTGTCTAACAGGGGATTCATACTGAAATGGTTGGATATTTGATAATTGAACATTACTTCTTGGCATAGAGAGGGACGTAGCGCAATGGCTAGAGCGCGGAGCTTTGCCAATGTCACTGCTTGCCGTGCGGTTTCTACTCCCGCTTGGTGCAGGATTTTCAGAGAAATATCATGTTTCTCCCCTCTCAATATTGGGACATTATTTTGATGTTGTCTCCTTGGGCAAGACACTTTACCCTCACATGCTTCACTTGACTCAGGTGTAAATGAGTACCTGGTAGGACAGAGATGGCAATGTGTGCGACTAGTTCCTAGCGCCTTAATGGCTGCAAGTGCTGTATGCTTCAAAAAAAGGAAGTTGAAATGGTACATGAATGAACAGGTCCAGTGACCAGGGGTAATATTTGTGAAGCGCACAGAGCATTGTATGTGCGCTATATAAGAACTCACCATCATTATTATTATTTATAAGTATGTAAAATCACATGATATCACATGAAATGATAGTATTTAGACGTCTAACATATATGACGCTTTCTGATAAAGGACATACGATCCAGCGGACATCGGAAAAATAAACGAACAGAACAACATAGAACGAAGACAGAGCGAAGGAAAATAGGAATGAATTGAAATTTGAAAAATATGATCTATTCTGTCTTTTATACTAGATGGCTCTTCTAAAAAAGAAAACTACGAATACACAGAACATTGAATAAATAGCCCAAGTATTAATGGAGGCCGACTCTATTCTGGATTAGCTGATTCTGTCACCTGATAATCTGATTGTTAGCTTCAATACATATGTAGAGGGCAGCTATATGTATTTATCGGAATGGAGTAGGTACATTATAATTAACGTTATTCAAAAGGAGCTTGCATGGACCAAATTTGGAAGCAACCATATTTCCAAGAAGATTATATCTTACAAAATTCAAATTATGAAGTTTACCTTTCAGTAGGTCTAGCGTTATACGGGCATATCAGCGGCATCTGGTGAGTGAGTTTTAATCTTCTACGACGTGTGGGCCATTTGTGTTGTCAGCAATAGGTTAATTCTTGGTTTAATATTGGTCCAACGTCTACCAGTTTGGCCCAAGATCAAAACAACATTTGGTTGCCGTGTTTGCTGTGAGGCTACGTGCCAGTTAGAGGCATCTGTCCGTGGCTAAATCATCCCCCTTAGGGGCGGACCATTTAATACTAAGGGGGAGGGTATGGTATTTCTTCCTAACCAAACTTTTTTTCCTCCCAACAAAAACAGAACTTTTCCCCCCCCCTGATCAAAAACAAACAATTCATTTTTTTCCTGGGATGTCACAGACAAACTTTTTTTCATGACATGTTTAATACCATAAATTAAAAATACCTTTATGTGTTGAACGTTTGGTCGAGCGGAGCGAGGGATTTTTTTGTCTTTCTTTGGCAGTTTGCGGCAGATTTGGAAAGATCTGCTTGCTGTCAACAATCTTTTTTTTCTCATTCATAAATGAACAAACTATTCCCACCCCCCACAAACTATTTCCCCCCAAAGAGCAAGCTATTTTTTTTTGGGGGGGGGGGCAACCTTGTGAATAAAATATTTTTTTACGAAAAAAACATAAGCCCTCACCTGGTATTAAATGACCGGCCCTTATTACTGGCATATGAAATGACCTTCCAATAATACTCTTGAAATTCACTTTGATTGACCCCATATTTTTTGCAGATAAATTCAGTATACCCTTACTCCATTATGTATTTGGTCATACAATTAGTAAACATTTTTTTCTGGAAAGTGTCAGGCAAAATCTAAAGCGATCGTCTTTTGACGGAGTCAAAGACTCGGTCATATATCACGTAGGCTGTGGAAAGAGGTTATTTTCATGTGCTGCACTAAGACACATTTCTTATTTTGGACATGCATGTCCGAAATAAGAAATCGGGAATTTCGTCTCTATATCTTGCTTAACTGGCAAATGCGCAGCACAAAAAAATAAAAAACTTTTTCAGTTCTAGTCTATGGACATCATCATCTACATTATAATTATGGTCATATTAAGAAGCCAAAATAAAATTTCCGATTTTTTTAATGATTTTAGTCTGATTGTATCGCTTTAATTTCCATGAAAATTAAAAGGCATCACTGATCGTACATTTATGATCAATACATGTACATATTATATTGTACTCATAGTATTTATTACTGCTACTACATATACAGATTTTTTCCTGCTCGCGACATTCGCGAACATTAAAACCTCACGAATATTACTCGATCTACAGTATTACATAAATAAATTAAATACAAGCGCACTGCGTATACGTGGCATACAACTCGTAAGGCCAAGCCTACGTTTTTTCAAACTGCAATGTTATGTAAGATCCAGGTGGCTGTCTTCAGATGAAGCCACCGACCAGTGTTGACGTCTGAAGCGGCGGATGTAGGCATAGATATAAACATTGCCTTATTAGACAGGTCAGTGATGTGCAGTTAGTCTGGCCTGGATATCACGCAGGACAACACGCTGTTTCGCAGGACAACGCGTAGGCCCACTGGGCCCAGATGACTGGGCCTGGATGGAGCGTGACACGACCACATGGGTGAGGAGCCGCACAGCCAACAGCTCAGTCACCAACAACAGCTTATTTACAACAGCAGCAGGTGAAGATACAGCTGCTTCTCAGACAGCATGACTCATTACTTGGACAGCACATCAGCATCTCTAACAAAGTATAAAAGCCAGAAAAGCGAGTGGAAACTTCATTGTGACAACAGTCGTCCATGCTGCTATAGACGTATTAGACTCTGGATTGGTGTTGAGACTGTAGGCCTACTATAAACACGGTGATACTTCTGGTTTTAAAACCACTAAAATATTTGCAATTCGACTAATAAGACTTTGCGGTGGAAACTACTGCGTATGTGGAGAGATGTCAACCAATAAGAATAGGCCTATGTGGCGCCGTAGGCAGTCCAGCACTCCCGCCTCTAATTTGGGAAGGGGCTTGGAGAAGAAGCATTACCGTGTGGTTGTGATGGGAGCCGCTGCTGTAGGAAAGACTTGCATAATCAACCGCTTTCTATACCACGATTTCGCGGAACAATATAAAGCCACCGTGGAAGAGATGCACAGAGGAAGTTACGAGGTGGGCGGTGTGGACGTCACCTTGGACTTGCTGGATACCACCGGGGCCTATCCGTTTCCCGCAATGAGGGAGCTGTCCATCAACACTGGTGACGCTTTCATTCTGGTGTACAGCATTGACGATGAGAAGTCGTTCCAGGAAGTGACGTCGTTACGCGCGCAGATCTTGGGGCAGCGCGTCAACCAGCCACCGATTGTGATTGTTGGAAATAAAGCGGACGTTTGCGACAAACGCGCTGTGCAACAGGAGACGGCGGAATCCACAGCCCTCATAGACTGGCAGAACGGTTATGTGGAAGTGTCCGCGAAAGATGACACCAACATCGCCGCCATCTTCCGTGAACTGCTCGCTCAGGCTGACATCAGAGTACCCCCCATTCGCCAGCGAAGGATGTCCGAAACTTTAGGCCTTAGAAAACCAGCCACTCCCTCAATGTGTGTGTTGTCTTGAAGTCAATAAATCTTCAAACAAAACAGTTGCATAAAACACCGACCCTGCCATATGACGTTGGCTCGATGTCTTAAGACGGATGTCTTAAAACATTGATTCCGCGTTGAGACAATTTCAAAACTGTGACGTTATTTATAATACGAATTCTACTTGATCCGTAAGTTGTGATGCACTTACGATCATTATTTAGTAAACTGCATGGTAAATAATTTAAAGGGACTGGCCCACGCCCTGGGCCCAGGCTAAAATCATAAAAAAATCGGTGATTTTATTTGGGCTTCTTAATATGACCATATGATGTAAACATGTCCATAGACTAGAACTGCAAAAGTTTTTTAATTTTTGTGCTGCGCATTCACCAGTTAGGCTAGATATAGAGATGAAATTCCTGATTTCTAATTATTGACAACCATGTCAAAAATTAGAAATACGGGAATTTCGTCTCTATATCTATGGTCATATTAAGAAGCCAAAATAAAATCACTGATTTTTTGATGATTTTAGCCTGGGCCGTCCCTTTAAGCTGACATATATTTGTATGTCTATATGTCTGCATATAATGTCCCGATGTACTTGGAACGAAAAACTTTATTTTCGATCATCATGGACAGCAACCTTGTATGCATAAACAATGTTTACGTCAACATGTTATATATTGTTTCTGTTAAGATTTGCATGATTTATAGCTGTATATATCATATATATGACATACTTGTATATTAAACCTAATTATAAATGTTGTGAATTGTTGGTTCATACATGTTTACGGCTTGTAGGCTACATTAGCCCTTACAGCACACTGCAGGGACGTCTAAAGTCGACCCCCGCACTGATAGAATTAATATATTATTAATGGCCGTAGATCTAGAACATAAATGTTCCAGTAATTCTATATGGTTGTGAAATCTGGGGGTATAGCAATATTGATAAACTTGCGAAACTACATTTAAAGTGTTGTAAATATATTTTAGGGTAAGCGTTGTGTTATAAAGTATATATGTAAATTTTCAGTCTGAATGCTTAAGTTATATTAAAAATATTTTAGACTCTGGTGGATTGTTATATATAACAAAGAGGTGAATGCAAACTTTCTGAAAGTAAAACTACAGACAATTTCTTACTGCACTTTATGTACATCATATTTGATAGGAGATGAGTACCACCGATTGTTTGAATGTAATCATTTTATTGAGTTAAGAAAACAATATTTACCTACATATTACGTAAAAAACCCTAGTGTGTTTAAATTTGTAATTTTGACATTGAAATTGACAAATGTTGCTATAAGCACTCATTCAAAGAAATTGTTCAAATTTTGTCTGCTTTATTATTTCAGATATATATATTGTTTTACTGTCATTATGTTATCAATATTCCGGTTTTGAGTTTAATTGGAATTTGTTGTTGTTGTTGTTGCTGTATTTTTTAGTTAACTCATTTTGTACGTTCTTTGATTGTACTACATACCATGTTTTGATCTGAGTAATAAAATCGAATCAATCAATCAATCTTAGCTATTCAAATGAAGCGGAGAGAGCTAACTAAGACATTTATGTAAAGACATTGGTTTATATTAAAATATTTCAGCGCTTTAAGGGTTAAATATAATGGCACGTACATTTTTCGTTATGATCTATTGTACAATTAAATATAGTAATCTTTCTATTGATTCAAGCAACAATGATTTTAATTCAAGGCAAGGTCGTCTAAATATATTTTTTTTCGCTGGTGAAAATATAAATGTTGTCGAAAACAATTGTTTTACAATGCAAATTCCCCTAAGAAAATATTGTATATCAGTTGCCGATCCATTTTTTACACGTTAAAGCACAACAGGAATAAACCCATCGTTTATTGTGAAAAGCGTAATTTGTAGTCCACATGTAATGTATAATCTCGATTGGTAATAACATTAAACCGCATCCACTCCCTCTATATTTGTTTTTGTCGTAGGTTAGGCCTATACTGAAAAATCTTATCTATGGAAAATATGGCTCACAATTGCGTATCCACATATTTAATCACTAGAATTTATTTTAAGTGCTGATGTAGAGTCATTAGGCTTGTAACAGAAATTGTGAAATTTTACGCCATACGTCTAACGAAAACTTATTTAATGACACCCCAAGCAGAAAATGCACAACATAAAGATATTCATTCAAATCGGCCATGCAATAGATGCAAATCGATGTTCTCGTTCGATCATTGATTGAAGGAAGTGGCAACATGCAAAAGCTAATCCAAATTTTCTGTCAAATGCTAGGCGGCGTTCACCTAGCTGACCTCCAGGCTGGTAATTGAAGTTTAATTAAACGGCTTTGCTAAATGTCAATGAACATTTCCAAGGTGAGGGGAGACAAAAAACACAAGAGGATGGTATGACAAATATAGGCATATACCTTCATTTGGTTAATTGGGCGAGAGTACAGACGTGCGTGAGACGTTCATGCAATGTTGGGCCACCGTCTGCGACGCTTGCCCAACATTACTAATTGCCTTTGCATTTATCACTTTATATCTTAGAATATTTGATTAAAGGCTATTAGGTTATAGAAATACACAATATGCACACTAGCCTGGCTGGGACAGAACATACTTCTGCATGTAAAATAATAAGCCACCAGTTGAAGCTTGTAAATCACGTTTTACATAGTATCGCTCATTATTTGTGACCGCAAGTGAAGATGAAGATAAGTGAAAATAAGTGTAAAACAACTACATATCTGTATTTCGTGGAATTTGTCGCAAATTTAAAAACAATTAAGTATATCATGTCACAAACTCTCAAATGCATTCAATGTTATTATTTTATAAATAATTGTAATTTAATGATACCGATAAAAATCGAAATATTGTCTCATTATAAGTCGTAAATGAATTTCACGGACGGATAAACACAACGCACTTTATTCCATTGTCAGTGGATTGTTCCTTGGCCCGAGAAACAAATCTTTACCATTTGGATCATGATCGTAGTTTAAAAAATTATATCGTGGCCCGAGAAACACCTCTGGTAAAAGTTTCATGCAAATCCGTTAATTACCTGACAGACGGGCGGAAGAATAGAAAGACAGACAGACAAACAAAGAGACCAAAACCAAAACCTCCTTTGGTGGAGCTAATTATATATCGCATTCAACATATATATGGTGTAAAGCATGGTATAAGGTATATGATATTCAATTTTATAGCTGTTTATTACATATTTTTATATCCAGTCGAGCCTCTCTATAACGAACACGCTTAAAGCGAATTTCTGGGTATAGCGAAGGATTTCTCTGAAACGTATCGTTTCCCATGGGATTACATGTATTTAAATTTTGCTTATTGCGAAGTCGTTTACTGCGAAATTCGTTAATTACAAACGACTTTTTGCTCCCCAAAATTACATTTACCCTCTTATTACGAATTTTTAAAAATGCAACCGAAAAAAAATTGGTTTGTCAGGATTGTAACACAACAATTTGTCTGGTTTCGCATCAATGATTATCACACATACCTTACCCAGGTGGCCGGCGAAACAATATTGAGCCAGTCTGAGCAACATTATCTTCACTCGTGTTTTTTTCAACAGTTGAAATTCGTCATTTAAGTAGTCTTTGCCGACTTTTTCACTTAAATCATTGATAATTTAGTATTGCGTTTACTACAAGGCACTTTGGGATTACATGCTTCCCTCTTATTGCGAAATTAAAAAAAATGCAATCGAAAAGTAGTTTAACTTAGTGAATATCAAAATGTATTAACCCTTTAAACGCGGACCCCGAGTATACTCGGGGGCAAAAGATGTCTCCCTGTCGCGGACCCCGAGTATACTCGGGTTCAGAGTGTGTTTTTTCGTTTTTTGTCTGTAAAATCAATGTGTTTTTGCTGATAAAAGTTTCTTTCTCTTTTGATTGTGCATGGGTAGCATCCCATAATAATATTTGGGCCGATGTAGAGCTGCCATTTTTAATGGATTCTTTTGAAACGAAAGATTCAAAATGGCCGCCGTAAAATCAATAAAATTATCATAACTTTCTCAAGTGTTTTTGTCGCAGAGAAATTATTTATTTCAACGCGGCTCTGCGGCGCGCTAAATTTATCAAAATGTTACCACCTGTTTATCATGTTTATATAGAACATATAAAGCAAAAAATATTTATTTACCGCAGAATCTGCTCGAAAATATACATTTCAAAAATACTCTAGCCGCCCCCCCCCCTCTGGAATTTTAATGGTGCCCACCTTATGTTATGGTAAACTTGCCTGACTGCATCAGCCACATGGATGAAGTATGATTCTACCATCGGCTTCTTTCTGAGTACAAGGTTCTAGATCCTCCTTGTCCAATGTTTGAGGAATACAGGCAACATCCTCACCTATGGTAGTTTTTTATTTTGAATTTCAATTTTACAGATCTCGGAGGCCACTTATTCAAACAGATCAACTTTTCGTTTATTCTGAAGGAGCTTTGCCAATTTTTGGTAGCTTACCGTGAGCCACAACTCTTTTACGGATTTCAGTTCCTCTGTTCTCTTGTGCAGATTGTTTCAGTGACCCTGTGTTATAAACGTGTCACAAAATGCCAAGACCATTTTTTTTACCATTTGTAGATTTCAATAACAGCCTTTATTAAAAGCTCTATTCATAGATTACCGTTCAAACAATACAATGCAATTAAAAATCCGCCTTTAAAAATTATGCTGAAAAACAACATTCATTTATTAGCGCTATTTGAGCCATAGTGTGAAATTAATGTATTAAATAAAGAAATAAAACTGTATTTTATACCCGAAATACATTGTTTTTTTCGACACTTTTCCGAGGAATAGGTTTATTATTGTGTTTTATTAAGTATATTAGTTGTGTGTACCACAATACGGAGATATAATTACTATGATTTTAATTTTGTTATCATTTTTTCTAATATTGATTTCCAGCTCCTTTCATTAAGAAAATGGCAAATAGGGGAGTGTGACACCCCCCACGCCCCATGGATCCGCCCCAGTTTTGATTAAAAGGGCTAACATCATTAGGAAACATTTTTGTAGATATTTTTGGTGAAACATATTTTTGATATTTTCAACATGTATGTTTAACAATTACTCGATTTTTTGAAATAAGGGGGTTGAAAATGCCCCGAACGAAGCCCTTGCGCTACAGCTACAAGGTAGTTCCGCTCCCGATATGGATTAGTATAGCTTCGTGTAGCTCTGTACCAAATTTGGTGCTTTATCACATTATGAACTATTTTACCTAATTTAGGGCATATATTGTACATAATAATTCGTCGAAAAAGAGGGTGTGAACCCCTAACGCCCAATGGACCCGCCCTTGATTTGTTTTATTAAACTACAAACATCAACAATAAACAGTTTTGTAGACGTATTTGGTGAATAACACAATTTGACCACCAATTACTTGATTTTTTTGAAAAAAATTAGGGGGGTTGAAAACCCCCCGAAAAAAGCCCTTACACTACAGCTGCAGTGGTGGTTTCCCTTCCAATATGGATCAGTATACTCTAGAGCGTTTCTGTACCAATTTTTGTGACTTTAGCACAATGTGAACGATTCTCCCAAATTTTGTAAAAAAAAAATTGAATACAAATTACTTTGATTTTTTAAATAAGAGGGGGTTGAAAATGCCCCGAAAAAACCCTTACAGTACACCTGGTCATTTCAATTTTTATATATTAATGTATTTTCAAATAATTAATTGACGCGGTAAGCTTGAACATAACGGAATATAAGCAGACAGACTCTAATACAGATTCATCCGACAATGAATAAATAATAGTAATAATTAATATGGTGAATCAGTTTTTGGAGGTATTGGGGGGGGTATTTTGGCAAAAAAATGTATAAAAATATTTTTATTTCTTTTTTATTAAATGTACGAAGCCCATATGTTTTAAATACTGGTATTATTAAAACAAAAAATCATCCTGTGGACGTGTCCTTTGTCGTTTAGGTCCAGCTCGTCATAATTTACTTGAATGACCCCCCTCCCCTGTCTTTAATGCCCTATAACTATCTTATACATGTAAATACAGATGCACACCCGGGCTTAAAATGATCTCAAGATGCCACTCTTTCAGAAAATCTAGGGTGTCGTCTGTTGGCGGGGGGGGGGGGGGAGGGGGGTGCAACACGACCACTTTTTTGGTGACACTGGCTCCCAGCCTAATTGATTTCAACAGAGATGGAAGGCTCAGAGTGGCGGTCGATATTGTGAAGCGATGCAGACAAAAAACACCTATTATCCGGTCTTGCATCAATGTTTGATCATTGTCACAGACGTCAGGCCAGCTTTGAGCCGGCGCTACATGCAGGCTGATACACACCCACGTTTAATGAACCCACCCACCTGTCGGCGCCCACTGAAACTAATAATAGTTGCGGCGAGATTCACGTTGTCGGCTACGTGATTTCGCCCTAGCCGACATCGAGTCCTCTCATATAGGCTATAATGTAGTTATTATTTAATTGCTCATTTTAGGTTTAACAGAGTGGGCGCAGACAAAAATTTAATACTGATATTAGAGAAAAAAACAGAAAACAAATTGTCGATGAAAATATGGGATATTGCTACATAGGCTACTTTTTGCGTGGGTGAAGTTTTAAAGGTTTCAATGTGGGCGACGTTTTAGGTAGCCTGTGTAACAGTCCTCTCATGGCTCTCTTACTGTCAGACATCCAGCGAGATTTACGATAGAGACGGAATTTCTGCCTACGTTTTAAGGGTTTCAGGGTGGGCAACAATTTAAGCATTTTAGGCTCATTGGCGACGTTTTAAGCGTTTTAGCCCAAAAACTCCATTTTTCAAAAAAGAGGATTGAAAATGAATTTATTACAAAGTATATTGGCCTACGTACTCAGATTTTTAATATAACACCGATTGTAAATACATGTCTGTTTTCAACTAATCAAATGGCCCACATTACCAAATGAGCTAAAAATGCTTATAATAATATAGGCCGCACCAGCTGATCGTCTGTCCGCCTCCCTAGTGACAACCTAACATGCTCATCGTCTGTCCGCCTCCCTGCTGACAACCTTTCAGCTCATCGTCTGTCTACCTCCCTGCTGTCAACCTTACAGCTCATCGTCTGTCCACCTCCCTGCGCACAACCTTCCTGCTCATTGTCTGTCCGCCTCCCTGCAGACAACCTTCTGCTCATCGTCTGTCCGCCTCCTTAGTGACAACCTCACAGCTCATCGTCTGTTCGCCTCCCTGCTGACAACCTTCCAGCTCATCGTCTGTCCGCCTCCTCCCTGTAGACAACCTTTGAGCTCATCGTCTGTCCGCCTTCCGCTGTCAACCTTCCAGCTCATCGTCTGTCCGCCTCCCTGGTGACAACCTTCTAGCTCATCTGCTGTCCGCCTCCCTGCTGACAACCTTTCAGCTCATCGTCTGTCCACCTACCTGCTCACAACCATCCAGCTCATCGTCTTTCTACCTCCCTGCTGAAAACCGTTCAGCTCATCGTCTGTCCGCCTCCCGCTGTCCACTTTCTAGCTCATCGTCTGTCCGCCTCCCTGCTTTCAATATTCCACCTCAGCGTCTGTCCGCCTCCCTGCTGACAATATTCCAGCTCAGCGTCTGTCCGCCTCCCTAGACAACCTTCCTGCTCATCGTCTGCTCGCCTCCCTACTGACAACCTTACAGCTCATCGTCTGTCCGCCTCCCTGCTGTCAACCCTACAGCTCATCGTCTGTCCACCTTCCTGCAGACAACTTTCCAGCGCATTGTCTGTCCGCCTCCCTAGTGACAACCTCACAGCTCATCGTCTGCTCGCCTCCCTGCTGAAAAACTTCCAGCTCATCGTCTGTCCGCCTCCCTGCACACAACTTTCTAGCTCATCGTCTGTCCGCCTCCCTGCTGTCAACCCTACAGCTCATTGTCTGCCCACTTCCCTGCTGACAACCTTCCAGCTCATCGTCTGTCCACCTTCCTGCAGACAACCTTCCAGCTCATCGTCTGTCCACCTCCCTGTTGTCAACCGTACAGCTCATCTTCTGTCCGCCTCCCTGCTGACAACCTTCCAGCTCATCGTCTGTCCGCCTCCCTGCTGACAACCTTCCAGCTCATTGTCTGTTCGCCTCCTCCCTGCAAACAACCTTCCAGCTCATTGTCTGTCCGCCTCCCTGCTGACAACCTTCCAGCTCATTGTCTGTTCGCCTCCTCCCTGTAGACAACCTTTCAGCTCATCTGCTGTCCGCCTCCCTGCTGACAATATTCCAGCTCATCATCTGTCCGCCTCCCTGCTGACAACCTTCCAGGTCATCGTCTGTCCGCCTCCCGCTGACAACCTTCCAACTCATCGTCTGTCTGCCTCCCTGCTGACAACCTTGCAGCTCATTGTCTGTCCGCCTCTTCTCTGCAGACAACCTTCCAGCTCATCGTCTGTCCTCCTCCCTGGTGACAACCTTCCAGCTCATCGTCTGTCCGCCTCCCTGCTGTCAACCCTACAGCTCATTGTCTGCCCACTTCCCTGCTGACAACCTTCCAGCTCATCGTCTGTCCACCTTCCTGCAGACAACCTTCCAGCTCATCGTCTGTCCACCTTCCTGCAGACAACCTTCCAGCTCATCGTCTGTCCACCTCCCCGTTGTCAACCGTACAGCTCATCTTCTGTCCGCCTCCCTGCTGACAACCTTCCAGCTCATCGTCTGTCCGCCTCCCAGCTGACAACCTTCCATCTCATTGTCTGTTCGCCTCCTCCCTGCAGACAACCTTCCAGCTCATTGTCTGTCCGCCTCCCTGCTGACAACCTTCCAGCTCATCTGCTGTCCGCCTCCCTGCTGACAATATTCCAGCTCATCATCTGTCCGCCTCCCTGCTGACAACCTTCCAGCTCATTGTCTGTTCGCCTCCCTGCTGACAACCTTCCAGCTCATCGTCTGTCCGCCTCCCTGCTGACAACCTTCCAACTCATCGTCTGTCTGCCTCCCTGCTGACAACCTTGCAGCTCATTGTCTGTCCGCCTCTTCCCTGCAGACAACCTTCCAGCTCATCGTCTGTCCGCCTCCCTGGTGACAACCTTCCAGCTGATCGTCTGTCCGCCTCCCTGGTGACAACCTTCCAGCTCATCGTCTGTCCGCCTCCCTGGTGACAACCTTCCAGCTCATCGTCTGTCCGCCTCCCTGGTGACAACCTTCCAGCTCATCGTCTGTCCGCCTCCCTGCTGACAATATTCCAGCTCATCATCTGTCCGCCTCCCTGCTGACAACCTTCCAACTCATCGTCTGTCTGCCTCCCTGCTGACAACCTTGAAGTTCATTGTCTGTCCGCCTTTCCCTGAAGACAACCTTCCAGCTCATTGTCTGTCCGCCTCCCTGGTGACAACCTTCCAGCTGATCGTCTGTCCGCCCTCTGCTGACAACCTTCTAGCTCATCTGCTGTCCGCCTCCCTGCTGACAACCTTCTAGCTCATCGTCTGTCCGCCTCCCTGGTGACAACCTTCTAGCTCATCTGCTGTCCGCCTCCTTGCTGACAACCTTCCAGCTCATGGTCTGTCCGCCTCCCTGGTGATAAACTTCTAGCTCATCGTCTGTCCGCCTCCCTGCTGACAACCTTACAGCTCATGGCCTTTCCGCCTCCCTGGTGACAACCTTCTAGCTCATCGTCTGTCCGCCTCCCTGCTGACAATCTTCCAGCTCATTGTCTGTCCGCCTCCTTGCCGACAACCTTCCAGCTCATTACATCTTACTTCCCTGCTGACAGCTTTGCAGCTCAGCGTCTGTCCGCCTCCCTGCTGTCAACCCTACTGCTCATCATTTGTCCGCCTACCTGCTGACTATATTCCAGCTCAGCGACCGTCCGCCTTCCTGCTGACAACCTTTCAGCTCAGCGTCTGTCTCCCTCCCTGCTGACAACTTTGCAGCTCAGCGTCTGTCCGCCTCCCTGCTGACAACCTTGCAGCTCAGCGTCTGGCCGCCTCCCTGCTGACAACCTTCCAGCTCATTGTCTGTCCGCCTCCCTGCAGACAACCTTGCAGCTCAGTGTCTGTCCGCCTCCCTGCTGACAACCTTCCAGCTCATTGTCTGTCCGCCTCCCTGCAGACAACCTTGGAGCTCAACGTCTTCCTACTGACAATATTCCAGCTCAGCGTCTGTCCGCCTCCCTAGACAACCTTCCTGCTCATCGTCTGCTCGCCTCCCTACTGACAACCTTACAGCTCATCGTCTGTCCTCCTCCCTGCTGTCAACCCTACAGCTCATCGTCTGTCCACCTTCCTGCAGACAACTTTCCAGCGCATTGTCTGTCCGCCTCCCTAGTGACAACCTCACAGCTCATCGTCTGCTCGCCTCCCTGCTGAAAAACTTCCAGCTCATCGTGTGTCCGCCTCCCTGCACACAACTTTCCAGCTCATCGTCTGTCCGCCTCCCTGCTGTCAACCCTACAGCTCATTGTCTGCCCACTTCCCTGCTGACAACCTTCCAGCTCATCGTCTGTCCACCTTCCTGCAGACAACCTTCCAGCTCATCGTCTGTCCACTTCCCTGTTGTCAACCGTACAGCTCATCTTCTGTCCGCCTCTCTGCTGACAACCTTCCAGCTCATCGTCTGTCCGCCTCCCTGCTGACAACCTTCCAGCTCATTGTCTGTTCGCCTCCTCCCTGCAGACAACCTTCCAGCTCATTGTCTGTCCGCCTCCCTGCTGACAATATTCCAGCTCATCATCTGTCCGCCTCCCTGCTGACAACCTTCCAGCTCATCGTCTGTCCGCCTCCCGCTGACAACCTTCCAACTCATCGTCTGTCTGCCTCCCTGCTGACAACCTTGCAGCTCATTGTCTGTCCGCCTCTTCCCTGCAGACAACCTTCCAGCTCATCGTCTGTCCGCCTCCCTGGTGATCGTCTGACCGCTTCCCTGGTGACAATATTCCAGCTCAGCGTCTGTCCGCCTCCCTGCAGACAACCTTCCAGCTCATCGTCTGTCCACCTCCCTGTTGTCAACCGTACAGCTCATTGTCTGTTCGCCTCCTCCCTGCAGACAACCTTCCAGCTCATTGTCTGTCCGCCTCCCTGCTGACAACCTTGCAGCTCATCTGCTGTCCGCCTCCCTGCTGACAATATTCCAGCTCATCATCTGTCCGCCTCCCTGCTGACAACCTTCCAGCTCATCTTCTGTCCGCCTCCCTGCTGACAACCTTCCAGCTCATCGTCTGTCCGCCTCCCTGCTGACAACCTTCCAGCTCATTGTCTGTTCGCCTCCTCCCTGCAGACAACCTTCCAGCTCATTGTCTGTCCGCCTCCCTGCTGACAACCTTCCAGCTCATCTGCTGTCCGCCTCCCTGCTGACAATATTCCAGCTCATCATCTGTCCGCCTCCCTGCTGACAACCTTCCAGCTCATCGTCTGTCCGCCTCCCTGCTGACAACCTTCCAGCTCATTGTCTGTTCGCCTTCCTGCTGACAACCTTCCAGCTCATCGTCTGTCCGCCTCCCTGCTGACAATATTCCAGCTCATCATCTGTCCGCCTCCCTGCTGACAACCTTCCAACTCATCGTCTGTCTGCCTCCCTGCTGACAACCTTGAAGTTCATTGTCTGTCCGCCTTTCCCTGAAGACAACCTTCCAGCTCATTGTCTGTCCGCCTCCCTGGTGACAACCTTCCAGCTGATCGTCTGTCCGCCCTCTGCTGACAACCTTCTAGCTCATCTGCTGTCCGCCTCCCTGCTGACAACCTTCTAGCTCATCGTCTGTCCGCCTCCCTGGTGACAACCTTCTAGCTCATCTGCTGTCCGCCTCCCTGCTGACAACCTTCCAGCTCATGGTCTGTCCGCCTCCCTGGTGATAAACTTCTAGCTCATCGTCTGTCCGCCTCCCTGCTGACAACCTTACAGCTCATGGCCTTTCCGCCTCCCTGGTGACAACCTTCTAGCTCATCGTCTGTCCGCCTCCCTGCTGACAATCTTCCAGCTCATTGTCTGTCCGCCTCCTTGCCGACAACCTTCCAGCTCATTACATCTTACTTCCCTGCTGACAGCTTTGCAGCTCAGCGTCTGTCCGCCTCCCTGCTGTCAACCCTACTGCTCATCATTTGTCCGCCTACCTGCTGACTATATTCCAGCTCAGCGACCGTCCGCCTTCCTGCTGACAACCTTTCAGCTCAGCGTCTGTCTCCCTCCCTGCTGACAACTTTGCAGCTCAGCGTCTGTCCGCCTCCCTGCTGACAACCTTGCAGCTCAGCGTCTGGCCGCCTCCCTGCTGACAACCTTCCAGCTCATTGTCTGTCCGCCTCCCTGCAGACAACCTTGCAGCTCAGTGTCTGTCCGCCTCCCTGCTGACAACCTTCCAGCTCATTGTCTGTCCGCCTCCCTGCAGACAACCTTGGAGCTCAACGTCTTCCTACTGACAATATTCCAGCTCAGCGTCTGTCCGCCTCCCTAGACAACCTTCCTGCTCATCGTCTGCTCGCCTCCCTACTGACAACCTTACAGCTCATCGTCTGTCCTCCTCCCTGCTGTCAACCCTACAGCTCATCGTCTGTCCACCTTCCTGCAGACAACTTTCCAGCGCATTGTCTGTCCGCCTCCCTAGTGACAACCTCACAGCTCATCGTCTGCTCGCCTCCCTGCTGAAAAACTTCCAGCTCATCGTGTGTCCGCCTCCCTGCACACAACTTTCCAGCTCATCGTCTGTCCGCCTCCCTGCTGTCAACCCTACAGCTCATTGTCTGCCCACTTCCCTGCTGACAACCTTCCAGCTCATCGTCTGTCCACCTTCCTGCAGACAACCTTCCAGCTCATCGTCTGTCCACTTCCCTGTTGTCAACCGTACAGCTCATCTTCTGTCCGCCTCTCTGCTGACAACCTTCCAGCTCATCGTCTGTCCGCCTCCCTGCTGACAACCTTCCAGCTCATTGTCTGTTCGCCTCCTACCTGCAGACAACCTTCCAGCTCATTGTCTGTCCGCCTCCCTGCTGACAATATTCCAGCTCATCATCTGTCCGCCTCCCTGCTGACAACCTTCCAGCTCATCGTCTGTCCGCCTCCCGCTGACAACCTTCCAACTCATCGTCTGTCTGCCTCCCTGCTGACAACCTTGCAGCTCATTGTCTGTCCGCCTCTTCCCTGCAGACAACCTTCCAGCTCATCGTCTGTCCGCCTCCCTGGTGATCGTCTGACCGCTTCCCTGGTGACAATATTCCAGCTCAGCGTCTGTCCGCCTCCCTGCAGACAACCTTCCAGCTCATCGTCTGTCCACCTCCCTGTTGTCAACCGTACAGCTCATTGTCTGTTCGCCTCCTCCCTGCAGACAACCTTCCAGCTCATTGTCTGTCCGCCTCCCTGCTGACAACCTTCCAGCTCATCTGCTGTCCGCCTCCCTGCTGACAATATTCCAGCTCATCATCTGTCCGCCTCCCTGCTGACAACCTTCCAGCTCATCTTCTGTCCGCCTCCCTGCTGACAACCTTCCAGCTCATCGTCTGTCCGCCTCCCTGCTGACAACCTTCCAGCTCATTGTCTGTTCGCCTCCTCCCTGCAGACAACCTTCCAGCTCATTGTCTGTCCGCCTCCCTGCTGACAACCTTCCAGCTCATCTGCTGTCCGCCTCCCTGCTGACAATATTCCAGCTCATCATCTGTCCGCCTCCCTGCTGACAACCTTCCAGCTCATCGTCTGTCCGCCTCCCTGCTGACAACCTTCCAGCTCATTGTCTGTTCGCCTTCCTGCTGACAACCTTCCAGCTCATCGTCTGTCCGCCTCCCTGCTGACAACCTTCCAACTCATCGTCTGTCTGCCTCCCTGCTGACAACCTTGCAGCTCATTGTCTGTCCGCCTCTTCCCTGCAGACAACCTTCCAGCTCATCGTCTGTCCGCCTCCCTGGTGACAACCTTCCAGCTGATCGTCTGTCCGCCTCCCTGGTGACAACCTTCCAGCTCATCGTCTGTCCGCCTCCCTGATGACAACCTTCCAGCTCATCGCCTGTCCGCCTCCCTGGTGACAACCTTCCAGCTCATCGTCCTTCCGCCTCCCTGCTGACAATATTCCAGCTCATCATCTGTCCGCCTCCCTGCTGACAACCTTCCAACTTATCGTCTGTCTGCCTCCCTGCTGACAACCTTGCAGTTCATTGTCTGTACGCCTTTCCCTGCAGACAACCTTCCAGCTCATTGTCTGTCCGCCTCCCTGGTGACAACCTTCCAGCTGATCGTCTGTCGGCCTCCCTGGTGACAACCTTCCAGCTCATCTGCTGTCCGCCTCCCTGCTGACAACCTTCCAGCTCATCGTCTGTCCGCCCTCTGCTGACAACCTTCTAGCTCATCTGCTGTCCGCCTCCCTGCTGACAACCTTCTAGCTCATCGTCTGTCCGCCTCCCTGGTGACAACCTTCTAGCTCATCTGCTGTCCGCCTCCCTGCTGACAACCTTCCAGCTCATGGTCTGTCCGCCTCCCTGGTGATAAACTTCTAGCTCATCGTCTGTCCGCCTCCCTGCTGACAACCTTACAGCTCATCGCCTTTCCGCCTCCCTGGTGACAACCTTCTAGCTCATCGTCTGTCCGCCTCCCTGCTGACAACCTTCCAGCTCATGGCCTTTCCGCCTCCCTGGTGACAACCTTCTAGCTCATCTTCTGTCCGCCTCCCTGCTGACAATCTTCCAGCTCATTGTCTGTCCGCCTCCTTGCCGACAACCTTCCAGCTCATTACATCTTACTTCCCTGCTGACAGCTTTGCAGCTCAGCGTCTGTCCGCCTCCCTGCTGTCAACCCTACTGCTCATCATTTGTCCGCCTACCTGCTGACTATATTCCAGCTCAGCGACCGTCCGCCTTCCTGCTGACAACCTTTCAGCTCAGCGTCTGTCTCCCTCCCTGCTGACAACTTTGCAGCTCAGCGTCTGTCCGCCTCCCTGCTGACAACCTTGCAGCTCAGCGTCTGGCCGCCTCCCTGCTGACAACCTTCCAGCTCATTGTCTGTCCGCCTCCCTGCAGACAACCTTGCAGCTCAGTGTCTGTCCGCCTCCCTGCTGACAACCTTCCAGCTCATTGTCTGTCCGCCTCCCTGCAGACAACCTTGGAGCTCAACGTCTTCCTACTGACAATATTCCAGCTCAGCGTCTGTCCGCCTCCCTAGACAACCTTCCTGCTCATCGTCTGCTCGCCTCCCTACTGACAACCTTACAGCTCATCGTCTGTCCTCCTTCCTGCTGTCAACCCTACAGCTCATCGTCTGTCCACCTTCCTGCAGACAACTTTCCAGCGCATTGTCTGTCCGCCTCCCTAGTGACAACCTCACAGCTCATCGTCTGCTCGCCTCCCTGCTGAAAAACTTCCAGCTCATCGTGTGTCCGCCTCCCTGCACACAACTTTCCAGCTCATCGTCTGTCCGCCTCCCTGCTGTCAACCCTACAGCTCATTGTCTGCCCACTTCCCTGCTGACAACCTTCCAGCTCATCGTCTGTCCACCTTCCTGCAGACAACCTTCCAGCTCATCGTCTGTCCACTTCCCTGTTGTCAACCGTACAGCTCATCTTCTGTCCGCCTCTCTGCTGACAACCTTCCAGCTCATCGTCTGTCCGCCTCCCTGCTGACAACCTTCCAGCTCATTGTCTGTTCGCCTCCTCCCTGCAGACAACCTTCCAGCTCATTGTCTGTCCGCCTCCCTGCTGACAATATTCCAGCTCATCATCTGTCCGCCTCCCTGCTGACAACCTTCCAGCTCATCGTCTGTCCGCCTCCCGCTGACAACCTTCCAACTCATCGTCTGTCTGCCTCCCTGCTGACAACCTTGCAGCTCATTGTCTGTCCGCCTCTTCCCTGCAGACAACCTTCCAGCTCATCGTCTGTCCGCCTCCCTGGTGATCGTCTGACCGCTTCCCTGGTGACAATATTCCAGCTCAGCGTCTGTCCGCCTCCCTGCAGACAACCTTCCAGCTCATCGTCTGTCCACCTCCCTGTTGTCAACCGTACAGCTCATTGTCTGTTCGCCTCCTCCCTGCAGACAACCTTCCAGCTCATTGTCTGTCCGCCTCCCTGCTGACAACCTTCCAGCTCATCTGCTGTCCGCCTCCCTGCTGACAATATTCCAGCTCATCATCTGTCCGCCTCCCTGCTGACAACCTTCCAGCTCATCTTCTGTCCGCCTCCCTGCTGACAACCTTCCAGCTCATCGTCTGTCCGCCTCCCTGCTGACAACCTTCCAGCTCATTGTCTGTTCGCCTCCTCCCTGCAGACAACCTTCCAGCTCATTGTCTGTCCGCCTCCCTGCTGACAACCTTCCAGCTCATCTGCTGTCCGCCTCCCTGCTGACAATATTCCAGCTCATCATCTGTCCGCCTCCCTGCTGACAACCTTCCAGCTCATCGTCTGTCCGCCTCCCTGCTGACAACCTTCCAGCTCATTGTCTGTTCGCCTTCCTGCTGACAACCTTCCAGCTCATCGTCTGTCCGCCTCCCTGCTGACAACCTTCCAACTCATCGTCTGTCTGCCTCCCTGCTGACAACCTTGCAGCTCATTGTCTGTCCGCCTTTTCCCTGCAGACAACCTTCCAGCTCATCGTCTGTCCGCCTCCCTGGTGACAACCTTCCAGCTGATCGTCTGTCCGCCTCCCTGGTGACAACCTTCCAGCTCATCGTCTGTCCGCCTCCCTGATGACAACCTTCCAGCTCATCGTCTGTCCGCCTCCCTGGTGACAACCTTCCAGCTCATCGTCCTTCCGCCTCCCTGCTGACAATATTCCAGCTCATCATCTGTCCGCCTCCCTGCTGACAACCTTCCAACTTATCGTCTGTCTGCCTCCCTGCTGACAACCTTGCAGTTCATTGTCTGTACGCCTTTCCCTGCAGACAACCTTCCAGCTCATTGTCTGTCCGCCTCCCTGGTGACAACCTTCCAGCTGATCGTCTGTCGGCCTCCCTGGTGACAACCTTCCAGCTCATCTGCTGTCCGCCTCCCTGCTGACAACCTTCCAGCTCATCGTCTGTCCGCCCTCTGCTGACAACCTTCTAGCTCATCTGCTGTCCGCCTCCCTGCTGACAACCTTCTAGCTCATCGTCTGTCCGCCTCCCTGGTGACAACCTTCTAGCTCATCTGCTGTCCGCCTCCCTGCTGACAACCTTCCAGCTCATGGTCTGTCCGCCTCCCTGGTGATAAACTTCTAGCTCATCGTCTGTCCGCCTCCCTGCTGACAACCTTACAGCTCATCGCCTTTCCGCCTCCCTGGTGACAACCTTCTAGCTCATCGTCTGTCCGCCTCCCTGCTGACAACCTTCCAGCTCATCGTCTGTCCACCTCCCTGTTGTCAACCGTACAGCTCATCTTCTGTCCGCCTCCCTGCTGACAACCTTCCAGCTCATCGTCTGTCCGCCTCCCAGCTGACAACCTTCCATCTCATTGTCTGTTCGCCTTCTCCCTGCAGACAACCTTCCAGCTCATTGTCTGTCCGTCTCCCTGCTGACAACCTTCCAGCTCATCTGCTGTCCGCCTCCCTGCTGACAATATTCCAGCTCATCATCTGTCCGCCTCCCTGCTGACAACCTTCCAGCTCATTGTCTGTTCGCCTCCCTGCTGACAACCTTCCAGCTCATCGTCTGTCCGCCTCCCTGCTGACAACCTTCCAACTCATCGTCTGTCTGCCTCCCTGCTGACAACCTTGCAGCTCATTGTCTGTCCGCCTCTTCCCTGCAGACAACCTTCCAGCTCATCGTCTGTCCGCCTCCCTGGTGACAACCTTCCAGCTGATCGTCTGTCCGCCTCCCTGGTGACAACCTTCCAGCTCATCGTCTGTCCGCCTCCCTGGTGACAACCTTCCAGCTCATCGTCTGTCCGCCTCCCTGGTGACAACCTTCCAGCTCATCGTCTGTCCGCCTCCCTGCTGACAATATTCCAGCTCATCATCTGTCCGCCTCCCTGCTGACAACCTTCCAACTCATCGTCTGTCTGCCTCCCTGCTGACAACCTTGAAGCTCATTGTCTGTCCGCCTTTCCCTGAAGACAACCTTCTAGCTCATTGTCTGTCCGCCTCCCTGGTGACAACCTTCCAGCTGATCGTCTGTCCGCCCTCTGCTGACAACCTTCTAGCTCATCTGCTGTCCGCCTCCCTGCTGACAACCTTCTAGCTCATCGTCTGTCCGCCTCCCTGGTGACAACCTTCTAGCTCATCTGCTGTCCGCCTCCCTGCTGACAACCTTCCAGCTCATGGTCTGTCCGCCTCCCTGGTGATAAACTTCTAGCTCATCGTCTGTCCGCCTCCCTGCTGACAACCTTACAGCTCATGGCCTTTCCGCCTCCCTGGTGACAACCTTCTAGCTCATCGTCTGTCCGCCCCCCTGCTGACAATCTTCCAGCTCATTGTCTGTCCGCCTACTTGCCGACAACCTTCCAGCTCAATACATCTTACTTCCCTGCTGACAGCTTTGCAGCTCAGCGTCTGTCCGCCTCCCTGCTGTCAACCCTACTGCTCATCATTTGTCCGCCTACCTGCTGACAATATTCCAGCTCAGCGACCGTCCGCCTTCCTGCTGACAACCTTTCAGCTCAGCGTCTGTCTCCCTCCCTGCTGACAACTTTGCAGCTCAGCGTCTGTCCGCCTCCCTGCTGACAACCTTGCAGCTCAGCGTCTGTCCGCCTCCCTGCTGACAACCTTCCAGCTCATTGTCTGTCCGCCTCCCTGCAGACAACCTTGCAGCTCAGCGTCTGTCCGCCTCCCTGCTGACAACCTTCCAGCTCATTGTCTGTCCGCCTCCCTGCAGACAACCTTGGAGCTCAACGTCTTCCTACTGACAATATTCCAGCTCAGCGTCTGTCCGCCTCCCTAGACAACCTTCTTGCTCATCGTCTGCTCGCCTCCCTACTGACAACCTTACAGCTCATCGTCTGTCCTCCTACCTGCTGTCAACCCTACAGCTCATCGTCTGTCCACCTTCCTGCAGATAACTTTCCAGCGCATTGTCTGTCCGCCTCCCTAGTGACAACCTCACAGCTCATCGTCTGCTCGCCTCCCTGCTGAAAAACTTCCAGCTCATCGTCTGTCCGCCTCCCTGCACACAACTTTCCAGCTCATCGTCTGTCCGCCTCCCTGCTGTCAACCCTACAGCTCATTGTCTGCCCACTTCCCTGCTGACAACCTTCCAGCTCATCTGCTGTCCGCCTCCCTGCTGACAATATTCCAGCTCATCATCTGTCCGCCTCCCTGCTGACAACCTTCCAGCTCATCTTCTGTCCGCCTCCCTGCTGACAACCTTCCAGCTCATCGTCTGTCCGCCTCCCTGCTGACAACCTTCCAGCTCATTGTCTGTTCGCCTCCTCCCTGCAGACAACCTTCCAGCTCATTGTCTGTCCGCCTCCCTGCTGACAACCTTCCAGCTCATCTGCTGTCCGCCTCCCTGCTGACAATATTCCAGCTCATCATCTGTCCGCCTCCCTGCTGACAACCTTCCAGCTCATCGTCTGTCCGCCTCCCTGCTGACAACCTTCCAGCTCATTGTCTGTTCGCCTCCCTGCTGACAACCTTCCAGCTCATCGTCTGTCCGCCTCCCTGCTGACAACCTTCCAACTCATCGTCTGTCTGCCTCCCTGCTGACAACCTTGCAGCTCATTGTCTGTCCGCCTCTTCCCTGCAGACAACCTTCCAGCTCATCGTCTGTCCGCCTCCCTGGTGACAACCTTCCAGCTGATCGTCTGTCCGCCTCCCTGGTGACAACCTTCCAGCTCATCGTCTGTCCGCCTCCCTGGTGACAACCTTCCAGCTCATCGTCTGTCCGCCTCCCTGGTGACAACCTTCCAGCTCATCGTCTGTCCGCCTCCCTGCTGACAATATTCCAGCTCATCATCTGTCCGCCTCCCTGCTGACAACCTTCCAACTCATCGTCTGTCTGCCTCCCTGCTGACAACCTTGCAGTTCATAGTCTGTACGCCTTTCCCTGCAGACAACCTTCCAGCTCATTGTCTGTCCGCCTCCCTGGTGACAACCTTCCAGCTGATCGTCTGTCGGCCTCCCTGGTGACAACCTTCCAGCTCATCTGCTGTCCGCCTCCCTGCTGACAACCTTCCAGCTCATCGTCTGTCCGCCCTCTGCTGACAACCTTCTAGCTCATCTGCTGTCCGCCTCCCTGCTGACAACCTTCTAGCTCATCGTCTGTCCGCCTCCCTGGTGACAACCTTCTAGCTCATCTGCTGTCCGCCTCCCTGCTGACAACCTTCCAGCTCATGGTCTGTCCGCCTCCCTGGTGATAAACTTCTAGCTCATCGTCTGTCCGCCTCCCTGCTGACAACCTTACAGCTCATCGCCTTTCCGCCTCCCTGGTGACAACCTTCTAGCTCATCGTCTGTCCGCCTCCCTGCTGACAACCTTCCAGCTCATCGTCTGTCCACCTCCCTGTTGTCAACCGTACAGCTCATCTTCTGTCCGCCTCCCTGCTGACAACCTTCCAGCTCATCGTCTGTCCGCCTCCCAGCTGACAACCTTCCATCTCATTGTCTGTTCGCCTCCTCCCTGCAGACAACCTTCCAGCTCATTGTCTGTCCGCCTCCCTGCTGACAACCTTCCAGCTCATCTGCTGTCCGCCTCCCTGCTGACAATATTCCAGCTCATCATCTGTCCGCCTCCCTGCTGACAACCTTCCAGCTCATTGTCTGTTCGCCTCCCTGCTGACAACCTTCCAGCTCATCGTCTGTCCGCCTCCCTGCTGACAACCTTCCAACTCATCGTCTGTCTGCCTCCCTGCTGACAACCTTGCAGCTCATTGTCTGTCCGCCTCTTCCCTGCAGACAACCTTCCAACTCATCGTCTGTCCCCCTCCCTGGTGACAACCTTCCAGCTGATCGTCTGTCCGCCTCCCTGGTGACAACCTTTCAGCTCATCGTCTGTCCGCCTCCCTGGTGACAACCTTCCAGCTCATCGTCTGTCCGCCTCCCTGGTGACAACCTTCCAGCTCATCGTCTGTCCGCCTCCCTGCTGACAATATTCCAGCTCATCATCTGTCCGCCTCCCTGCTGACAACCTTCCAACTCATCGTCTGTCTGCCTCCCTGCTGACAACCTTGAAGTTCATTGTCTGTCCGCCTTTCCCTGAAGACAACCTTCCAGCTCATTGTCTGTCCGCCTCCCTGGTGACAACCTTCCAGCTGATCGTGTGTCCGCCCTCTGCTGACAACCTTCTAGCTCATCTGCTGTCCGCCTCCCTGCTGACAACCTTCTAGCTCATCGTCTGTCCGCCTCCCTGGTGACAACCTTCTAGCTCATCTGCTGTCCGCCTCCCTGCTGACAACCTTCCAGCTCATGGTCTGTCCGCCTCCCTGGTGATAAACTTATAGCTCATCGTCTGTCCGCCTCCCTGCTGACAACCTTACAGCTCATGGCCTTTCCGCCTCCCTGGTGACAACCTTCTAGCTCATCGTCTGTCCGCCCCCCTGCTGACAATCTTCCAGCTCATTGTCTGTCCGCCTACTTGCCGACAACCTTCCAGCTCATTACATCTTACTTCCCTGCTGACAGCTTTGCAGCTCAGCGTCTGTCCGCCTCCCTGCTGTCAACCCTACTGCTCATCATTTGTCCGCCTACCTGCTGACAATATTCCAGCTCAGCGACCGTCCGCCTTCCTGCTGACAACCTTTCAGCTCAGCGTCTGTCTCCCTCCCTGCTGACAACTTTGCAGCTCAGCGTCTGTCCGCCTCCCTGCTGACAACCTTGCAGCTCAGCGTCTGTCCGCCTCCCTGCTGACAACCTTCCAGCTCATTGTCTGTCCGCCTCCCTGCTGACAACCTTGCAGCTCAGCGTCTGTCCGCCTCCCTGCTGACAACCTTCCAGCTCATTGTCTGTCCGCCTCCCTGCAGACAACCTTGGAGCGCAACGTCTTCCTACTGACAATATTCCAGCTCAGCGTCTGTCCGCCTCCCTAGACAACCTTCTTGCTCATCGTCTGCTCGCCTCCCTACTGACAACCTTACAGCTCATCGTCTGTCCTCCTCCCTGCTGTCAACCCTACAGCTCATCGTCTGTCCACCTTCCTGCAGACAACTTTCCAGCGCATTGTCTGTCCGCCTCCCTAGTGACAACCTCACAGCTCATCGTCTGCTCGCCTCCCTGCTGAAAAACTTCCAGCTCATCGTCTGTCCGCCTCCCTGCTGACAATATTCCAGCTCATCATCTGTCCGCCTCCCTGCTGACAATATTCCAGCTCATCATCTGTCCGCCTCCCTGCTGACAACCTTCCAGCTCATTGTCTGTTCGCCTCCCTGCTGACAACCTTCCAGCTCATCGTCTGTCCGCCTCCCTGCTGACAACCTTCCAACTCATCGTCTGTCTGCCTCCCTGCTGACAACCTTGCAGCTCATTGTCTGTCCGCCTCTTCCCTGCAGACAACCTTCCAACTCATCGTCTGTCCGCCTCCCTGGTGACAACCTTCCAGCTGATCGTCTGTCCGCCTCCCTGGTGACAACCTTCCAGCTCATCGTCTGTCCGCCTCCCTGGTGACAACCTTCCAGCTCATCGTCTGTCCGCCTCCCTGGTGACAACCTTCCAGCTCATCGTCTGTCCGCCTCCCTGCTGACAATATTCCAGCTCATCATCTGTCCGCCTCCCTGCTGACAACCTTCCAACTCATCGTCTGTCTGCCTCCCTGCTGACAACCTTGAAGTTCATTGTCTGTCCGCCTTTCCCTGAAGACAACCTTCCAGCTCATTGTCTGTCCGCCTCCCTGGTGACAACCTTCCAGCTGATCGTGTGTCCGCCCTCTGCTGACAACCTTCTAGCTCATCTGCTGTCCGCCTCCCTGCTGACAACCTTCTAGCTCATCGTCTGTCCGCCTCCCTGGTGACAACCTTCTAGCTCATCTGCTGTCCGCCTCCCTGCTGACAACCTTCCAGCTCATGGTCTGTCCGCCTCCCTGGTGATAAACTTCTAGCTCATCGTCTGTCCGCCTCCCTGCTGACAACCTTACAGCTCATGGCCTTTCCGCCTCCCTGGTGACAACCTTCTAGCTCATCGTCTGTCCGCCCCCCTGCTGACAATCTTCCAGCTCATTGTCTGTCCGCCTACTTGCCGACAACCTTCCAGCTCATTACATCTTACTTCCCTGCTGACAGCTTTGCAGCTCAGCGTCTGTCCGCCTCCCTGCTGTCAACCCTACTGCTCATCATTTGTCCGCCTACCTGCTGACAATATTCCAGCTCAGCGACCGTCCGCCTTCCTGCTGACAACCTTTCAGCTCAGCGTCTGTCTCCCTCCCTGCTGACAACTTTGCAGCTCAGCGTCTGTCCGCCTCCCTGCTGACAACCTTGCAGCTCAGCGTCTGTCCGCCTCCCTGCTGACAACCTTCCAGCTCATTGTCTGTCCGCCTCCCTGCTGACAGCCTTGCA
Source organism: Flabesymbios commensalis (assembly GCA_964017125.1). Lineage (NCBI taxonomy): Eukaryota > Metazoa > Annelida > Polychaeta > Terebellida > Flabelligeridae > Flabesymbios > Flabesymbios commensalis. The sequence goes on from OZ024904.1 coordinate 45,516,632, forward strand.
GCTCAGCGTCTGTCCGCCTCCCTGCTGACAACCTTCCAGCTCATTGTCTGTCCGCCTCCCTGCAGACAACCTTGGAGCGCAACGTCTTCCTACTGACAATATTCCAGCTCAGCGTCTGTCCGCCTCCCTAGACAACCTTCTTGCTCATCGTCTGCTTGCCTCCCTACTGACAACCTTACAGCTCATCGTCTGTCCTCCTCCCTGCTGTCAACCCTACAGCTCATCGTCTGTCCACCTTCCTGCAGACAACTTTCCAGCGCATTGTCTGTCCGCCTCCCTAGTGACAACCTCACAGCTCATCGTCTGCTCGCCTCCCTGCTGAAAAACTTCCAGCTCATCGTCTGTCCGCCTCCCTGCACACAACTTTCCAGCTCATCGTCTGTCCGCCTCCCTGCTGTCAACCCTACAGCTCATTGTCTGCCCACTTCCCTGCTGACAACCTTCCAGCTCATCGTCTGTCCACCTTCCTGCAGACAACCTTCCAGCTCATCGTCTGTCCACCTCCCTGTTGTCAACCGTACAGCTCATCTTCTGTCCGCCTCCCTGCTGACAACCTTCCAGCTCATCGTCTGTCCGCCTCCCTGCTGACAACCTTCCAGCTCATTGTCTGTTCGCCTCCTCCCTGCAGACAACCTTCCAGCTCATTGTCTGTCCGCCTCCCTGCTGACAATATTCCAGCTCATCATCTGTCCGCCTCCCTGCTGACAACCTTCCAGCTCATCGTCTGTCCGCATCCCGCTGACAACCTTCCAACTCATCGTCTGTCTGCCTCCCTGCTGACAACCTTGCAGCTCATTGTCTGTCCGCCTCTTCCCTGCAGACAACCTTCCAGCTCATCGTCTGTCCGCCTCCCTGGTGATCGTCTGACCGCTTCCCTGGTGACAATATTCCCGCTCAGCGTCTGTCCGCCTCCCTGCAGACAACCTTCCAGCTCATCGTCTGTCCACCTCCCTGTTGTCAACCGTACAGCTCATTGTCTGTTCGCCTCCTCCCTGCAGACAACCTTCCAGCTCATTGTCTGTCCGCCTCCCTGCTGACAACCTTCCAGCTCATCTGCTGTCCGCCTCCCTGCTGACAATATTCCAGCTCATCATCTGTCCGCCTCCCTGCTGACAACCTTCCAGCTCATCTTCTGTCCGCCTCCCTGCTGACAACCTTCCAGCTCATCGTCTGTCCGCCTCCCTGCTGACAACCTTCCAGCTCATTGTCTGTTCGCCTCCTCCCTGCAGACAACCTTCCAGCTCATTGTCTGTCCGCCTCCCTGCTGACAACCTTCCAGCTCATCTGCTGTCCGCCTCCCTGCTGACAATATTCCAGCTCATCATCTGTCCGCCTCCCTGCTGACAACCTTCCAGCTCATTGTCTGTCCGCCTCCCTGCTGACAACCTTCCAGCTCATCGTCTGTCCGCCTCCCTGCTGACAACCTTCCAGCTCATTGTCTGTTCGCCTCCCTGCTGACAACCTTCCAGCTCATTGTCTGTCCGCCTCCCTGCTGACAACCTTCCAACTCATCGTCTGTCTGCCTCCCTGCTGACAACCTTGCAGCTCATTGTCTGTCCGCCTCTTCCCTGCAGACAACCTTCCAGCTCATCGTCTGTCCGCCTCCCTGGTGACAACTTTCCAGCTGATCGTCTGTCCGCCTCCCTGGTGACAACCTTCCAGCTCATCGTCTGTCCGCCTCCCTGGTGACAACCTTCCAGCTCATCGTCTGTCCGCCTCCCTGGTGACAACCTTCCAGCTCATCGTCTGTCCGCCTCCCTGCTGACAATATTCCAGCTCATCATCTGTCCGCCTCCCTGTTGACAACCTTCCAACTCATCGTCTGTCTGCCTCCCTGCTGACAACCTTGCAGTTCATTGTCTGTACGCCTTTCCCTGCAGACAACCTTCCAGCTCATTGTCTGTCCGCCTCCCTGGTGACAACCTTCCAGCTGATCGTCTGTCGGCCTCCCTGGTGACAACCTTCCAGCTCATCTGCTGTCCGCCTCCCTGCTGACAACCTTCCAGCTCATCGTCTGTCCGCCCTCTGCTGACAACCTTCTAGCTCATCTGCTGTCCGCCTCCCTGCTGACAACCTTCTAGCTCATCGTCTGTCCGCCTCCCTGGTGACAACCTTCTAGCTCACCTGCTGTCCGCCTCCCTGCTGACAACCTTCCAGCTCATGGTCTGTCCGCCTCCCTGGTGATAAACTTCTAGCTCATCGTCTGTCCGCCTCCCTGCTGACAACCTTACAGCTCATCGCCTCCCTGGTGACAACCTTCTAGCTCATCGTCTGTCCGCCTCCCTGCTGACAACCTTCCAGCTCATTGTCTGTCCGCCTCCTTGCCGACAACCTTCCAGCTCATTACATCTTACTTCCCTGCTGACAGCTTTGAAGCTCAGCGTCTGTCCGCCTCCCTGCTGTCAACCCTACTGCTCATCATTTGTCCGCCTACCTGCTGACAATATTCCAGCTCAGCGACCGTCCGCCTTCCTGCTGACAACCTTTCAGCTCAGCGTCTGTCTCCCTCCCTGCTGACAACTTTGCAGCTCAGCGTCTGTCCGCCACCCTGCTGACAACCTTGCAGCTCAGCGTCTGTCCGCCTCCCTGCTGACAACCTTCCAGCTCATTGTCTGTCCGCCTCCCTGCAGACAACCTTGCAGCTCAGCGTCTGTCCGCCTCCCTGCTGACAACCTTCCAGCTCATTGTCTGTCCGCCTCCCTGCAGACAACCTTGGAGCTCAACGTCTTCCTACCTCCCTGCTGACAACCTTGCAGCTCATCGTCTGTCCGCCTCCCCCTGCTGACAACCTTTCAGCTCATCGTCTGACCATCTCCCTGCTGACAACCTTCCAGCTGATTGTCTTTCTACCTCCCTGCTGAAAGCCTTCCAGCTCATCGTCTGTCCGCCTCCCGATGATCACTTTCTAGCTCATCGTCTGTCCGCCTCCCTGCTGACAATATTCCAGCTCAGCGTCTGTCCGCCTCCCCGCTGACAACCTTACAGCTCATCGTCTGTCCGCCTCCCTGCTGACAACCTTACAGCTCATCGTCTGCTCGCCTCCCTACTGACAACCTTACAGCTCATCGTCTGTCCGCCTCCCTGCTGAAACCTTACAGCTCCTCGTTTGTCCGCCTCCCTGCTGACAACCTTACAGCTCATCGTTTGTGCGCCTCCCTGCTGACAACCTTCCAGCTCATTGTCTGTCCGCCTCCCTGCAGACAACCTTCCAGCTCATTGTCTGTCTACCTCCCTGCTGACAACCTTATAGCTCATCGTCTGTCCGCCTCCCTGCTGACAACCTTACAGCTCATTGTCTGTCCGCCTTCCTGCTGACAACCTTCCAGCTCATTGTCTGTCCGCCTCCCTGCAGACAACCTTCCAGCTTATCGTCTGTCCGCCTCCCTGCTGACAACCTCACAGCTCATCGTCTGTCCCACTCCCTACTGACAACCTTACAGCTCATTGTCTGTCCGCTTTCCTGCTGAAAACCTTCCAGCTCATCGTCTGTCCGCCTCTTCCCTGCAGACAACCTTCCAGCTCATCGTCTGTCCGCCTCCCTGGTGATCGTCTGACCGCTTCCCTGGTGACAATATTCCAGCTCAGCGTCTGTCCGCCTCCCTGCAGACAACCTTCCAGCTCATCGTCTGTCCACCTCCCTGTTGTCAACCGTACAGCTCATTGTCTGTTCGCCTCCTTCCTGCAGACAACCTTCCAGCTCATTGTCTGTCCGCCTCCCTGCTGACAACCTTCCAGCTCATCTGCTGTCCGCCTCCCTGCTGACAATATTCCAGCTCATCATCTGTCCGCCTCCCTGCTGACAACCTTCCAGCTCATCTTCTGTCCGCCTCCCTGCTGACAACCTTCCAGCTCATCGTCTGTCCGCCTCCCTGCTGACAACCCTCCAGCTCATTGTCTGTTCGCCTCCTCCCTGCAGACAACCTTCCAGCTCATTGTCTGTCCGCCTCCCTGCTGACAACCTCCCAGCTCATCTGCTGTCCGCCTCCCTGCTGACAATATTCCAGCTCATCATCTGTCCGCCTCCCTGCTGACAACCTTCCAGCTCATTGTCTGTTCGCCTCCCTGCTGACAACCTTCCAGCTCATCGTCTGTCCGCCTCCCTGCTGACAACCTTCCAACTCATCGTCTGTCTGCCTCCCTGCTGACAACCTTGCAGCTCATTGTCTGTCCGCCTCTTCCTGCAGACAACCTTCCAGCTCATCGTCTGTCCGCCTCCCTGGTGACAACCTTCCAGCTGATCGTCTGTCCGCCTCCCTGGTGACAATCTTCCAGCTCATCGTCTGTCCGCCTCCCTGGTGACAACCTTCCAGTTCATCGTCTGTCCGCCTCCCTGGTGGCAACCTTCCAGCTCATCGTCTGTCCGCCTCCCTGCTGACAATATTCCAGCTCATCATCTGTCCGCCTCCCTGCTGACAACCTTCCAACTCATCGTCTGTCTGCCTCCCTGCTGACAACCTTGCAGTTCATTGTCGGTACGCCTTTCCCTGCAGACAACCTTCCAGCTCATTGTCTGTCCGCCTCCCTGGTGACAACCTTCCAGCTGATCGTCTGTCGGCCTCCCTGGTGACAACCTTCCAGCTCATCTGCTGTCCGCCTCCCTGCTGACAACCTTCCAGCTCATCGTCTGTCCGCCCTCTGCTGACAACCTTCTAGCTCATCTGCTGTCCGCCTCCCTGCTGACAACGTTCTAGCTCATCGTCTGTCCGCCTCCCTGGTGACAACCTTCTAGCTCATCTGCTGTCCGCCTCCCTGCTGACAACCTTCCAGCTCATGGTCTGTCCGCCTCCCTGGTGATAAACTTCTAGCTCATTGTCTGTCCGCCTCCCTGCAGACAACCTTGGAGCTCAACGTCTTTCTACCTCCCTGCTGACAACCTTGCAGCTCATCGTCTGTCCGCCTCCCCCTGCTGACAACCTTTCAGCTCATCGTCTGTCCATCTCCCTGCTGACAACCTTCCAGCTGATTGTCTTTCTACCTCCCTGCTGAAAACCTTCCAGCTCATCGTCTGTCCGCCTCCCGATGATCACTTTCTAGCTCATCGTCTGTCCGCCTCCCTGCTGACAATATTCCAGCTCAGCGTCTGTCCGCCTCCCTGCTGACAACCTTACAGCTCATCGTCTGTCCGCCTCCCTGCTGACAACCTTACAGCTCATCGTCTGCTCGCCTCCCTACTGACAACCTTACAGCTCATCGTCTGTCCGCCTCCCTGCTGAAACCTTACAGCTCATCGTTTGTCCGCCTCCCTGCTGACAACCTTACAGCTCATCGTTTGTGCGCCTCCCTGCTGACAACCTTCCAGCTTATTGTCTGTCCGCCTCCCTGCAGACAACCTTCCAGCTCATTGTCTGTCTACCTCCCTGCTGACAACCTTATATCTCATCGTCTGTCCGCCTCCCTGCTGACAACCTTACAGCTCATTGTCTGTCCGCCTTCCTGCTGACAACCTTCCAGCTCATTGTCTGTCCGCCTCCCTGCAGACAACCTTCCAGCTTATCGTCTGTCCGCCTCCCTGCTGACAACCTCACAGCTCATCGTCTGTCCCACTCCCTACTGACAACCTTACAGCTCATTGTCTGTCCGCTTTCCTGCTGAAAACCTTCCAGCTCATCGTCTGTCCGCCTCTTCCCTGCAGACAACCTTCCAGCTCATCGTCTGTCCGCCTCCCTGGTGATCGTCTGACCGCTTCCCTGGTGACAATATTCCAGCTCAGCGTCTGTCCGCCTCCCTGCAGACAACCTTCCAGCTCATCGTCTGTCCACCTCCCTGTTGTCAACCGTACAGCTCATTGTCTGTTCGCCTCCTCCCTGCAGACAACCTTCCAGCTCATTGTCTGTCCGCCTCCCTGCTGACAATATTCCAGCTCATCATCTGTCCGCCTCCCTGCTGACAACCTTCCAGCTCATCTTCTGTCCGCCTCCCTGCTGACAACCTTCCAGCTCATCGTCTGTCCGCCTCCCTGCTGACAACCTTCCAGCTCATTGTCTGTTCGCCTCCTCCCTGCAGACAACCTTCCAGCTCATTGTCTGTCCGCCTCCCTGCTGACAACCTTCCAGCTCATCTGCTGTCCGCCTCCCTGCTGACAATATTCCAGCTCATCATCTGTCCGCCTCCCTGCTGACAACCTTCCAGCTCATCGTCTGTCCGCCTCCCTGCTGACAACCTTCCAGCTCATTGTCTGTTCGCCTCCTCCCTGCAGACAACCTTCCAGCTCATTGTCTGTCCGCCTCCCTGCTGACAACCTTCCAGCTCATCTGCTGTCCGCCTCCCTGCTGACAATATTCCAGCTCATCATCTGTCCGCCTCCCTGCTGACAACCTTCCAGCTCATCGTCTGTCCGCCTCCCTGCTGACAACCTTCCAACTCATCGACTGTCTGCCTCCCTGCTGACAACCTTGCAGCTCATTGTCTGTCCGCCACTTCCCTGCAGACAACCTTCCAGCTCATCGTCTGTCCGCCTCCCTGGTGACAACCTTCCAGCTGATCGTCTGTCCGCCTCCCTGGTGACAACCTTCCAGCTCATCGTCTGTCCGCCTCCCTGGTGACAACCTTCCAGCTCATCGTCTGTCCGCCTCCCTGGTGACAACCTTCCAGCTCATCGTCTGTCCGCCTCCCTGCTGACAATATTCCAGCTCATCATCTGTCCGCCTCCCTGCTGACAACCTTCCAACTCATCGTCTGTCTGCCTCCCTGCTGACAACCTTGCAGTTCATTGTCTGTACGCCTTTCCCTGCAGACAACCTTCCAGCTCATTGTCTGTCCGCCTCCCTGGTGACAACCTTCCAGCTGATCGTCTGTCGGCCTCCCTGGTGACAACCTTCCAGCTCATCTGCTGTCCGCCTCCCTGCTGACAACCTTCCAGCTCATCGTCTGTCCGCCCTCTGCTGACAACCTTCTAGCTCATCTGCTGTCCGCCTCCCTGCTGACAACTTTCGAGCTCATCGTCTGTCCGCCTCCCTGGTGACAACCTTCTAGCTCATCTGCTGTCCGCCTCCCTGCTGACAACCTTCCAGCTCATGGTCTGTCCGCCTCCCTGGTGATAAACTTCTAGCTCCTCGTCTGTCCGCCTCCCTGCTGACAACCTTACAGCTCATCGCCTTTCCGCCTCCCTGGTGACAACCTTCTAGCTCATCGTCTGTCCGCCTCCCTGCTGACAACCTTCCAGCTCATTGTCTGTCCGCCTCCTTGCCGTCAACCTTCCAGCTCATTACATCTTACTTCCCTGCTGACAGCTTTGCAGCTCAGCGTCTGTCCGCCTCCCTGCTGTCAACCCTACTGCTCATCATTTGTCCGCCTACCTGCTGACAATATTCCAGCTCAGCGACCGTCCGCCTTCCTGCTGACAACCTTTCAGCTCAGCGTCTGTCTCCCTCCCTGCTGACAACTTTGCAGCTCAGCGTCTGTCCGCCTCCCTGCTGACAACCTTGCAGCTCAGCGTCTGTCCGCCTCCCTGCTGACAACCTTCCAGCTCATTGTCTGTCCGCCTCCCTGCAGACAACCTTGCAGCTCAGCGTCTGTCCGCCTCCCTGCTGACAACATTCCAGCTCATTGTCTGTCCGCCTCCCTGCAGACAACCTTGGAGCTCAACGTCTTCCTACCTCCCTGCTGACAACCTTGCAGCTCATCGTCTGTCCGCCTCCCCCTGCTGACAACCTTTCAGCTCATCGTCTGTCCCACTCCCTACTGACAACCTTACAGCTCATTGTCTGTCCGCTTTCCTGCTGAAAACCTTCCAGCTCATCGTCTGTCCGCCTCTTCCCTGCAGACAACCTTCCAGCTCATCGTCTGTCCGCCTCCCTGGTGATCGTCTGACCGCTTCCCTGGTGACAATATTCCAGCTCAGCGTCTGTCCGCCTCCCTGCAGACAACCTTCCAGCTCATCGTCTGTCCACCTCCCTGTTGTCAACCGTACAGCTCATTGTCTGTTCGCCTCCTCCCTGCAGACAACCTTCCAGCTCATTGTCTGTCCGCCTCCCTGCTGACAATATTCCAGCTCATCATCTGTCCGCCTCCCTGCTGACAACCTTCCAGCTCATCTTCTGTCCGCCTCCCTGCTGACAACCTTCCAGCTCATCGTCTGTCCGCCTCCCTGCTGACAACCTTCCAGCTCATTGTCTGTTCGCCTCCTCCCTGCAGACAACCTTCCAGCTCATTGTCTGTCCGCCTCCCTGCTGACAACCTTCCAGCTCATCTGCTGTCCGCCTCCCTGCTGACAATATTCCAGCTCATCATCTGTCCGCCTCCCTGCTGACAACCTTCCAGCTCATCGTCTGTCCGCCTCCCTGCTGAAAACCTTCCAGCTCATTGTCTGTTCGCCTCCTCCCTGCAGACAACCTTCCAGCTCATTGTCTGTCCGCCTCCCTGCTGACAACCTTCCAGCTCATCTGCTGTCCGCCTCCCTGCTGACAATATTCCAGCTCATCATCTGTCCGCCTCCCTGCTGACAACCTTCCAGCTCATCGTCTGTCCGCCTCCCTGCTGACAACCTTCCAACTCATCGACTGTCTGCCTCCCTGCTGACAACCTTGCAGCTCATTGTCTGTCCGCCTCTTCCCTGCAGACAACCTTCCAGCTCATCGTCTGTCCGCCTCCCTGGTGACAACCTTCCAGCTGATCGTCTGTCCGCCTCCCTGGTGACAACCTTCCAGCTCATCGTCTGTCCGCCTCCCTGGTGACAACCTTCCAGCTCATCGTCTGTCCGCCTCCCTGGTGACAACCTTCCAGCTCATCGTCTGTCCGCCTCCCTGCTGACAATATTCCAGCTCATCATCTGTCCGCCTCCCTGCTGACAACCTTCCAACTCATCGTCTGTCTGCCTCCCTGCTGACAACCTTGCAGTTCATTGTCTGTACGCCTTTCCCTGCAGACAACCTTCCAGCTCATTGTCTGTCCGCCTCCCTGGTGACAACCTTCCAGCTGATCGTCTGTCGGCCTCCCTGGTGACAACCTTCCAGCTCATCTGCTGTCCGCCTCCCTGCTGACAACCTTCCAGCTCATCGTCTGTCCGCCCTCTGCTGACAACCTTCTAGCTCATCTGCTGTCCGCCTCCCTGCTGACAACTTTCGAGCTCATCGTCTGTCCGCCTCCCTGGTGACAACCTTCTAGCTCATCTGCTGTCCGCCTCCCTGCTGACAACCTTCCAGCTCATGGTCTGTCCGCCTCCCTGGTGATAAACTTCTAGCTCCTCGTCTGTCCGCCTCCCTGCTGACAACCTTACAGCTCATCGCCTTTCCGCCTCCCTGGTGACAACCTTCTAGCTCATCGTCTGTCCGCCTCCCTGCTGACAGCTTTGCAGCTCAGCGTCTGTCCGCCTCCCTGCTGTCAACCCTACTGCTCATCATTTGTCCGCCTACCTGCTGACAATATTCCAGCTCAGCGACCGTCCGCCTTCCTGCTGACAACCTTTCAGCTCAGCGTCTGTCTCCCTCCCTGCTGACAACTTTGCAGCTCAGCGTCTGTCCGCCTCCCTGCTGACAACCTTGCAGCTCAGCGTCTGTCCGCCTCCCTGCTGACAACCTTCCAGCTCATTGTCTGTCCGCCTCCCTGCAGACAACCTTGCAGCTCAGCGTCTGTCCGCCTCCCTGCTGACAACATTCCAGCTCATTGTCTGTCCGCCTCCCTGCAGACAACCTTGGAGCTCAACGTCTTCCTACCTCCCTGCTGACAACCTTGCAGCTCATCGTCTGTCCGCCTCCCCCTGCTGACAACCTTTCAGCTCATCGTCTGTCCATCTCCCTGCTGACAACCTTCCAGCTGATTGTCTTTCTACCTCCCTGCTGAAAACCTTCCAGCTCATCGTCTGTCCGCCTCCCGATGATCACTTTCTAGCTCATCGTCTGTCCGCCTCCCTGCTGACAATATTCCAGCTCAGCGTCTGTCCGCCTCCCTGCTGACAACCTTACAGCTCATCGTCTGTCCGCCTCCCTGCTGACAACCTTACAGCTCATCGTCTGCTCGCCTCCCTACTGACAACCTTACAGCTCATCGTCTGTCCGCCTCCCTGCTGAAACCTTACAGCTCATCGTTTGTCCGCCTCCCTGCTGACAACCTTACAGCTCATCGTTTGTGCGCCTCCCTGCTGACAACCTTCCAGCTCATTGTCTGTCCGCCTCCCTGCAGACAACCTTCCAGCTCATTGTCTGTCTACCTCCCTGCTGACAACCTTATAGCTCATCGTCTGTCCGCCTCCCTGCTGACAACCTTACAGCTCATTGTCTGTCCGCCTTCCTGCTGACAACCTTCCAGCTCATTGTCTGTCCGCCTCCCTGCAGACAACCTTCCAGCTTATCGTCTGTCCGCCTCCCTGCTGACAACCTCACAGCTCATCGTCTGTCCCACTCCCTACTGACAACCTTACAGCTCATTGTCTGTCCGCTTTCCTGCTGAAAACCTTCCAGCTCATCGTCTGTCCGCCTCCTCCCTGCAGAAAACCTTCCAGCTCATCGTCTGTCCGCCTCCCTGCTGACAACCTTCCAGCTCATGGTCTGTCCGCCTCCCTGGTGATAAACTTCTAGCTCCTCGTCTGTCCGCCTCCCTGCTGACAACCTTACAGCTCATCGCCTTTCCGCCTCCCTGGTGACAACCTTCTAGCTCATCGTCTGTCCGCCTCCCTGCTGACAACCTTCCAGCTCATTGTCTGTCCGCCTCCTTGCCGTCAACCTTCCAGCTCATTACATCTTACTTCCCTGCTGACAGCTTTGCAGCTCAGCGTCTGTCCGCCTCCCTGCTGTCAACCCTACTGCTCATCATTTGTCCGCCTACCTGCTGACAATATTCCAGCTCAGCGACCGTCCGCCTTCCTGCTGACAACCTTTCAGCTCAGCGTCTGTCTCCCTCCCTGCTGACAACTTTGCAGCTCAGCGTCTGTCCGCCTCCCTGCTGACAACCTTGCAGCTCAGCGTCTGTCCGCCTCCCTGCTGACAACCTTCCAGCTCATTGTCTGTCCGCCTCCCTGCAGACAACCTTGCAGCTCAGCGTCTGTCCGCCTCCCTGCTGACAACATTCCAGCTCATTGTCTGTCCGCCTCCCTGCAGACAACCTTGGAGCTCAACGTCTTCCTACCTCCCTGCTGACAACCTTGCAGCTCATCGTCTGTCCGCCTCCCCCTGCTGACAACCTTTCAGCTCATCGTCTGCCCATCTCCCTGCTGACAACCTTCCAGCTGATTGTCTTTCTACCTCCCTGCTGAAAACCTTCCAGCTCATCGTCTGTCCGCCTCCCGATGATCACTTTCTAGCTCATCGTCTGTCCGCCTCCCTGCTGACAATATTCCAGCTCAGCGTCTGTCCGCCTCCCTGCTGACAACCTTACAGCTCATCGTCTGTCCGCCTCCCTGCTGACAACCTTACAGCTCATCGTCTGCTCGCCTCCCTACTGACAACCTTACAGCTCATCGTCTGTCCGCCTCCCTGCTGAAACCTTACAGCTCATCGTTTGTCCGCCTCCCTGCTGACAGCCTTACAGCTCATCGTTTGTGCGCCTCCCTGCTGACAACCTTCCAGCTCATTGTCTGTCCGCCTCCCTGCAGACAACCTTCCAGCTCATTGTCTGTCTACCTCCCTGCTGACAACCTTATAGCTCATCGTCTGTCCGCCTCCCTGCTGACAACCTTACAGCTCATTGTCTGTCCGCCTTCCTGCTGACAACCTTCCAGCTCATTGTCTGTCCGCCTCCCTGCAGACAACCTTCCAGCTTATCGTCTGTCCGCCTCCCTGCTGACAACCTCACAGCTCATCGTCTGTCCCACTCCCTACTGACAACCTTACAGCTCATTGTCTGTCCGCTTTCCTGCTGAAAACCTTCCAGCTCATCGTCTGTCCGCCTCCTCCCTGCAGAAAAGCTTCCAGCTCATCGTCTGTCCGCCTCCCTGCTGACAACCTTGCAGCTCAGTGTCTGTCCGCCTCCTCCTTGCAGACAACCTTCCAGCTCATCGTCTGTCCGCCTCCCGCTGACAAACTTCCAGCTCATCGTCTGTCCGCCTCCCTGGTGACAACCTTCTAGCTCATCTGCTATCCGCGTCCCTGCTGACAACCTTGCAGCTTATCGTCTGTACGCCTCCTCCCTGCACACAACCTTCCAGCTCATCGTCTGTCCACCTCCCTGCTGACAACCTTCCAGCTCATCATCTCATCTCATCTTCTATCCGCCTCCCTAGACAAGCTTCAAGCTCATCCTCTGTCTGCCTCACTACTGACAACCTTACAGCTCAGCGTCTGTCCGCCTCCCTGTTGACAATATTCCAGCTCAGCGTCTGTCCGCCTCCCTACTGACAACCTTGCAGCTCAACGTCTTCCTACCTCCCTGCTGACAACCTTGCAGCTCATCGTCTGTCCGCCTCCCCCTGCAGACAACCTTTCAGCTCATCGTCTGTCCACCTCCCTGTTGAAAACCTTCCAGCTCATCGTCTGACCGCCTCCCGCTGACTACTTTCTAGCTCATCGTCTGTCCGCCTCCCTGCTGACAATATTCCAGCTCAGCGTCTGTCCGCCTCACTGCTAACAATATTCCAGCTCATCGTCTATCCGCCTCCCTGCTGACAATATTCCAGCTCATCGTCTGCTCGCCTCCCTGCTGACAACCTTACTGATCATCGTCTGCTCGCCTCCCTACTGACAACCTTACAGCTCATCGTCTGTCCGCTTCCCTGCTGACAACCTTACAGCTCATCGTCTGTCCGCCTCCCTGCTGACAACCTTGCAGTTCATCGTCTGTCCGCCTCCCTGCTGACAACCTTACAGCTCATTGTCTGTCCGCCTTCCTGCTGACAACCTTCCAGCTCATCGTCTGTCCGCCTCCCTGCAGACAACCTTCCAGCTCATCGTCTGTCCGCCTCCCTGCTGACAACCTCACAGCTCATCGTGTGTCCGCCTCCCTGCTGACAATATTCCGGCGCATCGTCTGTCCGCCTCCCTGCTGGCAACCTTACAGCTCATCGTCTGTCCGCCTCCCTGCTGACATCCTTACAGCTCATTGTCTGCCCGCCTCCCTGCTGACAACCTTACAGCTCATTGTCTGTCCGCCTCCTCCCTGCAGACAACCTTCCAGCGCATTGCCTGTCCGCGTCCCTGCTGACAACCTTGCAGCTCATCGTCTGTCCGCCTCCTCCCTGCACACAACCTTCCAGCTCATCGTCTGTCCACCTCCCTGCTGACAAACTTCCAGCTCATCGTCTGTCCGCCTCCCGCTGACAACTTCTAGCTCATCGTCTGTCCGCCTCCCTGCTGACAATATTCCAGCTCATCTTCTGTCCGCCTCCCTAGACAACCTTCCAGCTCATCGTCTGTCCGCCTCACTGCTGACAACCAAACAGCTCAGCGTCTGTCCGCCTCCCTGTTGACAATATTCCAGCTCAGCGTCTGTCCGCCTCCCTGCTGACAACCTTGCAGCTCATCGTCTGTCCGCCTCCTCCCTGCACACAACCTTCCAGCTCATCGTCTGTCCACCCCCCCCCCCCTGCTGACAACCTTACACCCCCCTTCTGTCCGCTTCCCTGCTGACAACCTTACAGCTCATCGTCTGTCCGCCTCCCTGCTGACAACCTTACAGCTCATCGTCTGTCCGCCTCCCTACTGACAACCTTACAGCTCATCGTCTGTCCGCTTCCCTGCTGACAACCTTACAGCTTATCGTCTGTCCACCTCCCTGCTGACAACCTTACAGCTCATCGTCTGTCCGCCCCCCTGCTTACAATATTCCAGCTCATCGTCTGTCCGCCTCCCTACTGACAACCTTACAGCTCATCGTCTGTCATCTCCCTGCTGACAACCTTCCAGCTTATCGCCTGTCTAGCTCCCTTATGACAACCTTCCAGCTCATCGTCTGTCCGCCTCCCTGCTGACATCCTTCCAACTCATCGTCTGTCCGCCTCCCTGCTGACAACCTTGCAGCTCATTGTCTGTCCGCCTCCTCCCTGCAGACAATTTTAATCCAGCGTCACGAAAACAGTGTGTAAAAATGTATACAGACGCACGTGTTGGCTGTACATTAACCAGGGATGAGAGATCATTATATCGTAGTGGCTATTGACAGGACAATTCTGTCAATAAGCAATAAATATTTCTTATTGACAGGATATAATTTGACCAATCACGTATCTTCCTACAGCGTAAGCTAATTTTAGGCTAGCATTGCGTGAGCACACCTCAGAGCAAAAATGGCGACAATCCATTTTGCAGTCGCTGACTGCATGCACGTTTGTAGTAAAGGAATCTTTTAGAAAATAGGCTGAATTTCAAAAGAAGTACACGACATTTTTATAGCAAGAACATACTGCTTACGGTACAGTACGTAGCAAGCGTGTGGAGACGGTTAATATAAAAATACAAGATGTTAGAAAATGCTACCCGTCTGACCACGTGTATGCGTGTGCCAGGTTCGGCTGCGTCCATCATTACATGGGAAACCCAGACCACGCAACTCAGGGATACCACCAGATCAATCGTGAGTATATCAGTCTAACTCGCTATGTCAACAGTATCAGCAAAATCACACCTATAATACTCATTTAGGCCTACATATGGGATGGGTGGGGCGAGGGTGTTCATCCTGTCAGCAGTGGCCTGTATAATATCTATTGACAGGTCATTCTGTCAGCAGTGGGTGATATAATACATATTGACAGGTCATTCTGCCAGCAGTGGTTAATCTGATACATATTGACAGAGCATTTTGTCAGCAGTGTGTGGTTTAATACTTATTGACAGGTCATTCTGTCAGCAGTGGGTGGCTTTATACCTTTTGAAATGTAATTCTGTCAGCAGTGGGTAGTTAAATAGCTATTGACAGGTCATTCTCTCAGCAGAGAGTATTCTAATACTTATTGACAAGTCATTCTGTCAGCAGTGGATGGTCTAATACTTATTGACAGGTCATTCTGTCAGAAGTGGATAGTTCAATACTTATTAACAGATCATTCTGTCAGCAATGAGTAGTTTAAAACTTATTGACAGGTCAATCTGTCAGCAGTGGGTGATATAATACTTATTGACAGGTCATTCTGTCAGCAGTGGGTTGTCTTATATTTATTGACAGGTCATCTTGTCAGCAGTGAGTAGTTCAATACTTATTGACAGGTCATTCTGTCAGCAGTGGGTGGTCTAATACTTATTGACAGGCCATGTTGTCAGCAGTAGGTGGTCTAATACTTATTGACAGGTCTTCTTGTCAGCAGTGGATACTTCAATACCTATTAACAGGTCATTCTGTCAGCAGTGGGTAGTTCAGTGACCTATTGACAGATCATTCTGTCAGCAGTGGGTATTCTAACACTTATTGACAGGTCATCTTGTCAGCAATGGGTAGTTCAATACTTATTGACAGGTCATTTTGTCAGCAGTGGGTGGTCTAATACTTATTGACAGGCCATTCTGTCAGGAGTAGATGGTCTAATACTTATTGACAGGTCATTTTGTCAGCGGTGAGTAGCTTAATACCTATTGACAGGTCACTTTGTCACTAGTGGTTGATATAATACTTATTTACAGGTCGTACTGTCAGCAGTGGGTGGTCTAATATTTATTGACATGCCATTTTGTCAGCAGTAGGTGGTCTAATACTTATTGACAGGTCCTCTTGTCAGCAGTGGGTGATCTAATACTTATTGACAGGCCATTTTGTCAGCAGTAGGTGGTCTAATACCTATTGACAGGTCAGGTCAGCAGTGAATACTTCAATACTTATTGTCAGGTCTGTCAGCAGTGGTTAGTTTAATACTTATTGACAGGCCATTCTGTCAGTGGGTGGTCTAATACTTATTCACAGGTCATCATGTCAACAGTGTGTGGTTTAGTTCCTTTTAACAGGTCTTTCTGTCAGCAGTGTATACTTCAACACTAATTGACAGGTAATCCTGTCAGCAGTGGATAGCTCAATACTTGACTGAATATTGAGATGTCATTCTGCCAACAGTGGGTGGTCTAATTATTATTGCCAGGACTTGATGATCCTGTCAGCAGGGGATAGTTCAATGCTTATTAACAGGTCACTCTGTCAGCAGTGGGTGGGCTACTACTTATCGACAGATCATCCTGTCAGCAATCGGTAATTTATTACTTATTGACAGCAGCGCATGGTCCAACACTTATTGACAGGTCATCCTGTCAACAGTGGGTGGTCTAATACTTATTGACAGATCATTCTGTCTGCAGTCAAGAATTTATTACGTAAGTCAACATAAATTTGAAATCACCAGACAAGTAAAAAATAACGTTAGGCTATCTTATACGTGCTATAGACCTGATGAAAACGCAGCTGACATTTTTTTAGGATGTATCATTTCAGAATGCTGAAGTCATAGCCCATGGGTTGCCACAACTTTCCATCAAGCAGAATAACGTGAACGATTTCCATAGCCACATATATGAATCCTTCTTAAAGCACAGTGACCAACATGATCCACCATGTGCAGCAATATCTTGCCTTTATGAAACAGAAGATGAGATTATACAATGTAATTGGTTTAAATGTGATAATTGCAACCAATGGGTTCATCTGGAATGTGAAAAAATTCTGAATACACCCTCGTAGGTCCTACATATGTGGGGTATGTGTACTGTATACTGCTGTTTAAATGTAAAGATCACACATATCAAGCAGACTGTATCATCAAACGTTTCCAAATTAACGACAACAGTTGAATGTAGGAACTATTCATAGTTGTAGTAAAGTAACTCGATAAGTTTATGAATTATTATTATTATTTTTAGCAGATACATTAGACCTGTTATGAGGTCATTCAAGTGCAGAGTTATACGATTCTTTAGCAGACGGATATATATAATTTGATAAACATTTTGTTACAGCGGTAACTTTTTGATAGTTTATTCGCATTTAAAATGTATATAAAGATATGTTTTATGCATTTCTACTAATACAGCTCATGTGTTTAAATGTACCACATACATATATCCAAAGTGAAGTTTTTGCGCCTTATGACTACTTCACGTTTAGGGGTATCCTACGATTTTAAATGCTAACATATACTAGCAGTGGTAAAATTACTTTGTTTCGGTGTTATAAAAACGCTAATTAAAAGTCATCTAGTGAGCAGGTGGGAAGACTACATTGTCATATGAAATCCTGCAACTGTGATTTTTTCTGTTAATAACACTTTTTTGTTTAATTTGTTGGATTGTCAAAATGTTGGCCACGATTAATGTTGGCCACAGTGGTGGAATATTAGTGTTATGCATAGGCCTATGGTTCCACAAATTTTTATTCGCAACAGGGCATAACGCCTTAGGCACTATAGGCCTACAGCACCATTTAATTAGGACGCAAAAAAAGGAATTAATGTATCGTAGGTGACTGGATGAGAAGTAGTAAACTCAAGTTAAACTCAGATAAAACGTAGGTTTTACTGTTTGGAACAACATTACACCAGAAAGAATTTATGAAACATTTCCCCGCAAAATTATTAGATAAAAAAATTACACCAACAGACTCCGCTCGAAATCTTGGGAGTCGTGTTTGACGGCGGTTTGAATTTCAGAAAACACATATCATTGGTTTGTCGTTCTTGCTACTATCACGTTCGTGACTTACGTCGCCTGCGTCGGTGTTTGACATCGGAAGTCTCTAAAACCATTGCAACAGCGCTTGTTCCTAGTAAGCTGGACTATTGCAATGGTCTCCTCTATAATGTTACAAACCGAGAATTAAACAGGCTCCAGGGAGTTCAAAATTATCTGTCCCGGGTTGTGACATGTTCTCCTCTAAAGTCGTTGCATTGGCTTCCTGTCTGTTTTAGAATAAAATTTAAGATTTGTTTAGTCACCTATAAAGCCTTATGCAACAATCAGCCAATCTATCTTAAAGAAATGCTTGAACCTCCGAAACGTACTCGCGATCTTCGCTCATCTGACCAAAATGTGTTATTTGTTCCTCGGATTAAGACCAAGAAGGGTGAAGGGTCTTTTTCTGTGGCGGCACCAAAATTGTGGGATCATCTCCCCGGTGAAATTAGAACTTCAAAAACAGTTCACTCTTTCAGAAAAAAATTAAAAACTTTTTATTTTAACCAAGCTTTTCCGACCTAGTTCTTTTGTGTCCTGGCATGCTCAGTTGGTGACCCGGAAAGAAATAACGACTACGGTACTGGCCACCTCTTCTGATTTTCGCGCCTATGAGCTCGGGACACCGAGGATTTAGGCGCTATAGAAGTTTATATATTCATTCATTCATTCATTCATTCATTCATTCATATCGTCCTCGTTACAATTTGGTTTAGAGCGGCGCATTTGAAGGCGATACAAACTAGTAAATAGTTAACCTTTTTTAAGTTTAGATAAGGACATTCGAGATTTGTAAATTATCCAGCAAAGCTATAATTTCTGTGTAATTTACGCACGATCGGGTGCTTATTTTGTATGATGATTTCTTATAAATGCAAATTATAGATTCAATAAGGTTGTGATCATCAAACAAATCGACAAGGGCCGGTGTAACACCCCGGATTATAACCCCTTTGAAAATATACCCGGGTAGATTCTGGGATCTCCCAGAATCTACCCCGGGGTTAAATCTAGGTTATACCCCGGGGTATATCATGGCTGCTCCCATGATCTACCCCTCCATCCCAGGATCTACCCCCTTTTTGTGATTTGGTGAGGTGTCTTCGGATCCCAGAATATACCCCTCCCTCCCAGAATATACCCCTCCTTTTCAACAAATGTATATGTGCGACCATCCAAGAATCTACTCCTCCCTCCCAGAACATACAGCCCCTTTTCAACAACTATATGCAGCCCTCCAAGAATCTACCCCTCCCTCCCAGAATAACCCCCCCCCCCTTTTTAACCAATATAATATATACGTGCGACCCTCCCAGAATCCACCCATCCCTTCCAGAATCAACCCTCCTTTTCAAACAATTTGTATGAGCCACACTCCCCCCCCCCCAAGAATATACCCCTCTTTTCAACAACTATATGCGACCCTTCCAGAATCTACCCCCCCCCTCCCATTCCTGATTTCTAATTATTGACAACCATGTCAAAAATAGGAAATGCGGGAATTTCGTCTCTATATCTATAGCCTAACTGGTGAATGCGCAGCACAACAATTATAAAAAAAATTGCAGTTCTATGCTATACATGTTTACATCATATGGTCATATTAGGAACTCGAAATAAAATCACCGATTTTTTTATGCTTTTAGCCTGGGCCAGTCCCTTTAAAGAAGTACTCAGCCACAAAAAGTATCATTATGTGTCATATACCAAAATAAAGCTTCCCATCTCTACCCTGGAGTCGGAAAAATGCTGATGCCAGTGCCACAACGTAGAGGCATTTTTGTAATATAGCCATGAAGTGGACTTCTGTCTAACCGAATAGCGATCCAAATTTGACATCTTAATATGACTAATTAGTGCAGATTCTTCAACGGAATGCATAAATTATAATAAATCTTGTCATCAACAAAAATAATTACTACTAGAGCATGACCATGAGATCTCGGGACAGCACTATACTATGTCATGGACTAAATATGTTAAAATATGTCATTTGTGGGTCATTTTTAACAATCGGCCCAGATATTTTGTGCTGTCATAAATAAAACAGCCGTGAGAATCACAAAAATACCCCAAACCAGGTCATAGCCGATTCCAGTAGGGGAAATGTGTACACTCAGAAACTTAAAGACGCCCAGGTGGCATCAGCAAACATTTTTAGTTATTCAAGATGGCGTCCAAGATGGCCGCTGGAGCATAGTGAGATCTAAGAAATTGTGTAAATTGGTCAATTTTAGCTCAATTTTCTGATCTTATACACGATTTAAACTACATGTATGTAGTTTGGTAGTCAGTGAGTCCATCTAGACCACTCCCAGACAATTTTGAGAAATGTTGAACGTTTGTAGCCCAATAAGCTGTTTTAGAGAACACCAGGGCCACCCACTGTAATATCATTGGAGACAAGAATATTATTTATCATAATTAAATCTTTATTAATGGTGATGGATTGGTACAGTAACAATGTAAATATCGCTTTTATTTTTCATTTCGTGCGTTTTTATTTAATGAAAATAGCGTCCAAAATGAACTACTTTTAACTTGACAATTTTGAACAACATTGATGCATGTGTAACAGTGTTGAAAGTGCCCAGCCCGGGGATCGAACCACCGACCCTGGCATCGTGATGCCTGAGCACTACGAATCTAGCCAAAGAGTCTACTCGTTGGCCATAGTAGTTGTCACTCCAGTCCGCCATACGTCACACCCGGCTACAGATGTGAAATTGTGGAATTAGTTCACAAGAGTTAGCAACAGCCAACACAACAACAGTCTGACTGAGCCCCAAATAAGAGAGCAAAATAAAAAACCCATTAGACACAGTACTTAAAGTAGACCAAAGTACATTACCATATAAAGTTCATCTACAGCCCCTGGGCATCATTTGTACCAAATTTGGTAAGAATTCGCTAAGATGTTGAGGGGATATAGTGAGAAAATAATTGTTGCCTGTGTCACAATTTTTTTAAAATGTTGCGTCCTTGACATCACTTTTATTGTTGCAGACATCCTAAGCTTTATTCAGGTATATGGTGCATAATGATACTTTTTGTGGCTGGGTATCCCAAAAAAACAGCAGGCTGTGCCGCCTGTATTGACCAGGTCAATAGGAGCATTGTATATAAATTTTAGTTAAATCCAGCAAAGTGTTTGAGAGAAATAGTGTTTGGCGCAAAGTGTCACCTGAAAATTTGAAACGGTCATGAAATCTGAAATATTACTGGTAAGGTGGCGCCACCTGGAGCACACCATAGGCTATATAGGCCTTCACCCCTACCTGGTGAACGGTGTGTACAATTTTGAATGAAATCTACTCATTACTAGAGGAGAAATAGCGTTTTCCGTTAAAATACATCTGGCAACCCTGTATCCATAAATGTGACAGGTGTCGCCACCTGGAGCACACCCTGTTTTGACTAGGCCCATAGGAGCATTGTATCTGGAATTTTAGTTAAATTCCGCAAATGGTTTGAGAGAAATAGTGTTTGGCGCAAAAGTGTCACTCCCTTGGAAACTGTAAGCGACCATGAAATTTGACAGGTGGCGCCACATGGAGCAAACCCTATATGCACCCATACATGGTGAACATTGTGTACACGCTTGAATGAAATCTACTCAAGACTCTAGGAGAAATAACAGTTTTCCTGAATTGTGGATGGACAGACGACCGGACGAGCAGACGACGGACAAAGCGCCATGACAAAAGCTTTAGCCGGATGAGATAAAAATGACTAAACTTTGAAAAAAATAGATTCATTAAAATTTGATAAATATACCATCATTATTCTCAAGAGTGTATACTTTTTCAAATGAGCTAGTTTCGGTTAATTTAGGATGCAGAAGAGATTGTATTTCCTTACATGCCTCTCTGTCTATATCTACATTGGTGACCCATCTGTACATAATGAGTCTCGTGTTGGAAAAATAAAATATGGAGTTTATAGTACCATTGGATAGGACTGAGCTGGAGCTTTAATATGACACCAAAAACATGAAATTATCTTGATTCGGAGCTGAGTTGTGATCATTTTAGTGATAATAGTTCAATATTTCTAAACTTAAAAATGGAGAAAATTGGCTTTAAAGTCATGGCAGCAATTTTGATTGTAAGCTCTCTATATCAAAAAAATAGTTCCTTATAGCCAAACAGGTTCTTCGGACAAACATGGAAAATTTGTAAGTATTTTTTATTATCTATATAGCTCAGGATGTCTACTTCCAGAATATGCCGGGTGGACTTTGGTTACCCTTAAATGTTTTTAAAAATGGGTAAAATCCAAGATGGCCGCCGGCGACCTTCTTAAAAAAATAACCAAAAATCTGATAATCAAATGTGATATGTCATTTCTGCCTTAAAAATGATAATCACAGGCTTTAAAGTTTTGAAAATTTGACAAAAAACAAAATTCGCAATTTTTAGCACATATCGTGCATATTGACCATTTTCTCTACTTGTATGAGGCCGACATGCGACTTATTTCGTACAGATGGGTCACTTTATTTTCTCTTAGTCTATCGAGATGGCCATCTCAACCAATCAATGCCTAGGATCTGGTCCAACCGCTTTCACAATACCGGCACAGATAACTTCATGCTATTACTGATATAGAAGGGTAGATCACTAGGGATCAGTCAGCAAACCAACCAGACAGTCCGTTCGCCCACCAGCCGACCAGGCACACCCACCCACCACTCTGTAAGCCCCCGCATTAGACTTACAGCAGCTGCTGTAGCAGTGTCATCAAGTCAGTCACGTTGTGATGTACGTGATTCCCATGAACACAAGCCAGTAGCCAACACTGGCTCAATGACCGACCAGCGCACAGTTTTCTACACTGGAGCTGGAGCAGCTAAAATGTCTAATTAGAATTTATAATGAAGCATTATAACGATGTTTCATAGTATAACTGTTAACCAAATGTTACATGTATAATTAACAAAAAACGGAACAACTGTCATGAATTGTGAGTTTATTGATAACATTATTATTATAGTAGTGGCTACACTAGGCCTACGAGTCTGTGGAATGAACTCATTCTTGACATAAAATCTGAAATAAGGGACATATTATTTATGCAAGTTATATCTTGCTTCTTGGTGGTACCAGCTTTCACAGATACAGTAATCCGATCCTCAACCAAATAGTACATTATGTAATGGTGTTTTGTACGTGGGCCTACCTCTGAGCTCGGACCTCCTATTTAAGCTTTTTAGTACCAACCTTCCTGGACTGTGTCAGCAAGTGGGAGCCACATACGTTACCCATATTCTCAAAGTGCCCAACAGTAGAGAACGGAAATGATGCACAGGCGAGCAGCTAATTGGATCATTCTTATATTCAGAAGATTCAATGGTCCGAAGGCTCGATTGTCCGACGGTACGGTTCGATGGTCAGAATGTTCGTTGGTGTGTTTCATAACGTATGGTCCGCATAGATACTAGGGGTTAGCCATTGAAGTTAACCCTTATAGCGCTGAAATATTTTATGCAAACCATGGAGACCAAAGGGTTTTTTCTCAATTTGAAATCATCATAAAATATATTTCTTAGTTAGCTCTTTCCGATTCATTTGAATACCTATGTTATGGGTCTACTGTCATTATCACTAATTATAAATATTTATTCTTACAGTGCGGGGTTCGACGGCAGAATCTGGCGTCTACAGACGTCAGACGCTGACGTCAAAGTTGATTCCCGCGCTGTAAGGGTTCAAACCGTGTTACCGGAAACCAATATTTCATTATGGTCCCTGGCATTCCAAATAGAATACCATTAACACATAGACATACATTCATTTATTTTACAATTCAAACATTTTGGATACATGCGTAAAAAGTTGAATAATATTCTTGTCATCTAAAGCGCTATATTAGCTTATTTAAATTGTCACTCATTTGAAGTTGTGTCTCGCTACCACGACCCACAACTTCAAGTGGGTGAAACTTGCTCATATTTGTTTAATTTGAGTCTAAGCATTTGCAAATCTTGATGTTTAAACACTCATTTCATTCCGGCTAATAAAACGAATTACAAAATATTATCGTGGTATTTAGCGCTTAAAAGGTTAAAGTTGGGAATAGATGACGGATATGAAAGTCTGCGATGCTGGCTCAGCATTAAAACAACATCGGTGAAGATCTCATCTATGGTGACATCCGTGTAAAAATATAAATAGTGACCTTAACCCATAACGTGTCATGTGATTGATATTTTATGAAACAAGACACCAATTAGGAGCCTATGAATCTGTTTGAGAATTAGAGCTCTATCAGTTCCATGATTATGAGGATTATATATGCCCTTATTACCCAGCAAACACAAAATATTTGTATAACATTTATACAGCGTCGACCACCCATCACTGTATAAATGTTATACAAATGTTTTTGTGTTTGCTGTGAATGGCCTATATTGAATACAATTCAATCAAGAGAAAAAGGACTAATCCATACAAATGACTACATTATGGGGCTTAATTTGACATAATCTACGTCTGTGTAATGTAATGGAATAAAAACGGTAAATTTGGTTTTAATTATAATAAATGACCTTCAATTAAGATTCAAAAGTGTAAGACCGTTCAAAGATTGATTTATATTACCTACGAAACAAATGTGTTTTGCATACAACAGAAAATAATATTAAACGGATGGATTAAATCTAGGCTGCTTTTCAGAAGGCCCATTTGTCGGGAGGTATTTTTAAGTTAGTTTGAAGATCAGTTGACGTCATACTTAATAATGTGATAAACACATGAGGAATTAAATGCACCTTGTATAATCCCCATCTTAGATGTGGATAAATATATGATAAAATTATTAGTTGTTTTTCATTTGTTAACTTTAACGTACCCATTTTGGGAGTAATCTCTCACGCTTTCTATGTGTCCTGTCAAGTTATTACTATAATTTTCTCTATTATTTTATTCTATAACGCTGTAGGGCCTACAAACTAAGTGAAATGATTAAAATATAATTTAGTAGTTTATTTAATGTTAGCAATATCCTTGACGTTGACGCACATTTGATATTGTAGAGATAGCTTGAAATTGACAATGATGTGTAAAAATAGAAAAACTAACTCCAATGACTAACTCGATAATTTACAACTCGATGTAATAATTGATTGTCTTTCATGTAGGCCAATACCGACATTCGTGCACACATAAATAGTGACCTTAACCCTTTAAGCGCGCATGTCTTGTGATTGATGTTTTTGAAACATGGTACTATAATATAGCTATTATAATCATATTAATATGTACCGCATTGTTGCGAACAAAGGCTGATAAAATGAATAACACTATTAGTGGGGGCCCTCATGTAATATTATGTAATCTTTTATTTCAAAATGGCCGCCATTTAGTTATATCCCGTAAAGAAGAAGAACTGGTGAGTTGATTTCAGCGACCATACCAATATTTTTGTGGTCAACGAATAAAGTATTGTCATGTTTTACAATTTTTTTTGTGCGACTGACTGAATGGATGGGGACTTTTGTGAGCGTCGGAGCTCTTTTTATGTATGGCAGGCCTACATATAAATGGTTAATTTGTAATGGTAAATGAGTTATCTGGTGGTAATGATTAAATACATGCAGTTGATATTTGTTTGACACGTTACATATAGGCCTACAGCAAATAAAAAAGTATTTATGGAAATTAAAAGAGGGAAAGTGACTAAAATTAACATAGCAAATTGTGGTATTGTGCGTGTTTCAGTTCATAAGTATTCCAAATGAAAAGTAACTTGATATCCATTACAGAAGATGTGATCAAGTTGTTATCACAGGTATACGTATGATATGCATGCTAAAAACATAGAGGACACTTCTGATAACCCACCAAGCTCACAACAAGACTTTCAGTGAAAACAACAGTATATAATATGGTGCCTCCTCTTATTCAACGTTTGGGCCGGGATAGACAAAAATAACCTATCAACAGCGCCGGATTGAGATGTATGAGGGCCCCAGGCCAAAATAGTTGACGGGCCCCAATAGGCAGGGGGTCAGAAGCTGACGATTTTTAGATTGCTGATGAAAAGGGTAAATTTGCCTTAGAAGGCCGAAGTGTGACTTCCCCCATTTTACATTGAAAAGTACCATGCAGAATTTTCTGAAAATGAGTCACTGTCACCATATTGATATGCACTTTAGTTTTTAAAATCATAGATTTAGCTTACGCTTAATATGAGTTTTTTTACTTACTTTTAAACACTTGAAATAAAACTCAGGAAACAATGCCAACTAGCTCATGGTGTCACTGTAACTGGTGAGGGCACAGATGTAGTTAAAAAATCACTAATTGTTTGGATCTTCAGATCATAAAATTAACAATGATCACATTATCGATGCCATGCTGTTCAATTTTGTTCGATACTGCAAGAAGACTATTATTAGACATAGTTTTGGTTTTGTTACGGAAAGTTCGTTATATATTTGTAAAAAACCTAAGAAGCCATAATTATTGTCATCTTCGAGTCTACAACCTGTTTGGTAACGAGGTCATGTGGAAATTGATATATTGCTGCACAAGGATTAAATAAGTTTGGAAGTTTAGCCACATTTAGCAACTGTTTAGCTTTAACCAAAGGTACGTGTCCAGCCCTTTATAAAAGGCCACCCGTTTATAAACGACCGTGCGTTTATAAGCACTCGCAGTGCACTTCCGGCGAGTGTTTAGAAGCACCCGGGCGTCTATAAACGGGCGGCCAATATAGCTGATTAACTGTAGAGCTACATTTTATTCCATAAAATTAGGCATTTTCTCTTTACTACAGCATATTTATTATGATGTATCAACTGAGTAGTAGTAGTAAACGATAAAAACGTTGTAGTCAATTGATGAGATGAATGATGTACAGATGATGATGTGAGGGTGGGGGTGATAGGGCATGGTGGGTTATTTAGAGCGTTTTCCTTCGCTAGCCCGATAAGGGGTTCTGGGCATGTCTAGGGGATATACCCCCAGACATGCCCAGACGGCCGGAGACTTGAGTTTCGCTGTACAATTTAATGATGAAACTCTGTGGCATTTTGCGCAGCTCCGCTATCCTCTGGTCGGATAGTCCCCAGAGTAACAATAGGAAGGATCACTCCCTCTGGGTAACTCCATTCATCCCACGTGAGAGACCTAATGTCAAACACGCTATTGCCGGGTATTTAAGGCTACCACAGCCTACATCAGCGCCAGCACTGATGCGGGTGCTGCAGCTGCAGCTGCCCTTGGATGATTGCTGTAGACTAGTGCTTCCGTACAATGCCGTAACAGCATCCAACAGACGAAACAGATCCATAATGACCCTCTCCCCGAATGGGGGCGAAAAGTACTACTACTAGCAATCATCCCAGTACCCCGATGTATCAACTGAGACTTGTACACAACTGGAACACTTAGTAATGTAGGCCTACATGGGAAGCAGAATCGGTCAAATACGCTGCTTCAATCGGTAAAAATCACCTCCTTAAAGTGTCATTGTTGAAAAATCTATACGGTTGCGGTACAATCTGCTAATACCTTGAGGTGGTAGCTATGACCAACTTGTATGTGTACTTTGCATTTCCCGTGTGTGTTTTTTTTGTAGACCTACACACGATCTAATGCACAAAGCAGAGATACACTCCCAGAATAGAAATTAATATGGCTGTCACTTTTCAAGTCAGGTCAAATCAATGAGGCATGGGGCACATGTATCATACTATTCATGTAACGAAAGCAAGAAATTATAAGCCAGTTGAAACAGATTAAAACAAAATACTTGAACAAATGAATTATTTTAAATATAGTCTATATGATTCAATAAACATGAAAACATTAGCATAGCTAATGCAATTAACTCTTTTATTTGTCTCACGTCTAGAGATATTGGCGAATATAAATCCCCAGTGGCGGCCACATAAAATCCAAGATGGCACCAAAATAATGACTTGTCAATTTGCTTCTATCAAAATTCATGTAGAATAAGATATCAACTACACGTGTGCCAAAAGTCACGCTTTATTCCAGAAGTATATACTTTGTCTCATATATACATGACCTTCCACTATATATACATGTAGCATTTTTCAGAGACCTGCCCAGCATAATAGTATCCAGAGTTCAACATTTTTATTACTGGTAAGTCACAAGTGTAATTTGTTATAATATTGTCTCCTGGTAGTCACTCCAGTTGGGTCGTTTCGCTTCACTGAACCATATTATTTACATTGTGGCAGACCCCAGTCATGTGGACGTTGATCATACTGCGCATATGGGTGGGCCCATATATGTGTCTCAGCGAAACATGACGACCCACCTACTTAGAGAGGGACATGGTGCAATGGTTAGAGCGTGGCGCTTTGCCGATGTCGCTGCCTGCCGTGTGGTTTCGAATACTGCTTGGTCAGGATTTTTAGATAACTTAATCTTGGGACTTTGTTTCGATGTTGTGTTGGGCAAGGTAGGCCTACTTCACTCTCAAATGCTTCACCTTGACTCAGGTGAAAATGAGTACCTGGTAGGACAGAGATGACAATGTGTACGGTAATGTGTTCAATGCGCGCCGAAATGGCTGCAGGACTGTATGCTCTGCGTGGAGTTGAAATGTCACACGACTGAATATGTAATGTCCAGTGACCAGGAGTGGGGGGGGGGAGAAGTAAAATCGGATAATATGTCTTCAGATTGGATATCAGATTGTAAACCTGCACCTTAACGGAGCTCTTTTTATGTATGGCAGGCCTACATATAAATGGTTAATTTGTAATGGTAAATGAGTTATCTGGTGGTAATGATTAAATACATGCAGTTGATATTTGTTTGACACGTTACATATAGGCCTACAGCAAATAAAAAAGTATTTATGGAAATTAAAAGAGGGAAAGTGACTAAAATTAACATAGCAAATTGTGGTATTGTGCGTGTTTCAGTTCATAAGTATTCCAAATGAAAAGTAACTTGATATCCATTACAGAAGATGTGATCAAGTTGTTATCACAGGTATACGTATGATATGCATGCTAAAAACATAGAGGACACTTCTGATAACCCACCAAGCTCACAACAAGACTTTCAGTGAAAACAACAGTATATAATATGGTGCCTCCTCTTATTCAACGTTTGGGCCGGGATAGACAAAAATAACCTATCAACAGCGCCGGATTGAGATGTATGAGGGCCCCAGGCCAAAATAGTTGACGGGCCCCAATAGGCAGGGGGTCAGAAGCTGACGATTTTTAGATTGCTGATGAAAAGGGTAAATTTGCCTTAGAAGGCCGAAGTGTGACTTCCCCAATTTTACATTGAAAAGTACCATGCAGAATTTTCTGAAAATGAGTCACT
This sequence comes from Flabesymbios commensalis, assembly GCA_964017125.1. Lineage (NCBI taxonomy): Eukaryota > Metazoa > Annelida > Polychaeta > Terebellida > Flabelligeridae > Flabesymbios > Flabesymbios commensalis. Next base: position 45,545,460 of record OZ024904.1, read on the forward strand.
GTCACCATATTGATATGCACTTTAGTTTTTAAAATCATAGATTTAGCTTACGCTTAATATGAGTTTTTTTACTTACTTTTAAACACTTGAAATAAAACTCAGGAAACAATGCCAACTAGCTCATGGTGTCACTGTAACTGGTGAGGGCACAGATGTAGTTAAAAAATCACTAATTGTTTGGATCTTCAGATCATAAAATTAACAATGATCACATTATCGATGCCATGCTGTTCAATTTTGTTCGATACTGCAAGAAGACTATTATTAGACATAGTTTTGGTTTTGTTACGGAAAGTTCGTTATATATTTGTAAAAAACCTAAGAAGCCATAATTATTGTCATCTTCGAGTCTACAACCTGTTTGGTAACGAGGTCATGTGGAAATTGATATATTGCTGCACAAGGATTAAATAAGTTTGGAAGTTTAGCCACATTTAGCAACTGTTTAGCTTTAACCAAAGGTACGTGTCCAGCCCTTTATAAAAGGCCACCCGTTTATAAACGACCGTGCGTTTATAAGCACTCGCAGTGCACTTCCGGCGAGTGTTTAGAAGCACCCGGGCGTCTATAAACGGGCGGCCAATATAGCTGATTAACTGTAGAGCTACATTTTATTCCATAAAATTAGGCATTTTCTCTTTACTACAGCATATTTATTATGATGTATCAACTGAGTAGTAGTAGTAAATCTTTGCTTTACCTCACTTTTCCGCACAAAAGGTCTTTTAAGTGACATTGTAATACGATAAAAACGTTGTAGTTAATTGATGAGATGAATGATGTACAGATGATGATGTGAGGGTGGGGGTGATAGGGCATGGTGGGTTATTTAGAGCGTTTTCCTTCGCTAGCCCGATAAGGGGTTCTGGGCATGTCTAGGGGATATACCCCCAGACATGCCCAGACGGCCGGAGACTTGAGTTTCGCTGTACAATTTAATGATGAAACTCTGTGGCATTTTGCGCAGCTCCGCTATCCTCTGGTCGGATAGTCCCCAGAGTAACAATAGGAAGGATCACTCCCTCTGGGTAACTCCATTCATCCCACGTGAGAGACCTAATGTCAAACACGCTATTGCCGGGTATTTAAGGCTACCACAGCCTACATCAGCGCCAGCACTGATGCGGGTGCTGCAGCTGCAGCTGCCCTTGGATGATTGCTGTAGACTAGTGCTTCCGTACAATGCCGTAACAGCATCCAACAGACGAAACAGATCCATAATGACCCTCTCCCCGAATGGGGGCGAAAAGTACTACTACTAGCAATCATCCCAGTACCCCGATGTATCAACTGAGACTTGTACACAACTGGAACACTTAGTAATGTAGGCCTACATGGGAAGCAGAATCGGTCAAATACGCTGCTTCAATCGGTAAAAATCACCTCCTTAAAGTGTCATTGTTGAAAAATCTATACGGTTGCGGTACAATCTGCTAATACCTTGAGGTGGTAGCTATGACCAACTTGTATGTGTACTTTGCATTTCCCGTGTGTGTTTTTTTTGTAGACCTACACACGATCTAATGCACAAAGCAGAGATACACTCCCAGAATAGAAATTAATATGGCTGTCACTTTTCAAGTCAGGTCAAATCAATGAGGCATGGGGCACATGTATCATACTATTCATGTAACGAAAGCAAGAAATTATAAGCCAGTTGAAACAGATTAAAACAAAATACTTGAACAAATGAATTATTTTAAATATAGTCTATATGATTCAATAAACATGAAAACATTAGCATAGCTAATGCAATTAACTCTTTTATTTGTCTCACGTCTAGAGATATTGGCGAATATAAATCCCCAGTGGCGGCCACATAAAATCCAAGATGGCACCAAAATAATGACTTGTCAATTTGCTTCTATCAAAATTCATGTAGAATAAGATATCAACTACACGTGTGCCAAAAGTCACGCTTTATTCCAGAAGTATATACTTTGTCTCATATATACATGACCTTCCACTATATATACATGTAGCATTTTTCAGAGACCTGCCCAGCATAATAGTATCCAGAGTTCAACATTTTTATTACTGGTAAGTCACAAGTGTAATTTGTTATAATATTGTCTCCTGGTAGTCACTCCAGTTGGGTCGTTTCGCTTCACTGAACCATATTATTTACATTGTGGCAGACCCCAGTCATGTGGACGTTGATCATACTGCGCATATGGGTGGGCCCATATATGTGTCTCAGCGAAACATGACGACCCACCTACTTAGAGAGGGACATGGTGCAATGGTTAGAGCGTGGCGCTTTGCCGATGTCGCTGCCTGCCGTGTGGTTTCGAATACTGCTTGGTCAGGATTTTTAGATAACTTAATCTTGGGACTTTGTTTCGATGTTGTGTTGGGCAAGGTAGGCCTACTTCACTCTCAAATGCTTCACCTTGACTCAGGTGAAAATGAGTACCTGGTAGGACAGAGATGACAATGTGTACGGTAATGTGTTCAATGCGCGCCGAAATGGCTGCAGGACTGTATGCTCTGCGTGGAGTTGAAATGTCACACGACTGAATATGTAATGTCCAGTGACCAGGAGTGGGGGGGGGGGAGAAGTAAAATCGGATAATATGTCTTCAGATTGGATATCAGATTGTAAACCTGCACCTTAACGCTGTGGTTGAGGGGCTCATATAACGCGCTACACTCCGGTGTTTAAATCGTGATTTTATCGTACAAAAAACAGACACATAAAATGGGGAAAATTTGTTTATTAAAAATAAACATCAAATTAAACGACTACAAATAAAAAGGGCTTCACTTCAAATGTTGTTAATGTAAACGTGGTTGTAACAGAGTGAAGCCCTAAGACCAAAATAGGTATAAATTTACTTGACAGTCAGTTAACAGGATTAACCAGTGAATATTTATACATGTCTCTAATTGATCTAATCTACTATGAATATTTATACATGTCTCAAATTGATCAAATCTACTAGGACTATTTATACATGTCTCTGATTGATCTAATCTACTATGAATATTTATACATGTCTCTGATTGATCTAATCTACTATTTAAATGTGAACTTTGACTCTTGTATCATTACAAACAAATTAGATAATATCAACCAAACTATCAATAACAATCTAGTAATTGTTCACACAAAACCAAACCTATCAATAACAATCTACTAATTGTTCACATTAATATATTAATGAACATTGACTCTTGTATCATTACATACAAATTACATAATATTGACAAAATCTATCAATAACATTATTAAACAAGATTATCTGTTGTTGAGGAGGGTATGAAAACGGTCAGAAGAAAAATGAACAAAAAACTTGCAGCGGATGGAAGCGGGAGGAGGTGGGATTTTCTTGATAGACATAGAATCTGCCATAAAAATTTATATTTCTTTCGGATTAATTTTCGGTTTGGATCACCCTCAAGATTTCATTGCTAAAAGAGACCGTTACAAACAAATCGAGATCCGAACAAACCACGAATTACATAGCTTGGGATTCGCCTAAGATTAATAATCTATTTTGTGTCCGATAAAAAGAGCTTTCATTTTACGAAAACTCTGTATTTATCGTACAAAAAACAGACACATAAAATGGGGAAAATTTGTTTATTAAAAATAAACATCAAATTAAACGACTACAAATAAAAAGGGCTTCACTTCAAATGTTGTTAATGTAAACGTGGTTGTAACAGAGTGAAGCCCTAAGACCAAAATAGGTATAAATTTACTTGACAGTCAGTTAACAGGATTAACCAGTGAATATTTATACATGTCTCTAATTGATCTAATCTACTATGAATATTTATACATGTCTCAAATTGATCAAATCTACTAGGACTATTTATACATGTCTCTGATTGATCTAATCTACTATGAATATTTATACATGTCTCTGATTGATCTAATCTACTATTTAAATGTGAACTTTGACTCTTGTATCATTACAAACAAATTAGATAATATCAACCAAACTATCAATAACAATCTAGTAATTGTTCACACAAAACCAAACCTATCAATAACAATCTACTAATTGTTCACATTAATATATTAATGAACATTGACTCTTGTATCATTACATACAAATTACATAATATTGACAAAATCTATCAATAACATTATTAAACAAGATTATCTGTTGTTGAGGAGGGTATGAAAACGGCACACAGACACAAAGTGTCTGACCCCCACAACACAAACTTACGAATGCATCGTAAGAGCACATATGAATTCCAACCTCTCATCTGTCTAATCCACCATTACTTGCGGCATCAGAAACAACACTAATTCTAAATAGTGAAGTGCTATATAGTCTGAAATTTAGTTTTTAAATTGAAATTAGGATGTCTACAGAAGTGAAACTTGAAATTTACATGTAATGAATAGATAACCAAATAATTAAAATTTCCAAATGTAGATAATAAGGGACACATTATAATAACATCTATTGCATTTATAATTCCTGAAGCAAGTCTGAGTAGTGTTTTGACTGGCTGGATTTATATGTCAGTGGAATTTTATTTTCTGCAAGTGTAAAATCTGACCACAGAAGTATACAGACCTCATTTTGAGCTGACCTAGGTATTGCAGACACACTTTGAAAACATAAGAAGACCACAAAACATAGATTTAGAAGGATTTGAAGCAAATTAGGAACATGAGGAAATGGTCCACATCTTGAGTATTGCTGTATTCACTAAAAATGGTGTTTACATATACATTCAAAAGCAAGATCTAAAGAATTCTAAAAAAAAAAATAATAATAATAATAATTTCTTACCCACGCAGTTATTGACGAAAAAGCAAAATTTTAGCTTTTTCTTCTCTTCTACGGGAGAAGAAAAAGGACATAAATCATTCACATTTAAAGTAATTCCACCTGTAAGAATGAGCTTGTGGATATTGTATCAAAAACCGACTGGCCGAAATCGGGTTGGCGAATCACTCCCCATCATGTTTTCCATTGTTAGAACAGCTGGCGCAAGTCCTGCCGAACTAACAAATGGAAAATCATGTTTGGTTCTTCACAAAGTTTATTGCATCTGGCGCAAGTCCGGATGCATCCTGCCCATACTTGCTAGCACTGATTTCAGCAGCTGGCGCAAATCCTGATGCTAGAATAAACTAATTCCACCTGTAAGAATGAGCTTGTGGATATTGTATCAAAAACCGACTGGCCGAAATCGGGTTGGCAAATCACTCCCCATCATGTTTTCCATTGTTAGAACAGCTGGCGCAAGTCCTGCCGAACTAACAAATGGAAAATCATATGTTTGGTTCTTCACAAAGTTTATTGCATCTGGCGCAAGTCCGGATGCATCCTGCCCATCCTTGCTAGCACTGATTTCAGCAGCTGTCGCAAATCCTGATGCTAGATTAAACTAATTCCACCTGTAAGAAAGGCTTGTGGATATTGTATCAAAAACCAACTGGCCCAAATCCAGTTGGCAAATCACTCCCCATCATGTTTGCTATAGTTAGAACAGCTGGCGCAAGTCCTGCCGAACTAACAAATGAATAATCATATGTTTGGTTCTTCATGAAGTTCATTGCATCTGGTGCAAGTCCGGATGCATCCTGTCTATCATTACTAGCACTGATTTCAGCAGCTGGCGCAAGTCCTGATGCTAGATTAATCAAGCTAGACAGAGAGCATCATGTAGTTGGCGTATAAGGCATGCAATAATTACTGCGGCCTGTAACAACTGGTCAAGTCTTGTTGTAACTGACCTTGTATTTATTGACTAATAATATGTTCTTGCAGTAGTTTAATTGAATAATTATATTGCTTTTACCTTACACTCCTACACTTGGATACTCTTCCGAATTATTTTAATTTACAAATTATTTAATATATATATATATATCTAAGTAAGATTTAATTCTTGTGGCCATTTTTTTATTATTTAATTTCAAAGCAGCTGGATCACTAAGCTTTACAAAACAAACAACAAAGAAGAAAACTTAGAAAAAAAAAGGTGACCCAAAACATAATTTCGAAGGATCCACTTGAAACCTAAGGTCACTTTGGCAAAGCCAGAGAATGGCATACAGGAAAACCAGCCCCTGGGATTATTCCAGAGTCATCACAAATTGGCATAATTGCATTAATTATATAAAATGAAATCAAGAGATTATCAACTATATCTCTTCTCATTAATTTAAATTATTACTAATGAGAACGTTAAATCTTAACTTCCTAACATGAATTATTTTTAAATATCTTTATGATCACTAATATTGTATATTTTAATTTGAGATTAAGAGTGGCTGGTATGTATGCTTCATTGATTAAAAGTAACAAAAAAAAGAAAACTCCATTCAAAGAGGAAAGGTGCCAAAAACATAGTTTTGACAAAGACCTATCTGAAACCGAAAGCTGTACTGGCGAGGCCAGAAAATAGCCCACAGGAAACAAATCCTGACAGGAATCAGTGGGTCCACCACAAATTGGCATCAGCCAATGTGATTATCGCCTCCAGAGTTTATCAATTCTTGCTAAATCAAATCCTAGAAACAACAATTGCTCCTCTTATTTATTTATATTATTTGTAAATTTTTGCCCTACAAATCACACGATAAAATGTACCCAAAAAATTTAAGTAACAAAGATGAAACTCCAAAAAATGAGGAAAAAGGCCAAAAACATATGTTCCTGACAACAAGACCTATCTGAAACCCCATAAGGCCGCAGTGGCAATGCCAAAGAATGGCCCACAGGAAAAACAGTTCCTGAAAGGAATCAGTGAGTCAACCACAAATTGGCATAAATGCATAAAAGCAGCCAAAGTGGTTATCGCCTCCAGAGTTAATCAATCTTTGTTAAACAAATTCTCTGAGACAATTATCATTGATTTATAAAATTAATATTGTCTATTGCATTAAAGCGAGCACCATCTCAAATGTTTACTCAGCGAATCACAACAAGAATCAATCTTCTTATTAAGATAATTTATAAAGTTGACCCTGCAAATCACACAATAAAATGTACCCCAAAAAAATTTAAGTAACAAAGATGAAACTCCCAACGAGGAAAAAGGCCAAAAACATATGTTCCTGACAACAAGACCTATCTGAAACCCCATAAGGCCGCAGTGGCAATGCCAAAGAATGGCCCACAGGAAAAACAGTTCCTGAAAGGAATCAGTGAGTCAACCACAAACTAGCATAAAAGCATAAAAGCAGCCAAAGTGGTTATCGCCTCAAGAGTTAATCAATCTTTGTTAAACAAATTCTCTGACACAATTATCGTTGATTTATAAAATTAATATTGTCTAAAGTGAACGCCATCTCAAATTTTTACTCAGCGAATCACAACAAGTTAACATAGTACTTTTTCACCTGAATGAAACCAAAATTTTTATATAACAAAGATGAAACTATTTTCCATCCCCCTTGACATATTAAAAGTTATGGAAGCATCATCCATCCCAAATTTGGATGCAAAAATGCAAATGATTTTTTCATTATGTCATTCCGCAAATGTTTGATAAATGAGAAACCGATCAGTGTTACTCTGCATTATGAGAATTCTTGTTTTATGCTCAATTTGTTCAATTTGATAATTTAATAACAACGGAAATTCATGATTGAAACAAAGAATGAGTGAACGATAATGTAAGGTTTTGAGACTGACTAGACCACATGGAAAGCCAACAATGTCAATGAGACAAAGATAAGGGTCATAATCCAAATAATTGGTCAGACAGATTCAATAACAACCACGCAAAGCTGTTATCAAATATATACACAAACTATTAAAAATATTTGTAACATAAATTTTATTTATAGATCTTTATAGTCATAAAAAAAATAAAGTATAGTCGGCTACAAATTTTTAATGTGCAATTGGTTATCTCCTAAAAAAGTTCATCAAATCTTGCTATTTTAAATCAAATTTAAAACTGGTGAACTATCACCACTCTCATTGATTTAAATTAAATCAAAATTATATGGTCATTGTGCTTTTAACTTAATTTAAAGTTAACACTAGCGCTTAAATTTTTAAGATTGTATATTTTTTAGTCTACATTTTATTGAAATCATGAAAGAACAGTCCAAACCAAATTTAATCCAGATGAATTTTGTATTATGAATTTGTCACTCCAAAAATATGTCACTAGTGACTGGAAGTGCTGCCGACTATTACACTAATAATGACGATTCAACCAGTCTAATGGTAGACTAGTCTACATCATATATTTTAATTTTTATTCCATAGACTGCATAGTCTATACTAAACTATAGTATAGTCTGAGTCTACTAACAGTTAGAGTAACAATTAGAGCCGAGTCTAGACTAACGTTTATATCTAGACTCCAGTAACTTTGACATTTGATTAACAGCGCGTACGGATAATAATAGTTAATAAAAACACGAATTCAGCGTGAGCGATAATATAAGAATTTGAAGTGGACTTAACCACGTGACTGCGACCGGATTGATGTCGGCGATGTCAATCGAAGTCATAATCTAAAAAACCACTGACACATGGTTGAACATATTAAAAAACAATGCAAAACTATATCTATCATATAAAAGAACTATTGAAACGTATTTAAAATACAAGATTTTCTTGATAGACATAGAATCTGCTATAAAAATTTATATTTCTTTCGGATTAATTTTCGGTTTGGATCACCCTCAAGATTTCATTGCTAAAAGAGACCGTTACAAACAAATCGAGATCCGAACAAACCACGAATTACATAGCTTGGGATTCGCCTAAGATTAATAATCTATTTTGTGTCCGATAAAAAGAGCTTTCATTTTACGAAAACTCTGTATTTTTTTGTCGGAACGCTACAACAAATAATAACAAACTTTATATTTTGTGCCTTTATTGCAATATGTGACGTGCCACATCGGCACACGACCTATGTCGCAGCTTTAGATTTTGAGTTATGGCCATGTTTTGTTAAAATAATATTTTTTTGCTAATTTTCTTTTTTAACGCTGATCGAAAATACAGCGTCAAAGCAATATAAGTACAAAAAATTGAAGATTCCCTAGTTTTATTTCCTCTATAAAAAAATGATTTAATTTGAAGTACTCAAACTATTTGTCAATTAAATTTAAACTTTGAAGGTAATTTTCTCAACATTTAGCGATATTTAAGGCCTAAGTTTATAAATCTTGTTTTATCGATGATTTCCTAAATAATATATATTTATAATTTTTGGTGCATTTGAAACCTGAGTGCTGGCTCTTCAAACGCCACTTAAGTCATTTTCTATATTTTGCGACAAAGAACTGGTTTTGATATGGCACGTCACATATATAAAACATTGTAGATATTTTTTTGCTCTTTTAGTCATATTGTTTGGTATATATAAGAAATACATTCATTGCAATACAATAGTGTGGAACGATTCCGTTGATATGGTGTATCTGTGTATGGCAGGCCAACATATGAAAGTCATCCCTTATATGGGCGAAACACAAAAGAATTGTAACTTTACTCAGCAATAAGAGCTCGCATATCGACATATAAATCTGAAAACCATAAAGTAATAAATGAACGACCTTATCGCAAACAGGACGGGCTATTTTGGGTCATATCAGATAAGATAGCTACGTGTTGTGTTCGTCATCAGACATATTGCTAATATTACCATGCAAATGCAAAATGCAGTAACGGCTGGTTTTTCAAGTAAGCAGTTACTTATTTTTGTCTTTGTAGAACAGTATGGTGTTCTGCTAGAACAATTGACATGACCTTCCAAGGTTGTTAAGAAAATCACTATCATTATGGAAAACTAGAATGACGGTCGACACCATAAGATTCAGTTTTTGCACAAATTACATCACAAATTGCAAAATCAAAAGTTTTAAATTTTATATCTAACTATGATAATAATAACTTTATTATGTCTGTTAATTATCATATGTTTTTCGTGCAAAACCACCTGATGAACTTATAAATGTGATAGCTGGTAGTTCCATTGACCTGCATTAGTATTAGTAGGTTTTGTGGGTGTCTTGTATTGATTTTTTCATTCTTGTTGACCTGTATTGGACCCAGCAATAACATGACATCGGCGCAACGTCTCGTGTTAATAATGATTTCTATTGGTATTGGCAGGAAGGCCCGTCACCAGACTTTTGAAAAGAGGGTGTTCGGGCCACATGTGAATGTACTGACGGGCCTGGTAGGTATTGACCTACTTGGTATTAACCAGTTGAACAATCAATATCACAGTAACTATGTATTACAATGTTATTTATGAAAAATAATTCAGCACATACAATTTTGATTTAGCTTAGTTTAAACTTCTCTTATTTGCCAAGGATTACAAACAGCACTTAGTGCCACGAGTTCACAACAATACACATATATAATAATAAAGATATAACAATGGTAATAATAATAGTAATAATAATAATATAAGAGGTAAAATGATAGTTAGAACATAGAGATGATATTATGAAACAAATTAAACATGAGATGGTGGTCTCATTGTGGAAAAACAAACATTCGCATAAAGTATTTCAAAATAATATAATTAACCAAATCTACCTGATGCAAGTAAAAATTCCTGAATCAATTTAAGTATAGTGAGGTTTTCAGACTAATTTAAGACATTAGAGCCATACAGTAAGATTTGCTCAAGATGTTTTTGATATCTGAATAAATCGTCAGGTAAAATTTGATGTAATGACTGAATCAGTGTCTGACGAGGGACAGCATAGGCTGGGCGGCTCCAGGACATTTCGCACCATGGACGTTTCGCCCCCCAAGACGTTTCGCACCCATCTTCAAGACGTTTCGCCCTCGTTGCCGTGACGACTTGTCCCAGTTTAAGACGTTTCGCCCCCCTGTGAAACGTCTCGCACCCACGGAAGACGTTTCGCCCCCTATGTGAGACGTTTCGCCCCCTATGTGAGACGTTTCGCCCCCTATGTGAGACGTTTCGCCCCCTATTGAGACATTTCGCCCCCTAGGGAAGACGTTTCGCCCCCTGGGAAAGACGTTTCGCCCCCTCTTTAAATTAAGACATTTCGAACACTTATGTGAGACGTTTAGTCCCAATCTTATAGGACGTTTCGCCCCCATTCTTATAGGACGTTTCGCAGCCTAGGCAATTCGTTTCGCCCCCGTTCTCATAGGACGTTTCGCACCCTAGAGAAACGTTACCTAGCCCCTATATATACTTCTAAAAATAAATAATCAGCCTTCAAATGTATATACTTTAACATAATACAACATACAATATTGCATTAAAATATTTATGTTCCAAGTTTAGGTCGGCGATCAGATCGATAGCACAATAAATTAAAGTGGCTGAATCAAGGAATGACAACGGTAAGTGATAGTAAAATGCATGAACAATAAGGTAGCCTAAGTGGGCACACACACATGTTTATTTATAGTAAATAAAATGATGGAATAATTTATCAAAAATATCATTGAGTTCATCAAGCCCAAGTAGGCGATATTATGACGTCGGAGCAATATAAATGTAAATATTTATATGTACAGATCAGTTCATTACGCTATATACAGTAATTGTTCAAGCATTGGCAATGTAAAATTGTTCAATTGATTATGGAGTCCTAGCTTGAGTAGCCTACATTATGCACCGGTACAGTAAATTGTTCAAGCATTGGCAATGTACAACGCACAAAACATGTTCTTCGGACATTGATGCGAGACGTGTATATCAAGTGCAAGTAAAAATAATGAAGTGGCGTGGGTGTGGAACCCTAGCACCCTAGTGCGAAACTTCTTTCTAAATTATGACCATAGGGGGCTAAACGTCTTTCTGATTAGGGGGCGAAACGTCTTTCCAAAATATGAAGAGGGGGCGAAACGTCTTTCGTAATAATGAAATGGGTGCGAAACGTCTTTTCTAAGTTTGATTTGTGGGCGAAACGTCCCACTAAAAAATGGTGCGAACTGACTATGGGGCGACATGTTATCAACAAAGTTATACTGAAAACGTTGAAAATTCAAGGCGCTTAGCCCAAGTCTTATACGTGTGTGATTGACAGCTGCTTTGCCGATAAAACGAGAGTATAAAATTTTAATGAGGAAAAAATTAAATGGGTTAGTTCGTATATGTTGTTTTTTGAAAAAAATGAAAATGAATCGGGCTTTAGGCCACCTTTGTGCACATATAGGCTAAACTGGGCCAAGAGAACCTCCTGAGGATGGTGAGATGATTGAGATGACACTGTCCTCCAGACACAGGATTCGAAATTCGAGCCCTGGCGGTCTGAGGCCGAGCACGGTCACGGAGGCTCCCCACAATACTGACTTTCACACGTGGATGGGGAAGAAACATTTTTGTTTCTTTCAAACCGCCGCGACCGGGAACCGAACCCCGAACTCTGGCGTGAAAGGCAGCGGTGCTAACCACTACCCTAGGGCCCCCGCCCGTTGTTTTTTGAGATTCAGCTTAAAATGTTCAATACTAGAGCTACTGCGTAATGCAGGATTCATGGCGTTACACAATCGCATTGTGGAAAATAGAAACGAATTTCTCACACAACTCAAGCGGCAACGTATAATTGGCATAGAACCGTCTCCTGTTCTATGCAAATTATAACCAGTGTCTCGTTGTATCGGCAAAACAGCAGTCAGATAAGGTGGGGTGAGACATCGTGACATTTTTAACAAAGTACATACATAGCTTGTGGTTGTCTCGCCGCTCTTTGAGCGGCAACAACCCCAGCTCAGCTAACAATAGTTCGGTACGTGTGTGTTTATGCGCACCAGTACACACTAGGGCGGCTCTCCGTTGAACTTGTTCAAGGGCGGCTGATTCTCTGACAGTACAATTATCGCATATTATGTCACAGTATTCTAATATTGGCAAAATCATAGTTTCATATGAAGAAGAAACGCCTGATCTTGTTAATCTGTGTTTTACAAAATTCAAAATATGAATTGCCCTGCTTGCTTTATTTATAACAGTAAAAATATGTTTTCTCCAACTGAGATTGCTAGTTATTGTTAGTCCAAGATGCACATGTTCAATAGTTCGCTCCACATTAACTCCATTAAAAAACAACGTCTGGATATTCTGGGTAGCTTTGGTGGTGTGAAAATACAATAAACTTAGTTTTAGAAGGATTAAAAGTTACTTTCCACACTTTTCCCCGGTCACTTATCTTTCTTAAATCTCTGTTTATTTTTAAACATGATAATCGTGGGTCAGAATATATATCTAGTATTGACGTGTCGTCTGCAAAAAGGTGCGGATCAGTTTCAAGGGTGTCTACAAGGTCATTTATAGATATCAAGAAGAGAAGTGGCCCAAGTACGGAACCCCGGGGCAGAACCAGCATGTAAGCGTTCCCATTGGGAAGCTTTACTAACGAGCACAACACGCTGTATTCGATTTTCCAAGTAGCTGGAGAACCAACTTAGTAAAATACCAGTTATACCAAATCGTTTTAATTTAAATATCAGGCCATTGTGTCATACTTTGTCAAATGCCTTTGACACATCAAGAAATATTATACATGCATTTTGTTTCTGATCTAGAGCTTTATATAGTTTATGAGTAATTAGAGTTAACTGATTGACGGTAGAGTCATTTGGTTTATCAGAGAGTAGGGCATTCAGTTCGCAGTATTTATAAAGGTGGCTATGTACAGCTTTTTCAAATATTTTTGATATAGAGGACAGTAAAGAAACTGGCCTATATTTTTAATATTATACCTGTCTCCTTTTTAGCCCGCCTTTTAATTTTAATTAAAAAAGGTGGGCTATTGCAATTGAAGTTCGGCGTCGTCGGCGTCGGCGTTAACATTTACTTGTGGGCGCGATAACTTGAAAAGTTTTTCATGTTTCCTTCCCAAATTTGTTTTGCATGTTACTAATGACCACTTCTCGGACAAGTTCAGTAATGGCTGAAAAAAAATTCAAAATGGCCGAATTATTGCGATTTTTCACCTTTCACGTCAATAATTTGACCTTGTGGGCGCGATAACTTGAAAAGTTTTTCACATATCCTGTTCAAATTTGTTATGCATGTTACTAATGACCAGTTCTCGGACAAGTTCAATAATGGCCGAAAAAAAAAAAAAAATGGCTGATTTATTGCGATTTTTCACATTTTACGTTAATAATTTGACCTTGTGGGCGCGATAACTTGAAAAGTTTTTCACATATCCTTTTCAAATTTGTTATGCATGTTACTAATGACCAGTTCTCGGACAAGTTCAATAATGGCCGAAAAAAAAAGGCCGATTTATTGCGATTTTTCACATTTTACGTCAATAATTTGACCTTGTGGGCGCGATAAGTTGAAAAGTTTTTCACATATCCTCTTCAAATTGGTTATGCATGTTACTAATAAGTAGTTCTTGGACAAGTTCAATAATGGCCGAAAAAAAAAAAAAAAATGGCCGATTTATTGCGATTTTTCTCATTTTACGTCAATAATTTGACCCTGTGGGCGCGATAACTTGAAAAGTTTTTCACATATTCTCTTCAAATTTGTTATGTATGTTACTTATAAGTAGTTCTTGGACAAGTTCAATAATGGCTGAAAATTTTTTTTTCTCATTTTACGTCAATAATTTGACCTTGTAGGCGCGATAACTTCAACATTTTCACAAGTATCCTCTTCAAGTTTGTTATGCATGTTACTAATAAGAAGTTCTTGGACAAGCTCAATAATGGCCGGTAAAAAACATTTTTGTCAGACGCATCTTAGAGATCAGCTTGTAGTCTATGCAAGTATTATATAGTATATCATATTATACATGTATCTATCTTATTTAACATACCATTTATATCCTGGGTTGTTATTTACGTGATGACATTCGTCTTTACTTTCTTTATCATAATTCGGCGGCGGGCTATTATCGAGTGTGCTCTTGTTTAAAAAATAGGAATAACGTTGGCTTTTTTTCAACATGTAGGAAATACACCATTTGAAAGCGAGAGATTAAATAAACGAAAAAGAGAACATTTATGGACAGAGCACATTCCTTTAAAATTCTATTATTAATATTATCATGCCCAACCGCTTTACATGTGTTTAAACCTTTAGGTATTTTTAAAACGTCACTGGATTAATACCAATTACTAATTATTAATACTAATACTAAGATTACTAAGTCTAGATTCGGTAATAAATGTAAAATCAAGAAGCGAGTTATCACCATCAGAATCTGTTTGACATTGCTCAACAAAATAGTTATTAAATAAGGTACCGGTAGCCTTTTCTGTGCTATCAGAAAACGTATTGCCGAAATGTTTTAAGTCAGGAATTAAGGAGTGTTGTTTACAACCATAAACAAGTTTAATAAATTTCCACTAAGTCTTATTAAATGTGTTTACATCTGTTAACTTGTTGACAACATTATTATAAAAATTATTTCGACTCAGGCGAAACGATGCTTTAGCTTCTCGACGCTTGACTCTAAACTGTTCAACGTGATCTGCTCTGCCTGTCCGCGTGGCCTTCTTATGTAACCTTTTACACTGCCTAAATAGTTTTCTAATGGCTGGCGTGATGCCTGGTTTGTCACGAGGTCTCACTCACATATCTTTCTGTGGAATACATTGTTGAGCTATTGACACTAACATTTCAGTAAATTTTTCACAAGCAATATTTATATCGTTATTAACAGTAAAAAATTTATCCCAGTCAATTGCCAGTAACATATTATTAAACAAAACAAAATTACCTTGATCGTAAAGCCATATTTTTCTATTAATATGTAGACATTTCGGATATTGTATAGACAAACTACCATATATTACATTGTGATCTAGACCAGATATAGGGCCTAAAAGGTCAACGTCAGTGAAAAAGCCAGGCGAGTCTGTGATTATGAGATCTAAAATGTTTTTCGTTTCTGGTTAGTTTATATATTAACTGAGACAAATTAAAGTGGTTGAGTAAATTAACTAGCTTATCGCCCATTTCACTGGTACTGTGGTCATCAATCCAAGACTTATAACGATCATTAAAATCACCTGTGAGTCTTTTAGCTCATAATAGTTATCCATTGCACATTTTGCATAATTGTGAACTGTTTTAAATTTTACTTACCTTTTTAATGAATGTTTAACACTGCGTTAGAATTAGCCTACGTTTCAACCAATTCAGAATAATATATAATAATATATAATTATTGCAAGTATGACATAACAAGTCTACTTCCGGAGAGTGCCTGTATCGGCGACAAGTACCGATCTGAGCCTTTATCGACCAAAAAGCAGTGCCATATGCATGTTATCCTACGACCACCCACATGTTTAACTGATAATTAAATTATTTAGACTACAATACGTCAGTAAACGTAAATAATTCGCAACCGCAAAACGAATTGTTACCAGTTTTGGTCGATACAGGAAGTTATCAGTACAAGTCTCGTGGTCGATAACACCTGTGGGAGTACGATAATAGGTAAATATTGACCTGTATTGGTCAGCTATGGACCTGACGTGCAGAATATCAGTCATACCAAGAATACATAACACCATGTTATGTATTCAAGAATACATAACACTATGTTATGTATTCTTGGTCATACTAACTTATCGCCTTAATTAATCATAAAGCTCACAACAAAACAATAACGGTTTACTTGAATAGTTAAGCCCTGGTGCCTTTTGGCTTTTGTTATATATTATCCAGTGGGTAGTGATCCATAGAAGCTATAATGAGCGGTGTGACGCATGGGAATTCCCACCAACAGCACCTTCCAGCTTATGAATCAATATTGGTCGTATCGGATTATGATTACATCACAACATTTTAGCAGGTATTTTACACATAGAGGCTTTAGACCAGACATAATTATAATCTTTAAATTTTGACTAACATCCGTGGAATCATTTTCAATGTTGAGACATAACTGACGATGGTAATTTAAAATCGTGAATTGTTCATCCTCTTGAAGTTGTGGATCGATAGTGTCATGTAAAATTCAACCAATATTATAACAAGAATGGGGGTCAGCGGATTAGTCACAGTTAGTGATTAGGATTAGTAGTGTGCTGTTCGCATAAAGGATTATTATAAGCTATGTTGAAATAGCTTGCACTGTACGTATAGTTTACGATGGACAACATAAGACAAGAACAATAATTTAGAAAACCGTTGGACTACGTGAATACACTTACCAGCATGCCGATTAACAAGCGAAATGCAAGAAGAAAAAGTCAACAAAAAATAAAGGTAGGACTACCTGCCACGAACAAATCATCGGAGACAAATACGGATGTTAGACAAGATGAGGGCGAAGTGTCTGAAGAGAAGCTAGTAGAGCCTGGTTCCAAAAATGAAAAAAGAACAGTCAGCAATGAGGATAGAGCAGACAATAAAGTGGATGAAAATACAAACGAAAGCGGGGGTGATAAGGATGGTGTGTATCCACCACCCAAAGAGACTGTACCAGAAGCAAAACCGAAACCCGATCCACAGTCAGAGTCGAAACAAGAGGCAGAGCAAGAGCTAGAGCCGGATAAAACAAAATCTGTAGGAGACACAGATCAATTGGATGTAGATGATCCTATCTCTCCAACAGATACAGGTCTTCAGGATGACGTAGATCCTCATTTCAACACAGTGCCTGATAACGTGCTCTGTCGACGCTGTCTCTGTAATAAAGGAAACCGGTTATCACCCAGCTGTCGTCTACATATATACTGTGATAAATGTTATCAGGACCACAGAAGAAACGGTGATGTCTTCAAATGCTACCTTTGCAATGAAGTGGAAGATACCGATGAGAATTACGAAATAGAATCGTCTACCACAGGAGTAGGATGTTT
This sequence comes from Flabesymbios commensalis, assembly GCA_964017125.1. Lineage (NCBI taxonomy): Eukaryota > Metazoa > Annelida > Polychaeta > Terebellida > Flabelligeridae > Flabesymbios > Flabesymbios commensalis. The sequence goes on from OZ024904.1 coordinate 45,563,183, forward strand.
TCAAGGTGTGAAATTGTTGATATGCTTTAGTCCCCCGTTATTGTTGTCTCCTCGCAAAATAACCATCTCCCCTGATGGTGTCATTTTAGTGATAGACATTGATCGCCACAAGATTTGCACGTTTGGACCTGATGGTAATATACGGAGAGCTTTTTCCTATCTCTACGGATACTTGTTTCAAAGTGGATTGTGTACAAATGATGAGAACAAGTTACTTTTATCTATTAGAGATGGCACTTATAATGCCATCAGCTTCTATAACATTGATGGCCAGTTTAGCTACAGTGCCTTTCTCACAAATAATTATCCTTCTAAAATATACATCGATGTTGATTCTGAAGGCCAGGTTATCATATTTTATAGTCCCAACAACGGCAGCGCAACAGTCATCTCCAAGAATAAGGTGGTGCATCAAGAGAGGCACATTCCTAGTGAGATAAGTAAGTGTAATATTACTGACATGGTTATAAATCGTTTAAATGATGACATGTTACTTTTGGACGCCAAAGACAAAGTTCACGTGTTGAACTCCAAAGGTGACTTGAAAACTACTTTCACATTTCATCATGCTGCTAAAAATGCAGTGACTACTAATAAAGTGTCGAAACAAGATTACGCTGGTGATGGTACCACAATTCCCAGTATTTTCTGTGTAGATACAAATGGCTGTGTTATAATTGCTGATGGATTACGCAGGAGATTGGATCTCTACATGTCGGATGGCACACACATCAGCCAACTGGTGGAATGGCATGACCATATACCTGTAGATGTAGCTGCTGCAGCCATGGACAATGAAGTGGCAGTCCTGGTATCTGACGAGGCCAGATGTTTATACAGTATACAGAAATACAGCTACCAGGTGCCCAGGAAATACAGGCAGATACCAGACGTCCCATTCACTGCAGTTCAACAGACTACATGTTGTGTTATCGCTTAGGATGTGAATTGTGTTCCAAGCTTTTATCATTATGGTGAAATATGAAGAAACGTAAAGTTTGTGCCATTGTCTGTTGAACATTTCTTATTATGGTCCAATATTAAAGCCTATACATAAACTGTAAATACATGCTCATGAGCTTCTTAGCAACAGATGATGAGTACCGTTCGTATGTGATTTCACAGGTCTGAAATGTAAAAATAAAACGTAAAAAATAGTTTCTCTGTTGTTTCTAGATATCTTAATAATAAAATTATAACCATTAAAATATTAATGGGAAATAATTTTTTCGACTCACAACTTCACGAGAAAAAAATATTGCAGCTTACGTTTTAAGGTTTTACATTTAAGCTGAAAAGTAAATCTTGCTGTTTGATCGAGATTTCAATAAAATATACTCAGCGCGGCTATATTAGCATCACAATTACTCATCCTTAACTTGAGAGGTCTGAACTATTGAAGGTCAGTCTTTATTCACTTGGAAGATGTGTCTCGCTACCGTCAGCCACAACTTCAAGTGACTGGAATTTACGCAATGGATGTTAGAGAGGAATTTAATTATGTTGTTTAGAGGAATTGTGTGCTTACAGTATGCCCGCGCATAAACGTGCTGTGCGTATTAGTGAAAATCAAGGGCACCTCATGTTGTGTTAGCACCAATTGCATGGAGTCGAACAGGCGTAACCAGGGTAACTCCAGCAAGGTAATTCTGCTCCCCATTTATTTTACTAATTCCATATTTTAGCACTTTCTGTCTATGGATTTGCTCCAAAATCTAATCAAGTGTCGGTCATGGTATAGGTCTTTCGTTATTCGTTATAGCTTCAACCATCTTGGCTCGTGAACGGTTCAGCTCAGAGAGAGTGCTCACAAAGAAAGTAGAAAGCGATGTTGGAAAATGACAACTGAGTTGGCACAGTGCACGACCACATTAAAAACAATATGTCGGATGGATAAATAATAATTTAAAGTGAAAAAAATGTCCCACCCCCCAATTAAAAAAACCCTAAAAGTTTTTAAAAGTTGGCCAACACTACGCCAATAATATTGATAATAGCCCACTGCCCCATTTTTTTCAAATTTCATAATCGGGGCCTTTCAATAATTATTATGGATTTGCTTCAAAATCTATTCAGATCTCGGTCATAGTATGGATTATTATCTGATTCAAACACCTTGCGAATCTGTTCAGTGGTTCAAGCTGGAGAGTGCTCACAATGAAAGTAGGGTGCCATCTTGGAAAATGGCCGCCGAATTTGCCCCAGTGTCAAAACTTTAAATTCAGAGAAATTCGCAAGCCCCACTTGTATGAATAACGAATTAATATGTGTGAACATGAAATGATATGTCTGAACATAATTGAAACTTCAGGTAAACATGCATCTCCAGGTGCGTTTGGCAAAAAAATAGGCTAATATATTCAAAATGGCTGCAAAATTATCAAATTCAGGTCAAAATAATATATTGGTAATTAGAATTCATTAAAATATGACTGAAGCCATAATATACCCTAGTTGAACTTGTATCATGTGATCAACATGTTTTTATAATAACAGGCCCCGAAAAGCAAAATAGATGTTGCGATACGGATGAAATGGCGAAAATAAGCCAATAGATTCAAAATGGCCGCCGAATAATCAAATTTGAGAAAAAAATAATATATTGGCCATTATGATTCAATAATATATGACATAAGCCAAATATACCCTTGTTGAACCTGTATCAATGTTTTTTTAAAACAGATCCCAAAAATCAAGATGGCTGCTGAAAATAATATGGACAAAATGGCGGCCAAAATGGCTGAAATTGTAGAAAAAAAGTTTGTATTTGCAAACAATATTAACTATTGGCAAACAATGTTAAATATTAGTAAAGCTCCGGAGGTGACAACTGCATTATAGCATGCAACATAAAGACATTTTTTAATTATAATTATAATTTTCTATTTTAGCAATAACTGATCTCGGGTTAACCAATTTATATCAATTATTAGCAAGGTTTCATAAATAGCTGTTGCCTCTTAGAAGCCAACATTAGCCTGCAGGGTTGAGGTCAATTACTTTTTTCAATCACAAATACAATTACAGCCCTTCATAATTTTCCAATTATAATTACTATCAGTCGGATTTTTTTTACTTACAAATACATTCACAATTTTAATTCACTGGATACTTTTAATTACAAATACATTTACAATTATATTTCTTAATTATAATTACAATTACCGGTGTGTATTTCCCCGGGGTATTTCCACGTTTCATCAAATGACGGGTTGATAAAAAAGACAAAAAAAAACAATGAAATTACAAATTTATTAGTGCCTTGGTTCATATATTACATTCATAACATTACAATAAAGACAAATTATTTTTCATTCTTTTTATATGTTTATTGCTCTTCAGGAACATCAGCTCCTCGAAACGTGTATCTGAGAGACGGCATCTGTCAGCTCTAAACACCTTACCCGCTACCTTACTACACGTCAGGAAACATGACATGCTCCACAAAATTGTCGCGAACATAACACCTTGCCAATATAAACGAAAACGCTGCTTGACAGTTTACGCGCTAACAGCGATACAATAAATGTAATTATGCTATGTGAACAAGCATAATATTGCACGTGTATGTGAAATGTCAAAAAAATTCACATTTCAGATCTAAGAAATATCGCAGTTGATTGGATTTAACGTGCCTTGTCAACACGTTTTTACACAGATTACATCCAACGGACTAACAACGACACTTTGCGACACCACTGTATGGGATGAAATATATATATGCATACGATTGTAGAATTGAATGAGCTGAATATCTTTTGTGATTTTTTTATGTCCCCTTCCAGTAAACACACACAATTTGTATAACAATTATACAATGTTGGACTAACGTCGAAGACGTTGGGCGGACGTTGAATAAATGCTATACAAATGTTGTGTGTTTACTGGTCTTATAATATACGAGATCCAAAGTTTGCATTTTAATTACAAAAGTATATGTCCGCGTTGTATTTATTGGACGATCGGTTATTGAAAAGAGACAAAAAGGGTTGGGAAGGTTGGGAAGGTTGGTCCATTCCGTACAGAGCGTGGCATGATTTTAGGGCGTGTCCCTGGCCATGCATAATTGAATCCTTTTCAAATATCTTAGAAATCTTGGCTGCATACACTTTGCATTAAAAAACAAATAAACATATGCGTGTAAGATAATCAAAAGCGTCTATTTTAAATAATAAATTTCAACTAGCAAAATATAGAGATATATTACTAAATAATTTATAATGTCAAATCGTCGGTCCAACATAAAAGCGACATTAAGACAACATTGGATTGATAACTATGTATCACGTATTGACCCTAATGCTTGACTATGCCTGACTCCTTGACTCCTTAATTAGTTGAATCAGCAAATACCCCAACCAGCACGCTGCACCAATGAGGGGTTAATGCTAACACGCTGTGTGGGACATCGGCCCATAATTAACCCCCCAAAAATGTGTTATTGACCCGAGGTTGCGTTATTCCGTTCATTTCAAGGCCTAATTATTTATAAAATATAGGTATATGATATAATTCTGGCAGGTCATCTAATATCATACAAATTATAAAAAGCTCATTCGACATTTTGTGTTTTTATGAAATTTTAATTTCTAAAAAACACTAATTGAGATGTAATTAAAGTGTAATTGACTAAATTACGACCCTGAAATTTTCAATTACAAATACAATTACAGTTACACCGACACATAATTTTTCAATTACAAATACAATTACAATAAGTCACGATTTTTCAGTTACAAATAAAATTACAATTACACTGTAATTGTAATTAATTACTCAATTACAATTATAATTGACCCCAACCCTGAGTCATTAGGACATGTTTTTATCATAACAAATAAAAAAAAATGACAGCTAAAATAAGGACAACATGGAGACCAAAGATGGCTAAAATTGTCGGACTTTCTCTTGTATCGGCCATATATGATTTAAAGCCACCTAATTTCAAATATTAGCAATATTTAACAAGTAGATGCCTCTTAGCATAAACCATAAGAACATGTTTTTATTGTAACAGCCTGAAAAAACCTGCTAAAATACGGCCAAAATGGCAGCAAAAAAGGCAAAATCATTTATTAGCAAGGTTTAATAAATGACAACTGAAGCCAACTGTAGCTAAAGGCCACCATAACCCCCGTCCCGCCATCAAGATGTAAATGGTGCATCATTCCCTGCATGTATGCTCACATCTTGCTTTACACTATCTAGCACAGTTTGCCAGATATTACACGTAATGGTCAAGATATCTGGAACGATGTGCAAAATATCACGCATTTTAAAGTAAGTAATGGTCTATAGTCTGCGGAATTTAAATTTTTGAGGTCACATCCCTCGTGAAACTAAACTATTTATGTTATAGTTATGGTCTAGCAATAGCTAGCACGGGTTTCCAAATATTAGACATATCAAAGTAAACATGACAGATAGTCGGTACTTTTGAATTTGCTGGAGCTGCAAATAAATCAAAGCTTTCAGCAGCTGGGGCATTATCGTATCCTTATATGGTGATTAGCTATGATGTGATCCTCCCGGACGTGCATGACGTCACGGAGATTCCCTCACTTGGTCACCTATCACCCCATATGATGGAACAATAATTATGCTTCATCTGATGGTAGGCAGCTTTGATTTATCTGTCGCAAATTTATTGATACCATACAAGAGATGATAGATTACGAGATTTGTTCCGGAAAGTGTCTAAAACTATTTTGGCCTAAAAAATGTAAGTCAAAATGTAGACAACAGGTCATAACCCCTGGGTCATAACCCTGAAACGACACACCAATACCCCTCGAAATATGCTCTGGGAACGAAAATACAAACAGACAAATTGCCGGACGGACGTCCAGAGCGACGCAACAACCCCTGCCCCCCCCCCCCAATTTCGTTTGGACGGAAGTAAAAAGCCTAAATATTGACATTGTCTGTAAATGCATGGACTCCAATCAGCACATCATTTTGTACTGTCAACGTCATCAGAGTGGTTTTTGAATGTGCAATTTGAAATACATTTTATTGCGCATGAAATACTAGTTTTGTATCTATAGATCATTCGTGATAAATAAAATTCTCTCTGGTAATAGCATGGCAGATGTTATTAATAGTGTAAAACATTCTATGGGGCATTCTGTCAGACAATACAGGACCTTGAGAGTTTGTGATATGATAGGGACAGAATGGCTACCATCAGAGATTGGCTCAGAGTTTGGTTCATCTTCTTGAAAAGTTTGTATGCTTGGTTTTTTTGGTAGTGACACAAAGAAGATGCAATACGCTTTACATTATGAGGCAGCGAACAGAATGATTGATCAGTCATCAAAGTTTCCGTCATGTAGAAGCAGTCTCTATCTGGATATGTAGTAAGAATCTGGAGACTTTCTTTGACTGGTCGCCATCAATTTCCAGCAGTATTGAGGCAACTGTCCAGAAGATGTAGCAAACATAATGGAAAATAATAAGGGGACTATGGAGAAAAAAACGATGAAGGCTATGATGTAACATAATTTACAAATAAACCTTTTAAACAGTTATCATGATCATAATGTATTTTTTTATAACATGAGCTACCAATGCGAAGACTTAGAGGTAGGGCCTATATACCAGAGTCAAATGCTACATACTAAGATCCAATTGTCAATTATTAAACTTGCTCATATTTTATTTTAGCCTTTTTGCCACCATTTTGGCCGTATTTCAGCAGCCATTTTTTCGGTCTGCTATGATAAAAACACCAGGCATCACCACGCATGCTAAGATGCAGTTAATTATGAAACATTGGTAGGGGAAGACGGGGCATAATGATTCACAAAAAATGTTTTTTTTCAAAATTTTCTCTCATTCCGTTGTAAAGGGATTACCGCTTTCTGTTGCATATGCAAGAAGGGGTATAGTGTATTAAACTTAAGCAAACTAACCTTGCCAGTTTGTACACGTTTTAGGTAGGAGTGATAAAAAAATAAAAGTGATTCACTGTGTCTCTATACAGGGGCACAGTGAATCGGCGCCCGGGGTACACTGAATCGGTTTTCGGGGCACAATGAATCGACAGAGCAATGTGCTGCCTATGACTGCCCAGCACAAACACTACATCACCACTCATAATCACCACAGTCATCACTCACAATCACCACCACTATGCACCACCAACCACAATCACCTCCCACAATCACTACCGCCATGCACCACAAACCACATTCACCACAACACCAACAATCACCACCACCATGCACCACCAACCACATTCACCACATCACCTCCCACAATCACTACCACCATGCACCACAAACCACATTCATCACAACACCTCTAACAATCACCACCACCATGCACCACCACCAACCACATTCACCACATCACCTCCCACAATCACCACCACTATGCAGCACCAACCACAATCACCTCCCACAAACACCACCACCATGCACTTCCAGCCACAATCACCTCCCACAATCATCACCACCAGGCACCACCAACCACATCACCTCCCACAATCACCACCACTATGCACCACCCACCACATCAACTCTCAAAATCATCACCACTATGCACCACCAACCACATTCACCACATCACCTCCCATTATCACCACCACCATGCACCACCAACCACAATCACCAAATCACCTCCCACAATCACCACCACCATGCACCACCAACCACATTAACCAAATCACCTCCCACAATCACCACCACTATGCACCACCAACCACATTCACCACATCACCTCCCATTATCACCACCACTATGCACCACCAACCACAATCACCTCCAACAATCGCCACCACTATGCAACACTCTAAACATTACAATACTAATCAATTAATACCTCTCAACTATTTACATTACACGACACACAAATACAAGTCACAGAAATTTACTTTTAGTGGATAAATATTCTATAAATAGCCTTTGATTCACTGTGCCCCGTGATGCACTGTACCCCGTCTTCCCCTTCTAATTGATATTGGGTGGCTTTATATATTATATGGCCAATTAAAAAAAATCCTATAAGTTAAGCCATTTTTGTCGCCATTTTGTATATAATTATTTCAGCAGCCATTTTTTTCGATCTTTAAAAAAACTATTATGTCCTTATGTTATCTGTTGATAGGCAGTTACTTATGAAACATTCCTAATAATTTATATTAGTTAAATCTAAATCAAATATGGCCAAAATTAATAAAACCTTTCAATTTCAGCCATTTTGTCGACCATTTTTGTCCATATTTCAGCAGCCATTATGTTTTTTTAGACCTGTTATAATGAAAACGAGTCTTTGTGTTGAGGCGGGCGAGCAGCTGGGCGGGCGGTCAGAAATTCAGCTTTTACTAAAAAGTTAACTGATGAATTTTGTTTATTTTTTTACAGGCATGACCCATGTGCCTGGGCAATTCATCCCATGTATTGTTTTAGACACCAAGCCACAAGCGGCTATTTTCCAAGATGGTCGCCTAAAAAGCTTTTGGGCACGATAACTTATGAACCGTTGATTGGATTGCATTCAAATTTGGTATGTTTGATCTCTAGTTATTTCTGATGATCTGATTAATTTTGGGGATGAATCCATTAAAAAGAAAATGGCTGCCGCAGCCATTTAAAAACAATTGACATGGTCCTAGGCCTAGTGAGGGTCATTTTTTTCTCATTATTTCTTGTTTATTTTTTACAGATATAACCTATGGTCCTGGGCAATTCATCCCATATATTGTTTTTGACACCAAGACATAAGCTGCCATTTTCCAAGAAGACCGCCTGAAAAGCTTGTGGGCGCGATAACTTATGAACCGTTGGTTCGATTGCATTCAAATTTGGTGTGGTTGTTCTCTAGGTATTTGTGATGATCTGATTAACTTTTAGGATGAATCCATTAAAAAAAAATGGCTGCCGCTGCCATTAAAAAAAATTTGACATGGTGGTAGTGGTGGTCATTTTTTTCTCATTATTTCTTGATATTGATGGACAGAGCCTACGGCTGAGGGGTCCTGCCATCAATTGATGGCTATTTTTACTACTGAAGCCTCACTAATAGTTAGGCTTGCGTAACTAAATCATATATAGTCGGTACAGATTTTCTCCTATATAGTTTCAACCATTTTGTCCACCCTTTTGCCCATATTTCAGCAGCATTATTATTATTTTTTTTTTTGGAGGGGGGGGGGTCCCTTATAATAAAAACATGTTGATACAAGCTCGACAAGGGTATATTATGCTTTTAGTCGTATAGGCTATCATAGAATTTTTAATGCCAATATATCATTTTTCTCAAGTTTGGCGGCGATTTTGAATATATTAGCCATTTTTGCTAAACGCACCCGGAGATGCGCGTTTACCTGAATTTTATGTGCACACACATCGCAAGGATTCAAAAAAATTATGTAGATAATGTCCATTCTAGGTGGCACTGGGCTCAATCTGAAGCCGGTATGCTTATACAATAACAAAGAAATGCATAATGACTATATGGTTTTGATAACATTTAGTTGGTGATTAAAAATATTTTTTTCAGCTTCACTGTCACATTGCCACTAAGTTTTTAATTTCCACTTTAATGCTACAGATTTTTTTATCATCTATTCAAAGAGAGCATGTTTTGGTTGTAGTGAATTTTGAGTTTTTTCTTCACTTTAAAGAGTCATATAAGTGATTGTGTTTTGTCATGTTGTTGGATTCATTGATAATAGAACCGTTGAACCAGCTTTTTTAATACGATATAGTTTATATTATACTGTAGTTGAAGTGAGATAAATATGTGTTCTTCAGGTTTTACTTCAACAACCCCAATGTCCATGCCCGGTGTGCTCGTTGAGATTTAATTTCAATATTTTAGTGATTGTTACGCCTTTTAGTAGGCTAGAGCTGCTAAACTCAATTATCATGAGAATTGTGCACAAGTTCATAAAAACATGAAATTCTCCACATTACATCTTCACGGTTTAAGGAACATTTTCAGATGTGGAACCACCTTAAGGGTCTTAACTGCTGACCTTGAGTGACCTTTAAAGTCTATCTCAAATATCCACATAGCCTACAACTCACGTCATATATAGCTATAAGATTCTTGTTGTGATGAGTTTTAGCCTTAAAATACCTCTGTAACATTTGTAAGTGGTTCTCTTTACGTTGACCTTGAAGGCTACATTCAATGTCAAGTGGCAGTTACATTAATTTACTACCTTTGGAAGTAGTTCTAACCAGCACTACGAACTGTCCCAGACTATTCCACTGGGCACAACGTCAATGACGTTGACTCAACATCACACCAACGTCGTACGTGTGCCCAGTGGGAAGAGAGGTCAAGGTTATACTACTAGCCTATTACCAAGAGCTACGACAAGCAGAAAGCATAATGAAGATGCATCTATAACAGACAAGATAGTATTCCTTTTCAAATTTGAGGAAACACGTGAAGCTACATGAACCGGATAGCTTACATTACCACCATATGTACACAAATTCTACATTTCCCCACCAAAATTAGAGTATGTTATATGCTAGTGTTATGCCGGCGACTACTAATTCTATGTGATTAGCTTTTAAGAGTAGAGTAGTCTGCTGCACTGTTTTGCAGTACCGGGTAACCGCATTTGTCTGTAATAAGTGATAGGCCTACTATCAATTGCCAGTGTATAATCACAAAATAAAAATGACCTAGCAATGACCTATTGAAATACCCTCAATATAGTGGAAACAAGACAGTCAGTCAGGGACTGCAAGCCTTCGCTGCCTGATCCGGATCGTAATAGGCCTACGCCGCGATCTAGATAGTATTTCGGATCGTGGATCTTGGTCCGAGTCACACACCTCTGGTAAAAGTTTCATGTAAGTAGGCCCCCTAATCCTGGTGACACACTGACAGATAAAAAAACAAACTAACACGACATAAAACATAACCTCCTTTGACGTACGTAGCTAGGGAAACGCTGCCCGAACGCTGCCCACATCCAGTGTACATGTGAAAGTGATATTAGACGGTGATAAAACGGAAAGTACACAAATAAGCCTACAATTTTCTCATTTTTGACCTTCGGGGTCAATCAAAGTCACTATTACCTAAAAACACAAATATTACTACTGGTAGGCCTACTAATATTTTTCATCAGTTGACCAATAAAAGCTGCAAAATGTCCATATAATGGGTGAAAAGTACTTATAATAGTTTAAACTCGTAACAACTTTGACCTAGACTAAAACTTTGAAGACCTTTCAATGTCTTCGTTGGTCTAAGCTATATAGCTATTGAGAAATATAATAATTGTCCGAATTTTTAAAAGAACAGTATCATTTTGTGTTAATTTCGAAATTTACGTGGCAATATTTTGGCAATAAAAAAGCTTCAACGAGTAAAATAATCAAATAGCTTTTTCAAATATATTGTACCTGGTAATTTGTAAATATTTTTTTTTCAGAAAAAATTACATGTATTTTGAATAATCGTAAATTCTAAATGTTTGTTTCTTTCTGTCGTCCATCATTATTCTTTGCAAAATTTGTCAATTTTATACATCTTGTCACTTTATAAATCATCAATTGTTACTTTTTTCCGTTTTTTTCCTCTCTAGTATGTGGCATTACTTCATCACGCACCCTTTTCTTGGTGACATTTTTTTTCCATGATGAATGTTGTTACGGACATATAGTATAATATAATAATAGTGTGTGAATGCCAAGATTAAAGTGGGGGGGGGGGGGTGTCAATATTTCTGCAATAAAAAAGCCCCTTAGAGTCAAATACTCAATTTGCTGCTTGCAATAGTTTCCTGGATAATTTGGAGATATTTTTAGCCAAAAACTACTCTGAAAGATATTAAATTTCAACTGTATGCGATTTATTAGAATTATTTATCTTAAAAAACTCCATCATTTTTTAGGTTTTTTTTTTACTTTATAATTACCAAATGTCAATTTATTTTATTCTTTTTTTATGGAGTCGTATCACATCTCTGCGCAATATCTTAATGGTCAGTATTGTTTTCCATGTTGTATTCGTCTATTAGGCCTACAGATGAATAGTATAACATTATGCGAATTCCGAGATGGGTGGTGTCATTTTTTCGGGAATATGCAAGCCATATGTAGTCAAATAAAAACATCGCTACTTGCAATATGTTCTGAGATGCTTTATTGATATTTGTATTCAAAACTATTCAGCAAAATAGTAGGCCTAGATGTGAAATTTATGGATATTTTTTTCAATAATTGTCCATCTACAAAATTTTTTTTTATGTATTTTTTATACATTTCGTCACTTTACAATCACCAAATGTCAATTTTCCCATTCCTTTTCTTCTCTAGGGTGTTGTCTCACATCTCTGCACAATATTTTAATGATCAGATTTGTTTTCCATGCTTAATATATAGAGATGAAGTGTAGGTAGTCAAATAAAAAATTCTGCTTGAAATAGTTACCAGGTAATTTGCAGATATTTTTATCCAAAAATTATTTTGCAAAATAGTTAATGTCAAATCTATGGGCTATTTTTCCAATTGACCATCATAAAAAAATGTTTTTATGTTATTTTTATGCTTTTTGACACTTTATTATCATTAAATGTCAGTTTCATTCTTTGTCTTCTCTAGGGCTTAGTGTCACATCTCTGCGCAACATTTACTCAATCAGAATTCATTTTCCATGAAAAAAATATTTTTAAATTTTTTGCTTTGTTTCGCCTTAAAAGGTCATATTTTCTCACAGCACACACCTACATTACAACCGGTCTTAAAAGGTGTCCAGATATATGCTGGACAGAGAACAATCGGTTGAGTCCATGAACAAAAAGGTGTGAGCGAAATTTAAAAATATGGTAGGTAGCCACCAGACTTCCACTGATGAGACATTTTGCAATGAAAACAATTCTGTTGCAATTTTTTTGAGGTATATTTTCTCATCCATAAAAGTGGATGTGATGGCTTCTCAAGAGGTCAAGATCACTTTTTTAGTGACCGAGATCACTTTTTAGGTATTGACATAAGATTATTAGTGGCCAATATCACTTTTGTATCGGCTGAGATAACTTTTAAAGTGAATGTGATCACTTCATCAGCGGCCAAGATCACTTTTGTAGTGGCCGAGATAATTTTTAAAGTCGTTGTGTTCACTTCTTCAGTGGCCAAGATAACTTTTGTAGTAGTTGAGGTAACTTTTAAAGTGGTTGTAATCACTTCTTCAGTGGTCAAGAACACTTTGTAGTGGCTGAGATAACGTTTAAAGTTGCTATGATCACTTCTTTAGTGGCTAAGATTACTTGTGTAGTGGCTAAGATAGCCTTAAAAATGGATGTGATCACTTCAGTCGTCAACCAGAGTGTCAATGACACAAAAGCTCAGCCTTAATTAGGGCAAGCTGACTACGAATTAAATTTGTGAAATCTGTGAGACAGTTCTATGTTCTTTCAAATAAACTTGTAAAATTGAAATCGGATAAGACTTGAGGGAGGAGAAGCATTTCTTGTGAATTGTGGAGATAGCGCCCTAATTAGGTCATAAGTTAATTAATAATAAAAATTTCCGAAATCCATGCGGAAGATTAATGCACAGGCACGAGCTCTTTCAAGCAAACCAAACAAAATTAAAATCGGGTAAGAATTGAGGGAGGAGAAGCATTTATTGTGAATTGTGGACAGAGTACACTAATTAGGTCTTAATTAAGTCATAAGTTGAATAATAATACAAAATTCTGAAATCCATGTGGAAATTTAATGCACAGGCACAAGCTCTATAAAACAAACCAAACAAATTTGAAATCCGATGAGAATTGAGGGAGGAGAAGCATTTCTTGTGAATTGTGGACATAGTGGTTCTATCTGTACTATTAGACACATCGTACTAATTTCAGATATTTATAACGTACATGACAAAAACAAGTTTAGGGTACAAATAGTTTATTTACTTCAATCATACATAACAAACGTGTAGTGCAAATGGGGTGAAAATTATAACTGCTCGACATATTCTATCGTGTGATAAAATATTGTCATACCTTATATTCCATACAAGAAACAGTGTTCGTCGTGTAAGGACTACAATTGTAGTGTCATTGGACAAATAGTTGAATGTCTATTTATAGCGCTGCTAAATTAAACATTTTTACACTTCTGCAAAAACTTTTAGTGTTGTAATAGAAGTTATTTAATCCCCTTAATCACGAATGTAGCACGGGTAACGCACACACACACCTGTATTCACACATGAACATTCATCCAAACGCGACGTGCCCCAATGAAATATTAGTTGTCATAAACACAAGCATATTCTAAATGGTTTAAGTAATTGAAAATACATATTCTTAATGGTTTAAGTAATTGAAAATAAGTATGTGTATGGTAGCTAGTTGTTTGTCATAAATTGTTAGTTAGGCCCCGTTAAACTTGACAAAAACAATCTTGAAGACAATAGAATCATGGGTATAGACTATGGCCACTTATTGGATATCCAATTGAAATGCTCCCAGTTATCAGCAAGCAAGTTAACTTGATTATATCTGTTGTATTCACAGGAGACAAACGCAGTTGTTTGTAAACATAAATTATTTCCTCTTTGTTGGAGTCAACTACCGGTAGTCGAATATACCTGACTGGGATAATAAATATTATCGTTCAGTCGTATGACCTGAAAGGGTTCTTAATAATGTACAGTACCATAAACAGCAATACACACTCAAGTCCTTTAAATATCTTGGAGCACTGCAAATGCAGATGATGACTAGCAAACGGCCTTGAAATTGAAAACTGGTATTTCGATGTTTGATAGACGCCGACCTCCACTATGTTTCGGGCTAGAACGCTGAATTGTAAGATCATCACATCCATCACAAATGGCTGCAATATTTTTGAGAAGGGTTTTTAAAATGCTCACGTTTAAAACTGATATAATGTTTCAAAATCAACTGAACGTATTCATAAATGGTCACCAAGTCGGGTGAACTCAATTAAAATGTATTTCTGTGATGTTAAATCAATCGCGTTCCACCGACCTCACGGTACCCTACATATGTGTAGTACTTGCTAATCCAGAACAAGTTGTAGAGGGTGGCTTTTGTTAACTGGCATTTCCAGGTAGGTGTCCAAAGAGAATGGGCCATGCGGAAGACCCTCTTAGTTGTCACGAAAATATAGATATAATTATCTGAAGCTAATTATCTGACGCTTCTGCATTATAAATATAACCTCTGATATCTTTTATATTAGCATATGTGCGATTTAGAAATCCTAATACATGTTACACAAAATAGACCATAGTTGTGGAAATCCTTTGTTATTAAAAACGGTGCTTTACCTGTCAATACTTTCATTTCAAAATCATATACAGATATTCTAACAGCGTATACAATGTCAACACAAAAAAAAAATAGCTTGACATCTCTAGGCATTTATCACCTTCTGATAAAACTAAATGTATTCTTTCTGTATCCATGTAATCTCAAAAACACGCGAGATAAAGAATTTTTACCGAAGGAAAGAAAGTATGTGACATTTACCAGGTGGCCCCAGTTGTGGTGCATCAATATAGAAAACACCACTTTCTGCCTGCTTTCGAAACAACACCTGAACAGTGTTGTTATAAAAAATACCTGCGTAATCACCACGAAACAGGTCATTTAATCGATGCCGTTTAAGAGAACAAAAAGCATTTCGATTGCTGTCCTGACAAAAGGTTACTGTGCAAAATTCAATTTTGTCACAAGGAGAAAATATGTAGGCTACGTTACCCTGTCTCAACAATTCAAAGGGACTATTCATGTTTTAAATGTTGAAAACTCTATTTGTAGACTCAAAATATAATTTATTCTAAATTTTACATGTAATTATATAGTTATATTAATTTGAATAAATAATTAGTATAATGATATATATGTATTTCTACAACTATATATTTAAAACAATTCTAATCAACATCGCAATTTAATTTCATAACGAAGACAAATTGGTTTACATACAGACCATAATATATGACACGCTTTTCAGATTATTTTTAATTTAATTTGTGTTTCTCAGTAAATCATGTTATTCTACACTAAACACAAAGGTGTGTCCATATCTCAATTCATTGGAAAAACAGTATCTAATTTAATATATACCAAGATGTCAATAACAAAAAAATATTCTTGATGAAGCTATTTGGGATTTTTCATTGCAATTCAGCATAATATAAAACTCTTTAAATATTGGAAATTATCTGTGATAATCTTCGATTGAAAGTTTGTATTTAAATTATCTTTTCAATACTAAATCAAGTGATTTGAAAAGTGGCAGCAATTCCAGCAATAGAACAAACAAAAATAGCCAATCTTAAAATCAAAGTGATTTTATGTCTAACCTCGTGGGAAAAATGTCTTACACATAATGTATCACACTTACACATTAGACAATTGACAAACAAAATATATGATCGATGGACTAGTTAAACAAATTGACATTGTGTATTGATTATAAATAGGACGTAACTATCCTTGCAAAATCTAGGCAGTGGATCCAGGTTGGCTTAATATTGGGTCAGGGGCCCATCTCACTATTTCCATTAGACAAGTTAAGCTTGACTTGTCTAATGGGAATAAGAGTAAGTTTAAAATGTTTAGTGGTACGAGCCCCTGTATCTCAATATTGAACTAACAGGGAAGCTTGTCTCATATTTGCTGGGATTTGTGCACCACAAAGTAATTCTGCGCAAATACATCAAACTTTGTGTCGAGTAGTGTTGAGCAAAGTAGTCCTATAAAGTGGTGCATAACTGGATTTTTTAATTTAACAAAAAATATTACGACTGAATCTCGGATCATTCGTGATCAAAATTATTCATTATAAGAAGGATAGGAATGCTTACACTTACTGACCATATGAGTGAGAAGTTATTTTCAAAATGAAAAAAACCTAAATCAAAATTATGTTGTATGCCAGAAAAAGGATTCAATAAGCAACCATTATTTGTTTCTAGGAAAATATAATCAGATGTTGACCCAGTTAAATTGTCTAATCAGGAAAATAGCTTCAAATTTGTAAAATTTAAAGTTTACAATTTACCAGCTATAACAGTAAGTTATAATGCATCCTCGGACATCAGGTAAGCATGCTTTCAGTAATCATCATCATATATCAATGAAGACGTTTGTCGATGTTTGTGAATCCATAACACCTTCTGACACACTACTGGTTAATGATAATGATGCGGCTGCCATCCTTCTAATGTTGTTTACGAAATGAAATTTTGTAGACAAATGCGAAAATTAATCATCAATAGTATTCAAACAATTTTTCCACAGCAGGAATACATTAGTTAAAAATATATTTTTCTATCAAAAATTTAAAGAGTTTATTGATTACTGGTACGAGAATTTTTTTCCACAATACCGACACATTTCATATCTGAACTGTTCCATTGTTGAGCATACTACTATAACAATATGCGAGGTCTCTTATGCTGCCGAACTGTATGGTGATAGTTCTCGTCATTTGAAGCTGCAATAGCGAACACAAATTCCAGCTTCAAATAACAAAAAAATACTTCTTTTTTGTAAAATTGGTTTATCCGCAAATAAAAAAAATCACTAGTAGCATCTACCACAAACCTACATATATGGGCCTAGCAGGACAAGGGTTAATTATTACTCATAAATTAAATTTAGGTTATTTTGCGTTTTATTAAATACTGATTTTAACAGTTTACACAAAAGTGAATATTGTGATAAGATTACATCAGATTTGCATAAAAAATAATAATTCTGAACCCCCCCCCCCCCCCCCACAAATTATAAGTGTTCATTATAACCTGTTGAGGATCTGTCCCGGATATATTCAGGATTTGTGACTGTCCTCCAGGTACCAGTCCGTATACATGAGATAACTGTGATGTCAAAAATTAATCTGTCTCAGCAAGAGCAGCAGCAATTTAATCTGGTAGTCAACAAATTTGTAACAGCTGTAATTGCTCAATTTTCATCTAGAACAGCGTCATGAAATTTTCAACTCACAATTTGATGTGAAACTAAGTCCAGGAGAAAATACACATGATAATTATTCAAAGGCATAGTACTCAAACGACAACTAAATAAATACATTCATACATTCGTACTACACTGAATTAGTTGATTTTTAATTACCTAAAAAAACATGATCCCCCAACACAAAAATGATTTTAAGGCTACCACGTATTCCCCAGAATAAGCGTAGAGAAAGTTGTCCTCACAGCTAAAAATTGCCTAATTGTAATCTCACAACATTCATGTCAAACATTCTGCTTGTGACAAAAGAAGTCATCCCCACAGATTAAAGTGTCCTATCTGCCATTAAAATACCTGGCCGATGTGACAATCTAGCTCAGAGGGGGAAATGTAATTACAATACTGAAAAGTAACTGATAAAATTTTACCTGCAATTGGTAGTTGTTCTCAAAATAAACCTAAAGAGGGTGAAACATCTTTAGAGTTATAAGACTGTACTGAAAACAAATTCTTCTTTAAAAAGTAGTGTACCATAAAAGCATCTTAATATTTGTCTAATGCAAAAAACATGTTCTAACTGTGAAATTTGGTGCCAAGCACACAGTTTCAAATACACTCGAATTTTGCATATTTATGCTAGTATTTTTTTCACACTATAAAATTTCAGATCGTTGTAGGCACATCATTTTTTGTTGATGATACCTGACCACAGTAGGTTTTCTTAAACAACCATAACATTGTAAATTACAAGTTGAATTTAAACTTAATTGAAAATATGTTGCTTTTTTACCACTATAAATATGTGGTTGTGAATTTGTTGTCGTTAAAAGTATAAACCAAGACAAATCAATCTTGTCTTTTGACACAACTTACTGTTAAAAAAACTGTTAAAAAAGGAGTCGATATCTCCATTGCAACCCAGGAAACGATAACTCGATGTTAACTCATTAAAAGGCCAACATCATAGATGGTGAACCAACAATAAGCCAGCATTGGGTCATCATTGCCAGCACGTGGAAAATTATTGTTTTGAATCATAACAAACCTGCGGCTTTTAAAATATTTTGCTTGACACTGACGTTGAAAAGAATGGTTCTTTTTAGCATTAGTGAAAATTTGTAAATTAGCAGGGAAAGGCCTAAAACTTGAGCTAGGTGTTAACAGGTCCGGGTCCAGCTGTTTTTGAATGGCCGCCCATGCGTTTATAAGCACTCTCAACACACTTCCGGCGAGTGTTTATAAACACCCAGGCATTTATAAACGGTCGGCCAATATGACTGGTTAACTATACATTTTATTCCATAATATCAAGTATTTTATCTTAATTATACCAGATTTGGTATAATGTATAAATTGACACAACACATCACTACTTAGTAATGAACTTGAGAAGCAGAATCTGTGAAATACGATGCTTTAATTGGTAAAAATCGCCAAAAATAGATTTTCTGACCACTGAACCCCACCTCCTTGATGTGTCATTGCTAAAAAATGTATACATTGGGGGTACACTAATACTATGAGGTGGTGGATATAGTGATGGTCAAATTGTATGCGTCATTTGTATTTTCTATGTGGCATCTTTTTTGTACACACAATTTAGTGCACAAAACAACAGCTAAACTCACAGATTTCGGACATTGATCTTACTGCCAAAGTGAGTTATACAATAATGAACCTTACAAAAACAACAAAACTGTAGAATATTATCTGGGTATATATATATATTGATTATTATATATATTGTTCACCCATTTATAAATGCACGGGTGTTAATAAGCACTCGCCGGAAGTGTGCCGCGGTGACCGTTAATAAACGACTGGACCCGTACCTGGTTAAGTGGCTAACACTTCTCAAGAAGTACAAATATAATTACACACCTTTATGTTATGTACATACAACTTCACTATATACTGATTATCTTGGTGGCATTGCACAGTATTGCATATCTTAGTATATACAAATAGTACAAGTTTTTTATAATACAAATATTACAGAATGGGACTAGAAAAGAAGTGAGGCGTCAGCCGTAGACGGCTTGTAACTTGTCACATGAAGGAGTCTTTAGGTTCATAGCCTTTTCATATAACTTTGCGTCATTAAAATTCCTTGCTCGCCACATCATATTTTCCTCTAAAACAAAAAATCATACACAATCAAAACTAGTTTTACACAAATTGATGATTAGCAAATACTCAACATAGACGTATTATAAATAATAAATCACTGCTGCAGATACATTTATGGGTTAGTATGACAGTCTGCAATAAAAAAAGTCATGCCTATTTTAATGATTTGCAAATATTAAGACAAAATATCAAATAATTATCATTAAATGGTTCAATAAACTACATTAAAGACTGAATTGTAAATTGCAAAAGAGATGTACTCACTATAAGATCTTTCTCTGAAACAATTGGACCTTAAATTTGATAAATAATCGTCTTCAACTTGTTGTTCTAATCGTCGAAGGTTGCCTTTGTACTCTGTATTAAAGTTCTGCTTCACAAAGTATGGCACATGTAAGTTTTGTGTTTTTCTTTCATAATTAAATGAGCTGGAAAAAAAACACATTGCCCATCACTAAATACATAAAATACATGAAATATACATGTTCTATATATGTAATTTATTACAATTAAGTTTGTGAATGCATAGTATATCTAAAACAAGAGGCTAGCCGGCCACCATAATCACCCGCCCTGTACAGGGTGCATACTTCCCTGAAGTCTCACATTCTGTTTTACAGTAATGGTCTACCTGTCTAGATTACCATGTAGATATTGAGGTCAATGATGGTCCCAAGTCCGCAATTTTTTTATTTGATCAAGTTCACATTTTTTAGGGTATATCCCACACTGAAATCAAGACATTTCGTTTCATAGTAATCATCAAGCTATCTGGCACAGTTTTCCCAAAATTACCCATATTAAAGTCAATGATGGCCTCAAGCTGGCCATTTTGAATTGAATTGGAGTTGAATTTTCTCAGGTCATATCCCTCCGTAAAGCAGCACATTTGTTTTATAGAAATGGTCTAGCTACCTGGCACGGCTTACCAGGTATAAGGCATATTCAAGTCAATAAATTTAATTTAATCTAGTTGACATTTTTCAGGTCATATCCCTCCCTTAAACAGCACATTTTTATGGTAATGGTCTAGCTATCTGGCAAGGTTTACCAGATATAAGGTATATCGAAGTTATTTATGGCTGATAGTCTGTCATTTTAATTTTAATCTAATGGAAATTTTTTAGGGCATATCCCTACCTGAAACCGCACATCTTGTTTTATAGTAATGGTCAGCTGTCTGGCACGGTTTGCCAGATATCACTCATATTAATCCTTACACTGCTATGAGTGACTATAGTCACCCAAATACACCAAGCTCAGCCTGCTGTCTGGACGCCCAGTAATTTAAAAAAAAAATCTCTGTTTTGTGGTCTTTCTATTTGAGTTTTAAAGCGACACAATCAGGCTAAAATCATTTTTTAAAAATCGGTAATTTTATTTTGGCTTTTTAATATGACCATATCATGTAAACATGTCCATAGACTAGAACTGCAAAAGTTTTTTAATTATTGTGCTGCGCATTTATCAGTTAGGCGGGATATAGAGACAAAATTCCCGTTTTTTAATTTCCGACATGCATGTCCATTTTTAAAAAAAAGGCCTACAGGAATTTTGTCTCTATATCTTGCTTAACCAGTAAATGCGCAGCACAAAAATTTAAAAACTTTTGCAGTTCTAGTCTATGAACATGTTTACATCATAATGATCATATTAAGAAGCCAAAATAAAAAAATAAAATCACTGATTTTTTTATGATTTTAGCCTGATTGTGTCGCTTTAAAGATGACATACTGATTGATTTTGTATTATAATGGCTTTTAGTATCAGTTGTTTATCAGATGTTTTCTTGGAGAAACAATGTGCCAGATATTACTTAGTGGGCACTGACACATGCTGCAAAAAGACAATTATGGCTGATAGTCTGCCATTCTGTATTTGCTCAAGTTGAAATTCTTCAGGGCATATCCCTACCTGAAACTGCACATTTTGTTGTCTAGTTTGGTCTAGTTATCTGGCACGGTTTGCCAGATATCAGGCATATTAAAAGTTAATTATGGCCGATGGTCGGCCACTTAACCTTTATCCTAATAAATTAATTTATTAAAATTTTTACCCCCTTGAAGTTGTGTCTCGCTACTGCAACCCACAACTTCAACTCAAGTGGGTAATAAAACTTACTCATATTCAATGAGTAACTTTATGAAGCTTAAGATTTGCAAATGCGGATGTCTAAGCACTCATTTCGTTCCGAATATCAGTGATTTGTGTGTGTACTACCAATGGGTTTCTGATATCTGCTCCGGAAACAAAATGTGGCCAGAAATCAGGCATATTAAAGCTAATTATGGCCGGCCATTTAAGTAGGTGAAATTTCAATAAAAAAAAAATGACATCACCACCCTGTGTTTGTGCAAAATTAAAGAAATACATCCAAGGGTTTCCAAGATATGCTCTGGAAATGAAATACGGACAGACAGATGCGGGCCGGACATCCGAGGCATCGCCAATACCCCCGCCCCAACTTCGCCGGGCAGGGGATAAAAAAAGTATGCACTGTTTTACAAATAACAACATGAGAAGACAATACTAAGTTAAACACAGATATTTACTTTTTACTATATAATTCTAACATGTATACAAGACTACTAACATGGAAGGGCGACACTGGAGGAAGATTAAGCCAACTCAAGTGTAATTTATCAAATATCACGTAAAAGAAGACCTGCCAATTTTTAAACCCTAATTTCCCATTCATTTCAGGTAACAGCCTCACATTTTTAATGTTTTGCCAAAGATAAAGTTTTGCAGATGAGATGGTTTTAACCAGTCTTTTATTGTGTTTTGAAACTTGCCACAGCCTAAATTAATTTTAATTTAATGATGCACAGGAAACCATAATGTCTATTTCAAATCAATCGGTGTTCACAGTTGAAAAATCCATTATCTTGGGCTAATTGTAGCTGATTCTTTAAACGAAAATTGCCCAAATCTATGCATGTGAAGTGTGTTTGATACAGTGTATTTCTATTTTTAGCATGCAATAACTATACAGGGCATAAGCTCACACATTTGAAACAGAAGTACATATCCTTTCTTTCGCTTCAAGTTACATATATGCAACATCCAACTTTAAATGAACAAAAAATAACACAGAATAATTCAGAACTCAAAATGTTTAAAAAAAACGTTATATCTCATCAAATTATAATTTTTTGTACATAAAAAGTATCACTACTTTGACCCATTCACAACTATATTTATTAGCAGGTTAAATCGGTAGCGGTAGCAAAAAACAACTTAGTGCATGAAAAATTTAATAAGATGACGTAGTGGGTGAAGGGTGAAATATAGTGAGTAAACTTTGGAGAAAAGTTGAAAAATAGTAGCTGAACAATTTTGTGATTTTACTTACGAGTCCCTCTGCAGACTGTACAAGGGGTCACTGGACAACAAACTACTGAGCAAAGAGAGGAGGACCATGAAGATGATGGGTGAAAGCTGCAGAAGGAAAGTGTACGAGTTCTGAAAACATAACCAAAATCAAAATAATGATTAATACTCAAACTGTGAATATTGTAATAGGTCTGTTTTCTCAACGCAAATGTCAGTTCCCTGTGATTCATCAAAATAGGTAGTTGACTCGCACGGATGAATATTTTGCAATTTATTCGAAAAAGCCTGTTGTTATTAGGCAAATAGCTCTCTACACAGCTGAAAACTTTCTCAAGTATATCCCAGACACAATAACAGAATTAGCGCTCACCAGAAACATGCATGAGACAAACATAATCCAAAAAAATAAGCACATTTATAACAGAGAAAAAAAAAAAATCAGCTATTCACCATTAATTTGTCAATTTGATTTTTAAATAGAGGATTGTGTGATTTTGATGAGTTGAGCTTATCTGAGTGCCAGCAAACTTCCTCCGTGTACAGCCAGTTAACTACTGGGAGGGGGTGTCTACCACAGTATTGTCCTGTAGATTACTTACTTTGTTCTCTGTAAAGTATAATCAGGATCATGAGCAAGAAGGACACTGAGAATGGCAAGAAGCATCAGAAGCAGTATAGGCGTTAGCTGCATCAGCACTACAGAGGATGGCTGAAATAGCACTCAATTAGATCAACCCCACAAAACAAGGACTAAAAAAACAACTGCTTTTTGTATTTTCAAATAATTTAAAGCTGAAAATTCAACATACAGTTTCAAATAATCTAAAATTACAAAAAAATACACTTCTGAACAATATAATTTATAACATCATCACATTTAAAAAATTATATTTTGTAACCCTTAACCCTTTGGACCCGATGTACCGATATAGCGGTATTTTTGTGACGTCATATATCCCGAAGTACCGATATATCGGTATGAAATTAACGATTTTAGGTCTAAATATTGTGTAATGAACCAAGTTAAAAAACATAATAGAACACAAATTATAAAAAAAATTATGACGTCATAATTTACTGTCTCGGCCAGCCACAGCATTATAATAATATTAATGGTATATTACTTCGTGAATTCCGTCAGGATAATTGTGTAGAGTCTTTGAAAGGTAACATATGGTCAATAATAATATCACTAATAGCGTCTACTGCTCTAGGAAGCTCGGTGGGAGAGGCAGTTATCCCCAGGAGGCTCGGGTCCAAAGGGCTAATAATCCCTAGAGCCCTGATGTCAGCTACATCAGTTTTTCTCTCTGTGATATGAACATATTTTATGTTCTGACTTAAAACTTCACAAATCCAATAATTGTAAGTCACTTGAAGTTGTGGATTGCGATAGTGTATCACAATCTCAAGTGAATGAAAAAAATAGTGGTTGAGTGATTGAGTTAAAGCAATAGATTATCAATTTAAAATTAGACCCATTGCAAGTAACTTGGAAATATATCAAAATCACTTGTATTTGTCAAAAGTTATGCCTGGTGATGAAAAAAAAATGGTTAAGTGATTGAGTTAAGGCAATAGGTCATCTATTTGAAATTAAACCCATTTCAAGCAACTTCGAAATATATCAAAACTATTTGTAATAAATTTGTCAAGATTGATGCCAATTAAAACAAGAGGCCAGCCGGCCACCATAATCCCCCATCCCCGCCCGCATGATAGAAATTTTACAGGGTGCATACTTCCCTGAAGTCTCTCATTCTGTTCTACAATAATGATTCACTTATCTAGATTACTGTGTATATTACAGATATTGAAGTCAATGATGGACGAAGTCAGCAAGTTGCCATTAAGAGGGTATATATATATATCCCTCACTGAAATCATCCATTTCGTTTTATAGTATTTATTGGACTGGTATATATATCCTATTGAATTTTTTTTCCAAGGGCTGTAGGAATGCTGCGAATAGATTTAATGCATTATTTACCGCTATTTACATGAAACATCCGAGTATGCAACTCATGGTTGTTTCAATGCTGGGCCAATGTCGCATACTATGGCCAGCACTGAAATACCATGTGGTAAACTTCCACTGTTTCAGGCAGAGTTTCGGCCTTGTTGGCAAATAAAATGAAGAAATATTCCATATTTTGCTGTCATTTCAGTTGAATAGTCATTTTAAGAACTAAAATTAAAAAAAAAAAATTCTCCTGGGGGAGGACCTCCCACCGCTTCCAGCCTACCCCCCCCCCCCCCACTCAAACATTTCTGCCGGTAATCCTGCCAGGGTTTGCTGCCCCAGGATAGGTAAATGAAATGAAATG
Organism: Flabesymbios commensalis; assembly: GCA_964017125.1. Lineage (NCBI taxonomy): Eukaryota > Metazoa > Annelida > Polychaeta > Terebellida > Flabelligeridae > Flabesymbios > Flabesymbios commensalis. The sequence goes on from OZ024904.1 coordinate 45,588,904, forward strand.
AATCAGGCTTTAGGCCACTTTTGTGCACATATAGGCTAAACTGGGCCAGGAGAACCTCCTGAGGATGGTGAGATGATTGAGATGACACTGTCCTCCAGACACAGGATTCGAAATTCGAGCCCTGGCGGTCTGAGGCCGAGTACGCTACCTCTCGGTCACGGAGGCTCCCCACAATACTGACTTTCACACGTGGATGGGGAAGAAACATTTTTGTTTCTTTCAAACTGCCGAGACCGGGAACCGAACCCCGAACTCTGGCGTGAAAGGCAGCGGTGCTAACCACTACCCTAGGGCCCCCGCCCCCCAGGATAGGTAATGGCTCACACAATCTAAACCACATTGGCCCACAGTCGGGCCAATGTCTGAACAGTAGAACAACAATGGGCCAGCACAGTGTCCCAAGTCTGTGCCCAACGTGTGCATGTTCAGCCAGACAACACAGCAAACACGAGGCATTGACCTAGAGTTGTTTAATTGTTGGTCCACAACACAGCAAACACGAGGCATTGACCTAAAGTCGTTTAATTGTTGGGCCACTGCCTGCTACGCCGGCAGTGGCTAACATTTCCTGGCTAACAGTTGTAATTCATCTTGACCATTGTTATCTTCATCAACTCATAAAGCAAAATGTAATAAAATTTCAATTTCTACCCACTTTTACGCTAAAATGGCAGACAACTTCAAGCAGTAAAATTACACAGTATGTTTGTTAATTGTGAGACCTAGACTTTGCGTTCTTCTAACAATGAAAATATTTCATGCCGAAAGCCTGTTGTTAAAAAGGTAAATAGAAAGGATTCAAAAGAATAATAGTCATGATCTGCACTCAAAGGGTTAAATACATTTGAGTAAGCCATAAACACTATAGAAGCTGGGGACATTATTGTGTGAAAAAAGAGGTGACATAGGAGTAAAAATTCCACACATGATGTGATCCAGAGCCCTGGCTCAAGAAGCTTCTCAGTCTCAGTATGCATGGTGATGATTTCAGACTGAGACCGAGATTAAACCACTTGATGAATATCAGCATTTCAGTCAATAACTGCATGTCCCGATTTTTTGACTTGCCACCCCCTGGTTTCTATGCCTTCGGGACAACCAAAGTCTCACACGGATAACCATATTTAGCTTGTATGGTTCTCCGTCGGACAACCTTTAAATCTACCTAGTTAAAGCATCCAACAAAATGCTGTCAATGACAATGGCGCACTACAGAGTGCAGTGCATGATTTCATTTAATAATAAAATAGTGGGTGGCTGTGTTACCGCAATTTCATACAGGACCTATTGGGTATAAGTTTTTTAGAACAATGTTAATGGAGGAAACTTGTCATTTCATCGTACAGAACTGTGCAATTAAAATGTGTCACGCGAAAACAAATACGAAGAGAATGCGAATTTGCATTCTCTTTCGGATTATCATTATGCTAAATGCGAATTTCTGGTAAAATCAAAACTCAATGCGAATTTGATGTGAATTTGCATTTCGCACTTGCTAATCCATTCTCACTACTTTAAAATTAAAATTTGCCTATTGCGAATGCACTTTGGCAGTTTGCGAAGTTCCTTATTCACTATTTTTCGCAACCATTTGCATGAATGAATTTGAGAAAGTAAAATTTCAAAGCTGTTTGTTTTGTTTAGCTAGCGTACATGCAGTCTGCCAGGGCCCGGGGAAAGCGACAAGCGGGCCATATATTGAGACCAAAATAAATTTTGTTTCAGATTTTACCTGATAAAATAATGCTGCTAGTTACATACTTGGTAACTGGACAGACCAATTAAGCACAGTTATAATGGCAGTAAATGGAAGCACGTCATTCCGCAAACAAGGCTGTCCATAGACCCATTACCAGTATTCGACTGGGCTGTTTTGGTGCAGCACCGCTGAGAAGTGCAGCACTTATTGTATTCGAGTGGTCTTACACCCAAATTGGTGCAGCACCTTCTTGCACCAATTAAAAAGAGGGTGCACAACGATGCAGTAAAGTCACGTGATCAACTCAACTATAATCTAAGGACGTTATTAGTTACCCTATTCTACACTGCACCTTTATAAAATCGTATTCGGCTGGTACAACACTTTTTATACACTGCGCAGATGCTTGTGGTGTAATTGTTGAACCCAAAAAGCCCAGTCGAATAGGCCATAAATATTTTCTGTTGGTTTACCAGAAGTTTACATCAGTCAAGGTACAAAATGTCTGATATCACATTTTGCGATGCAATAAATGCCCACTGCTAACCAAATTACCTTATGCATTGCAGCAGGTGTTAATCACTTTGCAGTACACAAATACTAGGACTTGTCATCATCCCGTTTTTTATAATGATAATTCATTGGGCCTGTAGACACTGCCGCTACAGTCGAGAGTTTGTTGACAAATTCCAGATAGCATGTGTGTTGTCTTGAGCAATATTCACTAGAGGGGGTATTCATCAATTGGCCTCTGCCTAGCCAATAAAACATGTGGTAGGCACCGCTGACGTTGCTATAATGTGGATCGGGTTGTACGCGCAAGTCCCAGTGACGGTCTGCAGTAAGTTTTCGTGAAGCCAAGGCTTTCCAAGGCACCAAATGGCAATGCACACCTCCCAAGTTTTTTATGCTATTTTATTTTGAAATTCATTTTGAAATTCTGCTTTGATAAAGCTATTTTATTACAGGCACCTGAATTATGTAAATCATGTACAGTGGGGAATTGTCAGGGACAGCGCATGTTGACATGTCAACACTGGTCACTTTAATAAGGTCACTATAATTGTGAATACATGCCATATGGCGCCGGATCGGCAGGAATTCTCAGCATTGGCCGCAATGTGGTTCAATGTGGTTCATTCACATTTAGCGATTTGCTAAAAACATTTTCTCATTTAGCGGTTTGAGAAAATTAATTTAGCAGATGCTAAAAAGCTTTGAGCGTTTTTTAGCGCTTAGCGAAAAGCATTTTATCACCTGCTAAATTTCCATTTTCGCAAGTGCGCATTCTCATTTGCGAAATTGGCAGATGTGAAGACAAGAGAAAATATATTGGCATTCTCTGACACTTTTTAATTGCACAGTACTGAATATATAGATCACGTGTACGGCAACGCCTATGTTGTCATGATTTTTTTGCGGACAACATTCATTCGTGGCTGTAAACCAAATAATAACTAATGCTTGTCTGCAGGTCTTTCACACCTTATTGTGGCCTTGACACAGAGCTCCACTGTGATGTCATTGACCTAGATTGAATGTGCATGTGCAGCATTCTGGTTGCCAGAATCTCTGTCATTTATGTGTAGCCTAGTACATGAATAGACCTGTAGTATTCCTATTACTCAAAAAGAATGCGATGTAGCGGTTTCTCAAGAAAATGTACAAATACACAACGATTTTGATTGAGAAAAACACTAGGAGATTGAGCCCGAAACCGCTTCACATATTCTCAGTGTGAGCCCGACATTTGAGCCTGATACTGCTCTTTGAACCCGGGCCCAGGTGGAGTTATCTATTTATATTTCCTACTACTTACATCACTATTATCTGTTTGGTGGTGACTGTGAAAGGGTTGTCTGTTTCTGTACATACGTCTGGTGTGCACTTGACCTGGTGAAGAAAAAGGACAATTTGTTAGTTACTACTGGTGGGCCAGCATACCCCACATAAAAATATTACATCAATGTAAAAAATATTATTGACTAAATTAAAGTCATTTTTTGCCAGTCTACTCAGTCAACTTCATCTAATCAAAATTAGTTGATTTACAGTTGACCATATAAATGGTATTCACTGTCAATTGTTGATATCATGAACATATAAAATTTATATAAATATGGATTATATGGTTTACTCACAGAATGTATATTCACTTTAAATAATTAATTTCACATGAGTGATGAAATAAGGCTAGAGAGCTCTCACTGTCTTCAAAATAAAAATGAGGCTTTATGTTTATGTAGTAAATCATTTTTGAAATTAATTAAGATCTAGATTATGAAACCTTGGGGAGTGAATATTTTCTCCCGATCCATCATTTTTTGAATGGTGCCGCTTCTTGTCATCGAAAGTATTTGGGTCAATACATAGTGATAAGCAAATAAACATTGTGTGGGAAGTATATTAAATCAAATAAAATTTTCTCAAAAAATGTATCATCTTTAAAATACAAAGGTTATATCACCTGAAGGAAAACCTCCTCCGAAAAACATGTTAAATAGCTCTTCAGCTGATATGTCACCTGTAAATAAAAAAATTAAAAATGTATTTTCACAAGTCTAAAAATAACAAGACTACATAAGTCCAGGAGCTCCCGCGACGAATTAGAATTTGATTTAAGCAATTTTGTGTAGGGTTTTTAATGTAGTCCTAGGCTAGGTCAACAAGACGCAAGACAACCAGGTCTAAGAAGCCCAGTCTAAGAGTGGGATAAGAACTAGACAGTCTGTCAGAGATTGCAAACCTCCATTGAAATTAATGATCCTAATCAGTATCCCAGTAATGGTCTACCTATCTGGCACGGTTCACCCTATATCAGGCCAATCGAGGTAACTAATAGCTGATTTACGGTCATTTTGAATTCGATATAAATTAGTCAAAAATTTAGGGTGCATCCTCCCCGAAACCTCAAATTTTGTTTTATAGTAATGGACTAACATCTAACACAGTTTGCAAAATATTGGGCATGTGAAAGTAAATAATGGCCGATAGGGGGCCATTTTGAATTTGAACGAGTCAGAATTTTTCAAGATGCATCCTCATCTCACATTTCATTCTATAGTAATCGTCTAGTTATCTAGCACGGTTTACCAAATATCGGTCATGTGAAAGTGAATAATGGCCTAAAGGCGGCCATTTTGAATTTGATCAAGTCAAAATTTTCCAAGATGCATCCTCAGCTGAAATCTCACATTTCATTCTATAGTAATGGTCTAGCCATCTAGCACGGTTTACCAAATATCGCCCATGTGAAAGTGAATAATGGCCGATAGGAGGCCATTTTGAATTTGATCAAGTCAAAATTTTTCAAGATGCATCCTCTCCTGAAATCTCACATTTTGTTTATAGTAATGGTCTAGCCATCTAGTACGTTTACTAAAAACCGGCTATGTGAAAGGGAATAATGGCCGATAGGCGGCCATTTTGAATTTGATCGAGTCAATTTTTTTCAAGATGCATCCTCTCTTGTAATCTCACATTTTGTTTCATAGTAATGGTCCAGCTATCTAACACGGTTTACCAAATATCAGCAATGTGCAAGTAAATAGTGGCCGATAGGCGGCCATTTTGAATTCGATTGAGTCGAAAGTTTTTAAAAGGCATCCTCTCTCGAAACGTCACATTTTGTTTTATAGTAATGGTCTAGCTATCAAGCACGGTTTACCTGATATCAGGCCTATCGAGGTAAATAATGCTGATTGTCGGCCATTTTGAATTTGTAAGTTTAAAATTTTCAGGGTGCATCCTCCCCCGAAAACTCACACTTTGTTTTATAGTAATCAGGTAATGGTCTAGCCATCTAGCACGGTTTACCAAATATCAGCCATGTGAAAATGAATAATGGCCGAAAAGGCGGCCATTTTAAATTTGATCAAGTCAATTTTTTTCAAGATGCATCCTCATCTGAAATCTCACATTTCGTTTTACAGTAATGGTCTAGCCATCCAGCACGGTTGACCAAATAACGGCCATGTGAAAGTGAATAATGGCCGATGAGCGGCCATTTTGAATTTTATCGAGTCAAATTTTTCCAAGATGCATCCTCTCCTGAAATCACACATTTTGTTTTATAGTAATGGTCTAGCCATCTAGCACGGTTTACCAAATAACGGCCATGGGAAAGTGAATAATGGCTGATTGGCGGCCATTTTGAACTTTGACAAAATGATTTTTTTCAAAATACATCCTCTCCTGAAGCCTTACAATTTGTTTTATAGTAATGGTGTAGATATCTTGAGCGGTTTTCATGATATTCCACAATATCAGGCCTGTCGAGGTGAATAATGGCTGATAGGCGGCCATTTTGAATTTCATCAACTTCAATTTTTTCAGGATGCATCCTCTCCTGAAACCTTACAATTTATTTGATATTAATGGTGTAGCTATCTTGAGCGGTTTTCATGATATTCAGCAATATCAGGCCTGTCGAGGTGAATAGTGGCCGATAGGCGGCCATTTTTAATTTTAGCGACTTGAAATTTTTCAAGATGCATCCTCTCCTGAAACCTCACAATTTGTTTTATAGTAATGGTGTAGCTATCTTGAGCGGTTTTCATGATATTCCGCAAAATCTTTCAGTCGGATTTACTGATGTTATAAATTAGGTCAAAGTGCTGGGTCAACTTCAAGGTCAAGGTCCAAAAACCTGAAAAGGCACAACTAGGGACCTCAGAGAACATGTATGTGCAATATGACTGTCATCGGCCCAGTCCTTTTCGAGATCTGCTCCGGAAACGAAGTGCGCGTCAAAACGTCTAAATAGGTCATAGTTCTGAACCAGAAGTAGGTTAAAGTTCAAATACCCCAAAAGGCACAACTAGACCCCCTAGGGGTGTTGTGTGTAAAATTTGAAAACAATCGGACAAGTACTTTCAGAGATATGCTCCGGAAACGAATTGTTTACGGACGGCCCAACGCCGTCACATCATCATTTTCTCCTCTGCAACCTTGCGTATTGAATTCAGATTGAAAATATTTTAACCCGTCCATTATCCACCTGGAAGTAACCCACATATCAAAAATTGTTATCCTAGCTTATTTTCTCACAAAGTTATAGGCAAAAGAAGAGGCCAAAAAAAAACGGAGGTAGAATCCATAGCTCCCTTCGCTCACCTACGGTGACGGCGGGAGCTAACAAGAGGCCAGCCGGCCACCATAATCCCCAGCCCTGCCCGGGGTGCATCCTTCCCAGAACTCTCATTTTGTTTTACTGTAATGGTCTACTTATCTAACAGTTTGCCATGTACTGTATATTACATTAATATTATTAATTTAAAGTCAATGATGGTCACTAGTCAAGACATTTTTGAATTTGATCAAGTTGACATTTTTCAGAGCATATCCCTCCCTGAAACCACACATTTTGTTTTATTGTACCAGGTACTAATGGTCTAGCTATATAGCACAGTTTTCCAGATACATACATGTATTACGCATATTAACCCTTTCAAAATTTACAATTGTCATCTTCATCCACTGCAATTCTCGCAATTCTCAACTTGTAGTGGATGAAGATGGCTAGTGGATGAAAAAAATAAAGAAATTTACTATGTATTGGTAAAACGGTTTCATGGGAATTTTCCGTCCAAAACCCTTGGTTGTAGGAAAATTAAGTCTCTTTTCAGAGATGTGAAATGATGCTTTAATGCATCCTGAGAACTTAAAGGGTTAAAGTCAAAAATGGCCTCAGGTTGACCATTTTAATTTGATCCAATTGATATTTTTCAGGGTATATTTTTCACTGAAACCACACATTTTGTGTTAATATAGTAATGGTCCAGCTATTTGGCCCGGTTTGCCAAATATCAGGCATATTAAAGTTAATTATGGCCGATAGTTGGCCATTTTGAATTTAATAGGGTGACATTTTTCAGGGCATACCCCTCCCTGAAACCGCACATATTGTTTAATATTAATGGCGTAGCTCTCCCATTATATGGCAGAAGGGCGCATTTCTGTTTGCAATCATATTGAGATGCGGGCAATTTTGTGTTCAGATGCTGCCGATTTTATGCATTGCAAAATAATAATATAATAGTAATAAACTTCTATAGCGCATAATTCTTCGGTGATCCGAGCTCAGATGTCAAAAGGACAAATGTTCTTTTTATTAAATTAGGTGGATGAAAATTAAATTGCTTAAGATTTTTGAAAATATAATAAAAATGCACTTTTTTCGAGATACGCCCTTTTGCCATGGAACTGTCACATATTTTTGTGTTTGTAAAATCTATATAACGTAATATAAAAGCCTCCCAGTGTCAGTAAGATTCCAGTCAAGCTAATATCATAATTATGCATGTATTACTAATTTAATACATATTCTTATAATTCCCAGTGGAAAGGATGCACACTGATTATACCATCAGTGTATGGCAGAAGGGCCTACCTCGATAGACCGCTATATAATATGGCAAATCATATTATAATGGATATATGCCAGAGTGGAATATACATATCTGTATGTTGAGATACACCCTTCAACCATATAAATTATGCAGGAAAATAAGGACTTGCGACCCTATGTATCAGTATTTCTATTTAGACAAATACATAATTTTTCTATTTACTATTTTTACACAAATATCTTTTGTGAGCATGGCAACGGTTAGTTATTTTTTATGCAAAACTCATTTTTCATGAGATAAGCCCTTTTGCCATATAACGGGAGATCTATCTGGCACGGTTTGCCAGATATCTAACCGTGTCAGATATCAGGCATATTAAAGTTAATAATAGCCTAGATAGCCTGTCATTTAGAATTGAGTTGAAATTTTTCAGGCCGTATTCGTCCCTAAAACCGCACATTTTATTTTATAGTACCGGTAATATAATATAAAACATGTTGAATTATGTTGACCCCAAAATATATTCAAAATGTAGATATTAAAATACAGACTGTGCTGCTTAGTTTAATTACCACAGCCCAGTACAAAAAAAAAAAACAAGGTAAAAGGCCACCGTCATCCCTACCCCGCCCTCATGATAGAAACGCACAAATCTATTCAATAAATGGGATTAATATTAGTAGGTCAAAAAGTACGCTTAGGCCAAAAAAATAGTCTCTGTTTCCGATTACACTGCAGGAAGGTTCAAAATATTGGTTGTCCGCCAGACAAAATAGAAACAAACAAGAGGCCTGAAGTCCTCTCATCCCCCGCCATAAACTGCATATTTAAAAAGTCTACTTGTGGTGGCTACTTTAAATTTCAGTAGAATGACCTGCACATTTTCAGATGGTGGGTAATGTGATTGTAAAATGTGAATTATTTCTGACTTCTGACTAATTTTTGAGCTTTTGCGACCACAAAAAATTATGAAGTTGATCCGTAACGGCCATTTTGAATTTCAGCAAAACCTTAAAAAAAGTGACCTGCACATCTCCATATCGTGGGAAATGTGATTGTAAAAGTTGACCTCTGGCGGCCATTTTGAATTTTGGTAGTATCTTTAAAAAATCACTTGCAAATCCCCATATTGCTAGGAATGTGATGCTAAAATTTAAAAAAAATTAACCAAACTAATTTTTAAAGTTTTTGCGTCCACAACAAAATTGAAGTTGATCCGTGGCGGCGATTTTGAATTTCAGTGAAACCTTGAAAAAGTCACCTGCACATCTCCATATCGTGGGGAATGTGATAGTAAAATTTGACTTTAAGTTTTATAGTTTTTGCACCACAAAAAATTTTGGAGTTGAGCTGTTGGGGCCATTTTGAATATTAGTAGCATCTTTAAAAAATAAATTGCCCATCCCCATGTTGCTAGGAATGTCATGTTAAAATTTCCAAAAAAATTGACCAGTAGTTTTCGCGCCCACAAGAAAATATGACACCTGACGGAATCCTTTTTTTCTCTTCAATTTTTTGAAAGATTCCCGTTACATGGCCCTCCAAAATAGGGTAGGTAGGGAAACTGCTTTTTCAATTAAAAAAACCCTGCCAAATTGCCTATGGGGGATGTGTGTGTGTGCAATATCAAAGAAAATCCTAAGGGGTTTCAGAGATGTACTCCAGAAAAGAGAATGCAGGCAGACGTGTTTGTCCAAAAGGCCCATTGACAACCCCAGGGATATGTGTGTGCAACATTGAAAAAAATCCTCCAACAGGTTTCAGAGATATGCTCTAGAAACCAAAGTGTTAAGTCTCAAAGCTACTTTGGCTCTAGAGATATAGGTCAGAAAATATGTGAGAGGAAAAAACTCGCAACAAGACTACATAAGTCCAGGAGCTCCCGCTCCGAATTAGAATTTGATTTAAGCAATTTTGTATAGGGTTATTAATGTAGTCCTAGTCTAGGTCAAAAATCAAGACGCAGGACAACTAGGTCTAAGAAGCCCAGTCTAAGAGAAAGATAAGAATGATCCTAATCAGTATCCCAGTAATGGTCTACCTATCTGGCACGGTTTACCCGATATCAGGCCAATCGAGTTAACTAATAGCTGATTTACGGTCATTTTGAATTCGATATAAATTAGTTAAAAACTTAGGGTGCATTTTCCCCCGAAACCTCAAATTTTGTTTTATAGTAATGGACTAACATCTAACACAGTTTGCAAAATATTGGGCATGTGAAAGTAAATAATGGCCGATAGGGGGCCATTTTGAATTTGATCAAGTCAGAATTTTTCAAGATGCATCCTCAGCTGAAATCTCACATTTCATTCTATAGTAATCGTCTAGCTATCTAGCACAGTTTACCAAATATCGGCCATGTGAAAGTGAATAATGGCCTAAAGGCGGCCATTTTGAATTTGATCAAGTCAAAATTTTCCAAGATGCATCCTCAGCTGAAATCTCACATTTCATTCCATAGTAATGGTCTAGCCATCTAGCACGGTTTACCAAATATCGCCCATGTGAAAGTGAATAATGACCGAATAATGACCGATCTTCAGGATGCATCCTCTCTTGTAATCTCACATTTTGTTTTATAGTAATGGTCCAGCTATCTAACACGGTTTACCAAATATCAGCAATGTGAAAGTAAATAGTGGCCGATAGGCGGCCATTTTGAATTCGATTGAGTCGAAAGTTTTTAAAAGGCATCCTCTCTCGAAACGTCACATTTTGTTTTATAGTAATGGTCTAGCTATCTAGCACGGTTTACCTGATATCAGGCCTATCGAGGTAAATAATGCTGATTGTCGGCCATTTTGAATTCGTAAGTTAAAAATTTTCAGGGTGCATCCCCCGAAAACTCACACTTTGTTTTATACTAATGAGGTGATGGTCTAGCCATCTAGCACGGTTTACCAAATATCAGCCACGTGAAAATGAATAATGGCCGAAAAAAGCGGCCATTTTAAATTTGATCAAGTCAATTTTTTTCAAGATGCATCCTCATTTGAAATCTCACATTTTGTTTTACAGTAACTTAATGGTCTAGCCATCTAGCATGGTTGACCAAATAACGGCCATGTGAAAGTGAATAATGGCCGATAAGCGGCCATTTTGAATTTTATCGAATCGAATTTTTTCAAGATGCATCCTCTCCTGAAATCACACATTTTGTTTTATAGTAATGGTCTAGCCATCTAGCACGGTTTACCAAATAACGGCCATGGGAAAGTGAATAATAGCCGATTGGCGGCCATTTTGAACTTGGATGAGTTGAATTTTTTCAAAATGCATCCTCTCCTGAAGCCTTACAATTTGTTTTATAGTAATGGTGTAGATATCTTGAGCGGTTTTCATGATATTCCACAATATCAGGCCTGCCGAGGTGAATAATGGCTGATAGGCGGCCATTTTGAATTTTATCAACCTCAAATTTTTCAAGATGCATCCTCTATTGAAACCTTACAATTTATTCGATATTAATGGTGTAGCTATCTTGAGCGGTTTTCATGATATTCCGCAATATCAGGCCTGTCGAGGTGAATAATGGCCAATAGGCGGCCATTTTTAATTTTATCGATTTGAAATTTTTCAAGATGCATCCTCTCCTGAAACCTCACAATTTGTTTTATAGTAATGGTGTAGCTATCTTGAGTGGTTTTCATGATATTCCGCAAAATCTTTCAGTCGGATTTACCGATGTTATAAATTAGGTCAAAGTGCTGGGTCAACTTCAAGGTCCAAAAACCTGAAAAGGCACAACTAGGAGCCTTAGAGAACATGTATGTGCAATATGGCTGTCATCGGCCCAGTACTTTTAGAGATCTGCTCCGGAAACGAAGTGCGCGTCAAAACGTCTGAATAGGTCATAGATCTGAACCAGAAGTAGGTCAAAGTTCAAATACCCCAAAAGGCACAACTAGACCCCCTAGGGGTGTTGTGTGTAAAATTTGAAGACAATCGGACAAGTACTTTCAGAGATATGCTCCGGAAACGAATTGTTTACGGACGGCCCAACGCCGTAACATCATCATTTTCTCCTCTGCAACCTTGCGTATTGAATTCAGATTAAAAATATTTTAACCTGTCCATTAGCCACCTGGAAGTAACCCACATACCAAAAATCGTTATCCTAGCTTATTTTTCTTACAAAGTTATAAGCAAAAGAAGAGGCAAAAAAAAAACGGAGGTAGAATCCATAGCTCCCTCCGTCTCACCTACGGTGACCGCGGGAGCTAAAAAGAATATCTACACCCACTGAGGGATGTGGGCGTGCACTATAAAAAATATCCCAGGGGGTTTCAGAGATATGCTCTGGAAATGAGAATGCTGACAGACATGCAATGACAGACAGACTGACAGCATAACCCCTGCTCTCACTTTATTGGGTTGGGAACTACGACAGCTATTGTGCGGCAAAAATGTAAAACAGTCAATATATTTCCATTACACAAATCTTTACTGGTAGTTAATCATATCTTGTTACCTTCAAAGCCTCTAGAATAATCATTAGTTCGCCGATGATGTACATGATCATCTTCTGCACCAAACTGATCATATCGTTGACGCTTTTGAGGATCACTCAATACAGCAAATGCATTGCCAATAGCTGTGAAAAGTAAATAAACCAGCAGTTATAAGACACATTTGCTTGTGATTTTGTAATATTGCAATACTTAGGCTTTTCCCATGATGAACAGACTCGTGCAGTATATTACAAAACCTGATGCATGAAAAATATATAAAAAAACGAATACACATAATTTGTGCCTCTGAAATTGAACTAGTTTAAGTGAGCTTGACACATTACTGGAGGATATAATAATATATTGTATATCCATTTGTCTAATCATTACTTTGAAAATATTCAGTACATTTTGATTAGCCATGTTAAAGGTAAAAAAATAATACTAGTAAAGAGCATTGATGATGACTGGATATATTTCTGTTTCATTAGCAACTGATTAATCAATTTTTAAATTGGGTGAGTGTTGTCTTAAATCTGAGATAGGTTGTGATACAAAATTCCACTAATTTAAATGATAATAAAAATCCATAAATCTGAAGTTAACAAGACTACATAAGTCCAGGAGCTCCCGCGACGAATTAGAATTTGATTTAAGCAATTTTGTGTAGGGTTTTTAATGTAGTCCTAGGTAAGACAACTAGGTCTAAGAAGCCCAGTCTAGGAGTAAGATAAGAACTAGACAGTCTGTCAGAAATTGCAAACCTCCATTGAAATTAATGATCCTAATCAGTATCCCAGTAATGGTCTACCTATCTGGCACGGTTTACCCGATATCAGGCCAATCGAGGTAACTAATAGCTGATTTACGGTTATTTTGAATTCGATATAAATTAGTCAAAAACTTAGGGTGCATCCTCCCCCGAAACCTCAAATTTTGTTTTATAGTAATGGACTAACATCTAACAGTTTGCAAAATATTGTGCATGTGAAAGTAAATAATGGCCGATAGGGGGCCATTTTGAATTTGATCGAGTCAGAATTTTTCAAGATGCATCCTCAGCTGAAATCTCACATTTCATTCTATAGTAATCATCCAGCTATCTAGCACGGTTTACCAAATATCGGCCATGTGAAAGTGAATAATGGCCTAAAGGCGGCCATTTTGAATTTGATCAAGTCGAAATTTTCCAAGATGCATCCTCAGCTGAAATCTCACATTTCATTCTATAGTAATGGTCTAGCCATCTAGCACGGTTTACCAAAAACCGGCTATGTGAAAGTGAATAATGGCCGATAGGCGGCCATTTTGAATTTGATCTAGTCATTTTTTTTCAAGATGCATCCTCTCTTGTAATCTCACATTTTGTTTTATAGTAATAGTCCAGCTATCTAACACAGTTTACCAAATATCAGCAATGTGAAAGTAAATAGTGGCGATAGGCGGCCATTTTGAATTCGATTGAGTCGAAAGTTTTTGAAAGGCATCCTCTTTCGAAACGTCACATTTTGTTTTATAGTAATGGTCTAGCTATCTAGCACGGTTTACCTGATATCAGGCCTATCGAGGTAAATAATGTTGATTGTCGGCCATTTTGAATTCGTAAGTTAAAAATTTTCAGGGTGCATCCTCCCCCGAAAACTCACACTTTGTTTTATAGTAATCAGGTAATGGTCTAGCCATCTAGCACGGTTTACCAAATATCAGCCATGTGAAAATGAATAATGGCCGAAAAGGAGGCCATTTTAAATTTGATCAAGTCAAACTTTTTCAAGATGCATCCTCATCTGAAATCTCACATTTCGATTTATAGTAATGGTCCAGCCATCTAGCACGGTTGACCAAATATCGGCCATGTGAAAGTGAATAATGGCCGGTAAGCGGCCATTTTGAATTTTATCGAGTCAAATTTTTTCAAGATGCATCCTCTCCTGAAATCACACATTTTGTTTTATAGTAATGGTCTAGCCATCTAGCACGGTTTACCAAATAACGGCCATGTGAAAGTGAATAATGGCCGATTGGCGGCCATTTTGAACTTGGACAAATTTAATTTTTACAAAATGCATCCTCTCCTGAAACCTTACAATTTGTTTTATAGTAATGGTGTAGATATCTTGAGCGGTTTTCATGATATTCCACAATATCAGGCCTGTCGAGGTGAATAATGGCCGATAGGCGGCCATTTTTAATTTCATCAACTTGAAATTTTTCAAGATGCATCCTCTCCTGGAACCTCACAATTTGTTTTATAGTAATGGTGTAGCTATCTTGAGCGGTTTTCATGATATTCCGCAAAATCTTTCAGTCGGATTTACCGATGTTATAAATTAGGTCAAAGTGCTGGGTCAACTTCCAGGTCAAGGTCCAAAAACCTGAAAAGGCACAACTAGGGACCTTAGAGAACATGTATGTGCAATATGACCGTCATCTGCCCAGTACTTTTCGAGATCTGCTCCGGAAACGAAGTGCGCGTCAAAACGTCTAAATAGGTCATAGTTCTGAACCAGAAGTAGGTCAAAGTTCAAATACCCCAAAAGGCACAACTAGACCCCCTAGGGGTGCTGTGTGTAAAATTTGAAGACAATCGGACAAGTACTTTCAGAGATATGCTCCGGAAACGAATTGTTAACGGACGGCCCAACGCCGTAACATCATCATTTTCTCCTCTGCGACCTTGCGTATTGAATTCAGATTAAAAATATTTTAACCTGTCCATCAGCCACCTGGGAGTAACCCACATACCAAAAATTGTTATCCTAGCTTATTTTACAAAGTTATTAGGCAAAAGAAGACTCAAAGAGGTAAAAACCGGGAGGCGGAATCCATAGCTCCCTCCATGTCGCCTACGGTGACGGTGGGAGCTAAAAAATTAAAACGTGGGTTAAAAATGACTGTAAGTCATTTAAAATATAATTTTATTGAAACTTTTCAGGGTGTAACCCTCTCAGAAAACTCACATTTCGTTCAATAGTAATGGTTCAGCTATCTGGTACGGCTTTTGATAACAAGTCTGCCATTTTAAATTTCATCGAGGTGAAATTTTCAGGGCATATTCCCCCCTGAAACCGCACATTTTATTCTATGGTAATGGGCTAGCTACCTGGTTCTGTTTTCCAGATACTACGCTATTCGAAGTGGATAATTGCCGCATGTCGGCCATTTTTAATTCAATCAATTTGAAATTTTTAAGGCGTATCCCTCCCTGAAACCGCACTTTATATTCAATAGTAATGATCTAGTGATCTGGCACGATTTTCCAATTATTAAACAAACTAAAGTGACCACACGTCGGCCATCTTGAATTTGATCAAAAAGCCATTGACATTTAACGTCCGACCGGCCGCCCGAGGCAGGTTACAAAGGCCCAGGTCGGATAAATTGTGCACATCGGCAGCCCGGTGGTCGGGTAAAGTTTTAATAGTTTTAGCCCTACGTACCACTTCCAGGTCTAGTTAAAAGTCACCAGGGCAGACAAAAATCACAGTTTACCTGCCCTGTTGTCTAGTATAAAACAATCCTAATGTCAATGGCTGATCAAGTTGACATTTTTCACAGTATATTCCTACCTGAAACCACACATTTTGTTCAATAGTAATGATCTAGCTATCTGTCAAGGTTTTCAAGTTATTAAGTATCTTCAAGTCAAAAGCATATTAAAGTCAACAATGATCACAAGTCCGCCATTTAAATTTTTTATCAAGGTGATATTTTTTAGGGCATATTCCCCCCTGAAACAGCACATTTTATTCGATAGTAGTGGGCTAGCTAAATGGTACGGTTTTATAGATATTACGCATTTTGACATCGATAATTGCTGCATGTTGGCCATATTTTATTTAATCGAATTGAAATTTTCAGGACATATCCATCCCTGAAACCACACTTTTTGCTCAATAGTAATGCCAATGGTCTAGCGATCTGGCACAATTTTCCAGTTAATAAACATATTAAAGTCAAAAGTGCCGCAGGTCGGCCATCTTGAATTTGATGAAGTTGAAATTTCCACTGTATATATCCCCACCTGAAATCGTACATTTTGTTCAATAGTAATGATCTAGCTATCTGGCACGGTTTTCCAGTTATTAAGCATATTAAACGCAAAAGTGGCCGCACGTCGGCCATTTTTGAATTGGGTCAAGCTGAATTTTTTTATGCTATATTCCCAGCTGAAACTGCACATTTTCTTCAATAGTAATGGTCTAGTTATCTGGTCCGTTTTCCAGATAATAGGCATAATAAAAAAATAATGGCCGATAATCTGCCATTTTTAACGCCATGACCTAGTTTCTTTCCGAATCTTACCCAATTTCAAACTCATCCAAGCTATTAGTAAAATAGATATATAGTAGAAATTTGGGAGCGATACATAAAAAATTGTTGAGCGAATCGCGTTAACGAGAAAAATTGTTGATCGAAAAAAAATCAAGGTCATAGGGGTCACATGAAGGTCAAATGTGAAATTAATCAAGCTTTAGTCATGATTAACCTGTATGTGAAGTTTAATGTGCATTTCAATTACGCCAAAAAAGTTGTAGTGCTAAAAGTGGCGAACAGACGGACGGACGCACCTGGTGACGGCAATAGGCATCCACCCAAATTTTGGCTGAGGCCTGAAGACTGCTCAACAACAAACCTTTAAAAGCTTCTGTTGCACCAGGCGCTTGGTTTTTATCTGGATGAAACTTCAGCGCAAGTTTTCTGTATGATTTTTTCAAATCATCTTCATTGCATTCTTTCTCTACACCTAATATTTGATAGTAATCCTTACATTTTCTCACCCTGTAACATAAAACATCAACACTGAACCTTTAAAACAATGCTCGAGTAGATACATTATAACCACATAGGAGGGCGTTCTCTACAAAATAGTATGTAATTTAACTGATACTATTTCGCCTCCAGTTTTCTGACATTTTATTATCAGATACACCACATTTCCAACATTTAACCTTTTTACACACCACCTTCCTGGAGGTATTCCGAAAATTATAAAAAATACATGAGGAGGCTTTGATTCCTACCAGGGTACCAATTATAATGTCGTGTGCTTTTATTTACAACACATATTCCCATAAATTTAATCTTTTCATTATTAGATCTCTAGACGGTAAGGTCATGTTGAAATAGTCATGTTCCCTGTAAACAGGGAATTGGTGGTGAAAGGGCATGGTTCCTTGTATACAGGGAATCGGTGGTGAAAGAGTTAATGAACAGGCACAAGCGCTTTTAAACAAATCAAACAGAATTGAAATCAGATCAGAATTAAGGGAGAAGTATTTCTTGTGAATGGTGGACAGAGTGCCCTAATTAGGTCTTAATTAGGTCATAAGTTAATTAATAATTAAAATGTCTTACATCCGTGAGGATTTTTAATGCACAGGCAAAAGCTCATTTAAACAAACCAAACAGAATTGAAATCGGATAAGAATTGAAGAAGGAGAAGAATTTCTTGTGAATTGTGGACAGACGATGGAGCTCATCTAGGCCTAAAGGCCGGATGAGCTAAAAATGAATAGCAGGGGTGGGGTATTACCTCACAGACTGGCAGCCGCAATCAACGAATAAGCCTAATTGATGTCCACATCTAGCCTATGATATGTATGGATGTCAAATCACACAGTTCATGTAGTCTAGATAGACTTTTACAATTTGAACGCCACATGATTAGGCATTATTGCCACATTGATGAGACACTAGGGATGTGTGGTTTATAACCCTTATGCTGTCAAGTTAATTAATTTAAATTTTCACCTACTTGAAGTTGTGAGTCGAGGTAATTCAAGTGGGTGAAAATTACTCATATTTGCTTAATTTGAGTTATTAATTGTTTCAGGTAAAATAATTATTGGTTCACCTTCTGACTCCCTCTAACTGCTCTTTTGTGTATTTTTTCTCCACTGAAGCACCTTCAGCACCGGCAGCAGATGCTCGTTGCCGTGTAGAGTTTTCAGATGACGCACCACTGGCTTGTGGGAAGCTTTGGCTCTCAGGACATCCTCCTGAATCCTCATCAGCTCCCGATGCCGCACTGCCATTTGGAGAATTTAATCTCGCTAGTAATTCTGTAAAAAACGATTATAGAAATATATATAATAGATTCCAGGCCAAAATAAACATTAGAAAGAAAAATAGCCATCACTTGATCAGCGTTTCCCCAGAAAAATGAGAAAGCATCATGGTAACTGGCGGTTCAGGTTCAGCGCAGTGCGTGTAGTCTAACCTTTTAAAATAGGCCTATTTTAAAAGTATAGACTGTGGTATGTAAAATTACTGGCCTATCTTAGGGTTTTCAAATTCTCTCTCCAAACTACCATATTATCAAATGCTTAGTTTTTTTCACGTACACGTGTCATTGTCGACCATGAACAGCAATTAAAGATCATTACAACTGTCGCATAAATTAGATTCGCTTAAATATATTTTTGCAGCCCATTTATGAACTATTCGTATTAAAATTTTGTCTTGCTTTTAATTGCCAACACTAGCCATATCATCAGGATTATATTATTTTGTCGTACTTCTCAGAAATACAATTAGTAGAGAAAAATTGGATTTATTCTTTATATAGATATCAATTTAGTTCAAAAACACCTTTCGCTCGCTTCCTGACCTAGTGGTACACATAAGTCACCTATTTGTTTCTAATTGTCATTATCAGACTTGTAATCACCATGACATTTAATCAGTCCCTTTGATAGGCCTAAGTGGCTTGTTGACCCTATTAGTCCAGCAGCCTATTATTAAATTAATTGTCTACTCTAATTTAGTGTTAGTATTTGTTGGTAAATGTCAATAGCGCTTTTGAAGTCGGTCCATACTTTTTTTGTTAATTACTACCGCCTTCACAATAGAATGCAGAATATAAAAAAATACAGATTTTATTTTATATTTAGTATGGCATTATCAGAAACAAAAAACGGACATGGTAAGCCTAATACATGTAGGCCTTTATTTCGCACACATTGCCTGGAATGGATACATACACCTCGGTACGTGTCAACATAATTCACACATTACGTCTAGCATGACTGGTTATAAACATGTTAAAATAAAACAATAGAATAACGTTATTATTGTGCGCTTCCTGCTAATGTCATTACTGAGTTTTGATCAGGCTTGCAATAATTCTTCCCTTCTTGAAATTCTCCCGGATATATAAAGTGATAAATACAGCAATTGTCATAGTCCCAGTCGTCATATCTATGAAACATACTCTTTTCACTTACTCTCAGCTATATCACTTGATCAAAATTATTTTGCCATGGCACCTAGACATTCGTTCATTGTTTGCTGATGAGCGTTAAACTGAAGCTTGTCTACCTTGTATTAAGTCTTCATGATGTAAAATATGTGGCCATATTTATGTTGTTTTGGGCAATTGTTAACAATTACAGTGTTAATATAAGGTTATTATAGGTATTATTTTGTTTAAAAAGGTTATTATGAGTTATTCATTGATTTCAGTTTCAGGAGACATGCGCCATCTTGCGATTGCCTGCTGAAAGACCTACCACTAACACTAGCAGTAAACAGTAAGGATGGCAGCGCTCACTAGGTGGTGCTGAACTTCACTTTCAGTTCTCCCTCCGCAAATGGCATACGATTTCACTTCGCTTAAGCGTGAAACAGTGACCTAGGTTAACAGCCGATAACAGAATATAAGGAACCTTTTGATTCAATATTAGAAAGGATATCATATGACACGATGACATTTTTATGCTTGCGAAATTTATTGACACTAGCGATTTTTTTTTGACGTATGCCCGTGTTCTGTACATAAAATTTAACTTTATCTACACCACCTGAAAATTTTCATTTTCATTGTTATTGTTGTTGGAATAGCTAGCCCTGGATACGGCTTACCGCCCCCCGGGCCTTCTGACATTGTTGATCACTTGCTATCTCCCGGCAAGAATTTAATGTATCGTTAACACTGGCTAAGGCAGCATAAAATATATCTCTCAGAACCAATGAGTGCCGAGCCGGTTTCCTCACTTTACGAAATTTTGCACACATGTCGTCCAACATATGTAGAACAATATCTGATGTAGGGGCGATGTTTAATTTTTTTCCTTGATATGCTTATTTGCATAAATCCAAAATGGCTGCCGTCGGCTATCTTGAATTTTTAACTTTTGACAGATTAGTCCTATAATCTTATGTAATACCTCATTTTTGACTAATTTGAATACACTGATTTTATTGTCCAGTATGATTATTTTTTACGATTAAAGGTCATCTAGAGGTCAAAACCAAGATGGCTGTCGTCGGCCATGTATTAAATTTTTAACTTTTGCCAGAATAGCCCTAGAATCTGATGTAATACCTAATTTTTGATCAATTTGAATGCACTGATTACACTGGTATGGTTATTTTTACGATTCAATGTCATCTAGGGGTCAAAACAAGATGGGTGGCGCCGGCCATCTTGAATTTTTATGTCTTGACATAATAACCATAGAATCTCATATAATACCTCATTTTTTACTAATTTGAATACACTGATATGATAATTTTGACGAGTCAAGGTCATCTAGGGGTCAAAACAAGATGGCTGCCATCGGCCATCTTTAATTTTTATCTTTTGACATAATAGCCTTCGAATCTCATGTAATACCTCATTTTTGACTAAAAATGCCAAATGCCAGTCCCATTGAAACACATGTAAACTGCCTCAATTCCGCAGGCTGATTTCACCACTTTTAAACCTATTAGATATTTAATGTGACATATCAGGATAAAGCTTGGGATGTACTTGTTCGAAAACAGGGCCGCTATGGGTATGCTTACAAGACAAAATTTGAGTTACGCCCCCTAGCGTGTAAAAAGATCAATACTTTTCAAATTGGGCTAATATCCGCACTCTCTCTCACAGAACAGACATACATCATTTTAACCCACTGTATCCCTGCAAAATCTGATATCCTTGACAAAGACGATAACGTGTGCTTAATAAATATTCACAAAATTATGACTTCTATATAATTTATTTTGTTTTACTAGAGGTTGGAACAGCCGCATTAAAAATATTTTATGTGATGATTCCATCATTAGACAACTCCCTGGATTTCGGCCTATGTAGGGTGGTGAGACCATAATATGTAGATGTATAATTTTCTTCGTTTATTTGGTATGAAGCTTGAAGGTGTTCTGAGCAATATAGTTTTTGAATTGGGCAAATATATTGAAAACTGTTGCCCTCGGAGCCCTTTCCATTATTATCGATATCATGGAAATCAGCTTTATTTCTATGAAAGTCACATTGAATAAAACAGTAGATGAAGTGGCTATTCCCGCCTCTATTTCGTCACACAAAGTCGTCATGGTTACCTTCTATTTCGAAAATTGTTGTTAAAATATGCCACACATATTAAAATGGACTGTTATTTAAAATGCATTACTTTAAGGAACATCATGTCATTCAGCAAAGAAGAGCCATACTAGTTAATATACTAGTGTGCTATAATACAGAATATTGAGAGAATGTTATGTGTGATCTTTGGGAATTATTTGGCAAACCTGGCATTATGAAGTAAAATTGTAGGTTATTTAACATCTTTACCACGTTGCAACACAACAAAAAGCAGCAACTGAGTTTCAAATCCTCATGCAAATGTAAGCAACTTATGATGCTTTTCGTGGTGCAATAATATGGAGATATTAGCAAACCGAAAATTGAGGAATAAAAACAATTTATGTACGTTACATTGCCAATGTCAAAAAACGTATATATCAAATCCCCCACCACACTAGCATATGTGTCAAAATTTTTGTAAAATATTATAGCATTGTTGTCAATATAGATCACAGCAAGTGTGTCACCTTGTCAGTGAGTACAGCATTAATAATTCTACAACCTTATAAAAAGAACGATGTAGGTTATGTTGACACATGTCAACAACATTTACATAACGTACAAGAAACAACAGATGACTACGCCAAGATAACATGGCAAAAATACATTTAAATTGGAAGTGTAGTTGAATGTGGATACAAGGTCTGAAAACATGTAATTATTTTCTTTAAATGTATATAGAGGTCTAGGTCTTTGTGTACTTTGGTTGACATTCCTTGTTTTTCTCAGTTTTTGGCGGGGAAAATCCCTGACACAATCACAAAATTATGATTTCCAAACTATTGAAGATGTAAACATGGCTGCCTGTTGGTCTTCGACAGCCTGCACAGCCGGGATTTTATATAGCTCAGTTGTACGTTATATTTCATTAGAATTAAAGTATGTTATATTTTGACTGTTTTAAAAGACAATACTCACCCAGTGTCACTACAACAATTTATTGGTCCATGCTGCGATGATCGCGCATGCTCCACATTTCAGGTTGCTTAACATATCTAAAAATTGCGTAAAACGTATCTGTCCTGCCATTATAAAAAATTTCTATTCACTTTCCCAGTTTGATGTACGGACCAGTAAATTGGACCAAATTATATTCAGTGTAAGGACGAAAATTTACTCAAGCACTACAAAGCACTACCTCTTATTATTTTCATATACTCAAGTGGACAAAGAATTAAGAGACTTGTTTACATCCGGGTTCCTGTTTTGCTGCCATGTCGAATTCGGCAATATACTGTACATTCTAATAAAGCAGTCCAACTAAGGCACATAAGCCCTGATTATTCCTTGCCGCTACACAAACACGCACGAATGTAAACTAACAAGACTACATAAGTCCAGGAGCTCCCGCTCCGAATTAGAATTTGATTTAAGCAATTTTGTGTAGGGTTATTAATGTAGTCCTAGTCTAGGTCAAAAATCAAGACGCAAGACAACTAGGTCTAAGAAGCGCAGTCTAAGAGTAAGATAAGAACTAGACAGTCTGTCAGAGATTGCAAACCTCCATTGAAATTAATGATCCTAATCAGTATCCCAGTAATGGTCTACCTATCTGGCACGGTTTACCCGATATCAGGCCAATCGAGTTAACTAATAGCTGGTTTACGGTCATTTTGAATTCAATATAAATTAGTTCAAAACTTAGGGTGCATCCTCCCCCGAAACCTCAAATTTTGTTTTATAGTGATGGACTAACATCTAAAACAGTTTGCAAAATATTTGGCATGTGACAGTAAATAATGGCTGATAGGGGGCCATTTTGAATTTGATCGAGTCAGAATTTTTCAAGATGCATCCTCAGCTGAAATCTCACATTTCATTCTATAGTAATCGTCTAGCTATCTAGCACGGTTTACCAAATATCGGCCATGTGAAAGTGAATAATGGCCTAAAGGCGGCCATTTTGAATTTGATCAAGTCGAAATTTTCCAAGATGCATCCTCAGCTGAAATCTCACATTTCTTTCTATAGTAATCGTCTAGCTATCTTACACGGTTTACCAAATATCAGCAATGTGAAAGTAAATAGTGGTCGATAGGCGGCCATTTTGAATTTGATCTAGTCATTTTTTTTCAAGATGCATCCTCTCTTGTAATCTCACATTTTGTTTTATAGTAATAGTCCAGCTATCTAACACGGTTTACCAAATATCAGCAATGTGAAAGTAAATAGTGGCGATAGGCGGCCATTTTGAATTTGATTAAGTCGAAAGTTTTTGAAAGGCATCCTCTCTCGAAACGTCACATTTTGTTTTATAGTAATGGTCTAGCTATCTAGCACGGTTTACCTGATATCAGGCCTATCGAGGTAAATAATGCTGATTGTCTGCCATTTTGAATTCGTAAGTTAAAAATTTTCAGGGTGCATCCTCCCCCGAAAACTCACACTTTGTTTTATAGTAATCAGGTAATGGTCTAGCCATCTAGCACGGTTTACCAAATATCAGCCATGTAAAAATGAATAATGGCCGAAAAGGCGGCCATTTTAAATTTGATCTAGTCAAATTTTTTCAAGATGCATCCTCATCTGAAATCTCACATTTTGTTTTACAGTAATGGTCTAGCCATCTAGCACGGTTGACCAAATAACGGCCATGTGAAAGTGAATAATGGCCGATAAGCGGCCATTTTGAATTTTATCGAGTTGAATTTTTCAAGATGCATCCTCTCCTGAAATCACACATTTTGTTTTATAGTAATGGTCTAGCCATCTAGCACGGTTTACCAAATAACGGCCATGTGAAAGTGAATAATGGCCGATTGGCGGCCATTTTGAACTTGGACGAGTTGAATTTTTTCAAAATGCATCCTCTCCTGAAGCCTTACAATTTGTTTTATAGTAATGGTGTAGATATCTTGAGCGGTTTTCATGATATTCCACAATATCAGGCCTGTCGAGGTGAATATTGGCTGATAGGCGGCCATTTTGAATTTTATCAACTTCAAATTTTTCAAGATGCATCCTCTCCTGAAACTTACAATTTATTTGATATTAATGGTGTAGCTATCTTGAGCGGTTTCCATGATATTCCGCAATATCAGGCCTGTCGAGGTGAATAATGGCCGATAGGCGGCCATTTTTAATTTTATCGACTTGAAATTTTTCAAGATGCATCCTCTCCTGAAACCTCACAATTTGTTTTATAGTAATGGTGTAGCTATCTTGAGCGATTTTCATGATATTCCGCAAAATCTTTCAGTCGGATTTACCGATGTTATAAATTAGGTCAAAGTGCTGGGTCAACTTCAAGGTCAAGGTCCAAAAACCTGAAAAGGCACAACTAGGGACCTTAGAGAACATGTATGTGCAATATGACTGTCATCGGCCCAGTACTTTTCGAGATCTGCTCCGGAAACGAAGTGCGCGTTAAAACGTCTAAATAGGTCATAGTTCTGAACCAGAAGTAGGTCAAAATTCAAATACCCCAAAAGGCACAACTAGACCCCCTAGGGGTGTTGTGTGTAAAATTTGAAGACAATCAGACAAGTACTTTCAGAGATATGCTCCGGAAACGAATTGTTTACGGACGGCCCAACGGCCCAATGCCGTCACATCATCATTTTCTCCTCTGCGTATTGAATTCAGATTAAAAATATTTTAACCTGTCCATTAGCCACCTGGAAGTAACCCACATACCAAAAATTGTTATCCTAGCTTATTTTCTTACAAAGTTATAGGCGAAAGAAGAGGCAAAAAAAAAAACGGAGGTAGAATCCATAGCTCCCTCCGTCTCACCTACGGTGACGGCGGGAGCTAACAAGAGGACTGAAGTCCTATATCATCACCTGCCATAAATTAGGTTAGATTTTTTGCGGTCACAAATATTTAAAAAGTCGATTTGTGGTGGCCATTTTAAATTTCAGTAAAATCACATGCACATTTCCAGATGGTGGGTAATGTGATTGTACAATGCTAATTATTAGTGATTTTAATTTTTCAGTCTTTGCGCCCACAAATATGAAGTTTATCCATGGCGGCTGTTTTGATTTTCACTAAAACCTTAAAAAAATCAATTGCACATCTCAAAAATATCGTGGGGAACGTGATAGTAAAATTTGAATAATTTCCGACTTTAAGTTTTGGAGTTTTTGCGCCCACAAAAAAATTTGGAGTTGACCTATAGCGACCATTTTGAATTTTGGTAGCATCTTTAAAAAATCACTTGCACATCCCCATGTTGCTAGGAATGTAATGTTGAAATTTGAAAAAAATTTGACCAGTAGTTTTTGCGCCCACAAGAAAACGTGACGCCGGACAGAATCCTGGCGCAACTAAAATCCCCCTTCCCTACGGGCGGGGGATAACAACAAAAACCCTGCGGTTCTGAACATTATTGAGAGTTATTTTTTGCACCAGACTGAAGTTCATATTAAAGCAATGGGCCATGCATGTAAAACTGTAATCAAAACAAATATATATTTTTCGCCAATAATTACTTTAGATTGCAAAAACTTGCTTAAAAATAATGCACAAGTGCAAGATGTTTTCTTTGTTAGTTCACATGATAGCAGTATATTAAAATACTGTGCAAGTACTCCTAACACCCCGTCCCGGATGTAGTGACTTGTCTATATGTAGCTGATACAATGAAGTATGGGGTCTTGTGTAGCATTGTTTTCACCGAGTATCCATTTAAAAGAAATTCCGATGACGTCAAAAGGTAGACCTACATTTCTAGATGGCCATGCACCATTCAATCGGCAGGGGGGGGGGGAGGGGGGGTAGTGGAGTATTTTAAAATAAAACCCCGAACAGGTTCTTTATGAAATAAATAATATATTTCAAGACCTGGACTAGCTGGCCTGATCATTTTTTTCCACGCGTCACCAAGCCGCATGTGTTGAAATTATGCGGGAATAACAATATAACAATGTTGACAATAATTATATAATTGATTTAATTGCTTGCAGTGGGTCTCATATGCATGGTGACTTGAAGTTATCGGAACATGGAAACTTTTGAACGTGGGAACATCCGGATATACAGTAGAACCTGCTATGAGCAGCCACCCTTATGGCACAGGAAAAGTGGCCTTTTAAGGCAGGTGGCTGCTCATAAGAGGTTCATTTAAAATGTCATTTTGGGGAATGGCCAAGTGGCCTCCCATAGGGATGTTGGCTGCTCATAAGGGTGGCTGCAGGTTCTACTGTATAGGGCCTATTAGGCCTACTTGAAGTATAAATATTTGGTTACTAGCCTGTCTGACACTTCGTTTTCATTCTCCAGCTCTGTGAGGGGTTGTGGGTCGAGGGGCTTGTGGGTCGAGGGCTGTGGGTTCGAGGGGGTCATGAAGGTAACCCAATATAAGCCGGCTGTGTCTACCGAGAGGACGGTACCTGGTAGACAACTATAGTAGTATAACATTTCACAAAGCCAAAAGGCAGTAACTACAAGTGATCACAAGTGAACAGTTAATGCCTATTAGCTTTCCACGGCACTATCGCCACCCTTCGCTTTGTTCTTCTACAGCTCCAATTGGACCGTTATGACGACAATCTCAGCCCTATGGACTATAACAATACTGTGATATTTCTATTACATGCGACGTTTAAAATCATCTACTATCGTGAAATTTCATTAACCCGTTGAGCACGAGATTATTATGCCACTGCACTGTTTCTGAAACGAGATTATTTTATGACGTCATAGTTATCTCATGCAATCAGACCCGGAGATCTCCGGGCCTCGTATCTGAATAGTCTCTCTAAATCACGGAGATCTCCGGGGCTCGTCACAAACGGGTTAACATTTAGAACTAATTATATCTGCTTTCAGCCGACAAGTATGTTGCAATTGACATGATTTACATTAGTTTAATTTGCTTGCATTTAGTCCATATTATTAATAATCACATTGGGACGCAGATGGTTAATTCCACTTCATAGTCAAGCGACAACGCTCACACCAACGCAGGTGACGATAGGCCCACCCGGTCTGTCAGTTGGTTGCCTGACCCGGCAAACACTCCTATTTTCACCCAAAATCGTCATGGCTCACACAGAATGTCTGGTTATAAACCGCACCTTAAGTTTCTATTTTTCTAAGCTATTTTACAAACATATAATTTCCAGTGATAAACCGTGGTTACTAACCGGCAATACACTGTAAAGCTACAAACATCAACACATCCTGTGATGACATCAACAGGACTGACTGCGTCGTCACCTGCAGGTCAGTCACCACTCACAAAAACGCCAGGCACTCCACAATGTATATTTAATATTGTCCTGACGTCTATTACACTCTGACTGGCCCAACATTAAACCAACATTGGCTGAACGACTCCTCTTGCTGGAGAAGCAGTTCATGGTCTTGATCAGAGCACAAACTGCTGTTACATTTCAGCAAACAGCAGTAACAGCATACTTTTGTAGTACGCAGTTACTGCTGTTTGCTTTTGCACGACAGCGACTATTGGCGGTGATAACTAAATGATGTATGAACGGGCATTACAAAAAAAGACGTTATTCAGTCGTATTACATGCTAGAAATGTATTTATATTAATTTGCAATGCCTTTTACCGCCAAGGCCAAAAATCTACTTTTAATAATACAAAATTTAATAGATATGAAGGTAAATATCTTAGCAAAGACCTAACTTCTATATAATGCATAACACTCTAGATGTCAGCGGTGAGAGAGAGACGGGGGAGGAGGGGGGTGGTTACCCCGCAACGACAGACTGCAGGCGGGCGGCGTGAACCAGCCTCTTTGCTGTCACCTGGTCACAGCCCCACAGCAAACAAGAGCACTGACCCTAACGATATCCCCCGCCATTAATTAAAGTCAATAGTGGCCTTAAAGTCAAAGGTTAAAAAATAGGTCAAAGGTCTAAACCACCAAAAAAGCACATCTACACCCCCAAAGGGATGTGTGTGGCAATAAGAATCCAGCAAACGCTTTCCGAGCTATCATCCGGAAAATGAACTGATTTTCTGCGATCAATTCAAGTCATTAATGGCCTCAAAATCAAACGTAAAAAAATAGGTCAAAGGTCACAACCCCCAAAAGGCACATCTACACCCCTGAGGGATATGTGTAGGCTATGCAATATGAATACAATCAAGCAAATGCTTTCTGAGATATCATCCGTAAACTGAACTTATCAATCATCCGCCATCAATTAAAGTCAATAATGGCCTCAAAATTGAAGGTCAACAATTAGGTCAAAGGTCACAACTTCCAAAAGGCATATCTACACCCCCTGAGGGATGTGTGTGTGTGCAGTATGAAAGCAATCCAGCAAACGCTTCTTGAGATATCGTCCGGAAACTGAACTTATCATCCAAAATCAAATAAAGCCAATAATTGCCTCAAAAGTAAAAAAAATTAGGTCAAAGATCATAACCCCCAAAAGGCACATCTACAACCCCTCAGGGATGTGTGTGTGCAGTATGAAAACAAAATCAGTAAAAGCTTTGCGAGATATTGTCCGGAAACTGAACTTATCATCGGAAATCAATTGAAGTCAATAATCGCCTCAAAATCAAAGGTAAAAAATTAGGCCAAAGGTCATAACCCCCAAAAGGCACATCTACACCCCCTGAGGGATTTGAGTGAGCAGTATAAAAACAATTCAGCAAACGCTTTGCGAGATATCGTCCGAAAACTGAACTTATCATCCGCAATCAATTGAAGTCAATAATCGGCTCAAAATCAAAGGTAGACAAATAGGTCAAAGGTCATAACCCCCAAAAGGCACATCTACACCCCCTGAGGGATTTGTGTGTGCAGTATGAAAACAATCCAGGAAACGCTTTGCGAGATATCGTCCGGAAAATGAACTTATTATCCGCAATCAATTAAAGTCGATAATTGCCTCAAAATCAAAGGTCAAAAACTAGGTCAAAGGTCATAACCCCAAAGGCACATCTACACCCCCTAAGGGATGTGTGTATTCAATATGAAAGCAATCCGGCTAACGGTTTCACAGATATCGTCCGGAAACGAAACACGGACGCACGGCCAGACATGATGATGATTTTTTATCCCCCCGCCCCTACTTCGTGGGCGGGGGGATAAAAAATGTTAGCCTAATGGTGGCCCATCGTTTACAGCACTGGGCCAGCATTGGGCTACCAGTAGATTGGTCTTAAC
Organism: Flabesymbios commensalis; assembly: GCA_964017125.1. Lineage (NCBI taxonomy): Eukaryota > Metazoa > Annelida > Polychaeta > Terebellida > Flabelligeridae > Flabesymbios > Flabesymbios commensalis. The sequence goes on from OZ024904.1 coordinate 45,618,862, forward strand.
ACGATAAATGTTCAACCAATGTTAGATTAATGCTGGCCCATCTCCCACTACAACCCTGGCTCAGCAGTAAAACAGCATTGGCTAAATGTCTCGTTTTTTTGCAGGGGTCTGTCTGCTCTGCAAAGGGAGTTTCTGCTCACTTGTAAAGTGAGCGGATACTACCTTTAGGCTAAAGTTGCACGACAGCTGTAGGTCAATTGTCTGTACGTCTATCAGGTGATATTGTGTTATCACGTGGTTGCTGAAAGCCAATCAGCAGATCACATGTTTACTGGTATACAGTGCAGCATACTGAAAAGTCCAGGGATGTGACGACCCAGATTCTGGGTGTCTGATTGGTCAGGAGAGTTTATCTCGTCCTATGATCTGCTTAATATTAAGATGTAGGTCAGCATATCTCAGAATGTTCTTTACAACAATTGTAGCTATGGTGTCAGAGGCATTTATTTAAACAAAGGGTTAGATTTTCAAAGGCAATATATAATATTGCAAAATATTGTATCGATATCATGATAGATTTGGTCTCGAGAGTAAAACATCTGTTAGCTTTCAAACTCTCATTGTGGTGGTTTCTTAAGATTATATTTGCCTAGTTTGATCCCAAGGTAGGCATTGTTCTTAGTAAAATCTACTGGCTATCTACAGGGTATAGATCAAAAGCCCAACACACAGCTCAAAATTTCGAGACCCCTAATTGTCGTAAAATTTACCACGGAAATCCTAATAACTCAGCAAATACAGATATTTATGCTTATTTAGAAACAACATTTGGTGAGCCTACTGTAGGCTATGGAATGACAGAAAACTGAACCTATGCATTATGCCGTATTTGAGATTTGAGTGATAGTCATTTGGGACACACATTATATTGACACAAAAAAACAGTGCCCAGAATTCGTTTTGTGAACCATATTAAAACATATTGGAATGAGTTTCAATAATGTAAAAAACGAAAAGCAATCACTATCGGCTTTATAACACAATATTAGTTAATGACACTGTCCAGACTGTCACTCGATATATTCACTCTTTTAGAACTGTTGTAAAACACGTACTAAAATCGTGTCACACTTTGGTGTTCATAAACGTACATCATTTTGGTTGCTGCTGCAGAGGGTACATGAGAATACATGTTGAAAACTCAATAAATCTTCGTTTTTATTGCGTAGTGTAATGTGTTAACTGTGTTTCTGTATAGGGACAATAAGCAGTCTTGTGACGGCAAATTTATTCAGGGAAATACTATACATAGTAAAGTTGGACCTATGTGACCCACCTCTCTGGCCTTACCCATTTAGCCTTTATTAATAGGACTATTAAATAAAAATGTATGGTGGCAAAATGGCCCCAGTACCGGAGCTATTTACTGGAGCTAATTTTGATCATATTTTGTGAATTAAAACCATTTGTCAGAATCCAAATAAAACTATTTCGCCAAATAAATATTTTTAATTCAAAATAATATAATTGAGAAGCTAATCGAATGAAAATCAAATTAATTGAACAGCCTGTAGACCTTTTTATAATTCCATTTAATATATTACATAGCTAGTCAGGTAAATGCACCATACAGACATAACATAAAATATTCAGTGAAAAAGTCATTATTTTGCTGGAGAATTATTTAATTAATACAAGACTACATAAGTCCAGGAGCTCCCGCTCCAAATTTGAATTTGATTTAGGCAATTTTGTATAGAGTTATTATTGTAGTCCTAGTCTAGGTCAAAAATCAAGACGCAAGACAACTAGGTCTAAGAAGCCCAGTCTAAGAGTAAGATAAGAACTAGACAGTCTGTCAGAGATTGCAAACCTTCATTGAAATTAATGATCCTAATCAGTATCCCAGTAATGGTCTACCTATCTGGCACGGTTTACCCGATATCAGGCCAATCGAGTTAACTAATAGCTGATTTACGGTCATTTTAAATTCGATATAAATTAGTTACAAATTTTGTTTTATAGTAATGGACTAACATCTAACACAGTTTGCAAAATATTGGGCATGTGAAAGTAAATAATGGCCGATAGGGGGCCTTTTTGAATTTGATCGAGTCAGAATTTTTCAAGATGCATCCTCAGCTGAAATCTCACATTTCATTCTATAGTAATCGTCTAGCTATCTAGCACGGTTTACCAAATATCGGCCATGTGAAAGTGAATAATGGCCTAAAGGCGGCCATTTTGAATTTAATCGAGTCAAAATTTTCAAAGATGCATCCTCAGCTGAAATCTCACATTTCATTCTATAGTAATGGTCTAGCCATCTAGCACGGTTTACCAAATATCGCCCATGTGAAAGTGAATAATAGCCGATAGGAGGCCATTTTGAATTTAATTAAGTCAAAATTTTTCAAGATGCATCCTCTCCTGAAATCTCACGTTTTGTTTTATAGTAATAGTCTAGCCATCTAGTACGGTTACCAAAAACCGGCTATGTGAAAGTGAATAATGGCCGATAGGCGGCCATTTTGAATTTGATCATCAAGATGCATCCTCTCTTGTAATCTCACATTTTGTTTTATAGTAATGGTCCAGCTATCTATCACTGTTTACCAGATAACAGCAATGTGAAAGTAAATAGTGGTCAATAGGCGGCCATCGAAAGTTTTTAAAAGGCATCCTCTCTCGAAACGTCACATTTTGTTTTATAACAATGGTCTAGCTATCTAGCATGGTTTACCTGATATCAGGCCTATCGAGGTAAATAATGCTGATTGTCGGCCATTTTGAATTCGTAAGTTAAAAATTTTAAGGGTGCACCCTCCCCGAAAACTCACACTTTGTAATCAGGTAATGGTCTAGCCATCTAGCACGGTTTACCAAATTTCAGCCATGTGAAAATGAATAATGGCCAAAAAGGCGGCCATTTTAAATTTGATCAAGTCAAATTTTTTCAAGATGCATCCTCATCTGAAATCTCACATTTCATTCTATAGTAATGGTGTAGCCATCTAGCACGGTTTACCAAATATCGCCCATGTGAAAGTGAATAATGGCCGATTGGAGGCCATTTTGAATTTGATCAAGTCAACATTTTTCAAGATGCATCCTCTCCTGAAATCTCACATTTTGTTTTATAGTAATGGTCTAGCCATCTAGTACGGCTACCAAAAACCGGCTATGTGAAAGTAAATAATGGCCGATAGGCGGCCATTTTGAATTTGATCAAGTCAATTTTTTTCAAGATGCATCCTCTCTTGTAATCTCACATTTTGTTTTATAGTAATGGTCCAGCTATCTAACACAGATTACCAAATATCAGCAATGTGAACGTAAATAGTGGCCGATAGACGGCCATTTGGAATTTGATTGAGTCAAAAGTTTTTAAAAGGCATCCTCTCTCGAAACGTCACATTATGTTTTATAGTAATGGTCTAGCTATCTAGCACAGTTTACCTGATATCAGGCCTATCGAGGTAAATAATGCTGATTGTCTGCCATTTTAAATTCGTAAGTTAAAAATTTTCAGGGTGCATCCTCCCCCGAAAACTCACACTTTGTTTTATAGTAATCAGGTAATGGTCTAGCCATCTAGCACGGTTTACCAAATACCAGCCATGTGAAAATGAATAATGGCCGAAAAGGCGGCCATTTTAAATTTGATCAAGTCAAATTTTTTCAAGATGCATCCTCATCTGAAATCTCACATTTCGTTTTACAGTATAGTGGTCTAGCCATCTAGCACGGTTGACCAAATAACGGCCATGTGAAAGTGAATAATGGCTGATAAGCGGCCATTTTGAATTTTATCGAGTGGAATTTTTTCAAGATGCATCCTCTCCTGAAATCACACATTTTGTTTTATAGTAATGGTCTAGCCATCTAGCACGGTTTACCAAATAACGGCCATGTGAAAGTGAATAATGGCCAATTGGCGGCCATTTTGAACTTGGACGAGTTGAATTTTTTCAAAATGCATCCTCTCCTGAAGCCTTACAATTTGTTTTATAGTAATGGTGCAGATATCTTGAGCGGTTTTCATGACATTCCACAATATCAGGCCTGTCGAGGTGAATAATGGCTGACGGGCGGCCATTTTAAATTTTATCAACTTCAAATTTTTCAAGATGCATCCTCTCCTGAAACCTTACAATTTATTTGATATTAATGGTGTAGCTATCTTGAGCGGTTTTCATGATATTCCGCAATATCAGGCCTGTCGAGGTGAATAATGGCCGATAGGCGGCCATTTTTAATTTTATCGACTTGAAATTTTTCAAGATGCATCCTCTCCTGAAACCTCACAATTTGTTTTATAGTAATGGTGTAGCTATGTTGAGCGGTTTTCATGATATTCCGCAAAATCTTTCAGTCGGATTTACCGATGTTATAAATTAGGTCAAAGTGCTGGGTCAACTTCAAGGTCAAGGTCCAAAAACCTGAAAAGGCACAACTAGGGACCTTAGAGAACATGTATGTGCAATATGACTGTCATCGGCCCAGTACTTTTCGAGATCTGCTCCGGAAACGAAGTGCGCGTCAAAACGTCTAAATAGGTCATAGTTCTGAACCAGAAGTGTGTCAAAGTTCAAATACCCCAAAAGGCACAACTAGACCCCCTAGGGGTGTTGTGTGTAAAATTTGAAGACAATCGGACAAGTACTTTCAGAGATATGCTCCGGAAACGAATTGTTTACGGACGGCCCAACGCCGTAACATCATCATTTTCTCCTCTGCAACCTTGCATATTGAATTCAGATTAAAAATATCTTAACCTGTCCATTAGCCACCTGGAAGTAACCCACATACCAAAAATTGTTATCCTAGCTTATTTTCTTACAAAGTTATAGGCAAAAGAAGAGGCCAAAAAAAAACGGAGGTAGGATCCATAGCTCCCTTCGTCTCACCTACGGTGACGGCGGGAGCTAAAAAACTGCATATGTTAATAAAATGGATAAATACCATTCTAGTTCAAATTTGCCAAATTTAGAAAAAACGCGTAAAAAATAACACTTCGGTAAAATACTTCTTTCTGGTGTTGAAATATTATACAAAAATTGTATAGACATAAAATTTTCCCTACAATATAACCTATAATAATAGTTATTTTTATTAACTTATCATGTCTTATGGTATTTATTGAAAACCAGAGGATTTTATCAATTTCCTGAGGGGGTGGCAAAATATCCCAGGGGGTGGCAAAATACGGTCTGATAAAAAAATGCCTCATAACTTTGTCAATATACAATAACTTGATTTTTTGTATAATTTTTTTTTATTCAGTCATGATTGCCATGAATATAATGGACTTTAGATTCAAGTTTCTGTGAACAAAATTTCAAGTCTTCAGAGGGCCTAGTCTAGCACTAAAATAAAAAAAATGGCCTGCCATCACTCATCACTATAGTCTATGACAATTATCTGGAGCCCATGCTTTTCGTCGATTTCTCCGTCAATTCTGCACGCATTTCCTTGAAATTTTGCACAGGGCATTTTTAAGTCATGCCCTATAGGCCTAGTCTGTCCGACGGAGGAGGATGATCCAAAACGAAAGTTAGCTTTTCAGTATCCAGTCAGTGAATTCTCAACCGATTTTCATAAAATTTTAAATAAAAACTCTATTTTCTAGTCATTTGACATCGATCCTAAAAATTGTGTAAAAAAATATTGTTTAGTTCAAAAGTTAGACCATTTGACATGTAGTAAATGTCCATTTATGATGCTCCACTATAACATGTATAAACCCATTAACTTCCGTTCCGGTTTATTCTCAGAAATGCGTTACATGTCAAATGGTCTAACTTTTGATATACTCAATAGAATTTCGCGAAATTTTCAGGGTCGTTGCCAAATGACTAGATAATAATGGTGCAAAATTTTGTGACAATCCCTTGAGAATTGACTGACTGGATACTGAAAAGCTAACTTTCATTTTGGACCATCCTCCACCGTCGGACAGACTTTAGTGCAGGTAAAAAATTCGCGAAATTATATTAAATATTTCAAAAGTTAGACCATTTGACATGTAATAAAATTCCAGAAATGGCAGAATTAGGCTAGTCTTTAGTGTAACTGATGGGTTTATAGAGGGATGTCATAGTTTCAATTTACTAAATGTCAAATGGTATAACTTTTGCAATTCTGCATATAACTTTACGAAATTTTTATCGAGGTTAGGACTAGACTTGAAAATATCCTGTAGTCTACAAAATTTCATGAAAATGATTAATCGGTTGAGAATCGACGGAGAAATCGACAAAAAGCATGCGCTCCAGATTATTGTGTCATAGATATCAGTACTGTAAAAGGCGGAAAATAGCGCGCCCCGTTGTATAACGCGCAGAAGGGTAAAAGTGACCCTTTACAGGGTAAAATCCTTACATAACGCGCTCCGTTATATACCGCGCGCTAAATCTCCGTCAATCGCCAAGCATTACAGGATGCGTGGCGCACGTCAGCAAAGATGTCCTATTGTCTGGGAAACCCGGCAGCCGTCTACAGTCTCTATTTTCAGCAGTTAATAAGTTCCTTTTAGCATTGTTTAATTGTGCAGTTTAATTTGATAAGACTATTTAGGCATTTTAATTTGATAGATTATTTAGGAAGTGGGGACTCTGGAGCCGCGTCGGCAGGATTAGCTGTGTCATGTGAATGGTGTTAATACAAGTCAGGTATTATGAGCTGCCGGCAACGACTGGCAGGTGTTGTTTCAACAGTAACTGTCACTGTGACCCCGTGGACGCTAGCGGGCAGTAATAGGCCGCTATTCAGCGAATGCGTCATAATATATCCCAGCAAACACCATACGTTAAATAAATGCCGATTTAATGTTGGCCCACAGTACCTGACGCCGGCCCAACATTAAATCGGCATTGGTTCAAATTATGTATCGTGTTTTCTGGTATTGTATATATCAGTCTTTTTAACCCGTTGTTATTAACCTGGAAACATACAGTACTGCATCAGGAATGTCCACTAGCATATTATTGCCTTTACGGGACCACAAGGGTTGATTCATATCGCAGACATGGGACGCTATGCTCAATGGCGGTCTATTGCTGCATGTTTCGTAATAGGCATAAATAGGCCTATATGTACACAAATACAACTACAGTCACAAATCTGTTGGCGCTTACAGCTCACAATGCTCGTCTGTACTTTATGATGATGGTGATATGTAATTTGTGACTGTAAGATAAAATCAATTATTAGCTTATTATTATTATTATTAAGTCATTACGATTTGCGGCTGCTTTTCTGTCCAATGCAGGGTTCGTAATAGTGGTTGTCCGGTTGTCCAAGACAACCAAAAATTATTACGGACAACCAAATATGAATCTCTAGAACACTTTGGTTGTCCGTACCACACATTTATCCCCTAAACAATTTTGCCACTGAACACGCTGACATTCGCTGTACAGTGACACGCGCCACACGGCAAAGTAGCGTCATATCAGAGACAAGAGTTAACTTATATTTTGTCTGCTGTCATGTGTGTTTGACTGTTGACAATGGTGTGTGGTAGTTACACAGTATTTAAATTTTAGGACTAAACAGAACAATTAATTTCCTTGAAAAAAGCTTGACATGAGTTGTATGCGACATTGGCAATGAATCGGTGCTGAAGCCACATACAAACTTCTATTTATTGATATCGCAGTGCCTCCACACATTCCTCTAGTCAGTGGGAAATCCCCAGGTTTCCGTTTCCTGGGGCTGCTTCCTTTATCGTCTTCCCTCCCAGTTAGTATGACTTGTTTGTTAGACTTGCAGGTATGTCTTGGGATTGAACGTATGATAGGGGGAATCACAACAAAAAGGAATGCAAGTAGTCAGCAGCTGCTGTACTGGTACATTCAAACGTAGGAATGATAGATCATGAGGTAAGTAAGTAAAATATTTGCTTTACTTCACTTTTCGGCCAGTATGGCCATTTAAGTGAAAATTCCAGGTATTACAATATCCCATATTGTATAGTTAAAGTAGTAAAGGAAAGACAAAGCTAATAAAAGCATATTTGTACTAAAATATTCAGTTTAAATTGTTTGATATGATAAGATGACGATGCTCCTGGCACCTATATGTAACGAGTCTGATGACATGTTGAAGCGCCTGCACTACAACACAGTTTAATGGGTATAAAAACATCAGTATAAATAATGTAAAATATGAAGTGAATTTAAAATGAACGACTTTTCAAGTCACTATATCTCCATGAAATTGGAGTGATTGTGTAAAAACTACAAGTCTAAGTCAAAACAGTGTCATTGTCAAAACAAATATATAATATATACTATAATACTATATACTATAATAAAAAAAGTAAACCCATTTAGACATAAATATGAATGACAAACAATGAACAGAGAAACCATTAAGTAAGTAAGTAAATGTCTTCTTTACTTCACTTTTCGGCCAGTACGGCCGGAGACATCATGAAACCACAAAAAATTCTCAAAAATTAAAGACTTACAGTGCCCCCACAGTCGGTAACAAGGTCTGTGATATTGGAGGACATCACAGAGCGATCACAAACCGTGAGGACACCGTAAGTCACCACAGGCTAATTGTACGGCAATGGCTTCTCTATGACATGCTGCATTATCCGCCAGGATGCCACAGAGAAACCTTTAAAACAATAAAGTGAAAAAATAATTATATGGCACTGGTTTCTTTCGTCCATCGCCAGGATGCCAAAGAGAAACCACTGCAAACACAAAAAACAAATCATAGAGGAGCTATGAGTAGACCTACAATGCCCCCACAGCTGTGGATCGGGTCTGTCATCGAGAACTAGCACGACAGAGCGATCACAATCCGTGAGAGCACTGTAAGGCACCACAAGTACAATGAAAAAATATATAAAATATATAAATATGAATATATAAAGAATATATAAAGAATTTAAACTGGAAACTATTCGAAAATAAACATAACAACCTCAGTGAAAAACCACCGGAAAGCAAACACAAAAAACTTCACGTCAAAAAAATAACAAAACCTGGTTCGATGAAGGTTTGGGTGTGCTTGGCCTTCTAAGAAGTTGCCCAGGGGGGACCACGCGGAGGTGACACCCTTCCCCCCCAGATCATGAGGTACTGATCTGCATTGTCTCTCGCAACTAAATGCAAATTGTATTTCACTACTTTTAAGCATGGATATAGTTACTATTCCATGTTTTAATCGATCTTATTCCAATTAGAAGTGCCGGTCCAATGCTGATTCAATAGTGGCCCGACGTCGTCTGTATCTACCCAGTGCTGGGCCAGTTTTTCACAATCTGTAGGTCTATCTCTGTCAACGGTGCTGCCGTTATTACGTCAAATATAGCATTGCTAAGAATCAAAGCCACCTTTTGAAGACTGCAGCAGTTATGCAGGCCCAATTTGAATACATAAAGCGATCTATATTAGGTTACAAAATTATTTTACAAACATATAGGCCAACAGAATATTAATTAGTGACACTAATCAACTGATAAAAACAAAAAAATATGTGATTAAAATTAGCTCGGAGGTCTGTTACGCTTCCAAATTTTGAAGGTCGTAAGACTTGTTAAAGTAACTTAAGCAGAAAGTTGGTCGTCACAGGTCGTCATGTAGTCTGTTGATGGCGAGGTATTACTCTTTCCAGAATTGGGCTTAGCTAGGAGCCGTCCTGCGCAAAGGCATGCGGACAACCAGAAAATCAGGCGGACATCCACATTTTGAGAATGTGGTTGTCCGTTGGACAACCATACTTTCAGCCCTTATTACGAACCCTGCAATGTCAATAATAATCTTACAGAATATATCCTATCACTGAAAACGTTTAGTCGATGGTATTTTAATGATGTGATTAAATAACAAGTGAGAGCCGTGAATAAAATGTCAGAATTAGTTTTTGTTAGGAGATAAATAAATAAAGACAATTTATTGTCAATATATTTCCTGGGGAGGAGGGGGAGGAGTTATGGCCTAGCTGTCAATCACCATTTACGTCAGGAGGGGACGGTCCAATCAATTATTAGCTCAGGTCACAGGTCACCCCTCCTCTTTAGCCACACCCTATTGGCTGACACTTACATTGATTGACTTGCAAACCTGAGGTCAACTTAGACGATATATTGTGCAACTTAATTAAATACAAAGTTAACGAATTTATCGACAGAAACGATTTAAATTAACAATTTATGTATGGTTTATCAACAGCATGTGTTGCTATATATATAGGCCTATTCACACTTAGATTTATTTCTGGAAACGCGAGGTATAAGTGTGAGATTTGAAAAAAAAACCGATTTAAATACACTAATTAAGTACCGTATGCCTGCGTATTAACGTGCATGCAATTTTATTTAATCGATTTAAAAAATAAACTAAAATAATAATCATCGACTGTTAGGCCAGGCCAAATTAATAAGTTGTTCCTTGGATTTATTGCACGTAATTTGTTAAAGTCAATAATAATATAAAAGAAAAATGCGCAGGACCATTTGTTTAAATAGCATGAATATGTATAGAGCAATATTGACGTCTATTTATGACAAAAATCGCCCGCTCCAACTTTTTAGCATGAAAATGTATCGTACAATTATTGATGTATTTGACAGAAAAAGAAAACGCCCGCTCCAATTTTCTAGCATGAAAATGTATCGAACATTATCATGATTACTTGCATAAATTATTTGCAGGTTAACCGCAGCCGTTGGCAGTGAAAATGTCACACCTCCATTGATGCAATGCTCTGATTACCGAGTGGCGGCCAACTTTGAGAGTGGGGTATGACTGTGTGTAGTGGCCGGTTAACCGCGGCCCGTGGCAGTAAAATGTCACATCTTCAATAAGGCAATGCTCTGATTACCGAGTAGCGGCTAACTGTGAGAGTGGGGTATGACTGTGTGTAGTGGCCGGTTAACCGCGGCCCTTGGCAGTAAAATGTCACACCTTCAATAAGGGCAATGCTCTGATTACTGAGTGGCGGCTGCCTTTGAGAGCTCAGAACTCAGGGGGTATGTTGTGTGTAGTGGCCATCCACCGCCAGTAGCTGCTATTTCCACGTGGCCGAGTGACGGATCAAAATTAATTAATTTTTCCATTATTATGGCATCGCCCATTTGACAATAGCAGTGACTTGTTACGGGCGAGTGCACACAAGCCAATTTGGTCATCGAGGCCAGTTCATCACGCCTATGCATAATATAACGCGCACTGGACTATACCGCGTGGGCGCCGATCTGTAGGAAAAAAGGTGCACGTTATTTTCCACCTTTTACGGCATATGTCTACTCTAAGTCTAGACTACGAGTACGACATCACTCATCACATCATGATCAGCGACAGCGCGAATTTGTTTCTAAAAAAAAGGCTTTAAACTTTTTAAGTTTTAAGTTTTATATTATACCTCACTGTCAAATTAACTTGTATCGCATTTTTATCGCCGATTTCTCAGTCAATTCTCAACCGATTTTTATGAAATTTCGCAAGAACTAGTTTCGAGTCACACGGCGACTACCGTGAAATTTTCATAAAAAAATATTATGTAATTCAAAAGTTAGACCATTTGACATGTAGGGTGGTGGAGGGTATTTTCGCGCAGGGGGTATTTTCGCACACCTCGTTTGTTTTTTGCCCTAGTTCTTGAAGGGTTTTGTAAATTTTTATCTTGTTTTGATTTTCAGTTGTTGACTGGTGTTTTAATGCAGTGTATATAAAAATCGCTTTGTTTCGCGGCAAACTTTTTTTTTCATCCGCCATTAAAATAGTTCCTTTTTATTTTAAGTCCCAGAAAATGCCGATTTTTTTGGCTTCTAAAACTCAAAAGCAGTAAAATTTTTACATTTTTAAAAAAAAAATTTGCAGGTTGTTGTATCAGGTTGAAATAAAAACAAACATGTGCCGGAAGGAATCCCAAACCCATTTGGAAACAAACTAAATGAAAAATATATGCAGCATGGGTCGGTCTGTTACACAATGCGGTGCGCGAAAATACCCTCAACTGCGCGAAAACTCCCCCAGAAGCTTGTGAGATTGAAATAATCTATGCTCCCTGTTCCCAATTGACCCGGAAGTATATTTTTATCAAACTGGAAGTGGCTCAGACGTACCAATCACAATACGCCCCCACAATATTCATACGCGTCCATCCTGTGCACGCTGTGGGTCGTATTCGGTTAGGTGCGCGAAAACTACCGCCACCACCCTAGTAAATTTGAAATTACGACGTCCCTCTAGGGGCCTATAAACCCATTAAACTGGTTAAATTAAAGTTTGTTTTTAGCCCTGAATTGCATTACTTTTTAGCTATACAATATTTTCTGATGAAAATTTCACGGTAGTCGCCGAGTGACTCGCACATAGCCATGGATACAAAATGTCATGAAAATCGGTTGAGAATTGACTGAGAAATCGGCGAAAAACATACAAGTTAATACAAGTTAATACAAGTTAGATACAAGTTAATCTGACGGCGGGTATAACTTATCAATTTGGCTCGCCATGGCTATTTATTAACGACTAGATCTAGTTCACAATCACAGCCTGGCCCCTGGGTTATTGTGAGTTATTATGAGGTCAATATAGGTTAATATTTATGGGGTTAATCAGTGGCGGATCCAGAATGTGCAAGAGGAGGAGGCGTAGGCCTAAGGCTAAGCCTAGGCCGCTAAGCCACATTTTGGCTGAAAAAGGATTGTTATGTTAGCTTTAGTTTAGCCCTTTAGGCCCTAGGCCTACTTCATTCAAAAAAATGCATGAAAAAGCAATATTTTCACCAATAAGGCCATTAACTTGGTACATTCAAACAGTCATTATGATGGGGTTTTTCGTGTTTTTTCAGGATTTATGTGAATTTGTGATACACTGCAATAAAAGACATATTTTTCTCTGTTTGTTTGTTCTTCTTGTTCACTATTACTGGTAGAAATGAAACCATTATTGTAGAATTGAAAAAGTAATTTTCTTTGAATGACACTTTTATCACCTTTTCCGAGAGTTCCCATCATTAGATTTCTCGCAATTATGAAAAATGGTGCCAGCTCTCGCCTTTAATTCCATAATTGTTGCAACGAGTGCTTGAAGAGGTAAGTGGAACAGGCATGCTGTGGTCCCTTCTGATAATTTTTTTTACGCAGGTGCCATTTTCAAATTTTTGTAAAAAAATGCAAAAAATGAAAATAGATAGATGTCCACTGCCCTATGAGGAAGTTCTGGAGGACATCATTAAGACCGGTTGGACAGAACAATGTGGGCATCTCGAAGAATTGAGATGCCTGGGGAAGGCTGCACTAGTTTGCCCATGGTAAAACCTGGGTGAAGTTTTGTTTGCCTACCCTGCACTTCCTCATGGGGCGCACCGAGGGTAAAAATGGAAGTTTCATGGCTATAAGGATGAGAATCCATCAACATTTTTCTTCTTCCATGACCCCCTCGAAGGGGGTCCAAAAAAAAAAAAAAAAAAAAAAAAACTTGGGCCAGAGGCTATGCCCAAATTTCTGATTGTTGTGTGACCTATTTGCTCTGTTACAGTATTGCGGGCACTCATTGGGTGCCCTGATGTATCTTAAAACCTGATATATACGGATACAACATCTCAGTAGTTTTATTCAGCTGCTTCAAAAAGTTCAAGTGTCCGGGTCATGTTTTGGCTTCTGTATCCCTGCCGGAATTTGCAAAATTAAAGTCACAGCTTTTGGATGTTTTTACCATTATATCCCCGTCAGATTAACTTGTATCGCATGTTTTTCGCTGATTTCTCAGTCAATTCTCAACCGATTTTGATGAAATTTTGCACGGACTATTTTCGATTACCGTGAAATTTTCATCAAAAAATATTATGTAGTTCAAAAGTTAGACCATTTGACATGTAGTAAATTTGAAATTACGACGTCCCTCTATAAACCCATTAAACTGGTTAAATTAAAGTTTGTTTTTAGCCCTGAATTGCATTACATGCCAGATGGTCTAACTTTTTAGCTATACAATATTTTCCGATGAAAATTTCACGGTAGTCGCCGAGTGACTCGCAAATAGTCCATACAAAATTTCATGAAAATCGGTTGAGAATTGACTGAGAAATTGGCTAAAAACATGCGGCGAGTAGACTATAGCTCAGATTTTGATCTGGCACAGCATTTTTCTTGCTCAGTGAAAACTGTGGAATGTGGTCAATTATTTATTCTAGCATGTGGGCAGTTACGAAAAACGTAGTGACTCGCACGCCGGCTAGATAATAGACTAGTGCGCCGGCATACCGGCGTGCAAGTGTATAGCTGTATATACCTAGAACGCCGGTATGCCGTGCCGGCGGCCGGAGCACGGTACATGAACTGCATTCATACAGGAAGCAGTTACAACTGTTTAACATGTACATATGCATAGCTTCCGAATAATTTATTGGCGAAAAAACTGGATGACAAGTGTAACAAGTGTGATGGACAGATTTCAAATATTATATTTTTTTATTTTCAAATTATTATTGGCAAATCCTACAGCTTTATAAGAGCCTATGGCATCAAGTGGACACGCCAATTCTAGCATTGCCGTAGATTGCAATATACAGGGTGTGAGCTACGGGAAGTGCGACTACAGGGTTTGACACAAACTTTTTTGAGCAGTGGTCCACAGGACCACCAGCTCAGAGAATCTGGTGGTTCTACAATTTTTCTGGTGGTCCTGAGAATAAAGTCTCGGCACACAAATTCATACGCGTATATCATTAAAAAGTGAGTGAATTAAAAAAAAAATTAATATGGCGATTTATAGCAAGCTTGATTTTAATATTACATTCATATCATTTTGATACCAATTGATCTAGATCTGGTAACCATTTCTTGCTTTAAAAACATTGAAATCGGGAAATATAGGCCTAAGTATAAAATGTAGTCCCTATGCTGGTAGTAGCAAGGCATATGATTGACTAAGTCTGTCAGTCTGCCCCCCCCCCCTCCAGCCTGATACTCCACATAGGATGTGCTGCTGGAGTAGGCTAAAGCAATTTGGCAACGCTCAGGGAAGATACTAGGACCTTATATTTGAATGTGAAATAAAAAAAGCCTGATGTTTTTAAAGCACCCTTTTTTATTTTTCATATTGCCAGAGTGGGCCCTATGTCCTGATGATTACAAAATATATATGTTTATATAGGGGGGGGGGGCTATATTTTTTCATTTAAGATTGCTGGATCGAGGGGTATTATGTCTGGTGAGACAATAAACAAGCAAAGTTCAAGGTTGATGGTAGACGGGGCCTTTCTTTCCAGAGGGTGAGCTGGATGATGTTATAGACTGTTCATACCAGCTTGATTCGAATTTTCAATTGTTTATCTTTTCCTAACTTCACCTTAAAAACCTATTAAAAGTGGCAGGAGGACACTTTTTCCGCGTCACAAATTGATTGTACACCACTAGTCTGACTAGACAGTCAGGTGAGGGCAGGCAAACAACAAACTAGTGCCTCGCGTGTTTTTTCAATAGGCAGCTGGTCAGCCGGGCTGCATGGGCTGTGACCGGCGACCTATGCTTATGTGTAACACATTGTGGAGGTTGCCGTGTCATCCTCTCCGAGGCCGTGGATGGAGGTATTTGCTTTACCCAAAAATCCAACATGGCGGTGACTGAGACTGATCCCGACGCCAAGGTCCGAAAAATGTCCATAACTTTTTATTAATAATGACTGTGCGACCTCTGACTCTGAGCTGAGCATGCAGGCATGGAACTGAAATGTTACTGATTCTAAAAAAACTATTTTTGCCCTGATTACTCCCTGATATTTTCCGATATGACAGTCCAAAGAAATGTCCCACGATTTTGTATGCGGTCAATCTGTTTCAGCCACTGGGGCTAATTGTGGACGGTGGCGTTTGCTAACTACGTCAGCTGGGTTGATGGTCGGTCTCAGCCTCAATAATTCATATCCCGCATGATTAAGAACACATATCTCTAGTTCCGTAAAAAGGGCGAGAGCGGATGGTCAATCTCGACCTCAATAGTTCATGCCCAGCATGATTATAAACACTTGTTTTGTTCCGTGAAAAGGGGCGAGAGCGGTACAGTGTTTCTTGTATTATCGGCCGCGAGTGGCGACGATTGCTTGATTTTTTGGCCATGTTACGATTTTGCTTTCTAGAGCCGAAAATTTTGGTGGTCCATCGGACCACTGGGTTTGAATGTTCTGGTGGTCCGACATGATTTCTGCGGGTCTCGAACCACCGGACCACCGTCAGTGTCGAACACTGGACTATGAGCTGGGCCTACGGGAAGTGCGACTATGAGGTGTGGATACTGGAAGTGCGACTATGAGGTGTGGCCTCGGGAAGTGCGACTTTGAGGTGTGATCTTCTATTGCTCTCGGCCATTAGTAATCAAAGAGATGCTAAGTAGGGTGTGATTTTCAATTGCTGTTCGTGGCAGATGGACTCTTGTCACTCTCCAGCTTGTCCACGATTTTAAAAATTATATGTAGTAATAGCAGCTAATTAGTCTAGTTTATTTCGAATTTACAATTTTATTATTACAATGTAGTGCTATAACTTATTACCTCACATGATATTCGGATATTCACCAGATGTGCTGTTGGCTTTCAATTGCCGCTACTCCTATGACGATGTCTTCTCTCTATCTGAGCATTTTTTTCATTTAACGCCTACTGATAAGCTGCATCAGCATGTAACAATTATGACCTAAGAGCTAAACAGATGACTGATAATTGTTGTAATATTTGCACTAGTAGTATAAATCTATAGGTTGAGTGCTGTGTTCAGGCCGCAGGCACGGCATACCGGCGTTCTGTAAATATAGGGGCCTACCGTTATAGGCCTAGTCTACGCTGCAATCACGTTATGTAACTGTCATACATTGTCAAGATATAGATAATGAATAACAACAAATCTATACAAACTAGTACTTTTGATTTGGGTAACAGTTATTAAATACGTATATAAATGTAGCCTTCAGCTTGAGAAGAGTTAATTGCGTTTTCCAGTATCGCACCTCAAGACATGTCATCACTCAGCTGAGTTGTTAATACCCTACATCCTAGGCTGGATGTTATATCCACAGTTGGCACCTCGACACCAACCTGCCAGACATGTCATCACTCTGCTGAGTTGTTAATAATAATTGCGTTTTAGATGGTGTTATATCGACTGTTGAAGTTAATTGCGTTTTATTTGGTGTTTTATCTACTGTTGAGATTGATTGTGTTCAATTTGGTGTTTTAGCAGCCTACTGTTGTAGTTAATTGCATTTTAGATCGTCTTTCATCATTAGCAGGTGTTTTATGTAATCTTGCCAATTGCATTTCACCTATGCCTACAATTAAATACACAGGAGAATTTTGAAATATATAGGGGGCCTATGCTATATAGGCAACTTGCATATATCATGTATATCCTCATAATCAGAAGGCCCAGGCAGCCTGTTTCTAAGGCTAAGACTAGGTAATTTGTCTATAGGTTTTAACTGATCAAGCACCGTGTTCCGGCCGCCGGCACGGCATACCGGCGTTCTAGATATATACCGCTATAGTATAGTTGCAGTCAACTTCCACCAGCGTTGGGTGTTTTTCGCTGATTTCTCAGTCAATTTTGAATCAATTTTCATAAAATTTTGCAAGCACTCTTTTCAACTATTCCGGCGCCTACCCTGACAATTTCGTGAAATTTGAATGAGTATGTCAAAAGTTAGACCATTTGACAAGTAGTGGAATTTCGTGAGTGAAGCTGATAGCGTGCAATGGGTTTATAGAGGAGCGTCATAATTCGCAAAAACTACATGTCAAATGGTCTAACTTTTAAACTACATGATATTTTTCCCTGAAATTTTCAGGGCAGGTGCCGTAAGACTAGAAACTAAACTTCTTCTAAAGCTTGTCAAATTTCATGTAAAACGGATGCAAATTGCTTGAGCAATGAGCGAAAAACATGCAACGCAAAAGTGATTTCAGGTGACTTTTTTTTTACTTTATACACTTGCACGCCGGTATGCCGGCGCACTAACGTGTTAGTCTATTATCTAGCACGCCAGTATTCCGGCGTGCGAGTCACTTCGTACGCAAAAAGGCTCAGCATAATATTATTGGACAATTTTAAAATTTATTGAAAGTAGACTACCTACAAAAGTACAAATACATTAACTTAAGGGGGGGGGGGCGTACGCCGGTACGCCCTATGCCATGGCATAGCCATAGGCTATGGCTATGCTGGAAACGCCACTGTTAATATAGGTCATTCTGGGTTATTAGGCCCTATAGGCTATGTATGGGGTTTTGTCGCACCCAACAGCCCAATGGCAATGCCAATGATCAGATGATCATGTCATGGAATGGATGTCAACCTGTCAAACGAAAAAGGTTCGCCGTCTCACCGTCAGCGTCTTTAGAAGGGTACAATTTCTGTGCCTTATTTAGAAATTTGTAGGCCTTTTCTCGCTCTCCAGTACGTATACAGTTTTTTGCAATATTAAGACACCGGATGCTTTCATCACGGTTACTTTCCATTTTAACCATCACAAAATTAAAACCCAGTCTCGAATTCTATCTGAACATGATGATCGTCCAGTCGTTACAAATGGCAGCCGACCCGGATTGTTGCCGAATTCTGTAGAGTGATTGGATAAAAATCATCATGACGAGCCAGGGCAGAGGTTTCAGTATATGTCGGTTTTGACGGTTTCACCCCATATGCTAGCTTTTTCTGTTGATTGTTGATTAAATAGGAGTTTTTGAGAGTTAGAAATAAATACGATTTGTAAATCCACTACATAAGGGAATATTACAACTTTAAAAGACATTAGGTCTACTACAGAGAATATAGTTGATATTTAAATTCCTCAATGTCACATTCATTTTCTAGGGGAGAGTGCGAGGTAAGGACTGAGGTGGTCCGCCAGGCAAGTTGGACCACCCTTGTATAGGCCTACAGCCATATCTGATTTCCCAGCGGCATGTTTAGTGCCATCTAGTGAATATAAATTACCTTATTTACTTACCATATTCGGTAATAAACTTTTTCAAAGATACAAAAAAAACTATGGATAAAATGATTTTTAAATGTAGTTTTGAAAATTTTTGATGTGCATTTCATGCTGATCATTTATCAATGCTTCAAGATATAATTTAGATTGTGACCACTTTTGATACATATACAGTAAGTTTATGTTTTGACTAATAGACTATAATCAGTGATAATGAGGCCATAATTTTAAAATACAGGATACATTTTTTTGCAAATGGCGCCGGATTGGGCCTAAGGCAAGTTGGGCCACTTTTATGGGGCAAGTTGACCATGGCTTAGACTTGCCATGGCCCAAATTGCCCCAAGTAAAAGAAATAGAAATAGAAAGAAAAAAAACAATTTTTTTTAAATGGCTGCCATTTCTTACCAAATTATTCACAGGCGACCAGAACATTTTGCTTTTGTGGCAAGCCAGCTGATAAGTGACTATATACAATATCACTGCTGATCCGGACTCACTGATCAAGATAACAAGTCTACAAAAAATCAAATTAAAAATTAAATGGCCGCCATTTTTTAAATTGAAAATTTAAATGGCCGCCATTTTTTTAATTTTAAGTAAACTGCAACCAAAACATTCTAATTTTGTGACCTGGAAAGTGAGTGTGTACATACAAAATTACAAGCGATTTGGACTAGCGGTCCTTGAGAAAACAAGTTCACAAGGACTCTAAAAAATCAAAATGGCCGCCATTTTTGTGAAATTAACCAGGGAAACGCAACCAAACGCCGATTATTTCGCAGTCAAGCAGTTAAGTAGAGTTGAGAGGGTGATATAAACCCATTTAGTTTGGTTTATTTAGTGATTGGGAATAAAATAAATATTATATTAATCATCCAAATTTTACTGATGGTCTATGCCCAACTTGCCCCAGCCATGGCCTATCTTGCCCTGGAGATGGGGCAAGATGGGCCATGCCAGTTTATTTAGTTTATTTGCATTTATGTCAAAATCAATGTAGATTACCACTTGTGAATGTTACGTAACAAAAACAAACAACAAAAACTTTCATAAATACCTTCATTCATTCATTCTGCCTATATGAATTGTATGAGCACAATAAACATTTGAAAAAAAGTGGCGCAACTTGCCTCACTCCCCCTACACATAAGAATAATCGTGTAATAAGGTAAGAATTTGTTTCTAGTGTAGGGGTCCTAATGATATGTGTAAAACCAAAAATTAGGGTAACTTTGTAGCATCAAAAATGGCAGTGAGGGACCATCAAAGATGACGAAAACCACTTGATGGGTTTGGTGCACTGATCACAATAGAGCATAAAAAAGTCACTGGCTGCGCTAGAATTTTTTTTTGCTTTAAAAACGTCATTTTTAAAAAAATTGCAACATTCCACTTACTACTCCGTTACCAAATCCAAACCATTTCAACATTGATGTTACTTTGTTTAGCTTGACATCACACTTTTAAACGTGATATCCTTATTGAAGCATAATTAATACTAAACAATCGTATCTCAAAACTGCTCAAATTTGACGGGATAAACAGAAATCCAAAATTTCGACTCCGTTACCAAGCCAAAAAATACTCAACTCCGTTACCAAATGCTTGGCTCGACATAAATATAAACTGTATATTCTCTTATCATAACATCGATCATAAATGGGTGCTCTATTTGTATAGGGATAACGAGCCATGTTTTAAAAGACTATATCATCAATCATTATGACTATAAAACCCATAAAATTTGGTAATTCACTACTCCGTTCCCTTTTCTTGGTAACGGAGTAGAGTGGAACGAAGTAGTAAAATTAAAAGTATTCTTGGGATTAATGAAAATATATGGGCAATAATTCAAAGATATATCATACGGGAGGAAATATTCCCCATAGCAACATGTTCTAGGCATGCAAGCATAAAACCAACTCGTTTTTAGACCCACAACGATAGGAACGGAGTAGTAAAAACAAAAGTATATTTTCTAACGTTTTGGTAATACCTGTTTCGAATAACTTGTCACTCAACAATATTAATTCTTTCAAGGTGAAAAACTCGTATAAGGCCCTTCGGTGTGTCAAAGTACACTTGATATAATTTAGTTCATGATTATTCACTTGATGGGGCATGCTACAATGATGGTAACGGAGTAGAGTGCAAATATGGGGACATGTATATTCATCAAAATTATATATATCGATATCAATTTTAGGTCGAATTTTGATCATTGATTAGTTTAAGTGAACAATGTCTAGCCATGAAATGTAATTATTAGAATTATATTGTGTATTTGTATCCTACAGTAAAGTTTCAAATGGTGAAATTTTCTCTGGGGACATGCCATTTTCCACGTTTCCATGACATAGAGCTCTTACAAAACCATATATATATATATATTTTTTACAAATAATCTAAACATTAATAAGTAATAATGCTTAAGCGTGAAGTTGAACCATTTATTTATAATATTTTCACATTTAATTCAAAATGCGGACCCTTTAAGTCCTGGGGACACTAATTTGATGTAAAATTACCCCAATTTTTGGTTTTACCCATATATGTGAATAAAAACTAGAAGGGTCTAGTTTTTTGTGAACAAAAAAATGAAGATGTCCCCCCCCCCCCCCACCAGCAGCATAACCATAAAGATTGATAGCTATAATAGATGTAGTTTCAATGGCCTTTGTAATTAAAGTGACAGGCCCAACTGCCCCCTCAGCTAACACGTTACGTGCCAGCAACATTACGTTTTGGTTGCTATGAGGTTGCGTCGCGTTTGACGTTATTGAGACATTGCTGCAACGTCACAAGCTTCGTTATCATGGGATTTAAACACAACGTTGCGATGAACGCTTACACCACGTTGCTGCAACGCCTCGACGAAAGGCCGCATGCGTGGTGGTCCAAAATCGACGCATGTGCGCTGACTTAGCAAAGGTTGACCCTATGTTGTTTTAATGTTGGACCAACGTCATCGCCAGTGGCCCCACATGAAGTATAAACATGTTGTGACATCTGCCTTCATTATAGCCAGCAAACACCAGACGTTGAAACAATATTGGGCTAATTCTAAGCCAACGTGGTTGATAATCGACCAACGTTAGTCAGCACTAAAGCTTGTTGTGTACCCGCACTCTAAGGTGCCAGTATGTCTGGTTGCCGTCTTTGACTCACTTTTAAATGGTGTCTACCAAAAAATATAGTCATATCATCATGGTCATAGACATAATGGTCATGGATATATCTGTGGTGCGCCCTCTTTTGTTTTAAAGCACTAAATCATGATCTGTCAGTAAAATGGATATGTTTTATGTAATGGTAATAATAATGGTTTGTTTTGTTGTTTGTGAATGTACACTGTGTTTTTATTCAATGAATGATTCGATTCTGATTACCCAGCAAACATGTGACGTTGGCCCAACGCTGATTTACTGTTGGCCAACCGCCTACGACTGATGTTTGCTGGTTAGGCCTATACATCAGAGAATAAACCTATTATATTTGTAAAACCAAAGATTTTGATTATTTTACATAACATAGTGTCTTCGGGACTTAATAAAAGGTCTACATGAATTAAATGTAGAAATATTAAAAATTAATGGTTCAACAGAACTTCACATATAACTTTAAGATCTCGATTGGAATAATGTTAGTAAAAAAAATATATATAGCCTATAATATCAAACACAATAAAGTGCCAAAAGTAATGTTAACAATGATAAATCTGTTGTAGCCTATACTGCTTTGAAGCTATCACATATAATGTGTGTCACGTTTCATCCATTCAGTGATGGATGGAAACATTGTAGACCAAGTTTTGTGCCTATGCATTATGCATTCACATAATTCACTGAGCATTGGCTGCATTTGTACACGAGCCACAGCAGATGCGTACCTAAGTGCTAACGTGAGATAAGTTTGGACACCTTTGTTGTTAATGTACCATATACTTGACAAAATATTGGTGTATCGTGACATGTGCTATGACCCTTCATATAGTAGCGTGAAACTTTGTGTGACATTAGAACTGTTAACGTGACAGTGGCACAATTATCAAATCCAAATTTGTGTTTAGTCCAATTGTGTTTGCATATCCAGTATTATATCAATGATTGGAAAATGTTCTTTGACAACAG